>JAEQBH010002522.1:0-600000 GCA_016808115.1 Tetrastigma voinierianum
AAATAATCTCAAATATTAAACGGGATAGCAGCACGTAATCGTAGGCGAATGGAGGGGAGAAATTTATTTCCTATTTGTTTCAAGTATTTAACATGATAATGTATTTAAAAGATAATGGCTAAAATAATGGGGAGCTAATCGGTTTTTCCATTTTATTTTTTATTTGTTAGGCAAACGTATTAGTACAAAAGTGAACAAAAACTATGGGTATTAATTGAATTTTCCATTTAAAACTATATATATATATATATATATATATATATATATATATATATATATATATATATTTATTATTCTTATAATCTATTTATCTTTAATGCTTTTTTGTAAAATCGGATAAAAATTATTCTTTGCATTTGAATTTCAGAAAACATAGCTTTGTTAGTAAGTGATAATTATCTTTCAAAGGAAATTTTAAATAATTACCCTTTAAGGATATTACATTCGATTGTAGTATTTTCCAAATTATATTTATACTTATCTATTTTAAATTATACTATAAATTCAGACCAGAAATGGTAGAAATTAATTTCCTAACATAACTTTTCATCAAACAGTAATAAAAATTTACCTTTACAACTCGTATGAGCAATGAGCCGAACTTCGACAACAGGCCAACCGACAAATTGGCAAGTCGACAATGGACTTTATGGGCTTGTAGGAAGCAGTTGTTACATGTAGGGTTTAAAAAGTCGCAATTTATCCAAGATATTGCGTCAATATATCATGTGTTGGTCGGATCTAACACGATACAAGGCTTCGATAATCAGTTTCAAGAAAAATCAGGAAAAAATCGGTATTATCATAGAATATCGACGATATATCGGTGAAAGAGCGATATTTCGCCTACAATGTCGGCAGTGTGTCGCGTGTGCAATGACACACTTGCAGCTACATTCATATCACGTTTTATCATCGATTTATCGACCTATTTCGGAATTTATCGGCGATATTTTGGCCGAAATATCGATGCCAAGTGGAGGAGATCAGTCTGCTCTGACTTGATCCAATGGGTAGATGGTCAGTGCACTCTCTCCTTTGCAGAGAGGGGAATTGAGTCATCGAAAGAATGGGGGTCTCATGATATTCATACCTTTTGTTGAAAAATCAGTTGAAATTGAAAAAAAAAAACAAATTTGTTCATCATAAAGGAATGGGCGATGATCCAAAGTACTGTGAGAAAGAAGAGGAAAAGGTGTGTCGGCCATAGAAAGAGAAGAGGGGAAGAAAAGAAAAGGAAAGAATAAGAAAAAGGAAAAATGAAGAGAAAGGATAAAGGAAGAAAGAGGAAAGAGGAAAAGAAAAGATGCTGAAGGAAGTCTCACCGTTGTCATCGCCATCATCGGGGAGGAGAGAGAAAAAAGCCAAGAAAGAGATAAAACGAAAAAAAAAGGAAAACAAAAATAGGAAAGAAAAAAGAAAAATTAAAAGGAAATATTTGTGATCAAAATCCTTTCATTTTAACAATATGGAATCTCATATTTTAATTTTTATATTCCAAAACTATTTTTGAATGAAATCAATTATTTCTTATTACCATTTTACAAAATTTATATTTATATATTTAAAATTTAAGTATTTATATATTTTATAGATAATTTTTATCCTTGGTCATACTTATATCCATTACATTTGTAAATATCTTTAATATATGCATTCTTATTCTTTTATCATTTTAATGAACTTTTAAGTAATTTATATTTTTCGATATTCATGTAAAAATATTCATTGATATATATCCGATATATCTGTAAAATTCAAGTACCGTATATCCCAGTCAAAAACCAATATTTTTATCCTTGGTACATGGTTCCTTAATCGTAGCTCGCCGTTGGCATCTCTCAAGTCTCGTTGCCACCATCTTCCCTTGGCGACAACCCTTGGCGACTCGAGCCTCTTTTGATAGAATTGAGGAACAAGAACATTTTTCGGTTCCCATAAGCGGTGCCAAATGAAGGTAGAATTGCTCTTAGGGCTCCCTCCGCGAGTCAAGGGCTTCAGGGATCTTCACCGCAGTTCCTTCTTTTTATTACCTTTATTTTCTTCCTCAGATTCTTTGCTATGATGCTAAGAAAATGGGGGACTTCTCATTCTGCTATACTTAGGTTCCTTTGTTGACGATTGTTAGTGGTTTGGATCTCTTTTCTTCTTACCTCCTTTTGACCTAGTCCTTTTTAGTTTTTTGGAGTATGCTTGTTTTGTTCACGCCTCCCCGAATATTGCCCATTTCTCATTCATCATTCCTTGCGGTTCGTAGGTTCCACCAGTCCCATCATAGGCGACTGGGCCGTTTATTGGCTGGGAATTCAGTATTAGGCGGTTATGTCGGGGCGTTGTGTTGGGCGGTTGTGTCCAACCGGCTATGTCAAGCGGTTTGTGTCGGGCGTCGTCGACTATAGTTAAACCCGAACGCTCTTTGTTCCGGGCCAGCCTCCTGTTTAGTTTACTGAGTCGAAGGCCAGTGGCCTTCATGTATGTATTCAAAGTGTGGAGATACACAAAAAGCACTTGAAATCTTTCATGGGTTGACTCAGTCGGATATATTTTCATGGACCATAATGATTTTTAGGCTTACCCGTGAAAGGAGAGTCTGATAAAGTCTTGCCACGTACCTTGTGAGAGGGTCTTCATGGATAGGAGTAGGGCAAGGGTTTTCAAGGTTGATCACCAGCCATGGGTGAAGGCCAAAGTTAGTAAATGGACCAGTCCAATCTATTTCGAGCTAGATTTCTATCAACCTAGCCTAGCTCATACGGGTTGCGGGCCAAAACGGGTCAAAACCTTAAAAATGCTAAAAAAATTAATTTTACAAATTCATCATTCTTCAAATAAAAATAAATAATATACAAATATATAATAATAATTAATATATAAAATGATTGAATCTAAACAATATATGATAATAAACAAGCATAAAAATAAATAATGTTAAAACTTTGTTATAGCAAAGTATCAAGCTAACTATTTAAATATTACTAAAGCAATAAAGTAACAAATTAATAACATATCTGAGAAAAACAAATCCAAAGTATCAAATGAAATCTCATATGTCTTTAATCTTCATCCTCCTTATATATAATAATAACATATGATTCCACATTATAGATGTTTCCACATTGGAAGATGTATATCTATAATGAAGTAGTTTGATTTATCATCTATTAATTAATTTAGAATGTTAACAACATAAATTTCATTTATGTTTAGAATAAAAAAATATTTTTTCCAACAATGCTTCTCCAATCTTGCAATAATGAAATATCTTATTTGTTTAAAATTTCATCTTATAAAAAATATAATCATATATTAGGAAAGAAATTAATAAATATTTTTTGTTAATTATTTTTAAAATAACATTATTTTGTTATTAATACCAGTTTAAGTAATAAAATTATTTAAAATATACTCATAATTTAGCTATTAAATTTAATTTAATTTATAAACTACTACAATTTCATTTTTATAAAAAAACATACATGATTGAATAAAATTTAAAGGATAAATAAAAAAAAAAAAAGAAATTGTAAATATTATAAATAGGATTAATGAGATAAATAAAAATATATTTAATATTAAAAATGTAATTTATTTAATTCAAATGCATTCCATAAATTTTCATATAAGATTTTTTAAATATTAAATTATCATATAAATTATATTAAAACAATACATTTAGAAATTGAAAATAAAATAATTAAAACAACAAAGTTTAATATAATCATATATTATAATTATTATTATTTTTTAAAACATACATATTACAAAGATGGCCAAAATATCAAATTTTATAGATAAATCGTCAAAATCTCAATTCTTGAAATTTATTTCACTGAAAAAATTAAATAAAAATTTTGACCCAATCGAGCTAATCGAGCTAACCCGAACCAAACCCACATGGGCCATGAACCAAAACGGGTATGGCCAAATTGACCCGGTTTTATTTGGGTCTTAAATTTAACAAACCTAACATTCCAAAAATTCGAGCTAAAGTGGGCTGACCCATCGGGCTTAGCCCCATATTGCCAACTCTAGTGAAGGGGGTGGGATAGTTTTGAGGGTCAATTAAATAGTGGCATGTGGCATGTGCTATGCACATGACATAACGGTTCATGCCACGTAAGATAGGTTAAACCTAAGTCGGTTAGAGTGACCGAGTAGGGACCAAAATAAGAAATGACCCCCAAAGATAGGATTATTCCCATAATCAAAAGATGAGACTAATTAAAAAAATGGGACAAATGTGAGATTATTCATATCAATTATCCTATATTATTTAAGAGAAATATTTAGGGTGATTAGATTCTGAACCTTTTGAAAACCCGATTTTGCAAATTTGACCTCAATCAGTACAACTTGATTTTGACAAAAATATACTTTTTTATTTTTTTGTCCAAAATAATCCTTATTTTAAGAGACAAAGTAAATACATGAAAACTAGGTTAGTTAAATGAAAAAAATGCATCTTCTGTAAATAGGTTAGTTTTCAAAGAAAAACATGAAAATGTTTTTTTACAACAAAAATTTCCAAAAAAAACATGGAAATGTTAGATCCGAGATTTTAAGATTATTTGATATCTTTTAACTAAATATTTTAAGAAATACTTGGTTAAATATAACCTCAAATAACACAACATTTTATAAATATAACTATTTTCTATTGTAATAATGGTGGATGACCACTCATATTCTTCATTATGGTGGATGACCACCCATATCGTGCCTAAGTATAACCCCCTCCTTGCCATTAAGGCTTGTGACCCTTCCTATACCCTTTTGTCTCTTCATATTCAAGATTGTGAGCCTATAAAAGGGAGAACTTAGACCCTTTGAAGAAATAGATAAAAGACAAGAATTTCTTATATAAACTCTTTTATCTTTTCATTACTTTCACAACACGTTATCAGCACGAAGTTCTAACCAAGTATAAGATTCTAACCAAGTTATTTTAAGGTAATGATCTTACGTTTGGTGGGTATATATTTTTTTTACTATGATATTTTTTTTTTACTCAAGCATAATTGTAGTATTTTAATTTTGATCCTAGTCATGAAAAATCATATCTTCACGCAGCAAGTGATTAAGGAACCAATATACTTGGAATTTTATTGTTCATGAGATTCTTCTACTCTTTTAAAGTAAGAGAGTGATTAAAACAATATAAACATTGTTCATGAGATTCTCCTCTTCGAAGCAAGAGAACCTCTAATGAAGTTTTTACACCAAAAACTATAAGTCACGATTTCCTTCTTTTTTTATTTGATGCTAATAATATGATTATATATTATTGTATTATATATATGTTGTTATTATTATTGTAGTTTTGGTAATTAATTTCAAAATAAATAAATAAATAAATAAAAATAACATATTCTTACACCCTTAATTATGCTTGATATTGAATTATAATCTATATGTGGCTCTAAGGTTATTTCCCACCATCATTTTTTTAATTTTAATGTTACTCATATTATTGTCTTAGAAATTCAAAATTCAGATCTTACGAAGATTGGGTTTGTTGCTCTTGATGTCTCGGGGAAAAACTATTTATCTTGGATCCCTCGTCTTTAAAATCCATCTTCTTGTTATGAATCTTGGCAATACAATTCAAGGAAAAAAAAAAATCGGGCATCCGGCGGGATTGCGCGAGAAGCGTGATTTTTTCTTCGCCGTCACCTTGATGGGGCTTGAAAAATGAATATCTTACGATAAAGGCCCCCTTGTCCTTTGGAAAAATTTAAGGAAAGATATGACCACGAGACAATTATACTTCTAAAGCTCGTTATGATTGGATGCACTTTAAGGTTGCGGGATTTGAACGGTTGAAGAATATAAATTACGCACTTTTCAAATCGACTCTAAATTGCGATTATGTGGAGAGAAAATCAACGTGTGACGCCCCCCGATTCAGGGTCCCGTTGATACCGTCGACTGCGCTTGGAATACACATGTCTCATATCACATGAGACCCATTACATAGATGAAATGGCCACATTGGCCTACACATCATACTCACCATGTATCCAAACCAACTATATTACAATAGTTAAAGTGATTAAATTCCTCTTAATACAAACATATATTAAAATTAGAATTCTAATACATGTTATATAACGAAAATATCGATCGCGTCTGAACTGGCAGCGGCATACAGTGAGTGTAGTCTTCGAACACTGTGTACACGAAATAATTTTCCCTCGACGGGGTGAGCAATGCCGCGTCAGTGATAATCTCCTACATGGGTTACTCCCCACCTAAAGTGCACATGCGATGGTTGGAAACGAAACACATTCGAGTAAAACATGCGAGTCCACACTTGGAATGTCTACATGATATGGATGAGAATGCTGACCACCCACTCTCCATGTCTCGGGCCCTCACGACTCCCTCACGCATGCCTAAGCGAGTGAAAACCTTTGTTTTCAAAGAAAAGCAAGGTTTTTGTTCTCGAAAACATACCCTACCGAATTTTGGTAAAATCTGTTGAATGACCCTAGGGTGAATTGTTGGGTGATTCTCAGAAGCAGTCATGGAGTCAAAGCCTCAGAGATGAGCCAATTTGGACAACTCTCTAAAGCCCATTCTTGAGGAAAATCTTCCTTAAAATTCCTTTCCATGACTATTTTTTCCTTTTATTTTCTTTCATGTCATGCACTCGCACCTATTGTTTCTGATTTCTTGGTGCGTATAAATACGTTTTCTTAATTCAAGCAAACACGTGTCGATATATCATTCATGCATATATTAACAAAATTCACATACTAACCACATGTTATTCATTCATAGCAATAACATCAAAATTGGCTCACATGGGCTAATAACAATTCAATTCCAATGGCTCACACACAATTATATTTTATATAATTCAAACATCATGTTAACACATTAAATTATATGCATTAACAATTTGTTTTAGTCACACTCCAAACCATTCACTCTAAGCAATATTTTGCAAACAACACACATGGACAATTTTAGTCCAACCATCTGACTCAATTTGTTTTTACTAGCAGTCCAAAAGCAGTGTATGGTACATCAAAGTACCCGAAATTCAAACATTCGATCCACTTCGGAGGGCCAGAAACTCACGGCCATTTCAACCCCAAACACTCTAATCATAATTTAATACACAAACAACACATATGGACCAATAACAGTCCGAAATCAGTCCCGGGACTACCCAAAACAGTCCCAAATTTCCAACACTTTAGTCTCAAGTTTTGGGACTGACCATACAACCACTCATGGCCTCATATCAACCAAACCATTTACAAGGCTCTTAATGTAACGACCCGTACCAAATAATACAAGTTTTTAACACGTTTGACCAAGTTTGACTAAGTTTGACCAAGTTTGACCAAGTTTGACCAACAATTAGTATGTGAATTTAAAGTTGACTTTTTAAGGATGAATAATTTTTGGGTTGACTAAAAACACCATCTATGAGGCCTCGTCGATACGAGTTTCATGCAGGTTGAGCGTCAAATCCAACACTACGGATAAAGTTATGGCCACGAGAGTTCAACAGCAGTATTTTATCGGTGTCGAGTCGGTCCCGGGGTTTTTGCACGAAAGCGACCCTAAGCTCTATATAAACCTATTTTTCGTGCCAAATGAATACAGCCCCAAAAACGCCATTTATTCAAAACCCTAGAAAAATTCCCCCGAGACGTGGACTGGCCCAGGTTGTTTCGGCCCGTTTCGGGTGTCGGGTTTAAGCGCGTGGAAATTTATTTCCGGCCACCTTCTTAATGCACACCGCCACCCGGTAGGAGTGCCACCACTAGAGCGACCTTGGGCAGCCATTTTCACGGTGGCCGCCGTGGCTTATGACGGCCGCCGCTTGTAGGTCGTCGGATTTCGCCCAGTTTTCGACCATTCGAGTAGACCTATACCTCCCTCCCCCCCATTTTTTAGACCCTCTGAACTCATTCAGAAGTGGTCCTTTTTGCTTAGATTCCTCAGTTTGGAAAGATATGACGAAAGGAAGTTTGGTAGACGGTTGGATCGTCATTTTCCGACCTGCCGAACTTTTGAACCAAGGTAAGGGTATGTGTTTCACTGGCCTCTTGGGCTTTCCGTTGATATAAAGTTTGTAAATTTTGGACGTCGTTTGGTTAGTTTTCCATTTTTGGGTCATTTAGGGTAATTACCGAAAGAGTTGGACTGAAATTGGGCACTAATTGGTCAAATTAGGAAAAATTGAAGATGGATTAGTGAAATTGGATATTTTTATGATTTATTGGAGGGTTCAATTTTGAAAAAATTAGCTTAGGGTAAAAGCCCCAATTTTGGAGTCTAGGGTCTATAGGGCACCAACGTATAATTGGACTGTCGGTCCCGATTTAGATAGTTCATGGATTAAAATCATTAAGACATTTGGGGCATCCGATGTCTTTGGTTTAGATGTGGAGCCCTAAGTGGTATTTTTTGTTATATTCTGATGACTGCAGCTAATGCAGAGCGATCTGAGGAAGCGGGAGGCGACATCCCCATAGTCGGTGGCGTGGTTTTATGTGTTCATGCTTTGAGAGTATTGTTATGATATATAATTGGTTAATTATTTTATATATATATATATATATATATATATATATATATATATATATATATATATATATATATATATATATATATATATATATATATTATTTAATCCGAATAGTTGGTTATGCGTAAATATAATTATCTATTTTTATATAAATAAATTATCATTTCATGTGAATTTTTTCAACATTTTTAATATTTGGACATTTCACGAGTTCATGGATAAATTTGTGGTATTAAATATTTTGGTACATGGATTAAGGTTTTAAACCACTTTGAAAATTTATTGATTTAAGAAATTGATTTTTTAAGATTTTTATGATTTTAAGCATGTTAAATATTGTTAAAGTTTTATATGCTTAAAATTGGTTATGGTGAATATTTTCATTGTGGTATTTCTCGGTTTCGACATGAATTGATGAATTGAGATTCATCAATATATTTGATTGAGTTGTTGAAATTAAATTTATAAATTCATAATTTATAATACAGTATCATTGGAAAAGTATATGTGAGTAAGGATACTATGTTGGTTGTTATAAATTGATGTATCATATAGTACCAGAGGTTCGATTCAATATTTATATTACGAGTGCCTTTGGGTTTGCCCGATTATTAAAGTAGGGTTGGTTTCATCAGCGGTTATATATTATTCCACGGCCGTGGTCGGGTTTGCAAACGGTTCATCATTATTATTACCACGGCAGATTCGATGTTAGGGGTCATGAGGTGGGGTGTCCACGGTTTATGAAGAAGGATATATGGTATGGTACGATTTGTTGGTTTTACGAGCAAACTATAACCATTTCAATATTTATGGTTATTGTATTTTCATGTGATTATTTTTTACGACATGATGTTTATACATTTTATGCTCGATTTTTATGTTGTGAATAAATTCAGGTTATAATTTTCTTAATAATAATTTCGGTTAAATTTTTTGAGCATGAATTTCATATTGTTGACTTGGGTATAAGTTTGGGTTTTGTGAAATGATTTTAAACGGGGAACCTTGCAAAAGAGTGGACGTGAGGTCTTGAGAGAAGGAATTTTCGAAAATAAAAACATTATTTTGTATAAATTATATACATTTGGCAAGATTTATTATCTCACGTTTTATTGTTTTAAATTCGTTCCTAGGTCCAGGCAGTTCGTAGAGACCTACCTCGCGTCAGCTTCTACATCACTCTTTCTGCGATAGCTGTAGTATTCTATCTTATCTATCTGTCTTTATTGGACTTATTTATTTTTCATTTGTATCCCTAAATTCGCAAACACTCTTAAAATGCTCTGATCTTAGTATTGAACTCGTATGAGTCTTTATTATGTGTATTTGTGGTTATGACCTAAAAGTAAGATAGGTCGGTTGTGGATTTGAGCTGTTATGGATCTTTTTATATATATTTCAGGTATTATATTAATGCATGTGTTTACTTTCTTTCTTAATGTGGGGTTCCATCGGATATTACTGAGGATTATCTGGAGTGGGACTTCAGCAGAGTGGGGACCAGGAAGTCCTAGGAGGGTATCGGGTCGGGTCTTGTCATCATCGAAAATCATAGTAGGAGAAAGCACTGCGCCAGGGTTTGTCGAAACTCCCCGAAATCGGTGCCAGCATAGCCGCTTCTTTGTGGGGAGCAACTTTGCTTCTTGCCTCGCCAGAAGCAGAAATGACCCAGATCGCCCGGAAATACAGAGAGAAGTTGGAGCCTCTGCTGCTGCAAAATCCGCCCCGGCACCTCTCTCTTTCCGGCACTATATACCACAATTCTCCCTCCCAAAACCATTTTGGGAGAAGGAGAGTCAAGTTTGGATCCTCTCACTTACCGTGTCAATTTTCTGTGGCTTATGGGATTACATCTTATCCACTTATCCATCACTTTGGATTTCCATCCAATTAGAGGGGATGCAACATGTCCATGTGGGCCCACACATGTCCATGTGGGCCCCACACTTGGTACCAAATGTTGACTAATTCTGCCTTTTGACGCGTGGCACGCTATGAGCCGCTCAAAATGTGCCAAAGTGTCGTATTACTCGTTGCCCCCCAGCGTGTAAATTACATTTGTACCGGAGTCGACGAAATTCGATGTGGTAGCTAGATTTTCTTGAGAGCGTTCAACGGTGAGAGTCCATTTAGATAAAAACCAGAGATCTGAAAAATTCCGTATTTTTTAAGAATTACCATTTACCCTTTTTCGAGGAAAATTAGGATTTTGCGGGGTTTAGCCTTGTGAATCGGATATGTTGGAAAAAAACAATACTCCACATTTCACGCCTCGAATGTGTTCCTGCGGCGATACTATTGAGGCGTAGGTTTGCAAAATATTAAATTAATGTAGCGGACGTAATACTACTCATCTGATTCTTCGAGATCAAAAATAAACCACCATAGCATTGGTTGAAGCTAATGTAAAATACGATATCAAGTCACATGACTTGATTGATGGTTCCAAGAGAGCCACTATTATGTTACCATAAGACACGATATTCCATATTAACGATGCCTTACATTCAGTCAAATCCAGAAGAAATCTGCTAAGTTTTGCAGATATCGCCTTTAATGGATATCATATTGAGACCACATATGTGATAATAAAGAATATTTATGCATTACTCATATTGTTTTCGACCGGAAGCTTGTAGTGGAAAAATTATCACTTTTTCATGGGATTATATTATCTGCACAATATGATAATTGAATTAAATATAGTGATGGTAGGAAGCTCTCTCACCCAAATATTTTTGCTTTGGCATGATAGACTTGGGCCTTATAGAATTCGACAATGATGGTAATTATTGAAAATTCACATGGACATCCATTAAAGAACCAGAATATTCTTTTGTCTAGTGATTTTCCATGTACTGCTTGTTCACAAGGAAAATTGATTGTGAGACCATCTCCTACAAAAGTCCTTATTGAATCCCCAACATTTTTGGAATGAATCCAAGGGGACATATGTGGACTAATTCATCCACCATGTGGACCAATTCATCCACCATGAGGACCAATTCATCCACCATGTGGACCAATTCATCCACCATGTGGACCATTTCGTTATTTCATGGTGCTAATAGATGCCTCATCTCGATGGTCACATGTCTGCTTGTTATCTACCATGAAGTTACATTTGCGAACCCTTCTTTCGAATCCTTAAGGTTACAAGTACATTTCGATTATCGTCGAAGATTCATACCATAATCTTTGGTGAATTTATATCTAAAGCCTTTGATGATTATTGCATGTCGATTGGAATTGAGGTGGAACATCAGGTGCTCATGTACATACCAAGAATGGCTTAGTAAGCCTTTATCAAGCGACTTCAACTTATTTAACCGATCTTTACTTATGAGAATGAGTTACCTATTTATGCTTAGGGACATATACATTCTACATGTTCTGGGTGGTTGTTCGACCAACCTTGTCCTGTAATCACCATTTAAATTGGTACTTGGTCAAATTCCAAATCTTTCCCATTCTGAGTGTTTGGATGCCTTATACAAATTCCAATTGCACCTCCATAATGCACAAAAATGGGTCCTCAACGTCAATTAGGAATATACATTGGTTTTGATTCACCATCAATCATCAAGTATCTTGAACCTTTGATAGGAGACATTTTCAGAGCAAGATTTGCGGATTGCCATTTTGATGAGGTCAATTTCCGTCGTTAGGGGGAGATAAGCTACCAAAAGAGGAATGACGTGAAATTATTTTTAATGCATCATCCATGTCTCATCTCGGCTACGCCGTTTGCTCGATGTGACAAGGAAATTCTGAAGAATCACTCGTCTTGGTGCCGGCCCAGTGCACGATGCATTTACCATCTGACTAAAGTAACCAAGTCCTGCTCTAGGCTATATAAACACACCAACAAGGATCAATATACCAATTGGAAAAACTGCTATTATGGGAGCTAATGAATCATCTAAGACAACGCTGAAGCGTGAAAATTAGACCAGCAGGTTAATTTAATTCCGGAATAGGAAAATAAAGGGCAACAAAACCCGAGTCTTAAAGAAAATGGCACTCTAAGAGGCTACTCCCACAATTTCTAAAATCATAACCCCCGAAGAGGAAAGTGTCATTGAAGTGACACATGCCCCTGAAGAGACAATAGTCCCTGAAGAGATACAAAATCATGAAAATTCACAAGTACTTGCAAATGATGAAATTTCCATAAATATTGCATCCACCGGGGAATTGTGGGACCGTACAAAAGTGGTTATTAATGAGGTATTTTACTTTGCAGTAGCCACAGAAATTTTAACATAAGATGATGATCATGAACCACGCAGTGTCGATGAATGTCGCAGTAAACATGATTGGTCGAAGTGGAAAACAATCCAGTAGAATTTGACTCTCTCTGGCAAAGCGCGAGAGTATTTGGAAGAAACATGGTCAAACACTGATGATGTGAAACACCTTGGGTTACAAATGGGTGTTTGTGAGAAAACATAATGATAAAAATGAAATTGCTAGATACAAAGCACGTCTTGTGGCACAAGGTTTTTCACAAAGACCTAGGATTGATTATGATGAAACGTATTCACCTGTGATGGATATTATTACATTTCGATATTTAATTAGTTTGTCGGTCTCAGAAGGACTAGACATGCGTTTCATGGACATAGTTACTGCATATTTGTATGGTATGCTAGAAAATAATATTTATATGAAAGTCCTTGAAGGATTTCAGTTGCCTCAAGTAAACACATCACAACCACGAAATATGTACTAAATTAAGTTGAGACGATCATTATATATGGCTTAAGCAATCTGCCTGAATGTGGTATAATGCGTTTGAGTGAGTATTTGATCAAGGATAGGTATATTAACAATACTTATATGCCCTTGTGTTTTATAAAAGAGAATCATAATTAGGATTTGCTATCCTTGTAGTATATGTTGATGATATAAATTTATTTGGGACTCCTGAAGAGCTCACAAAAGCAACTACATATTTGAAGGATGAGTTTGAGATGAAAGACTTAGGAAAAACTAAATATTGTCTCGGTCTGCAAATCGAGTATAAGTCCCAATGGAATTTCTCATCACGTGATCGACATATGTCGAAAAGATATTTAAGCAATTTAACATGGATAAGTACATCCGTTAAGTTTATCGATGATTGTTAGATCCGATGCTAAAGAAGATCTTTTTCGTCCCAAAGAAGAAAAGAAGCACTACTTGGTCTTGAAGTACCCATATCTTGGTACGGTGGTGCTTTGTTATCGCAGCGCGGTGTCTGAAGAGCCGGATATTGTATTTTCAGTTAATTTGTTGACAAGATTAAGCTCTGCACCAACTCGAAGACACTGGAATGGCGTGAAACATATCTTACGTTACCTTCACGGGACTACAGATTTGAGTTTATTTCATTCAAAGGAATCAACTCTAAAAGGATATGCAGTGCAGACCACCTTTTGATCCTCCTGAGCTGCTCACAAACATGGTATGTATTCACATGTGCTTATCACGCAATTTCTTGGCAATCAACTAAGCAGACTTTGACTGCCACTTCCTCTAATCACTCTAAGATAATTGCACTCCATGAAGCAAGTCGTGAATATGTATGGTTAAGATCAGTGGTACACCACATTCGGAATGCATGTGGGTTACCTTTGATTACAAGCATTCCAACAACAATTTATGAAGACAATGCTGCGTGTATCGAACAAATCAAAAAAAGGATACATCAAATGTGACAGAACCAAGCATATCTCACCAAAGTTTTTCTTCACTCACGAACTTCAGAAGAGTCATGAAATTGAAGTGAAGCAAATAAGGTTGAGTGATAATGTTGCAGATTTATTTACCAAAGCTTTGCCATTATCAACATTCAAGAAATTGACATATGATATCTAGCATGCGTCGAGTTTATGATCAGTCAAGTTGATACTCATCAGGGGGAGTATTATCTTCAAGTCTACTGCTTATCTGAACCATATGCACATTGTACACTTTTTCCTTCATCAGTTTTCCCAGCGGGTTTCTTGGCAGAGGTTTTAACGAGGCGAGTTCTTTAGTCTTGACATCACTTTAAGATTTACAAAATGTTATACTCATTTTCCTTTGCTACATTTTTTCCCTCGGGCTTTTTAGCAAGGTTTTAATGAGTGTAACCAGTATGATGGCTTGTCACGAGGGAGTATTGTAATGTGGTGGATGACCACCCATATTCTCGAATTATGGTGGATGACCACCATGCATAAGTATAACCCCTTGCCATTAAAGGGCATGGCCAAATCCCATACCCTTTGTCTTTTTCATGTGGTGTGAGCCTATAAAATGGAGGACTTAGACCCTTTGAAGAAATAGATGAAGAAGACAAGAATTTATCCCAAACTCTTATACGCTTTCATTACTTTCGACATTTTCATATTTTTTGAATAATATTTTTTAAACCAAAAAATATTTATTATTTTCTATATTTACATTTATTTAAAAAAAAAAAAAGAAAGAGTTACTTTTATAAAAGAATACTAGTCATATTTTTGCCAAAATGATTTCAAAAAATTGATGAAGGCCTATATTTCCAAATTTGGGGGTTTCAAAGATCTTTTCAAATCATTTAGGAATGAAGATGTTAGGTTTCAAAGGATAGAAGGAGAAGAGAACGTATAAATATTAAATAGTTGGAGAGTCGGTGGTGAGGTCTCTGAAATCATCTACGAAAGCCACCATCTCTCCGATACCGCCTCGCCCCCACCTCCGTTCATCTTCTTTCTTGTTCATGGTTTAAACTTCTGGAGGTAATCTATTCGAACCGTCAAATAGATTTGTATTGCCTTCTTTTGGTCTTTGTATTCATTGATGGATTCGATTTTTTCTGCTACTCATGCTGTCGGGATTTTTTATATAAACAAATTGGGAAAATATTTGAGTCTTTAATGCTTTAGATGTTGTAATGGTTGTTTTTCCTAGGCATTAGGTTTTTACATTTGGGCCGATTTTGGGGAGGTTTTTGCGATACAAGTAGGATTACTTGTTCTTCCTCGATGCTGGATTAAGCAGCTTCAAAGCATTTCAACCATGATTTTAGCCCCTCAATGATCTCCTATTTTGAAGCTGGTGAGTTGGCTTTAAATATCCTAATGCATTTGTCTTCATAGGAGTACCCACGAAATAATCATCTGGCAGACTTGTTGCATTTCCGTGAGTCTGTACTTAATGATGGTGCTTAATGCTGTTGGATTTATTGTTTGAAATTTAATTTACTTTAGACTGTTCAATTTAAATTTCAACATCCATCCCAGTTGAATGAGTTTTAGAATGAAATTCACACTTTTGAGGAGGCCATACTTTGTACAGTTTCGTGTTGAATTTTGTTTCGTTTTTTTTTGTTCAAGGTTTCTTTGTATTTGTGAAATGTAAATATGCAATCTCCAAAATCTGTAACATCTTTTGGTTTCGTTGCTAACTGGATCTCAATTGCCTTGCAGATGAAGAAGAAACAAAAATCCGTCATTCAATGAATCCTGATTCTGATCTGAAATATGTGATTCAATCAGATCCTAATTCTGATATGAAATCTGTCATTCACCTGCATTCCTTGTTTTTTGACACGTTAATCGAGCTGATCCCTGCTAGATTTTATCTAGCCAGTGATGATACAGATAAACCATGGTTTCAAGGCCTAAGCAAAGCTGCAAAAGCTTCAGCAAAAAAACAGTCAAGAGAAAACATCATGAAAGCTCGAAGAGAGATCGGTGGATCCAGAAAAATCATCGACAACATAGATTTGTTAAGCAAAACTGCGAGATGAGAATTGGACAGTGAGAGCGATGGTGAAGCAGATATTAAACCAATGATTTCTGGTCTTGAAAATGACGAACGATCAGTGACATATGAAGAATTACGTCAAAGGCTTCATCGCCGAATTTAGGAGTTACAGTCTAACCGAAAGAAAAATGGTGGGGATTTAGATGAGGCAAATAAGACTGAGAAGAGATGAGAAAAGAAAGAAAGGCTTAGGGAAAAATTTCAGGAAAGAAAGGCGTAAGAGGGACCCTGGAGACGAAGAAGACAGTCAACATAAGATCAGTGATTCAGCAGCTAAATTGGCTAAGGATGTATCATAGGCTTCCAAAGAACTCACATTTGGTCATGTGAAGCTTGGGAACAAAGAATAGCTTGGAAGGAAGAAGAAGAGGAAGCCCTCAAAGGTGAAGGAGCTTGAGAAGGCCAGGAAATTGGAGGCGGAGAAGAAAGACCCCGAGAAAGGCGAGATTATTTCAAAAAAGCTTTCATGGAAAGCAGCAACAAGTAGAGCTGCAGGAATTAAGATCCATGATGATCCGAAATTGTTGAAACAGAGCATGCAGAAGGAGAAGAAGAGGCACCAAAAGAATGCTGAGAAGTGGAAAGAAAGAGTTGAAACTAGAGAAAGAATGAGATCACAGAAGCAGCAGACTAGATCAGAAAATATAGCTGAGAGGATTCACCAGAAGAAGATGCGGCGGATTGCAAAGAGGGAGAAAAAGCTCATGCGACCAGGGTTTGAAGGTCGGAAACAAGGTTTCATTACTGAAGATAAATCTTAAGGTACCTTCTTTCTCTAAATAATAGACTGATGAAAAGCAAATTGTTAGAGGTCAACTGCTCTAGTTTAAGGAAGCATGCCTTGGAAGAAGTATACCCACCTTTTCTTCTTTTGAGTGCTATATGGTTTGATTATGAAATGGCTAATATATATATTGCATAGTCTGAATCTTAATATCACCTTCTTTGTTGTATGATTGTTAATGTTGCTGATGAAGCTAATAGTATATTTTGTTATCTCAATACATTACTCTCAAACCTAAGGGGAAACCATCAAAGGAGCCCAACAGACCATTGGATGCCTAGAATTATTTCCTAATGTTTTAGAAGTTAAAAGATACAGAAGAAAACCCACAAAGCACTTATAATTTCAGTTAAAAGATATCAGTCTATTATCAAGTACCAAGTCATGCCCTTTGGGTGAACAAATTCCGCTAGCATCCTAACCTTGAGGGTAGCTCAATTGGTCTAAGCCATGGGGTTTGCAATGGTCGCAATTCGAGTCCCTCAGGGTTATTAATTTACCCGAGTCGATAACTTCAACAAGATTCTGTGGGACTCGCGAGATACGTGCAAGTTGCTTTGGAGCATCCATGGTTATCTAAAAAAAAAATATCCGCTATCATCCTAGACACTTATCCTAATGGGTTTGCATGAAGAAAAAGCCTACAGATGTGGTCTGAAGATAAGTAGCTTTTAGATTCAAAAAACAGTTTGGAATACTATATAAGTGCCTGTATCACTAGACACTCTCTACATATGGGCTTGCCCTGTTCTGGTTTCAACAAGCTAGAACGCTTATCAAAATAATATAATACCTAAACAAACCCTTTATTTATTATGATAACAAAAATTTATATATTTTCTTTGGGCTGCAAAGCATATACATTGCAGCTAGTATTCTGCATAAGCGATGGCAAACTTATCATAGGGCTTGTTTGGTCCTTGTTTTTGAAAACTGTTTTTGAGAACAGTTTTTGAAAACATGAAGGGTCTGTCTATTTAGTTCATGTTTTTGAAAACGTAGAAAACACTATTTTGGCATTTTCTAAAAACTGTTCTTCGTTACTGAATTTCGTTTTTTTTTTCATAACAAAAAAAAACTAGGAACCAAACGTGTTCTTTCCTTGTTTTCCTTGTTCTCCTTGTTTTTTAGAATAGTAAACGGTTTTCAAAACCAGGAACCAAATGTACCCAAAGAACACCATTTTGGTGTTCTAAGAATTTACTCCTTTAGAATTGGTCTCTAACTAAAGAAGATGTATAAAAAAATACTCAATCTTTTGAAAGGACAATCTTCATTCCTAAATACAATGTTATTTTTAGCCCTCCAAATCATCCAAGAAAATATACAAGGGACCCAGCTTTCCACCTCTTCTCCGCTGTTACAATGGGAACTTCAACTCCAGCAAAAACCCAAAGGGTGTCAGAACGGGAGAGGGTAACACCCAAGATACCCCAAACAACGAAAGAGCAGCTTCCATAATACCCTAGTCTTCATACAATGAAGAAGAATGTGATCCTTTGTCTCCTCACTCTCTTGACAAAGGCAATATCTATTGGCTAATGTCAATCCCCTTTTATGTAAGGTTAAAATCTTTGTGATGTATACTTGGGTGTATTGTCATAATTGTCAAATTAAAATCTTTATGATGTATACTTGGGTGTATTGTTATAATTGTCAAGTTGGGTCCAACATTTCAGAAATAGGGATTTGTAAGAAGTGGAGACAGTTCATACATTCAGGTTATAACCTTAAACTTAGTTAGAAATTTGATTGGTTCTCTCTGTTATTAAGTTTAAAACTATTGAATTAATGCGTACCCTCCACCTAAATAAAGAAAACAAAAAAACTAGTTGATTCCAACGACATGGGTCTTTAATTATTATTATTATTATTATTATTAGAGATATCAACTTTGTGCATTGTAAGGAAAACAAGTTGGCAATTCTGCCCAAATACAAAGTCTTAAAGGAAAAACGCAAAAAGAATAATGTAGAGTATTATTATTATAATTAATTTTTAGGCGTATGTCAACTTTGTTGC
The DNA here is from genome assembly GCA_016808115.1 of Tetrastigma voinierianum. Lineage (NCBI taxonomy): Eukaryota > Viridiplantae > Streptophyta > Magnoliopsida > Vitales > Vitaceae > Tetrastigma > Tetrastigma voinierianum. The sequence goes on from JAEQBH010002522.1 coordinate 19,137, forward strand.
CTTGTACAGAAAAAAACGATTGCCTATTCTCCCTAAATACAAAGTCATAAAGGAAAACGCAAACAGAGTAATATAGAGTATTTTGAGAGTTAACGATTTTTTTTTTAACTTATGTCTATCAAAAGGTCATTTCATTGGAATGTATTGAGAGATTTGCTACCAATTATGTTTTCAATATCAAAACTGTAACTTTATTTGTGTATGAGTATGGTCAAGATTATTTGTTTGTTACCAATTAGATATATTAAACTTGAAGCAACTTTGGGATTGTCTAAGGACCTTTGAAAGTTAATACAATTGAAAGTACCACCGAATAGACTATTGGGTATAGTACATACTCATTTTGCAATAAAAATGAAAATTCTTTTAAAATTGAGTTTTCCCACTCTAGTCTTAAGTTATTCTAGCTAAGTTGGTCGTAATATTAAAGATAAGGATCATGTCGATCCTATGAACACTCAAAAGGCTCAACAAGCTTAAGGCAAAAATAATGTTATAAAAGCATGAGAAAATTATACTAGCTTGAGTTTTGAGTTAAGAAAATAGGTTTTTTAATCACTGTTTTCTCAAACTCATACATTTCTCCAATGTTGTACATGTTGCCAATATCTATTGTCAAGAAGTAACAAAGTAGGTCTTAGGGCAGCTTTAATTCAAATTCAAAACAGTACATGTAGTGATTGAACATTGGGTCTCATAGTGAGAATAAGAATTTGCGAAAGGGATATTCGGGCTTTGCTTCTACATATAATATGGTCCTCGGGCAACAATATATGCGGGGGCATTTGTTTGTACTCAAATTTAATTTGGCATGACCAATGTTTATTTAAGTTGAGCCTAAGCCCAAGGTTAAATATCAAGTAAATAAGTCTAAACCTAGTTGAAAAGCCCATATAAAAAGTCCGAGGTATTTTTTGAAATTTTAAAAATTTTTAAAAATTGGCTTGTGGAATAAATAGGACTTTTTTCAGGAGATGGCAAGAAAATAGAGAAACTTTGGGAGATAGCAAGAAGACATGGGCAGTTACTTGAGGAGGTGAGGTATTAGAGAAAAGGGAGGGAGTGGAGAACTTGGGCAGTTATTCAAAGACGCTTATAATAGAAAGAGAGCTTTGAAGGAAGAAGGTCCGACAACCAATCAATCAACAACAATGAATCACTTCTAGCAGTTTAGTCATTCCAATAGAATTTTTAACTTTCATTTATTTCTGCAGTAAGTTGTCATTTCAGTTTTCCTAGTGAATTACAACAATTTCTATAATAATTCATTTATTTCAGTTTGCCTAGTGAAATACAGAAATTCCTTTCAACAATTTCTACATCGTTTACATACTAATTATTTCGTTCATTGCTCTGTGCATTTATAATTACAGGACTATCAGCAGACATCTGCTCTAATGATTTGAGTTCGTTATTATTATATACTATTCTCTTCATGCCAGTCAAGCGCTTTCCATTCATGTAGCAAATAAATACGAAAATAAATCAACATATTGGCATGCCCCGTCGGACTATCTTCTTGAAAGATGCCATCAACGTTGTGGAGTAAAATATTTGTAGAGTCTTGGGGCTCAAGATCTAATGTTACAAAAGCAGCACATGAAGGGATTGTTCCAGCAATGGTGGAGCAAAGAAATCATTTTGCTAATAAATTTGATGATTTTCAGGCATTGATATGGGAATTGAAGAACTAGAGCTTGATGACCACACGACGTCTTGAAGAAAGAATAGCCACACAAACCAAGGCTATGGATGACCAAGTTAGAGCTATTGTTGAACAAACCAAAGTCATGGCTGAGCAAGCCAAGGTCGTGATGGAGGAACATGCCAAAATGACAGTAAGTAGGCGAGACCATTATTGGAAGGCGCAAACAACAAACTCGATCGAGTGAAACTCTTGGAGAAAATCTTGAGTTATAGGAGAAGTGAGACAAACCGAACATAAAGTTACTTTTGGACACCAAAGTAACCATTTGATGAACTCATGGGCGATGCTACGGGAATTCTGGTGGAAGGCGATGAGTTTCACCACTCACATATCTCGAGGTTAATGATCAGATGAGTGTAACTGGTGGACATCCTAATACTATCATAATAGTGACTCCTCAAAATGTCTTTTCTCACACCAACCCAACTACACGACCTGGAGTCAATAATGAACCACTTCATTCTGTTGGAGGCTTGGGGGCACCCTACACCCATCCTCTATAGTAACAGATCTTCCAAGTATAGGGTCATTCACTAGCCCTTTATTGGTGGAGAAGACACATGACATATGGAAGAAGTCATGAGCCTCGATACCTGAGTCATATACATTTATGTGGCAAGGGGCGAAATCATTGTAAGGGAGAGTTAGTCACACTTTTTCCTCAGGATCACCAACTCCCCAGCAAAGAGGAGCTTAGAGAAAACATTTATTGTAAGTATCACAAGTCCTGGAATCATAGTACTAATTCTTGCTAGAGTTTCAAGAATATTACCCAAGATAGGATCAACAAGGGAATACTAAAGTCCCCTAGGGAAAAGGAAGTCATGATGAAATTCCTTAGAGAAAAAGAAGTCATGGTGATTGGTGAAGACACATTCCCACCAGTAACTTCAATCAACACAATTGATTTTGACTTGAAAGTAGTGATGAATTCAAAGAAGGCGATAGGAATTCCACTAAGCCTTAAGATAAGAAAGGTATGGATTCTTAGCGTGTTTGACTTATAAAAATGATCTAGTACCCAAAAAAATAGGGTATCTGCGATCAAGGAAAAGAAAAAAGGATGGTATCAAACCATTTTCATCTAGGAAAATATCCAATGGGGCTCGGGCGGCGGATGAGAGATTCTTAAAGGAAAAGAATGTTTCTCCAAAAGAGAGACATGTTTCTCCAAGGAAAAAGGGCATGAACAATCCTTTAAGGAGGAAAATGCCTTCAAGATTTATAATTTCTCCTATAGTCTCACCTGTACAAGAATGACATGTGGTGCAGCATAAGAAATTTCCCCAAAAGCTCACCAGAACTCAAAAAAGAAGAATGCGGAGACAAAGAAACAATGTGACTCAATGAAGCACCCAAAGAAGCACCAAATGAGGAAACGATTGAATCATTGGATCCAATGGAAGAAGCAACACTCAATCTAAAGAAAACAAAATTTGGAAGAAGAGCCACAGAGGATGCTAACTCTATTTGCAGTTTAGAAAAAGAAACAAATTCAGAAATTATTCTCATATGTACAATTCCTATTTCCTTAAATTGTTTTACTACTTCTTTGACTTTGCCACCCTTCTTCAAGTCAAAGGACATGGAGAAAAGTCTTGTGGAGGTGAAAGAGCAACAATTTACAATAGATGAAGGCCACATTTACAAGGGGATCACCATTGAACCCTCAAAAGGAAGCAGGCCACAAAGGGTAATATTAGAAAAGTCTACTATGGGAATGACAAAAACACATTCAATGTCAAATCTACAAGGAGGGTGATGAGTGCATTTCATACCATGATTATCATCCCATTTTCTATGCATTTTAATGATTTTGATGGTGATTATTAGAGTTTTAATGTTTAAATGCCTCATTTTGGTGACTAGATCAGCTTTGGAGAAAAGGAACAAAGGAGGTTAAATTGAACCAAATGAACCAAAGAAGCCACTACACACGACAAACATCGGATCTTTTGATTTTTTTTTTTTGTTAATGGTTGCATCAAGTGGCTTTGTTCTACCCAACAATGGATTCTGCACTTCTCAAGCTTTCCAACGATTCCAAGATCACCAAATTCAGAGTTCAAACGAAAAAAATATTGCCTCGTGAAGTCAAAGGGAGGATTTTCTAAGACACCACATGGAGCACCTCTCAATGTTTGTTAATTTTCAGTCTATCTAATGGGCTTCAATGATTCCAAGCTTGATATGAATAGATTCTACTCTTTCTTCGCTTTTTATAGAGACCAAAATCATTGCATTTTGAGGTCGGATGAAAGAGTTATGATCGTTCAAAGTATTATTAAGGTGACGGGATCCATATCGCGGCGCTCAGCAGTGAAATTATAGAAATCTCCCATGCAATCATGTCGAGACATGACGACGTTTAGGCCTAAAAATGAGCATTTTTTAAACCATTTTCAGCTCTTTTTGAGGCCCATTTCTTAAGACACTATAAATACATGTTTTTAGGGTAAGTTTTGAGGGAGAACACCCTCCTAGGGTTTCTCACCTCTTATTCTTATAACAACCTTGGGTTACGATTTTGGTTGTTTTTGCTTGGTTTTGAAGACTTTTTTGGAGAATCAACCAGCTAGAGGATCCCTTATAGCTAGAATCGAAGTTTTGAGAGCTCGTCATCATATATTTGTTTTGTATCTCTAAATTTGAATCATCTTCTCATCTCTTTCTTGATTATTGTTGAAATATACATGATTTGGACAAATCTGAGTGTTGTAACGAATAGCTAAACTATTCTTTAGGGTTGATTGTTAAGATTGATGTTTGATTTATATCATTTTTAGAATGACTTTGTGAATGTGTGCCTATGTTGATATTGGTTGGTATACAACATGGATTATTACAGTTTCTTGCAATTAATTTGTGTTGGGAAATGTATGTGAGACGGGCACGAGAGATTCCTTAGGATTCCATAGTGACAATTGGAAATCATCACTTGGGTTATAACCATTTCATGCCAATGTGTTTTAATTGAAGAAATCAACTTAACCTAATTAAAGAAATTAAGGGAACTAGAAATGTCTAGTAATGAATGGATTTCATTAGGGTAAGACACCAATTCAGCTTTGTGTGAGAACCGTAAGGACCTAGCGGTGATCAATTTGAGCACAGTTCGGGTAGTCTTATTGTAAGGACCTAGTGGGGACCCGATAGGACACCAGAAAGACACGCCTTACAAAGAGTACCCACGTTGAGGACTGGCGGTAAATAGGAAGTTGGTGTGCGAAATTGAGGGGAGACACAAGAGTATAAACCTCATACCCTCTTCCTTGAACCAACATAAGTATACGCTCACTTAACTCGTTAACTAGCCCGCATAAATCAATCGAGACAATCAACCCTAGTATCGCTTCATCTGAAATTTTTCTTCAATTTCGATTCATTCCCAGAAGACCGCAGAAAATTCCAATTTCGGAAATGGCAAAATCAGAATTTCGTCAAACACGAAATTTTTCTAGAGATTCTACGACAAAACTGATTTCATCGCCGAATCGCCTTCGCTAAATCTAGCTAACACGTTTCGTCGAATTCCAAGACAGTCGGGATTTACACGTTTTTCGAGGCATCGAGTATCAGCGCCGTGAAAACTAAACGCCGACGCGACAAAAGCTCATACATAACATTTAATTACACATATCGATTTGTGCAAAGAGACGATAGAAACCTGACTACGAGATAAGATCAAATGCTCAAAAATCCAAGACGAAGGCATTAAAGAATAGTTAATTGATAATAAGACGAAATAGTGAATAGTGTCATCCTCCTTCAAACCAAAGACCAAAACGTGAAAAGGGAAAAAGGAGATACAAAAGCTTAAGTTTTTGAAAACCTAGTGAGAGAGAGTATGACCCTCTAAAATCACTTCGCGACGGATCACTGATTCCTTCTGAGCAAGAAGCGAAGGCGTTCTACGTGGCGGTAGTGGCAACGCGTAGGTGTTCGGCTTCTTGAGTTTCACAAACTCCGCGAGGTGTGGGTTTTATCCTACTTGGAAATTACACTTTGTTTAAGTGTTTTGTAATGTTTCTGTTGCTTTTTCGTGCCTCAACGGTCGCTTGATCGGCTCCAAAACTCAGACCGGCGTTAGAATTTATGGAGCTCTTACTCAGCAAACCCGCGTGATTCACCGACCGTTTGGGCTGCTAGTATATGGTTTAATCAATTAATTCATGATTGTGATGTGTATGAGGCCGGAAATGGCTATGAAATTCGAATTCACAAAGTGGAACCGATGTTGGTGATTAGCCGTGAACAGTAACCCGAGGGTTTCACTGTTCATGTGAATAGTGTTCACGAAATAAATCAGGAGAAATGTGTTTGGTCGAAGTAATTCAAATCGACCGTTGCTAGATGCAAATTAGCTCACGTGAGCTAATTTTTTTGTGTAATAGATTGTGAAATTGCATAACATGCTTCAGGTAATTTAAATTATGTAAATATATGCATGAAAATATATTTGCATGTGTTATGAATTGTGTCAATAAGATAACGCATTCATATGCACCGGTTACCTAGAAACTGGGTGTGTGTGCATGACATGGATTTTCTAGAAAAAACCCGAAATGGTTGCAGTTAAATTTACTGCGACGATTTTCTGAGAATTCGGTCGAGACATCCAACATATCACTCGGATGAGTGATCATGATCAAGCTGAAGTTCTCCAACACATTCGCCTCGGAGGGTAGTCCCATAATTTTTACCGACACGTTTGGTAGTGTATTTTCAATAACAACAGGTTTTGTTTTGAAAATGATTATTTTTCTCATACATGGCTTAGGCAAGTGTGAGGGAGTCAGTGAGGACTCGAGACATGGGGATGACATGTAGACATTCAAGTAGGATCACGCATTTACTTCTCGAAGGTGTGTTTACATTGGAGCATTGCATATGCACTTAGGTGGAGAATAACCTATTTAGTATGGATTCCACTACTGTGCATTACCACCACAGCGAGGGAATTATATTACTTCGTGTAATGTGGAGCGCACGAGAGACTCCGCCATCCTAGAGGCCGATACTGAAGAGCCTGCCGCTGCTTGATGTTTCAAGGTTTAATATGTATTAGAATTGTAGATTTTAATATGTATTTGTATTAAAGAAAGAATCGAAATAACTCTCGGACTACTTCGGATATAGTTGGGTATATGTTTAATGAGTGTTAATGCAGGGGTCATATTGAACTGTTTGGGATGTTAGTAATTTTCGGCAGGGGCTCCCCCGCATAGCTTTATTTCCGCCTCGATTTTCGAAGTCGGTCGTTACCCGACATTCACTAGTATTCCGCGGTCGACGTTGTCAACGGACCCCTAGTTTTGTGGGCTACACATCTACAGTAATTAAGCATTAATCTTTCCCTTATTTTTATTTTGTTTTTAGTTCTTAAAATCTCCATTTTCAAGCGTTTTTATTAGCTTAAATGGTGAGAAGTTCAATTTGTTAAGGTACTTGGTTATTCAAGCACTACAGTCCATTCCTTATGAGATCGATATCCGGACTTTCAAGTCCACTTTAGTACTTGTACAACTCTCGTAAGGCCATGAGAGAATACGAGTGTGAAGTCACTTTTCCATCTAAGTTTTTTAGTGTTTCCAATTATTCGTCTTCTCTAACCTATAGAAAAGGTTTAATAACAGAGAGCCACACAATAGTTTCATCAATGGAAAATACCTTAAGCAGTATTTCTCTACCATGTAGGAGATGTTGGGCATCACCTAAAAGATCATGCCGACCCTACGGCTTATAAATGATCAATAAACTTAAGGCAAAAATAATGCTAAAAGCATGGGGAAATTGTACTAGCCTAAGTTTTGAGTTAAGAAAGTAGACTTTTTAACCATTGTTTTCTCAAACACATACATTTCTCCAGTGTTGTACCTATTACCAATATCTATTGTCAAATAAATAAAGTAGGTATTAGGACCACTTTAATTCAAATTCAAAACAGTACATGTAGTAACTGAACATTGTGCTTCATAGTGAGAATGAAACAAAGAAAATGATATTCAGGCTTTTAATACATACAATATGGTCCTTTGGGTAGTTATTTAAGAACGCCTATAAAAGAATGAGAGCTTTGATGGAAGAAGGATCGACAACCAATCAATCAACAACAATGAATCACTTCTAGCAGTTTAGTCATTCCAGTAGAATTTTTAAGTATCTTTTATTTCTTCAGTACTTTGTCATTTTAGTTTTCCTAGTGAAATACAGCAATTCCTTTCAGCAATTTCTATTGTAGTTTCTACAACCTTTTAGTTTATTCCGTTCAACTTACTTTTTGTGGCATTTTTAACTTAGATTCTAGGGAATTATCAAGGGAATTAGGGAACCTAATTTTCGTCTGATTAGAAGTTTGATTTCGACACAATTTTAGTTTGGAAACACTTTAATTTCTTTGCACGTCCACGCATTTTTCTATTTGTCATTATGTATGTGGAAGTGAAATTCACAAAAAATCACCAACACTTAATAAATTAATTCTATATGTTTTATTCAAATTTGTTTGATTTGTTTCTCTCTATTATATAAGGACTAGGAAATTTAAAAATATGTAAAATTTTGATTATATTTATTTTCTTTATATTTTCCAATGCATTTAACCACAAACATTTAAAAATCATTTTCCTTAACATTTTTTTTCCTTTCCTGCAAGATTTCTAGTTCCAAACATAACCTTATGCAAAACAATTCAACCCCTTTTGATTAATTTAATTAACATCAACATCTTTGTTTTTTTAATTTGTTGTTAAAAGAACAAAAGAAAAATTTTCAGCATCACGCCTAAATTTCATGCCGTAGAGCCGCTCAATGATGAGAATCAAAAAGCAAAGGATCGCTTCAAATGCCGATTGGTCAAATCACAAGAGCAAGGGCCAAAAAGCTTCAAGAGACTTGCAATGGGCTTGTGAAAGAGTTTATTTGGGTCAATCGAGATTTTAAAAAAGAGTCAAAGTCAAATCAAGCCTTTGAAGGAATTTGAGCCAACAAGGAAGTTCAAAAGTTAAGCATGAGCTTCTACAACAACCCTTGGGAATTCAATTTTAATTATAGAAAATTCATATTCGAGAGTTTGTGAAACCTTAGAGATACTAGATATATTTCTATTTCCAAGTATTTTGAGTCTTGTTACTATTTTGATTTTGAGTATTTTATTTTAGAAAGATTTGTTCACCAAATCAAAATAAGAGTCGTTTATTTAATTTAAAAAAGTTTGTTTTGCTATTCAAATAGGAGTTTTTATTTCTTTAAAATATTTTATTTGGTGAGTCGCTTTTATTTAAATTAAAGTCTTGTTTCCAAGTCAGAGTAAGAGTTGTTTTATTTGATTTATAAAGTATGGGGCCTATATATACCTCTTAATGTAATTCTTGGAGAGACATTGATGAATAAAAATTCTTTTTAGAGGTTTTTCACTTTATGAATTTTGTGAGAACTTTCAAGCTTATTAAGATTAATTCCTTATAGTGTTCAAACTTACAGCTCTTGGTTATTTTATAATCAAGGGGACGAGGTTACTTTCCTTTGTTCTTACGGCTTTTGGTTCTATAACCAAGGGAACGGAGACGCAACATCTTTACTTATGGTTCTTGATTCAATATAGTCAAGGGGATGGGTCCATTATTCTAGATCATGTTTGAAGATCCTTGAAGTAATCCACAGGATCTCGGCTAAAATGCAACAGGTTCTATCATTTTGGTATCAAAGCTTTGCCAAACATCAATTCGACACTATCTTAATTTTGCTTAACATTTTATTGAGTACAAAAAAAAACAAAAAAAAAAAAAAAAAGAATCATCCAAAAAAGAAAGAAAGAAGAAGACAACATATTCTTCCTTTTTAGTCTGTCTCCTTTGTAATATTTTGAGCATTGTTTGGATTCCTATTCGGGTTGATCTTTGATCTAGCTTTATTAGTTCAAATAAGAACTGAAAGAAGTAAGTTCAAGAGTGAAAAAATGAAAGAGTGATTTTTATTATCAAAAGCCAACATTGTGTGTAAAAAAAGTGTGAGGAAACACGTGAGGGAGTGCTGTGAGGTTTGCTTTTAATTCTTTCCCCTTTTGATTTTGATCATTTCTTCCAAGAACTGGATAATGCAATGGGAGTCGGAGGTAGGACCAATCTTTCATACTACAAGTAATGCAACAACACTTTACAAGATTGGAGGTTTGGATAAATAACATGCGAGATCGGATTGAACAAAATGAAAAGGTGCTGAGACAAGTACTTCCTCAAACTCAAAGACAAGAGAGGCATGTTCCGGCAGCCTTGAATCATGAAGAGCTTAAGAATGAATGGAAAGGCAAAGAAGAATATCTTATTAAAGGAGAGACATTGATGACAAGGCGTGTTTTGAATGTCTAAGTGAAGGAGGATGTCGTTGGGCAACAACAGGGGAACATTGTGCTTTGTTAGTTGAGAAGTTACAATTACCAACACTTAAACACCATGTCGGCATACGCTATAAAGGGTTAATTGATAGTAGTGGAAGTGAGTGTAAAAGCAAAGTGCTTTTGTCATTTTCAATCGGGAAGTATCATGATTATGTTCTTTCGTGATGTTGTTCCTATGTATGCTTCTCACATCTTATCGACGTGTCTTGGGCAATTTGATTTGAGAGATGCAACCATGATGGTTTCAAGAATCGTTTCAGTTTCATGAAGGACAAGAAGCTTGTAACTCTTGCACCATTGACATCAAAATAGGTGTATGAAGATCAAGTGAGGTTAAAGCGAGAGTGTGATTAAAAAAAGAATGAGAAAGGAAAAGAAAGAAAAGAAAAAGAGGAAGAAAAACAAAAGGAAAAAGAAATTGAGAAAGGGAAACAGAGTGAGAAAAGAAAAGAGAGTAAAAGAAAAAAAAGATCTAAAAGTGAACAACGAAAAAGGAGAGGCAACAAAAACATCGTAGTTGTATTAAAGAAAGGAGGAAGAAACAAAAAAAAAAAACTCTATACAAAAAAGAGTGAGATCATTAGCGCTTTTTATTCTAACAAGCTTATATTTGCATCTTGCACAAAGAGATGCTTGAACATTAATGATTCACTCTTCTTTGCCTAGTATTGTTTCTTCTTTGTTACAGAAGTTTAAGGATGTATTCCTCAAGGATGGTCCTAGTAGTTTGCACCAGCAGATGTACATTTAATGCCATGAGAATCTGATTAATTCATGTGGCACAGTACATGTATTACTTGTATCCAAAAGGATGGTTAATGGAGGATGTGTATTTATTTTCATGTCATCAACATTATGGTTAAGATTTGGCGACGAATCTTTTCGAGAAAGTGCATCGATGAAAATCAAAGCACAAAGGATCTCGTCTAAATGCGCATTAGCCAATCACAAGAGTAAGGGTCAAAGCTTCAAGAGGCTCGCACGGGTGAAGGAGTTTGTCACAACCAAGCTTTTAAAGAAGATCCCAAGTCAAATCAAGCCTTTGAAGGAATTGGAGCCAACAAGGAAGTTCAAAAGTCGATGCATGAGCTTTTACAACAAACCTTGGGAATTCAATCTTAATTATGAAAATCTATTCATAATTCAGGAAACCTGGAAACACTAAATATGGTTTTTATTTCCAAATATTTTGAGTCTTGTTACTATTTTGATTTGAAGTTGTTTTATTTTTTAAAGATTTGTCCTTCAAGTCAAAGTAGTAGTTAATTTATTTAATTTAGAAAGTTTATTTTGCTAGTCAAATAAGAGTTGCTATTTCTATTTAGAAATGTTTTCTTTTAGAAAGACTCAAAATGTAGGCTTTTAAAAAGACATTGATTTAAAAAAAATAAGGCCTATATATACCCCCTTAATTTAGTCTTTAGTGCATTGGTATAGCTTAAGGAATGAGGAGGTCGGGAATGTTGTTTTGAAGAATGCTCCAGGCAATAACCAGATGACCGCTCCATTAATTCAAAAAGACATGATTATCAGCAAGCCAGGTTGTTGAAACTACACTCGCAATGTTAGGGTGATCTCGTGATGTCATTTTCTATTATGGTTGATGAAGCCATTGATCGCTTCTGAAAAACAAATGGTCATGAAGATTAGATATGTGAACAAGTGTGGAGAAATAATTAACGTATTTTTAGTTCGTCTAATGTGAGGGAGAGATCAAGAAAATGTTCGGCTGAAGCTTATTGAATATCTTCATAAATATGGTTTGTCTTTGTCGAGATTGAGAGGTCAAGGGCATGATCAAAGAAATACGCGAGGCAAGTTTAATGGTCTGGGGTCACTTATTTTGAGAGAAAACTTTCGCATGAAAAGGGTTGATTGTTGGCGATCAACTTCTCATTGGTAATTGTTGATGGCGCAAAACAACCGATATACTTAGATTTTTTGTTACACTTGGTTATGATTGTGGGAATACATGTGGATCATCTTGCAAAAGGTCGATGAACTGACAAAAGGAACATGAGAAGGGCAGAACGCCTCGAGAATGGAGAAATAACTCGGTACAAGAAAAAATCAAGTAGACCCCCTTTGCATAGACCAAGGATACTCGATGGGGTCACACTATGTCATCGTTGTTCGCCTCTCATGATATATTCTGGTTGGAAGTTTTACAAATTGTGTTCATGACAAGATCTAACCTCGAATCAAGAGCTCAAGTAGTCATGTAATTTCAAAGGATCGAGGACTTGAGTTTGTTTTTCCATGATATTGATGAAACGCTATTTAGGAAATGACAATAGATTATCTATGGTTTTGTAAGAGAAAGATGCAAATATTCTAAATGCTATTATTCAGATCAAAGCTGTGAAAATTGAGTTACAAAGTCTAAGAGAATCTGGATGGGATGGTTTGTTGAACGAAGTAGAGACGTTTTGTCAAGCTAATAAAATTTCAATTGTTAATATGGAAGACATAGTACCAAGACTAGTTCGAATGAAGAGGGATGGACAAACAGTCATAAACTATCATCATTACCGAAAGCGGAAATATTTTAAGTGTGTATACCTAAAAACTACGACTTTATTTATTTTTTAACAAAAGTTTGTTCGATATTTAATTTAATTACTATTAATATTTTGTTAGGTTATTATTCAATTATACAGAGATGAATCATTGCTTCTCCGGGCTAAGCACCCGATTTACTTGATTGCATTGTATGTCTCTGATCCAAAGAATGGATTCTCTAATTCTCATATATGCTCTCGCGATTCGCGATCTTTATCCAAAGTAGACTTCACAAGTACGCGCACATTTCTTTCTCAAAAGAACTTCAATCTTTTCTTAGTGATAGGAGAATAGATGGTCGATTCTTTTATCCGGAAGACTCGAAAGTTCAGTAAAGAAGATGAAAGAAACTATGAAAGATGTAGTTTTCGACGTTTATCGCTACTGAATTCCAAGATTATTTCTACCTGCTATGCACAACACTGGCTGGAAGAGTATTTTCACATTTAAAGTTGTGAAACCGATTCATAATTAATCGTGGATGAATTAAACGACGCTTTAGCAGATACATGTAAAATGAGATATCTGACTTATCGACAACGAACTCACTAATCGCTTTCAAAATACGATAATATAAATCAAATATTCTCAGTACAAAACATACAGAATCTTGGATTCAGACTTTTTTCTATCCTTCAAGTTTAAACTTTTATTAATATAATTGTTCGTACTTTATTTCTATTTATCGACATTTTAAAAAAATTAATTTATTAGCGACTCGCCTCCTCTCTGAAGTTTCTGGATCCTTACTGACCAAGTAGATATGAATAGAGGCAAAAAAAGTCATTCCATATGAGATATCAATCTTAAAACCTTTGCAAAACCTAAGATGAAAAGTGTAAGAGCCCAAAAAAAAGAGAAATAAAAATTATTATTATAAAAAATCGAAACGCCGTCGTTTTAATAGCATTGCCGCCCATGGACTCCGACCTGAACTCGTGAAGTCAGAGAAGAAAGGAAGGAGAGAGAGAGAGAGAGAGAGAGAGAGAGAAGAGAGGGATGAGGCCAACGCCGATGGAGTACTACGCAGAACTAGAGGACCAGGGAGCCACGGTCGCCATGGATGTCGACGACGTTGATCCTCTCGAGATCTTCGGTGAGGGTGTCATCTCCGTCGATAACAAGCTCGCCGACGCCGACTTCTTCAACAGCTTCGAGGACGATTTCGATGATTCCGACATCAACTGATGTCCCCTATTTGCTCCCCCACTGCTTCGTCTTTTCCATTTCTAGGGTTTCCTCATTCTAATTTTCTTCAAACTCTCTCTTGGAAAGATTCTTTTGTATCCTTGTGAGAATATCGATCGGAATTTCGTTTGAATTTGCCTTATGTTTCTGATGGAAGTGAGAGCCAGTTCAATCAACATTGCTTTATTACGAAGCCCCTGTTTTACCTTACAAGAACAAAAATAGAAATCAGGTTCTGATGTTATTCTGGTGTTCTTTGTTTATAGAAGGGATTGGAATCTCGATTACCGAAATACACTTTATTTAGGGGGGCTTATTGATCTGATAATCATGATTTTAGCTTCTTACGCTTAGGGCACCAAGCAGCTTACATTCTCTCGCAGAGCCCATTTGTTTGTTTATTATTATTTTGGATGTTAGGCTTTATAGTGAAGTTATTGTGTTTGTATGTTGAGTGAGAAAATTAGAAATGGAATCCAGCGAATGATCTTTTGATCATATTTCCAGAATGTAGGCAATGGATTATGGAATCCCGAGTCCATACGTTCTGGATGAAGAGAGCTGGAATAGCCAATCTGCATCAGTAGAAACGGATGAAAAGTTGCACCACATGCATTCTTTAGTAGTAGCCAATCTTTTCTGAGCCAGTTTGTTCTAATTTTTGCAAACTCGTTCAGGGATATTAGGATTGTTTGGTTAGTTGTATAACTGAGGGGATAATCTTGCATTCTAGCTTCTTTTATTTCATGGTTACATTTTCATCTGTGTTGTGTGTTTTAGATGACAAGAAAGTAAAGGGTAGGGAGATTTTGAATGTCAGGCAATCCTAGGACTTGTTTTGAGTTAGGCTAACCTCTAATGGCATGAACAGAGTTTTTCTTTTCTTGTTGGAAGTCTGTAATGGAAACCATGTACTGGTTCATGGGAAGTCATTTTGGCTGTAAAAGTGGCCCAGTGATGTGATTAATGGGTGTTACTGACATTATTTTAGGATCTTGATCTTTTCAGAGTCCTCTTTAATCATTGGAGAGAAACCACTTCAGTGGATCAATTCAATAGTTTGCACATTTTTTTCCAGGTTGCATTTTTAATTTTCAATAAAGAGGAGCTGTTGATACATAGGGTTTAAATATATCATCATATCTTAGTGTTTAACATGTATATCCATTACCCAATGGGGCATGAATCATGACTCACTGATTAAGGATTGGGCGGGGCATAGGGAAGGTACCGGGTTTGAGTCTCCGTCAGAACAACAGAATACTACAACCGTGTATCTGAGATGTCAAAAAACATGCATTTCCACTTTATTCAATTCCGGTGATATCCAATTGGGTAGTGATTGATAATATTGGAGGACTTGGTCTGCTGTGAAGTTGTTTGCATGTGTGCTGCTTACAAGAGAGATTGAAAGATATAATCATAGGTTCCTGTTTATATGGATTGAATGATGTGTGTGGATAAATTTCTCTGAGTTATTACGTTAAGGATCAGGAAGGGGACCGAAATGATTTTTTTGATATCTATTCACTATGCATATTACATTGTAGTACTCATTGTAGTACTTTGTTATGGATTCGATCTTTCTAACATGCACATTACATCTTTTTACCATTTGAGTCGGGCCACAAGGGCAACCGAAATGCTTTGGGAAAAAGGATAATATGGAAGGCATAGATTGTGGGTATTGCTGACCCTAATGTTTAATTTTAATTTTAATTTGGAGAGCAATGTGGTCTGTGATATTGAACTTGTCAATTTTAACATGTCAGCCAACAACCAGTCCAAGTTATTTTTCCTTGGGAAATAGCAAAAATAATAATAATAATAATAATAGGAACTTGGCCTCAATATGCGTCGCTCTACGTAATCCAGCCTCTACACTGCGAATTATTTCATCTTATTTGCGCTAATTAAAATTTGGTCTCGGCAAAACACATATCTCAAGCAAATAAAATCATTATCTAATCAAGCAGAAACCTGTTTCTCATACGCAGAACGGCCTTTTTTATAGCTAAACCCTTTGAACTTTTTGATGATAAGAGTAAGATTTAGGGTCGGAAGGGATGTGTAAAACCGATGATGTGCTGTGTTTTTCTTTGACAACTTTTTTTTTTTTTTTTTTTGACAACTATTTTCAAGGACAAATTTTTATTTTGGGCAATCTTGTGTGATAAAATAAAAAATTATTTTCGGTTACTAAAGCCTGTTTTCTATTTTCTGTTTAATAATAATAGAGAATATGGTGCGTTACGTTATTCTCTCTAGTTTTCAAAGCTTGTTTTAAGAAATAATCATATATGTAAAATGATTAAAAATAAAACATTAGACATTAAAAAAAATTTTAAAAATATTATAAATAGATTAAAAGGATTTTAGATTATCAAATAAGATGATACTCGTTTTATATTAAACATTGTAAAATAGGCAAAAGTTTTATTTTCCACATTAGGACTCGAACCTCCTTTAGTCTTTAGTTTTACCACTACACGGGGGAGTGAAAATGTAAAGGCGCCAGAATTTGAGAAGATTTTAAGTTCTAATTTTGAATAATTGTTACATACCACGTTAAATTATAAATAGTAACAAATTACTTCCTCTGTTTGAAAATAATTATCGTTTAAGGTTTTTGTACACATATTAATAAAATTATTAAAACACTCTTTTTTCACAAAAAGACTAAATTATCCTCTTTTTTTTTCTCATTAACTTTTTATCTTCTCTCAAAAATTATCTTTTTTCTCATTTACTCTTTTATCTTCTTCCAAAAAAAAAATTTGACACTCTTCATTCTTTTTTTAACATGAATTTTTTATGCCCATTTCATTTTAAAATTATAGATAATTTTATTTATAAAATTGTGTATAAACCAGCGGGATTAATCGTGAGGTTAAAACAACAAAGGTTTTAGAATCCAAATTTATGGAGCTTTTACCTCCATTTTTTTTGTTGGAGATAATTTTTTTTTTTTTATACTTAAAACAAATTTATAAAACATATGTGATTATAATGTTAAAATTATTAGTAATTTACATTGAAAATATATAAAAAAATACTTCATACTTATTAAAATAACTTAAAAAATTGAAAAATCAATTATGGAGGTAATTTAGTAGAATAAAGGTAAAATTGAAAAAAAATAATAAATTCTTTTTTGATTTTTTAAAACGACATAAATAAAAACAAAACAAACTCTCTAAAACGTCATTTATTTTCGTTTCAAACGAAGGGAGTAATAGAGAGGTTGTAATGTTGACATACGTTGTACAATAATACTTCAGATCCTCAGGAATTTTGAATTTTTAAGATCCCATTACCAGCAAATTAAAACTGATAATATAAATAAATCCTCAACTCACCAAATTCGCCATATACAAAGAAATGGCTCCATTTCTATGTCTCCTGTTAGAGAATCCATGTAAATTTTTTTAAGGCACTAACCCTCTGTCAAGAAACCCAACAATGGAGAGAAACCAAAAAAAATAATAATAATTTAAAAGCATACAAATATATCTTTTCAGTCATGTACAATCAAATACGTGAATGGCTGTTTTTTTTTTTCTTTCTTTCTTTTCTTTTCAAGTTACAATCAAGACCCCATTTAGGGGGGCTTTAAAAGACACAATGACAATCTATCAAATGTCAATAAACTAAACATTAGCCGTTACTCAACATAGGAAACTCTCTTCCCTCTTTCTTTTTCTTCGTTTTTTTTTCTTTTTCCCTTCATTTTTGTAGTCGGTCGGCGGCATTGCCGTTTACGCACGCAGGGCGGAATCCGAACAAGCCGCTATAAAGATGATTGGCATATTTTGCTTTTGGCAATTTACCCATCTGCCTCCAAAGTTAGCTGGATTTGTTTCCTAATGACCTGAACAACGTACTTCTTTCTGGACAATAAAGGGAGATAGATACAATTTCTTGAGCATATTTTCACAGGCATTTGGGGTCTCTGATGTTGCTGGGAAATGAAGATTGATGAGTGCAGTTTGACAACTAAGTCTGGCAGAAACACAATGCATGTGCTTTGATCTCCTCCTGGTATATCAAAACAAATCAATAAAAGATTTTACTCATATAGAGGATGTAAAAACGAGTTGGTGAGTTCAATTGGAATAGTATTATAACATCATAGGTATATGATAGTAACGTCGGAATTCAAATACAAGGAAGAATACCAGGGCGGCGTTTGACTAGGGTTTGCACTTTTTATTATACCTCTTGTAAGATGAACATTAGAGGGCATCATCTCCTCAGGTGGTGTTTTAATGGCTGAAAGCAGTGAAATTAAGGCCCAAGAGAATTCCAAGGAAGACTTGAGCGCTTGGTAGAAAATTTTCACATTTTACTATTCAAGCTACTAAACAAGGAAAACGCGTTTAGTTAAGTCGACAAAAAACGAATTTTGAAAACAAAAAATGAATTATTTATTTTGACATTTATATATGAATCGAGCGTGCATCTTTGTTCTTTGTTTTGAATTAAATCGAAAACACGGTTGTCGATTGGGATAAAAGCGAAAACCACGGGATTGTGGTATTTTAACTATGCTGCGTGCTTGCTTGATTTTCTTACCATCATTTCCATGACAGGATTGTGAATAATGCTTTGCATTTAAACGCATTTTTAAATTTGTTTCATTAATTTCGTTTAAAGAAAATGGTTTTTACTCAGCAGTTTTCTTTGTCTTTGTCTAATGAGTCGTCTGGCGTATTTTGAAAATAGCCAAAGATTAGAATCTACATTGAAAATTTTTCGTAATGCGAATTTTGGATATAGTTAAAAATTTTCGTGAACTAAACGGGGCCTTACAACATCCCAAAGTCTTGTTAGAAAAATAAAAGAATAAAAAATTAACAGAAAGAAGCACACTCAAAAAGAGAAGTACCTTCTGCCATTAGAATAGCACTTCAATTGGAAATTCTGAGATTAATTTAAAATAAATAAATATATAAATAAAAGATAAACCCCTAATTTCGAAATCGGAGACTATACACCCTCTCCTTTTAGGCAACACAATGCAGGTGATCAATACAACAATGCTGGAAGGTCCGAGATAACAATCAGGTCCTAAATCATTAAGGCCCTGTTTAGTAGGTAGAAAATTTACTGCATTTTACATTAGAAACTTTAACGAGGCAGCGTTTGAGATTCTGAGAATAAAGCGAAAACAAAAATTTTGAAAAGCGAAAATGGTCGTATTTTGGCATTTTGCTATATGAATCGAAAGCAGTCATGTTTTCCTTGTTTAAAATTAAATTCATTCAGGGTGGCCGAATGGGGTTGAAAATGAAAGCGATATTTTATTACGAATTCAGTAAATATTTTACGAAATGGCCCAAAGATTAGAATACGTTGAAAATTTTTCGTAATGCGAATTTTGGATAGAGTTGAAGGAGATTTTTAAATTGTGAACTAAACGGGGCTTTAAATTCTTCTCAAGCCCCAGCCAGGAAGACTCTATAGTTGAGTAATGTTTGTACCCTTGAGGCGGTATCCTTTTCAAACATCAAATTGACCATGGCAAGAGAACTTTATCCCCAGATACACAATCAGACTCAGATTAGCCTTCCAAATTCCTCTGGAACCAAAATGAACACCGTGGAAAGCTAAGACCACAACAAATGCCACAAGGCACCTAATTTTGGATAAGATGGCTAAATCCACTTTTCTACTAAGGCCTTCTTGAATGTAATAATAAGATAGATGGATCCCAAGACCTTTACTTCACAAGGATGACCAATTCAATACAGTAATCTAATCATCTTCAGCAGTTTCTCAACCAACTTAAATTTGGAACAGAACGTAAAATGGAAAGAAGGTAGGGAACTTATCTAAGTGACTCCAATAAACCTACTTTCTAGGAGTATGCATCATTCAATCTTCTCAGCAACAGGGGTTCAAACACACGTCTAATTTTTTTTTAGCTTAGGACTAGCAGAAGATGTTGTACGCTGCCCTCCAGCACAGTGTTCATTTTTTCTTCATACTTCTTTTTCTTTTTTGGGATTAGTATTTCCTTCACATACTTGTCCCATTGGACTACAACTTTACAGAACAGACAAGGCGGCTGAGATATTTTAATTTCATACCATATAAATATTTTGATAGAGAATACCAACATTAAAATCATGTACCAATATGTGTTAAATGATACCAATAACCGACTAGCTTTTTAATAGTTTTATTTTTTATTGATATTCAACAAAATCTAAATGATGGAATAAGAGTAAAAAAAGCCAAGTATTCAAATTAAAGAGAATATTAGAAAACATAACAAACCATGTAAGCTCGGTTGGCATCCCATATGTGTGTAGTAATCCGGAGTTACTAGCATTCTAAAGCATACGTTGGGACCTACAACCAAAAAAAGAAAATGTGATATAAGTTAACAAAATATAACAAATTCTGCAATTACAAAACACTTGCTTGACCATATTATGACAAATAAATACCAATTAGTCCAACAATGTCACAGAAGTCACATGCCTAGGCAGCAAGGTTATTTTCATAGTTGAGGGTCATAGTAACATTGTCTGCAAATCTCAGTATTCACATACATTACTCTATTCAGCAAATTCCCTAGCTTCTTTTTCTTCCCTTGCTAGATAAGAAAGACGTGTGACTTAAAAGAGAGGCACCAAAAGGGTGCCCCAAAGTATGCAAGGAGTCTACAAAGAATGCCAATAGCACTAACAAAATGAAAAGGGACATTACAAAACAAAACAAAAAAAGGACCCTTTAAGAAGCCCCCATCCACAGAAACTACAATAGAGTATAATCTCAGAACCATAAACAAATCAGACCATGCCCAAAAATTACAAGAAATGTTTGTTTGATGCCCTCATCAGATAGCCCTATATCATCAAAAGCCCCCACCGTTTCTTTCTTTTCAAATCATCCAAAAGAAAAAGAAGCAGCAGAAGAGAGGGGGGAAACACCCATAAAGGAGCATCTTTCCAAACCTTTATCCTCTTCTTGCCCACGAAGGACCCATGCCAACTTGATAACAACCCCCTCACTAGGGAGGAAAGAACCCCAAGACACCCAAACAGAGGGAAAAAGAAGAAGCTATACAATGTAACTTTTGCCAGTGTATGAGAATGTGGTCAACTGATTATTCTTCTTTATAACAAGATAACATCTGTTTGCCACTGACCATCCTCTCCTCTTTAGATGATCAAATGTTAGAAACTTCACTCCAAGTTGCCTCCCAAGCAAAGACGCTCATCTTAGTCAGCACCTAAGAATTCCAAATGATTGCAATAAGGAACAATGAAGCACCTCTAGGCTTTAAAGCCTGATATAATGCCTTAACAGATAATGCACTTTTCTTCTCCCTTTCCACACCAAACTATCCTCCTCATTGCTAATCATCCTTCACCTAAGCAACCTCTTTAAAACCTTTCGATCAAATCTACCTCTGGTCAATGAGCCTTCTAGAGAAGGAAGGAACCTAACTACCCTCATCAAATGAAAGACTCCAAACATCCACCACCCAAAATCTTCAAGGACGGCAATATTAAATAGAGAAGGAAATGAATACAATACCCTAAGGGGATGTAATACCCTATACTAACAAAATAAGTAAATAAGACTATCATAATATTTCTATTCTATTTATCTTAACTAAATATGTTTAAATAGAGGCTTAAATTGGGTTAAGGCATCTTGTGCTTTATTATGCATTAATCTTATATTAAGATTAGTTACAATTAAATGTTGGCTTAAACGTTTGAAATTAACATTTTGGGAAATAATTATGGTTAAGAGAACTAAAGGGGACTAGTTGGCAATTAAAAAACACTAATAACTAGCAAAAGAAGGACTAATGGGCAAAATGAGTAAGGGCATGGTTAGGTGGCAACTTCTAACCATGCCTACACATGTTAAGTGGGAGATATTTAAAGGTTGGTAGAGCTTTTCCAAACCTTATCTTCGTGAAAATTGGGGTTAGAGGAAGGAGAAGGAAGCTTGGAGAAAGAGAGGGCTTCATTTGAAAAACAAAAGGTTAGTAAATTTTATTTTATTTTATTTTTTTTTTGTTCTAGATTTCTAAAGAGTTATTAATGGTAGATCTAGTCTTAAAAAAATGTTTTAGTTTGTATTAGTGTTTATTCTTAGCCTTTTTTTTTTAACAAAATCTGGAAGTTTAGAGAAGAGAAAGTGCAAATTTTTGTGAGGAAGAAGAATAAGTAGTGGTTTTTGCTAGTTTAGGTTTCTAATTAGTTGGTGATGGATGTTAATGGTAAATTTAGTTTATAAACTAAGTTAATTAGTGTTAATCACATTATTATGTATTTAGATTTTTAAATTAATTAGGGTTACAAGTAATTTGAGTTTAGTTCTTTGTAAAGAAAGTTTTGTTGTTTGTTGTTAGGTTACTTTAGTTGAAAAGAAATATGCAATTAATTAAGTTTGGGTATACTCTTAATTGCTAATAGATGGAGATTAGGAGAAAATAAAGTAGTTAATGCATAACTTAAATTTGATTTGAAAGGCATTTGGTAAGGTTAGAAAATTTGGGGTTTTAAACTAACATTAAATTAATAATATGAGCTAAGAAGGAAGTACCATAACCTAAATTACATTCTTTTATTTCAGTTCCTTGTAATTAAAAAGAGTTGTCTACGTGAAGAAATTTCAAGGAGACCGGTGAAAGGTAGAATTTTATACCATTCTGTGTTTATCTTTGATGGTTTCCATTAAATATATTGCAATCGTAATAATTGATTGGATTTATGAAACATGTTATTTTGTCATGATGTTCATATTGTTGTGCATGGTTTCTGTGTGGTGGACATGGTTATTGGTATGGTTTGGTTACGCATCAAGGATGATTCAAGCAGTGACAATTATTATTCAAAGATTATAAGGATGATGGAAGATATTGTTGATAAGCACAGTGTTACCTTCCGATATATTATTATGTGGGACCACGAGTCCTTAGGTGAGAATCCCTAAACCCTTGAGGTAGACACCTAGATAAAGGTGTGTAGGGTTGGTCCTACCCCTGGGTGATAGTCCCTAAAGACACGTGGTTGGTCCTGCCCTTAGGTTGTAGTCCCAGAAGACATAGGGTTGGTTCTACCCTTGGGTGTAAGTCCCAAAAGACACAAGATAAGAGTAGTCCTTAGGTGATAGCCCCAGAATAGTCATTATTATGGTTGATCTCCTATTGAAGCGATTGATGATATATATGTATATTGGTGATAATAACCGGATATCTTGTGGAAGATAATGGTAAAAGTTGTTGATCAAGTTGGAAAGTATTAGATGAGATGAGCAAAGGAAGACATTCAACATGCATTCATATTTGATATTACTTCATACTTTGTGTTTAACAGTTTTACAAATGTTTTATCATCCATGTTATTGTGTGATTGAAGCATTACGGGTGTGCATAGAATGATTATAAAGTTTTCTACTGAGTTGGGAACTCACCTTATCTTTCCTCCACCCTTAGATGCAGGTATGAAGACCATTACTAGAACTAGTGATTGAGCTTTGCTTGGATTCGTGTTTGGGTGCAATGTTTACACGTGTTGAGATTTTGAGGCTTTAGCCTTTGTAAATTCACCTTTGTGATGAAATAATGTAATATATGTCACTTTTGTGATTTAGAATGTGTAAAGTGTGTGAAAGAACAAAGTCCAGGTGGTTTTCACAAGAATTGGAGTACCTTTTGTATAATTAATGTTATGAGGTTTTCGATGGACGCGTCTTATTTATAATAGGTTTTCTCTTACAATCGTATATTGTATAAATTTATTTGAAACTCAACCATCTTCTATCTCCATATTATATATTGAATATTTATGGAAAAAAAAAAGAAAAAATTTTTGGGGATTGACAAGGGGCATTTGGTATAAGGGAATAGAGAATGGAAAATGGAATCTCATTCCATTTCTCCCTCATTATTATGTTTGGATAAGTTTTACAAGAATAGGAATGGAATCAAAAATGATTCCGGCAGAAAACAAACTCCTATTTCTAAGTAGGAATTTGATTCATCATACATATGTGGTATTTTGATTCCCTCTTCTAAAGAGATATTGTAAAATAACTCGATTTACTATTTTACTTCTCAAATCCTACATTTCTAACTTCTCTCAAGTTTGATGCCTTGCTTCTTGCAAAATATAATTCACGAATAAATATTTGAAAATAGATTATTTCATCAAAATAGAAAAATTAGGAAACATAAACATAGATAATTCATATAGCAATTTATAATATACTTGATACTTATTATTTTTTCATATATTAAAAGTTTGTCAACAATGTCAAAAACTCAAGTTTATGACATTTAACATTCAAAGGCCTTTATCTTGGATCGGTGTTCGTAAACTATTAAACTTTTGATGAAAAATCATCAATCTAGTCTAATTGGGTTTGAATGATTCTTTGAAGTGAATCAATATCATCCCAAACTCATGGACATGTATGAGGATTGATCGTGGTTATGACCATGGAAGAAATTTCCAATACCATGTCGATCATCCCTCAAATCCTTGGAAAAGGAAAAATCTCACCACCAGAAGTGGATTAATATTGAGGTAAAATGGGAAGTACATATGAGATAAAACCTTCCAAGGCCCATGAGAATAATTGTCATAGATGTGGTATGAATGAGCATTGGTCGCGTACCTATCGTACACCCAAACATTTGGCCAACCTCTACCAAGCATCAATCAAAGAAATATAAATGAACTTTACTGATATAAATATACTAGACTTAACTTACTATGATACTGATTTCTTTGGAGGTCCTAGTGAAAAAATTGACTATTTGATGAATGATGAAAATACTACTACTGAATGATGCTTTTTATATTATCTATTTATGATGAATGATGAAAATACCGCTACATCTATGACATTGTTGTTTATATTATCAATTGTTTTTAATAGTTTTATCTAAAATCCATTTGTTATCGATCTCAAGATGAATGAGGGTGATGTATGCTTTATTAACTGTGCAACCACACACACAACTCTTCGAGATAAAAGATACTTTCTAGATTTGACAATAACAAATGCCAATGTGAATACCATATCTGGTACTGTAAACTTAATTGAAGGCTCAGGAAGAGCAAACATAATGCTACCAAATTAAACTAGGTTCCATATCAATGATGCATTATATTATAACAAATCCACAAGGAATTTGCTCAGCTTTAAAGATATTCGTAGAAATGGATATCATATTAAAACTATGAATAAAGGTAATACAGAATGTCTTTACATTACCTCTATTGCTTCTGGCAAGCAACTTATAATGGAAAAATTGTCAGCATTCTCCTCTGGGTTATATCATACAAATATAAAGCCTATCAAGTCATATGTTGTCGTGAACCAGAAGTTCAACGACCCAAAGAGTTTCGTTCTTTGGCATGATAAGTGCAAGGTCGCTGGAGTCACTCAATGATGCGGAGAATCATAGACGCTCCACATGGGCACCCACTAAAGAGACAAAGATTCTTTTACAAAATGAATACCCATGTCACCTTACTCACAGACAAATTGATAGTCAAAGCATCCTTTAGCAAAGTGACATTTGAGTCTGATCTTATTAGAAAGAGATACATAGGAGTTATATGTGGACCTATCCATCCACCATGTAGACCTTTCCGTTACTTTATGGTCTTAATAGATGCCTCTACAAGGTGGTCACATGTTTGTCTCCTTTCTACACGAAATGTTGTCTTTGTTAGGCTCCTTGCACAAATGATCAAATTATGAGCCCAGTTTCCTAATTATCCAATTAAGACTATTAGACTTGACAACGCTGGTGAGTTTACCTCCTAAACCTTTACTAACTATTGCATGTCAGTTGGAATAAATGTTGAGCATCTTGTTGCTCATACTCACACCCAAAACGGTTTAACAGAGTCCCTCATCAAAAGTCTTCAATTAATAACTTGACCACTGCTAATGAAAACCAAATTGCCAATTTCTGCCTAGGGACATGCTATTATGCATACTACAAGCTTGGTTCGTATTCGACCAACAACTTACCATGAATACTCTTTTTCACAACTTGAATTAGGCAAACAACCAAATATTTCTCATTCCTGAATCTTTGGTTAATGCGATCACATATACAGTGCACACCTACACGAGCGCACTAAAATGGGTTGACGAAGACATGAGATTTAGGTAGGTTTTAATTCTCGTCTATCATAAAATCTTGAACCATAACGAGGAGATGTTTTACAACTTTGCTGGGATTGTCATTTAATGAGTGTATTCCTATTAAGGGGGGGTGAAAGTCGGTTCGGAAAACGACGAGAAATTATGAAATACATCTATAATGTTCATTTTGATCCTAAATGCAAATCAATGTGTTTGGAAGTTGAAAGGATCGTCGGTTGTAAATCTAGAAAATTAATAGCAGGATGCTTTTATTATCTGAGAAAGTGACAAAGTAAAGCGTATCGAATGTGAATACTCCAGCACGGATTGATGTAAAGGACAATTAGCAAATGAGTCTAAAGTACACCTAAAGAGTGGGAGACCTATTGGCTCAAAAGATATAACTTTGAAAAGGAGAACACAAAGGAGAATTGATACCCCTGAAGAGGTACACATGATAAACAAAAGGCTCTTGTAGAGGCATTTGATAAACAAAAAGCCCTTGAATAGGTATATGGTGAACAAGAGACCCCTGCAGAGGAATATATTGAACAAGAAACCCCTGAAGAGGTTCGAAATAAAGAAATAGCCCCTGAAGAGGCACAGATACCTGAAAATTATGAGATCTCAATAAATTATGTGCACAATAGAGAAAAATGGGATCGAAATAAAGTTATTATCAATAATATTTTTTCTTTCCAAGTTGCCTTAGACATCATAAGAAATGATGAGGATCCCGAACCACAAAATGTGGAAGAATGTCCAAATAGAAATGATTGGCCAAAATGGAAAGAAGCTATTCAGGTAGAACTAAACTCGTTAATGAAACGAGACGTTTTTGGACCTATAGTCCATACACCTAAAGGTGTAAAGCCTGTTGGGTACAAATGGGTATTTGTACGAAAGAGTAATGAAAATAATAAAATCATAAGATATAAAGCGCGATTAGTAGCCCAAGGTTTCTCGTAGAGACCTGGTATTGACTACGAGGAAACATATTCTCCTATCATGGACGGAATTACTTTTCGCTTTTTAATAAGCTTAGCAGTCTCTAAAGAACTGGATATGTGTCTCATAGATGTCATCACTGCTTATCTATATGGATCCATAGATAATGACATATATATGAAAATCCCTGAAGGATTTAAATTGCCTAAAGCAAATAATACAAAGTCTCGTAGTATCGCATTTCGATCAAATTACTGTGATCTCTATGGATTGAAGCAATCAGGGCGCATGTAGTCTGTCGCCTTAAGCGAGTATTTATTGAAAAAAGGGTATGCAAACAACCCTATATGCCCATGCATCTTTATTAAGAAATCATAAACCAAATTTGCAATTATTGTTGTGTATGTTGATGATTTAAATCTTGTTAGGACTCCTAAAGAGGTCACAAGAATAGCAAAATATGTGAAAAAAGAATTTGAGATGAAAGATTTTGGGAAAACAAAATTTTGTCTCGGCCTAGAAATCGAGCATTTCCCTACTAGAGTTTTGGTTCACCAATCAGTATATACTAAGAAAATCTTAAAACGCTGTTATATGGATAAAGTACACCCTTTAAGTTTGCTAATGGTTGTCCGTTCACTTGATGTGAAAAATGACCCATTTCGTTCTTGTGAAAAAGGTGAAGAATTACTTGGTCCTGAAGTGTCATATCTTAGTCTCATTGGTGCACTTATATATCTTGCTAGTGTACTCGTAGTATTGCTTTTCTGTCCAATATATTAGCCGGTCTGAGTTCATCTCTAACCCAAAGACATTGGAATGGTATCAAGCATATATTGTGCTACCTCCAAGGAATAACTAATATGGATCTATTTTACTCAAAGGAATCAAAACAGTAATTTGATTGGATATCTGTCTGAAGGATACTTTTCAAATCCATAAGCCGTCACAAGCGAGGTATGTGTTTTAATTGTAATGGAGCGCTATTTGTGGATCCTTTAAGCGGACAATGGATTGTTACATCATCGAACCATTCAAGATTATAGCAATTCACGAAACCGTCGTGAATGTATAGTAGATCGATGATTCCAGCATCGAGAATAATGGGGACTCCCCCCTATCAAAGCTAATCCAACAACATTATTTGAAGATAATGTTACATGCATTGCACAAATCAAAGGAGGTTATATTAAAGGAGATAGAACTAAACACATTTCTCCAAAGTTCTTTTATACACATGAACTCCAAGAGAGTGATGAAATTGATTTTCAACAAATACACTCAAGTGATAATCTAGCAGACTTATTCACAAAGTCATTGTCAACTTCAAAATTCAAGAAACTAATATATAAGATTGCAATGCGCCAACTGAAGGACATCAATATGAGGGAGAGTATGCTTACGACATGATGTTAGTGTATTGTACTTTTTTTCCCTTCATCCAGGTTTTATCCCATTAGGTTTTACTAGTAAGGTTTTTAACGAGGCAATCCTAACAAATTTAGAACAATCTACATCATCATAAGAATACTGTAATCTTTTTCCTTCACAAGGTTTTGTCCCACTGGGTTTTATTATCAAGGTTTTAATGAGGCATATTCTTAATGGTGGTCATTCAAAAGGGAGTGTTATAAATGAAGAGTCTTTATGAATGACCACATTCACATAATGTGGCCTTAAAGTTCATGAATGAACTTCCATCCATAAACACTTCATTGAATGTTGTTATGGTCATTATGAGCTCACAAACTTCCTTCATGAACCTTATTTATGCGGTTCATGTATTAGGTGATCAAGGAAGTCTATAAAAGGCTCCTCCTCTCTTAGTATTTCATCATCCAATGAAAAAGTCTTCTCTTTCTCTTTCTCTCTCTATCTCCTTCTCTCATTTGATTCTCAATTCTCTCTTATTCATTTTCTATTTCTAAAGAGAGAATAATATATTTCTTATTTACATCAATTTTGCTTTGCATTTTATAATATATTTTATAACAAAATATATATATATATATTTATATATAATTTTTTTTATGAAATGAATGATTAAATATTCATATATAGGTTATATGATTTTTTATGGTTATATTAAAATTATAAATTGTTTGTTTAATCTTATTATTTAGTAAAAAATTATAGAAGTTCATTATTTAAAATGAAATAAAAATTACTTGAAATTGTGTGATAGTGTATTATTACCAATTTGTTTCTTTTTCATTCCAATTCCTAGTATTGACAAACAATGGAATTGAAATAAACAATCATTCCTATATAAGATTCCTAAACTAATCCAAACACCAAAAATGTAATCAAATTATTGATTCCATTCCATGAGAAATAAAAATGGAAACGGATTCTTTATTTTCATTCCCCGTTCCAATGTACCAAACACCCCATAAAGGTTTGTTGTCACCCTCCTCCCTGTTACCCATAAAGTTACTCTACTCCCCAACAAATCCCACTCCTTCCTTATGGCTTTCCAAAGGCTAAACCCATACTTATCTCTCACCTTATAGGATCTCCACCCACTCTCCTCTTCCTGTACTTTCCACCACTAATGATTATTCACCAAACAGACCCACCCGCACCAACCCAATAGGTTCATAGTTGTTTCATACTACATCCTTAATTCCTCAACACTCCCTTTCTTTACTCTACCACTAACCTTAACAATGCCCAATGACCTAGTAGGTATACGTTTCTTGTTTTCAAACATATTACAGTTGATCACAGCCATGCTTTTGCTCCGAGAAAAAATTCTTTGTTGGGGTAAATATAACTTCAAAGCCCCATTGCAACATGCAGGGGCTATGCAATCCAAGACAACTAGTTATTGTTTGAATGCTCAACAATCATAGGGGTCATGACATGTAATTAGAACCTTCTCCAAACTGCAAGGGTGGGGTTGATCATTGAGGCTGAGATTCTTGCTTTGTTGGAAGGTTTATATGTTACTATCTAATTAGGTTTTGACAACCTTATGGTAAAGCAGTAGTTGGTATTATAGCACAAGCATCTCATGGAAAGTTGGGTTGTAGGAGTTAGATCCATGCATCACGGTTGTGCAACTCTATTGACTTTACTAGAACTTACGGATGTTGCTTCCTTTTGATCCTTAGATCAAGAAACCACATTGTGGAATTTTGGCTAAGTAAGGAGTATATCATTTACAACCTCTTTTTTTATTACAACAAACTAATTAATTAGTACAAATCAAGGATAAAAATCCTCCAAAGTTGGCAAGGATAGAAGTACTAATATTTTTTAGCTTATACCCATAGCAAGAGGAATTTCTTAGCTAGAATTAATATAAATGGAAAATGGATCTTGGAGATCAATTTTAAAAGTTTGTCTTCAAGGGTCTAGAGGCTCAAGAGGCTATTTGATTGGAGGGACCCTTTTTCAATGCCTTTCTGGGGTTTAGTGGGGACAAAGCACTAGGCTCTATGGCTTTCTAATAGTTTTCTTGGGATTTTGCATAGGATAAGGTAAAGAACAGTTATTAAAGCGACATGGTTCTTTTGTGTGCAAACAACACAAGAAGGTTTTGGAATGCGAGGCTTCCCTATTTGTTATGGATAGTTTTGAAAGATGAGGAATAAAAATTGTGTTTGAGGTGTTTCATTCCAAAGGCTAATAAGTGGTTTTGTTTTCTTTCATTGGTAAGAGACTTAGGTGGCGTTTGTTTTTTTACTTAATGCTGCATAGAACTTTTTTTAACTTAATGTTAAATAGTACTTAATACTATTAAGTATTAAGTTGTTTGTTTTCTTAACATTTCATTTCTATTAAGTGTTAAGTTGTTTGTTTTCTATATACTAAAAATCAACATCTTAACCTATTAAGAAAAACTATTATATTATTTAATTTTTATATTGATGAATTAAAATAAATAAAATTAGTTTGAAATAAAAAATAAGAATAATATATCAAATTCAACTCTGTTTTTTATGTTCTTCTTGTATTTTTTCTTCCTATGTTTTTCCTTACAATTTCTTGAATAATAGGTACTATTAGATGAATTAAAAAAATTAATAAAACAAAATTGTCTTATACTTTGTTATTTATATAGTTATATGGAATGAATTAAAAAATTTATAATATAATTGTTATAAATATGTGTATTATAAAATTCATCAATTTTATCTAAGAAATTCGATATATATAACGATTATAATTGTTGAAATTAATTATTTATCGATAATAATATTTTGTAAAAGTACAAATTATTTTATCATTTGATATTAAAAAATATTTACATTAATTTAGATATTGATTTAAAAAGAAGGCTATCTTCAAATTTATCTTTAAATTACTTTAAATAAACACGATTTTTTGTACTTCTTTTTACTTTCCATTGTATCAATAAAAAGACAATTGTATTAAATTAATAAATTGATTGTTTTACCTATAAAAAAAATATGAATTTTTATTTCAATATTGTATTTTACAATTTTTTTTAACTTTTGAATTTTACAATGATTATGTCTTCATCTTAAAATATAATTTTACAAAATAAAAAATATGATTATTACAAGTTAATATATATATATATATATATATATATATATATATATATATATATATATATATAGAAACCAATGAGTTTTTTTTGAGAGTATACAATTTTTATTTAAAATTAAAATTATCAAATCATTAGTTATGACGACGGCTGATTTTATTATCCAAATAATTAAATAAAGTAAATGAAAGTGTGCTGAAAAAGAGAATCTGTGATAAAATAAAAATGTTGTTGCAAAGCGATTCTACTTAATTTGCTTGATGAACTGTCTTTGCTGTTTCCATTGCAAAATGGCTTTTATCTAAATAGAAAAAGTCAAATATTTTGGCTTTTTCTATTTAAAATTTAAAAAAAAAAAATTCAGTAATAAGTTATGACAATATGAAAAAACAAAAAGGCTGAATATTGAAAACTATTTTGCTTTCAGCCAAAAGCCAAAAAACAAAAGCCACTTTAATGTTTATAGATAATTATGCTTTGACTTTGGTGAGTATCTTTGATTGGTTCATCACTTGCTAAGACTCTAATTCTTCTGGTTTGAACATTGACGGTGCGAAGAGGTTTATATTGCTCTTTTGGAGGCTGTTCTTACTACTCGTGATTTTTTTACCTATCAAAAAAATAATTCCTCCAAAGTATATAAAATTTGATCAAACAAAGGGATACTACTCCAATGAAATCAAGAGGGATAGCTCCACATACTTGAGCACCACATGAACTTAAGGAAAAGCAACTTGACACTACTCAAGGGGGTAAAACATGAAGGAACCTGATGCTTTGCTCCTATCTTTCCCAAAAGATTAGCTATATTATCAGCCCACAAGAAAACCAAAAGAAAGAGCAGTTAAAGGTGCAAACAAAATTTAGAATTTGATAAGAGCCACTCATCATGCCTCTAGCACACTCTCTTCTATTTAGCCACCTAAGGTATCAAAAGAGTAGAATCCCTTTCTACCTGTACGTTCGAAAGGCCAAAAGCCTTAACCTGTAGCAAGCCCGCTAAAGGAGCTAAAATCTTAATCTCAGTGGCTAAACCCTCTCATCATTGGTTTTAAAACGGCCATAACCGCAAAACCATTCTGGTGCACAATCACCCCTTCGAATTTAAACCAACCTAGATCACCCAAAACACAACCATGAAAATTTAACTTGAACCCAGCCCACTAAAGGTGGAACCCAATAATGAAGCAACTTCATAGCTAAACTTCGATCTAGATACCAAGTTCCAATCAAGTTGTAGAACACTAAGTAGAGTGTGCTTAAAATCTGTAGTAGCAAGGCCTCAAATGAGAAATAAAAGTATATCCCCAAATAATGTCATTTTCCATTTGTCCTAAAAAAAGAAATCCTTTTATTTCTCACCAATCAAACCATCCACATGAATGTGTGGCAAGTAACATGCCATGGTACTCTGCCTCTAAGAGTACTCCCAAACTCTCTAAAGGAAATGATAATCACATCACTTATATGATAATGACCAAAATTACAATTTGGAAAAGATGGCAAGGTTGTAATAGAAGTTAAAAGTTCCAAAGGAAGACAAGTAGATAAGAACATATAAAATGGGAGAATTCCAACTGTCACTACTCTGAAAATGTTTGGCAATTGAATGCAAAATGGTTGATCACCCCAATACAAGTCTTCCTAAAAACAAATCATAATCCCTCAAAATCAAGTATGAGAAATTAGAAAGAAAAAAAAAAGAAAACAAGAACATGAGCAAACACCTTCTAAGAGAGACAATCCATGACCTTATGCCAAAAGTAGTACTTTCTTAAGGGACCTGCTAAGCCACTTTGGGAAGAGAATTCTATTCCATGCTGGCCTCTCCTTATCCTTGTTTCTATTTTCATGTTTTTCTCCTTGGGGATAGTTTATTCTTCTTATAAATTCATATGCTATGAAATTAACTTGTTTGTTTCAAGTAAAAAAATAAATTTTCCTTAAGAAACACCATTGCAAAATAAAAAAATAAAAAAATAATTGAGTCACTCAATAAAAAATATGGCTTTCACTCTTCCTATCTTCACACTGTTCTTCCAAGTAATATTTGAAAGTTTTTACACATATTTGAAGATTGTTCTAGGGAGGGCAAGACATGGAAGCTTCAAATGGGAAACACGAAGCATTTTATAGTCAGGAAAAGTATAAAATTATGAGCTGGTTTGATTATAGTCAATAAGCAGTTACAAACTGATTTCAACCCTGAACCCATAAATACGAAAATTCTCTAAGAAACTAATAGCATGCAATGTGAGACAACGTACATTCCTCATCAATTTCCACAAGTAAACCACCAGCATATTATCCTTGCTATGTCACAGTAGAATATTTACTTTTAAGTTATTATGTCAAGATAACAACACCAATTTTTCCTGCCAGGCAGAATATATTTGCTTTAAAGTAGAATAAATAAAGCTAACTTCATCTAGTAAAATCAGAGAGAAAGACTTAGCATTATTTTACCTCAAGCATGTTCTCATCAAGAAAACAGGATGATGTATAATTCATGCCATGAGAACTATCAAATTGGAGAATTCTGAGCTTCCCTTCCTGTATTTGAGCGAGTGAATATTGTAAGATCACGTAAACAGCTGCAGAACCAAAATAATGATATTCATATTAAATCCTGGTTGTTCACCTTTGTTCCATAGACGAGGCCACCTCCAACAGAAGGATGAAAGCAAGCTACATTAACTTCATCCTCTGCACTAGGAAGAACTCTCACTAGTTCCATATCAGAAACTCTGTAGACCTGTATGACGAAAAGATTTTTAATGGTTGAAATAAAATAGAAATAAATGAATAAATAAAAAATCTCAGAAGAGTTTTGTTCCTGCAATCACAACATCAGTAGCACATCAAGCTGTTCAACCTAGATACAACAAAGACATTAATTGGATCTAGTTCCTCTCTAAAACTTACGAGGGTCGGATATCTGATATTATCCTCATAATGTGATGACACATGGAGATATGGAAAATCTATGATTTGTAATTGAAAGAAATTCAAATTTGAGAACTAAGAGATGCTCATATTAGGTGAAAAAAAAAAGTTTATTTCTCAATATCAACTCTTTTTTAAAAGAGTTTTTAAAATTTAAATTTTACTATTAATAATTAAAAAAAATTAAATTTTACTATTTTTTATATTGCCTAGGCAATAACCAAAACTTGAGTTTTCCTCAATAATAATAATAACAACAACAACCAACAACAAGACTGATACTAATACTAATAATAATAATAATATTAATATTAATACTAATAATAATTTATAATAAACAATCATTCTACTCTCTCACAGTGTCTATGCACATAAACTATAGATCCAAGTTTCCTCCATGTTTGGCCCATACTCTCTACATTAGAGTTACATTCCCATGAAGTTAATTTCATAATTAATAGGAGTTAGGAACTTACAGGGTATCAGGAAAAAAAAACCTACCAAAGTATACCCAAAAGAACCCTACCAGCCAGAATCATTCACCAGTAGAGACTTCAGCCTTCAATATATCAGGCATCCAAGCTTTTTGGTGCAATCCCAAAATGGGCAACTCTTCAAAGTATTGTCAGTGCACACTCCTCCAAAGCTCATTAACGTCAATTTTAGGGGCAGTTTTTTACAGGATTCTTGTGATGAATCATTTCATAACCAAAATGCTATAGTGAAGATCAAACATGAGATTTTTAGATGAAAAAGCAGTTGATTGAGATTCGAAAAGGAAAAGGTCGAGGCTAGTTTCTTTAAGCTTTAGGCTTCAGCTTAGAATTAGTTTAAGTTTTAGGAGTTAGTCTTTAATCTGTTGTGCCTAGTTAGGAGTGTTGTCAAGTTCAAAACTTGGCCAGGTTTATGGGTTTTTATTTTTGGGTTTAGATTAGTTGGAAATTATGAAAGAATACAAGTGGACTTGGTTTAAATTTTTGGGGGTGAGAAACTTCCAAGCCAATCTATTTGAGAACCAAGTAATGTGTACTCTTAATAGCATGTGAAATGCTTAACATGTCAAAACATCCAAGCTCAGAAAACATATATCTATCTAAGTAATTATAATCTATGGTTCGTGAATCTGATGAAGTATGTCAAGCCCCAAATATCTCAATGTCTCAGGTGCATGTCTTCAATCATACAATCTTGATGCCAAAAGAGAAAAGTTAAGAAGATCTCAAAAATCAACATGTTGATCAAGAAAGAAGGAAGACCATGGAAGTTCAATGAGTGATTGAACCAAAATTTTTATATTTCTTCAGATTTGGAATGCTTCTGGAGTCAGGTTCTTTACCCATGCTATCACGCAGCAGATGCATTAACAAAGTAAAGAACAAAAACATTTGGTTTCTTTTCTAGGAATTTTACATCCATACTTTGTAGTACAAGTGCAAGTAGATTTGCCCTTTAAAATTTGTTCACGTGTATCTTCCCTTTTTAGTTATTATTTCAAGGCAACAATTAAATACTATGCAGGCTTCTAAAAATAAGTTCAGAATACAATAGTAACTGTGAATACTCCCTTGGTACGCTGTTCCCCCCCCCCCCCCCCCCTGCCTACATTTTTACCAACTAAAGAACTCCTTCGAGGAGCTGGTTTCTCTGTTTCCAAAGCCAGTGTCTTCAATGACAAAGAGGCCCTACAAATGCAAACGAGGCAAATATAGTGATCATCAGATATATATATGTAAAAGATTCACAAATAAAAATTATCTAAAAAGCACATATTGACCAAAAAGATAAAAGAAGTCTCAAAGAGTACACTAGAGGTGATATGTATGGAATCAAAGAAAAACCCTAACTCAATTATACCCCAACCACACCAAAAATTTACCAGTTAATCGGGCCATGATTCAACACTATACAAATTTGCCCATGACCACAAGGTACATAAAAAAAGTAACTTTCATTCTATGAGCAAAAGGGGCTACGTCCTCAAAAGCCGCCCTATTTCTTACTTGCCATACGATCCAAAATAAGCACAAAGGTGATGCCATCCAAATTCTCTTGTGTTTTCTGTCAACATTAGCACTTTGCCAAACAAGGAGGGTTTGGCGGACCGTTCGGGGGAAGACCCAACTTGAGCCAACAATGACTAGAAAAAGCTCTCATAGCATCTTAGCTCTTGAGCAATGAATGAGAAAATGGTCTATTGATTCCTCTTCCTCTTCACAAGAAGAAAAAACATGAGCATTGCAAGAGTTACCCTCTCGCTTTGCCGGTCAAGAGTAAGCACCTTACCCTGCAGACGCTTCCATGCAAAAATCCCATCTCGGGGAACACAAGATTTCAGGATCGAGAAGGAAAAGCGATGGGGGAGAGTGTACTAGCTTTCCATACATGAGTCTAGCTGAAAAATCAGCAACCTTAGCACCCTTCAACGGCAACTGATCCTCTTGGTAAGACATGATTTTTCTTCTGTGGAGAAGTTGAAGGAGCCTTTCCACCTCCTTCATCTCCCAGTCATTAAAATTTGGTAATGTTGAACTCATTCAACCAATTTCCTTCCGCCTTGGAAAACTTACGCCCGCTACCACAACCTCTTTATGAACTGCCATGTTAAACAAATTGGGAAAAGTGTTGCTCGTAGCTACTCCACACCAAATATCTTTCCAAACCGCACCCCCGCATCTCCTAAGGAAAAGACAGCATTTTGGGATAAGGTATGTCATTCTTTTCTAATGTCTTTCCAAATACCAGTGCCATAACCACCCCTTATGTCACCTGTGTTCCACCCCCCAACTAATTCACCATATTTCCTATTGATCACCCTTCTCCAAAGAGGTTCCCTCTTGTTAGCAAACCGCCAAGTCCACTTGCAAAAGCAAAGCTTAATTCAACTTGGAAAGGCTTCTCACCCCTAAACCGCATGTTTTCTTCTCGGAACAGATTGTATTCCAATTGACAAGATGCGGATTTCGCTCTAAATTTCCGCCTCCCCAAAGGAAATCTCTCTAGATTTTTTCCAATCTAGCACATACCAACTTTGGTATCCGAAATAGGGAAAGGAAATAAATAGGGAGACTAGACAGCGCTTTGAATCAACGTAGTCTCTCACCCATAGAGAAGATATTGTCTCTCTTTCAAGAAGCCAACCTTTCTAAATCTTCTTCAATTATCCCAAGCCCCTACCGACTTGTGAGGAGCCCCAAGTGGAAGACCCAAGTATGTGGTGGGTAGAGAACCAACGCCACACCCAAGTTCAACAACTAATGTCTCCACACTACTAACCCTGCCAACTAGGATAATCTCGCTCTTGCTTAGGTTAATTCTTAGCCTTAGCGCTTCAAAACCACAAGGTCCAACCATACATCAATCGTCTAGATTTGCATCACGTACTGCACAAGACATCCAAGGTGACAAAAGATGGGAGATGATGTGAGCTCCCCTCCACCCCTACCCACAAACTTGCAGCCTGATATAAAATTCTCTTCCACAACACGCTTTAGTAGCCCACTCAAAGCTTCCATTCCAATCACAAAAGATAGGGAAGGATCCCCGTCTCGCTTCTCTAGAACTCAAAGAAGCCCATGTTTACTAGCGCACCAGAAAGTGGCTGCGGATATACAACTACCTAATCCAACTAATCCATTTTCTCGGCTTCATTTTCTCCAGAATCTGGAATAGGAAGTTCCAACTGATGTGGTCATAAGCCTTTTCTATATCCAATTTACAAAGCAACCCGCTCTCTTTCTTCCTCAAAATTGAGTCCACTGCCTCGTTAGCTATTAAAACTACGTCAAGGATCTGTCTTCCTTCCACAAAGGCATTCTGAGCTTGGGAGATGATCAAACTCATGACCCTTTTGATTCTGTTGGCCAAAACTTTGGTTAAGATCTTGTAAAGACCTCCCACTGAACCGATGGGTCTTAAGTCCTTGAAATCTTCAACATTACATTTCTTGGGAATTAGAACTAAGAAAGTAGCATTGTGTATATATATATATATATATATATATATATATATATATATATATATATATATATATAGAAGTAAAAAAATTTCCCCCACATTATTTTTGAACCTGGAACCTCCCATAACCCCATCCCATCCCTTAATCACATGAGCCAAGCCTTAACGGCACAACATACTGACTACAAATGAGCAGGATTATAACAGATTAACAGTCTTCTACTATAAAGCCACTTATATCTAAATATCTGGTGTGAGCTGTGCGGGTGATCATACTGCATTTAATTACAGCCCAAAGAATTAGAGTGGATCGATGATCTCCTGTTGTTTAAGTTGCATTAATCTAAATATCTGGTATACATTTGTGTGTTATTGAAGTGATCATGCAGCATTTCAATTAAAACCCAAAAGAAGAATTAAAATACAAAATGAAAAGGACAAAACATCTTAAATTAGCAGCTCAAAACTGATGCAGGGAATAGGATATAACCATTTCAACATCTTTATAAAATAGAAATCAAATTATCAAACTCAAAAAATGCAAAGAATCAACATGGTAGAAGTGTAAATACAACAATGAGAAATGCATGAAAAGCTTACCTCCAGAATTGTGTAAATAGGCACTGTCGTCTCTCCATCAATAACAATACTTTTGAGAAGTGAGTTATGACGACGTCCATAAGCAAGTAATAAATGCTCTGATGTGGGTGAGAACTGCATAAACAACATTAACGTACCAGATCAACAAACATTTACTGAGCATGAAGCCTTGCTTGACATTTCATGGATAAGATAGTGAAATACAAAAAAGGAACATTTCATGGTCTCATTGTCCATCCAGCTTAAAGGGAAACCACATGAAATTTGTTGAATAAACGTTACATAAAAAACAATAATTTATATCTACTTTTTTTATGAGGAATAATCATTATTGTTAAGCAGAATAGCCTCCCAAAAAAGGCTAACCTTTCAGCTTCTACCAAGTGTAAAAGGTTTTGTTGCATTGATCTATCTTACCACTTTTTCCTTTCTATTATTATATTTTTTTCATCAGAACAGATCATTTCATTTCTATTAAATGTAAAAATAAATAAAGAAGATTGAAAAAAAGTACTTACTCTCTGTCGATCTTACCTTTTTCTATCTGATTGGAGATCAATCAATCATTTATATCAAATATAAAAATGAAGAACTAGGCATTCTTCCACAGAATGCTACATCTAATCAATGCAAGGAAAAAAATAATAAAAAATAAAAATAAAAACACTCCACAAAGAGAAGCAATACAAGCTACATGGATGAATAAAATTACAAAAAGAAAAAAAAATCCTAAAACAGACCAAAGCATTACTAACCACAACTTAAGGATGAAAATATTCTCAACAAGAGGCAACTAAAGGATGAAAAACCAAAGCATTAGCTGCTTGAATGGCTGATCGAGGAACCTGGTCAAAAAGGATACTCAACTTTCTAGCTAGCAATATAAAAATTTTTACAAAACCATCCTTTAAACTTCCATGGGCATTTGTTTTCATTAGCATGAAAATGACAAAGGAGGAATCATTGTTGTTGAATCATAAAATGTTTCGTGTATCATATTCCTACTACTCTATACGTTGTATTGTATTCACTTTTTTTAGTCAGTAACGCTGTATTGTATTCACATAGTGAAAAATAAATAAATAATGTATATATGTAAATATCTATTGAGAGTACGGAACTACACATCATTCAAAATGCTATTAACAATGTAATCATATCTTTTTAGTAAAACAACAACAATAATAATAATAACAACAACAACGAAAACAACAACGATAATAATTACGCTTGAAATAGTAGAGTTTGAATTCTCAATATTATCAATAAAACAATTCCAATGAAAGGTTCAGATATTCAAATAAAGTAAGCCAAAGTAAAAGGGACAAAGTTATTCAAATTACAAGGAACTTTGAAGAATGAACTAAATGAGATAAAAACTGAAAAGCCAAAATTAGATCCCTGCATTAATATAGGAAGACAAAAATACATTTAAACTATATCAGAGATAAGAAAAGTAAATTACACAATCTTTTAGTAAGAAATGTTGATCAAAGATTAAAGTTCACAGATAAGGAGAAGAGAGAAAAACCAATAGAGATTGGGAAGTCCCCCCCAGCTTTGCCAACTTGAAAACATTTGGGCATTAACCAAAGAAAAGGGCAGATACTGCAGCCTTTAAAATACATCTAAGAGTTGTTTAGCTTAGGTTGGAGATTTGTAAGAATGGCAACTTCCTAATCATCTAACCACTCTTTGCGCCAAATGGTGTAGATTTCTTTTCTTACCACTAAGGTTTGATCTCAAATGATGCACCTAAATAATATAATATTTTACATTTATAAATTTTAAAATTTTCAATGATAAATATGTTTAACAAAAGAATAAAAAAATTACTTACTAAATGATAAATTTAGAACCATTTCCTAATAAAACTAAATATGAGAGATATTTCCTGCTTTTATATATAACGAATTTTGGAATGCAATATAGTTTTCATTTTAAACAAATATCAAACTGAAATACTATATGTTTTCCGTTCCATTTTTATTTAGCATACAAACCAAACTTGAGCAAGGTATAACATATCATCCAAGGATGTCATATCCTACCAGAAATGAAATTGTAGAATATGAATCTCTCTCTTGGAAATAATATCATAGGATACGCAGTTCTTATTCTATTATTTTACCCTATCTAGTCAATTAAATGCAGTAATAGTTCAAATTTCAAACTGAAACAAGAAGCAGAAATAGGCAAAAAACATAAAGCACAACAGCTCATAGATCTCCAGAAAGTAGCTGACCTGAATCGAAGTTAAACAATGAGCAGCTCGTATTGCTCGTGATGCAAGCACTGAA
Organism: Tetrastigma voinierianum; assembly: GCA_016808115.1. Classification (NCBI taxonomy): domain Eukaryota; kingdom Viridiplantae; phylum Streptophyta; class Magnoliopsida; order Vitales; family Vitaceae; genus Tetrastigma; species Tetrastigma voinierianum. The sequence continues at coordinate 60,395 of JAEQBH010002522.1, forward strand.
CCGAATCTATATGAACAAAAAGTGAATCAGATTTATAATGAAAATGGAAAGGGGTCTAAGATCTGGAAAAACATATGACTACAATCAGAGATATATAAAAGGTTTAAGCTTTACGTTGCCTCCTCCAAAGAATAGATCCGAAGCTCATACATAACTTGGTGAGCTGAAATCGGATGACGTGTTGGGGATGTAGCAGCAGCCCCTGTGACACCATGGTGCATCTGGCCTTGTGATCCAGGATCAGCTTCCAAATGAGGGAGCATGCATGCAACACAGGCTGCCAAAAATCTCCCACAAGGCGAAAAATGGGCTCCCATTTCACTGCAAATTATTCAAAAACATGTGGTCTGTAATACTAAATAGTCTGGATCATAATGTAAAAATGAAATGCCAGATGGGGAAGCATATTGGCTTAAACATCAATGAATCAAGATGTAATAATGAACTGATAAAAAAAAAAAAAAAAATCAAGATGTAATAATGATCGCAAGAACTATGGTCAAAGAAGTGGAAGCACCAACCAATAATGCAACCCCATATAAAATTTTAATTGTTTACAAAATTACAAAACTAATGAATAGGCAAACATTAATTTAAAAGGTTAGCATAGTGACAGAATCCCATGAATTTAACACAATGTAATGTATATACCTACAAAGAACGGCATGAGGTATAATTAAGCGGCATCTCTCTGCATCAAGAGAGGCACATGGATCTTTGATATCATGTGGCCATATTCTCAGCTTCACAGTACAAGGCAATTCTGCAGCTGCTGCTGCTGCCAGGGAGGTGGCAAGTTCAGACTGGATTCTGCTAACAACAGGCTGCAAACCACTTTCATCATGTCCAATATTGAAAAAGGCACCTTCTCCAGATCCAGTTGCAGCCCGGGAACGAGAAGATCTGTGTCGTGAACTTGATCTTCCAGTAACCCTAGATTGGCTAATACTGGTTGGCATTACTGAGGAAACCATGGGAGGAGTTTCAGTTTCACCAAATGAAGATGGATTTTCATGACCAGAGCCATTAAGTGGGCGGTTTGCACGTTGACCAGCTTGGCTCTGGCCAACTAACCACCCTTGCAAGAAAGGGAGCTCCCAATATGAAGGATCACCAAAAGGGAAAAACTGATTACTTCTCTCTTCAGGCTGCACTTCTGTCGTATCCATAGCATCCATAGCAGGTTGAGGAACTGAATTTTCCATTTCCCTCACGAAGGAATTTGGTCCTGGTTCCTCTGGCATAGGGGAGGAGCTAGGTTCCATAGGAGATAACAGCAGTTCATACTGCCCTGATGGTGTTGAATATGTCAAAAGGCGCACTGAAGCTGAATGATCCACTCTTTGTTGCGCAATATTTGGACCAGGAACTCCATCAGTATGCTGCAGAGAGATTCTTCCATCATCTCTAGCAAATGAAGGCCAGATGAAAAGGGGTAAAGACATAAGTGGTAGTTCATCAGCCAAACTAGAACGATCACTAGAATGAGCATCAGCCAAATATACAGTAGGCGGAGGATAGCGCAAGTAACCAGGAGAAGTTGCAAGGGTCATTGAGGAGTCTGAAGAGTCGAGGTCATTGACCTGCAAATCATATTTAATAGGATCAACAGAAAAGCCAAAATGTAACAGCCAACCAAGTGGAAACCACCAAGTATTTCACCTCAGCAGTTAAAAGAAATGGAGCAGCATGTGGATGAAAATGCACAGCCCGAAGAGAACGCCGTGTCTTCAAAACAATGGTTGGTGAGGATGTCTCTCCTCTCCTATTATAGTGCCATATGTATAGCTAGTACAAAATTTAAAAGGTCAAACCCATCTACAAACAAACCAAAGTAGAACTCCATACAAATTTCCAGGCAATAAATTCTCACCTTGTGTCCTGAAGCTACGGCAAGAAGCTCCCCTTGGGCATGGAAAGCAATTGAAGCAATGGGACGGTCTACATGGAGAAGAAGGAAATTATCAATCAATCAAATACACAAAACAGTAAACATATGAGCATAATATTGTGTGAAAATGTTAGAAAAAGAGGTCAAGAGAAACGATTACAAAAGTCACGTGACCCTATGCACTCTGCAGTATTTGCGTCCCACAAGCGAACTTCATGATCCAAACTTCCACTTGCAAGTATTTCAGGATAAAGTGGATGAAATCTGACCTATAAAAGTTCCACCAGAATGTCAGATGGAAAGAAGAAACTACCTTGAGTCAGAAAGTTTCTTTTCTTTCATCATTAGGATGATGCTGATTGGGTTTTGTGGGTGGTGGGGGGGCCAGAGGGAAGGTAGACTTCTTGCTTTACTTGTTTCTTTATTACCTCACAGATTCCTTTCTTGTTTGCAAATTCAAATAAATGTTCACATACTCTCCACATACTTGAGTTTTGTCCAACTTTGTTGTTAAAATATTGGTCCTCAGCCATTGAAAAATAAAATGAGATAAAGTTCTAAGGTTTAAAAAAACAAAAGAAAAAAAAAACTTGATCTCTAACAGGTTTCACTTAAAATAGGAATAATTTAGAGGAAAAAAAACTGATTAAGGCTGTGATGATGGGCCAAAGACCTATCAACAGAAATGTGCACAATCCATAACACGTGCTTACCACCCAAGGTGTCCTCCGGTGACCACTCAACACCTTCAAGCAGCTGCCACTTTGGCAATCAATGATCTTCACCGTATGGTCTCCACTGCAGGCACATAACCAATAGCAGTTTAGGAAAATGAAAGCCATTCTGGTGCACCAATAATTAACTCAATTTAATTATCCCTGAAGCCTAACCCACTACATCAGCCAGAAAGTCAAACAACAGCAACTTACTGAGTAGAAGCAAGTGTTTTCCCATCAGGACTAAAGGCGGCTGCAATAGTGGACCTTGGAGGAGGTAACAGTGGGCAGTATTTTGCGGATAAATGTCGCAATGATTCTGCCTCCACCCTGAAAAAAGACAAAATTCAAGAGAATCAACCAGAATTCGAGATTATAGGTTACATACCAGGTAGAGTGTGTCCATCACTGAGTGGCATTCAAACAACATGAAAATTTTGACAAAGGATAAAAACCATCCAATAAAGACACAAATGAAGGTGCAAAAGCAACTTGCCACACAGGCATTACCATGAGATAAGATCAAGTCTTGCATTTCTCACTGCTTCACACCTTGGACCAATGGAATTGTGATGCCATTTAGAAGATTCTCCCCATAACCTTTTTAATGAATGCTTTGTTCGTGGAGCAACCTCTCTCCGTGCTAACAGCTGATAGACATTGCTTCCACTGCCAAATTGCAAAACCAAACTATATCAACAGGAAAAGGTGTGTAGAGCAATGAAAAATCCTACAGCAACAGTATCCTTTTCTTTTTAATATTTTCTGGGTAAGTTGCATTTTCCATTTCAAAGAAGCAAATTTCAAACAAAAAACTATGAGAAACTTTTTTCTCTCTCTACTTTCACTCCCTCCTATCTTTCTTCAACAAAACTGTTTTGCAAAATGACTTCATGCTACAAGTTGGTGCACTTTCTCCATCCAGAATTATCAGAAGTCCCTACTTGGTTTCTAAGCATACAATTAGCTTTGATCATCAAACCAGAATCCCCAAACTGCCTCATTCCCAAATACTAGTTTCCACAACCGGCACCAAATAAATCAAGATGAAACCCTAATTGCAAGGTTCAAGTAAGAAATTTGCATGATATAAAGAGAGAAAAAAAAACTAAATTTTGCTTTTTAGCTGCACCTCTGACCATTTGAACTGAACGCCATGGTGAAATTGAGCATGTAGAGATAACATCTAAAAGAGTCGCATAGGCACAATACCCTAGCTTATCGAAAATCATGCAAGTGTTTCAAAAAATAAAAAATAAAAACCGAAACAAAGTGGGTAAATACTACATACCCAAATCTGAAATACCTAGGATATCGTGAAACAGCGAAATCAAACTATAATTATAAGCATAACCAAGCTCACATGCAACAGCCCTATCTGCAACCAAGGATCAAATGATAATTCTGGGTTGAATGGCAGAAGAAGACATCACAAATCCAACAAAATCACCAAAATCTGTCTCAAAATTAAAAGCTCAGATCTTCACCTAAAACAATCAAATTCCAAAACGCAGAAACCGGGAAAGAAACAAAGAAAGGAACCCAAAATCCAGCAAAATTCCCCAAAAAACATGTCGGAAAATGTAAAAGGGGCACAGATTTGCACCTGTGTCTGGAATTGGGGTGGCTTGGAACAGCCTGAGGAACACGAGTCTGCGAACTCGAGGTCGACGTCACATTCACACTCCCATCGTCCTCCCAGGAAGAACTCCTCATAATTTTCACGAGAAAATCTCATGCTCCAAAGTTTTCCGGCATTTCTGTGCAGGATTTGATCGGGAAATTAAATTCCTGTAGAACTTTTTTTGGATCCAAGGAGAGAAGATGAAAAATTAATGGAAAGGATACGGAGATCGACGAATTCAGGCGGCGATGAAACGACGTCGTTTGCTATGTGCAGTCACTGTAGCAAGATCTCTCAAAGGATCGAATACCTAAGAACAACGGACGTATATATATTTTCTATTCATTTCAGTGGTTGGGTGGGACGGTGGATTTGACCAAAATGCCCGTCTGAGATGACCCTCTTTTCAGTGAAAGTTCGCAAATAATGCATAATAAATAATAAGAAGCATAAGGGTGATAGGTGTCAATCATATTCCCATTTATAGCGTGTTTTTCATATCTTTATGTACCCTAAATGTTAGATTCATACCCATTTTCGTAAAAATTATACTAATTCCTTATTTGTTGATGTTTTATAGGCATTTGAAGAAAATCAAGCAAAGAAAGCAATCTAAGTAAGAAGAATCTTTATTGTTTGAAATGGTAGTTCGTCGTGATTGTGGAGTCTTGTGGAAATTTTTGGCTCGGCACTAGCGGTGGCCCGACCAGAAACTGAGGGACTAGGCCCGAAATTTATGGGCAGAGGCAGAACGATCCTTCGTCCGGGTGCCCAGGCATCTCATATCTCGGACATCTTTTCACGCAGGTGTCTCCTTTCTAAATTCGTGACTCCACCCGAGCAAAGTGCCTACCGGCTCTTTCATGGTATAAGTATAAAGGTCTCCCATGGCTAGGTGCGCTCGCCTCGAGACTAGGGAATGCATCTAGCAACGACCACATCGGGAAGGTAGTTACGTAAAGGCGAGAATAAGTCGTAAACTAGAAATAGTACATCCACACTAATATTATGGGAAGGGTATCTAACTACAAAAAAAACGGATCATCTTTTATTGGCCAAAGAGAAGTAAGTCGTCGAAAAGGTACGAGATTAACTTGTCGAGATTACTACTTCTTCTAATTTAAGTCTTGGAAAAGACTAACTTTGCAATCGGAGGACTGACGGAACACCACCGTTGTCTTCGTATTTATTTTTGCGAGTTCACGTGGTAGTGAATGTCAGAAGATCTACTAACTCACGAGAATTCAAGAGACCCGCGGTGGCGCCTTACGTGGGAAAGCGACGAGGGAAATCTCGGAGGCGTGCGAGGCAGGTGCGCGCTCTGGGGTGATATCACAGTCTCCAGGCCTTTGGCTAATCCAGGCTTATCCGGATTAGGCGAGTCGAGATTACCACCATGACTAGCAATCCGGCGAACTGGCCCACTAAAGACCGGTTCCTCTTACGGTGCGATAAATGGAGGCGAAGCAGAGGAGCGGAGGCGGAGTAGATGGCCAAATTGCATGAACAAGCGAACCGATTGCGGGAGGAAAATAAGCGCCTACAAACTTGGTTGGAGGCTGGCCAGGCCGAGCAATCGCGGGAACCTGCCGGCCCATTTCCTCCTTCCCGTCCCCGGAAAATCCAGATTCCTTGAAGGAGGGTAAAATGGTAATTTAAATTGAAATCGAATTTTAAGATGTTAGATGACGAAAGCGGACTTCTCAGTTGAAATGTCTGTGAAATTTAAATGACGCGTCGAATTCGTTGGATTAGAAGTGGTCGGGTTTCACGTTTCGAGCGTGGGGTGTCGGATGACACGTGGTAGGTGGGAGATGTGCATGACGCCTTATAAGGTGTGACCAACGGCATAAAAGAAATGTTTCGCGTTAGTGCACATGGGTGGCATGATCCATGGCTCGCAGTGATCGTAGTGGATGATGTCGGAAATGTGAAATAAGGAATAGAGGTGGAAAAAGGAGGAAGTACACATTTGGCTTGAGGGAAGGGAGAGAGAAACTTCCTCTTTTTGTCTCATCCCGATTAGTGCTCAAGGGAGGAGAAAGTGAAGGAGAAAAAGGAAGAGAAAGGAAAATGAAGAAAATGTGAGAGGATGAGAAGAAATGAGAAAAAGAAAAGGAAAAGAAAGAAAAGCAAAGGAGGGAATAAAACAAAAAGGAAAAAGGCGAGAAGCTGATGGGGAGAAGAAATTAGATCTGAAGGCTTGTTCTTGATTTAGAGAGAGAGAAGTGCGGCTTCTCTCTAAGATCTCTGACCGTCGGATCGACTAAGCTTAGTCTGAGGCAAAGTTAGTGCACACGTCGGGGCTACGATGTAGTCTGAGATTTGGGAAGTTTCGACAAACTCAGAAGGTAGGGGTTTTTTCTCTCTTGCTACTTTGTCAGCAAGGGTTATGTAATGGATAGGGATTTGTTGAGGCTTTGGATGGCCAGTGGTTTATTCCAAAGATTTGGGCCAGGGTTAAGAAATCCTAGAGTGTTTTAGACTGGAGTCCACAATTTGTTTAGGTGCTACTTGATTTGCGTGGTGGTATGTTATTGCTTGTGAGAAAATAACATGTGGTGTGAGAATTGTGGGGAACATTCCCGAGACGAGCCAGCCGGATTGTGCCTGCTTTATGGCCCCAAGTTTATGTTATTATTGTGGCAAAATGAATAACATGATTTATGGAACTATTATGTTAATATATGCATGAGTGATATATTAGCATATTGTTGCTTATGTTTGTGTATTGCATTGCACTTAGGTGGGGGAAGTAGCTTAGTAGAATTCCCTTCTTGGGCTTCTTCGCTAGGTCGTGGGACTATATTTTTCGAATGCAGAAGACACACTTGGGGATGGGGTATCAAGGGACCTTAGGCGAAGAAATGGCCATCGGCCCCACGTCTTGTATTTTTGTTCTTTGTAAAGTCGGGTAAGCCGGTTTGTATAAATTGTAATTAATCTGATTGTAAATAAATGCTTTTGTATAAAATATACGTTTATGGCGTGACGTATAGGCTGATGGCCATTTTGAACATGGGTCTCATGACATGAGACATGCAGATTCCGTAGGTTGGCGGGTGGTCGGACACGAGGATTGAGGCGTCGTGGTATCGAGGCGAGGTGACGGTTACCTTGGGGCTCGGTGGGTGTAGAGTTAGGTATACATTATACTGGGACTTTGTGAGCCTGGATGATCTTGTGGTGTGCATTTTGGTGAATTAAATGTGATGTGTGATGGTGTATAACATGTTTGTGGTATGTGAATTGTATGAAATTGTATGCTTGGTGAGTAGCATAGGAAATATTGTTGAACACCTACGGTTATACAAAAAATTCATGGGCGAACGGTCGAGTAGAAAACGAAATGAGCGAAAAAAAAAAAATATATATATATATATATATATATATATATATATATATATATATATATATATATATATATATATTTATATTTTTTTTTTTTGGACAGTGCTCCAGTTTTTTAACGTGAACATAATGAGTTTTGTGGAATTCTGGAAAATTATTCCGGTTTTTCGCCTGAGGAAAGCAGTAGTAATTAAATTACAGAAATTTAGAAATTAGGTAAGAAGCGAGTCTATTCTGCGTCAGCAGGAGTAGCGGGAAGGCTGCGGATGTGGAAAAAAAAATTTTGATTTTTAAGGCGTGTTCAGTTTTGGTCACTTGATAGATGGGTGTTGTGAAATTCTGGAAGGTTGTTCCAGTTTTCATGCATGGAAAAAGAGTTGAAGGGTTAGGCTACTGCATCAAAAGTAGCAGAAAAGAAGACTGCTGGAGGATGAAAAAAAAAAAAATTTCGCTGCAGGTTAGGACCTGTTTGAGGTCGCGACATGGATATGAGGTCGCGACCTGGTGTGCTGAATGATCGCGACCGGGAAGAATGGGCGTCGCTGACACGGGTGGGTTGCGCGGCGAGGAAGTGGCCCGATGGAAGCGATGCCGACATGAAGTGAAGTCGCGACATGGGTGACTGCAAAGGAGGTCGCGACATGGCGTCGCGACGTAGCAGAGATGAGGCTAAGATGGTTTGATGTCGCGACATCATGTTGACGTCGCGACATGGGCGACAGTGCAGGAGGTCGTGACATCATTTTGGCGATAAGCGACTACGGCACGGTAGGAGTTGATGTCGCGGCGTGAGTTGATGTCGCGACGTGGGCTTGTCGTCCGGGGATGTCGTGACGCTGGAGTGGCGTTGCGACTGGGTATAGAGAGCGATGTCGGCGACGCAGGGCGATGTCGCGACATGGGTTGATGCCGTCGAGGAAGTCGCGACATCACAGTGTCTTCGCTGACATAGGAATAGCGACGGCAGAAATTTGGGTGATTGAAAGCGGTGTCGCGACACGAGTGATGTCGCTTGACATAGGATGGGCTCAGGAGGTGCGACGACGGCGTCGCGACCTCGGACTGGCCCGGGCGGGAGGGAGGTGCGACATGCGCCCGCGACTGGGGCGTATGCGCGCGACCTGCGCCGCAGTATCGCAGCGCGACTGCGCCTGTGAGCGCGCGGCGGTTTGGCTGTGCGTGCGACATGCGCTCGACATGGGCGTTGTGCGCCTTGGCGGCGCCACGGGCACAGGCGCTGCGCGCGCGATGGGCTTGCGACTGGAGTTGCAGGTGTGCGCATGCACCCACCGATTTTAGTTCGATTACCTTGTTCTGATGCTGTTGAGCCTTGTTCATGGCGCTGTTCATGAACAACTGTTCATAAAGGGATATAAAAAATAAAAATAAAAAATAAAGAGTACAAAATTTTAAGGGTACTGCTGTGTATGATTTAATATATCAAATATTTATATTGCAATTACTATAAATGCAAATACGTGGTATGTGAAAATTTTACGAGTGTGTGAATAGTGTCTCATTTGCATTTTCACCCATGAGACACGTTATTAAGAATGATACATGGCATGGTGTGTGAAAATTTTATTTTAGTTGTGTGAATATGTCTCGAACATTTTACACTCACGAATCTGACATTAATCATTGAATTTTTTTTAATTACGTGATTTTGTGTTTCAAATTGCGTTAAGGACATATACATGGAATGATGTATATGAGAATTATGATTGTACGGTAATTGCGTAGGAAGTTATATGCATGGTATAAGGCGTATAGGAAAAAGAATAATACTAAGGTTAGGAACTATAACCTTAGGGATATGGATAGTGAAATGAACATGAAATTTTTTTAAATAAATGAATTGAGTGGTTAGCAATTAACACCACTTAGGAAGTGAACGGGTCAGTTCACGGTTGTCAAGTCTATTAGTAATTGGCATGTGCACTGCTAGTTAGATTGAAATGAATCTTGTTGCCATTTGACATATAGATGGCTAGTCGAGGGAGGAAGGGACGTAAGGGTTGTCCACGGGGTGCTAGCCAAAGTACCACCGAGTGTTTGACAACGGGCCTTTGATGAAATTTGTAGGGTGTATTTGCTGTATTTGCACATGCTAGTGCGTGGTAGCCGAGGGGAGGAGTAGAGCATCTGAGGCATCCAGGATATGGGTGTTGATCTTGGGGAAGAGATTCATCTTCTTCGACACAGGAAAGAAGCGAGAAGACTTAATTTTGCAAGGATATCGGAGGCGAGGGATCGAGGTTTGAGGCGGCGCGGTCTAGTCGGTAGGGCGGAGAGGACACGGTTGTTCCTCCACTAGTGCGGTCGAGGAACGGTTTGATTTCGAGTGCTATAAGGCACTTTCGGCGGCCTGAGATAGACCCGGAGGGGCCGGAGTGTGGGTCGGTCGGGGACAGAATCGAGTTGCGCGGCGAGGCGTGGTGGACTTTAAGGTGGTAGACACATTGGTTGTTGATGTCGGGTTGACATGGATGAGTTGACAACCATCGGGTGATCGATAATTGAGACCTAAGTAGGGTTGTCATACTGAGCCACGACGATGGTTGGGGCTTTAGAGGTTAAGGCCTTTAGAAGCCAGTATCGATGTTCTTCCAGGATGTAGGGTGAGAGTTGACCTGATAGGTCGAGATTATGAGTGAGTTATCTCTAAGATTTTGCTTATGGTGGACCCTGGGATTGGGTGCCATAATATGGCATAATTGCATTATACATGCACAAAAACATCGCATAACATGGGTGTGAGTGCATAGATGAGATCGACACTGTGTTAAGTGTTTGATGGTGTGTCATGAGTACACGGTTGTAGGTCAACACGGGTAGGGTGTTGATTAGTAGGCTTGACTAATAAGACGACATCTAAATGGAGTCGCCTGGGTTAGAAAATGGAAATAGCTCATTCTGCGATTCATATGCCTTCAGGGCACCTAGAACATTAGGAGTGAGTGCATGGTGGGGTTTCTTGAGAGAATTGTTCGAAGGGTTGACCAACAATATTATTTATCGGAGTGTGTCCACTACAATATCGGAGGATTGTCCATATCTAATATCAATCGTCGGAGTATGCCCAATTGATATACATCGGAGGATTGTCCACATATAATATCAATCGTCGGAGTATACTTGATTGATATACATCGGAGGGTTGGCCCATATATAATATCAATCGTCGGAGTATGCCTAATTGATATACATCGGAGGTTTGTCCACAAGATAGATTATCGGGTATGTCCATATTTATATCGGGTTGTCCACGGTTTAAGCAATACTTTTGTTTGGAAATGGTTATCACCGGACTCGGGGTTGAGTGATAGGAGTCGGGAGTGACTCGAGGAGGGAAAGGAAACACGAGGACACGGTTATCACCCGGACTTAGAGTTGAGTGATAGGGTCGGAGACACTCGAGGTGAGAACATAAGGATATGCTTTATCACGGACTTAGAGAGGTTGGTGATGGGGTCGGAGGGCTAGGGGTGAGAACATGGGATATGTATCACCCGGACTTAGGAGTTGGTGTTAGAGTCGGGAGAGACTCGAGGTGAGGACATAGGGATATGGTTATCACCTAGACTTAGAGTTAGTGATGAAGTCGGGGTGACTCGAGATGAAACAAGCGGTCGTGGTTATCACGTGAAGCAGAGTCGGTGATAGGGTCGAGTGACTCGAAATTTGGATACCCATTGGAAATTTCATTGGATGATGGTGAACCGGCAAGGGTTCAGTTTATGGATGTCATTCATGACATGAATTAGGTTGACAGTCCATTAGATTGTCAGTGATTGTGACCTTGGGAAGGTCGCGTTTACAGCGGGAATTGGGTTGTGTAGGGTCGCATATACCGTGGTTGGATGCGTATGTGTGCATGCCGAATTCGGAGACGAAATTCTTTTAAGAAGAATGTGAGACCGGAAAATCGATTCATGAAGGAGGGTAAAATGGTAATTTCGGTCAAAATCAGAATTTTCTAGATCTCGGATGTGAAACGGACTTCTCGGATTTGAAATCGTCTCGCGAGAATTTAGCAACCACGTCGATTTCGTTGGTTAAAGTGGTGGGTTCACGTTTTTCGGACGTGGGGTGTCGGATGACACGTGGTAGGTTAAGGAGTGCCACATGACACCTGGTGTGACACTTGGCGTAAAGAAATGGCTCACATTGAGCCACATGGGTGGCATGTGATCCCATGGCTCCATGATGATCGGCTTGAGTGGATGATGTCGAAATATTGAAATGGGAATAAGAAATTGGAAAAGGAGGCCACGCATTTGGCTTGAGGAAGGAGAAGAGGAAACCACTACTTTTGTCTCTATCAGGAGATTAGTGCTCCAAAGGGAGGAGGAGAAAGTGAAGGAAAAAGGAAGAGAAAGGGAAAATGAAGAAAATGTGAGAGGATGAGAAGAGAAATGAGAAAAAGAAAAGGAAAAGAAGCAAAAGGAGGGAATAAAACAAAAGGAAAAAGGCCAGAGAAAAGCGTGGGGGGAAGAAATTAGATGCGAAGGCTTGTTATGGTTTAGAGAGAGAAAGTCGGCTTCTCTCTCTAAGATCTCACGACAATCCGGACCAGTCGGCTAAACCCCGATCTGTAGTTAGTGCACACGTCGGGGAGCTACGTGAGTACCAGATTTGGAGATTGATAGCTCAGGAAAGGTAGGGGTTTTTCTCTACTTGCTTTACTTTATTAGCAAGGGTTATGTAATGGATAGAGATTTGTTGAGGCACGGATGAAGCTAGTGGTTTCGATTCAAAGATTTGGGTAGAGTTAAGAATATCCTAGAGTGTTTTGAATGAGTCCACGGATTTGTTTGGGTGCTAACGATTGCGTGGTGTTATGTTGTGCCATGAAAATAACATGTGGTGTGAAATTGTGAGAATTTTGTTCCGAGCCCGAGCCGCTGGGTTGTGCCTTAGCCCATGTGAGCTAAGTTTATGTTATTATTGTAAAATGAATAACATGATTTATGGAACTAATTATGTTAATATATGCATGAGTGATATATTAGCATGTGTTATATGTTTGTGTGACATTGCATTGCACTTAGGTGGGGAGTAACCCAGTAGGAAATTCCACTCTTGGGCTTTGCTCACTGGTCGTGGGAATATATTTTAGTCTGAGACACACTTGGGGATGGGACCGCATCAGGGACCTTAGAGCGAAGAAATGGCGAATCGGCCCCATGCGTATTTTGTTCTTTGTAAATTACGGGTGGCTTGATTTATATATTATGATTAATACAATTGTAAATAAATGCTTTTGTATAAAATATACATTTTATGAGCATAAACGTATAGGCCCAGTGGCCCCATTTTGAACATATATGGGTCGTGACATGAGACATGTAGATTCATGAGGTTGTGAGTGGTCAGCGGACACCCGGGATTGGGGCGTCTGATGGCCTGAGACCAATAGCTGCGAGCCTGAAATTTACGGTGGAAAAGCTGATTCGGCCCAGGCCTCGGGCGGTACTTGGGGAGTGACAGCGGGTGGTAGCCCCGCAGTGACAGGTCGTTGTTGATCATGAGCATGCTTGGGCTCCGGCCGGCCGTCAACTTTATCTTTGGGGGACCACCACGATACTTGATATTAGTCAATGACGAAGAAAAAATGCTCGGGGTAGCTTGATTGGAGCAGGTGGGCAGTCGGCACCGGGGAGAAGCCCACGGTAGCTCGGTAGATTGGCTGACTGATATCCGCTCCCCTTGTCCCAACCTGGGTCATTTACCCCTCATTCTGATGCACTTGTACTAAATACATGTTAATGGTTTTGATGTGCAGTCCTGCGTGATAAAGCGGTGGTAGATTTATTACACCTCAGGCCTTTAAGCGGATGAGAGTCCGTTGATCATCTCGATTCTGGCGTGAGGGTTTTATCCTGGCGGGGTTTGCGGTACACCATTGACGGTGAGGTATCACCTTTCAGTCGGGCGGTAGAAGTGACTCGGCAAATCTGTTCTCGGTAGTGGAGGACTTGGGACGTACAATGCCATCTGAGTCGGTTGGCTACACCGCCCAGCCATACCCTCCACATACCATCGAACCATCGGCTACTGTGCGTCGGCGGAGTTGATCTTCGGGGGAAGCGAGTTAAGCCGCTGGCGGCAGTCTTTATCGACTCTCACTGATGCGAGCAAGCGAGTGCTGATGAACCACCCCTTGAGGATCAACCCTCGTAATAGCAATCACAGTCATCCGCTTGGCCCACCTCGGAGGATAGAGAGCTACTCGCAGTTGATCCGCCGGCGAAGCCCGCGCGGGCGGACGGATGTACGTGACATACATCAGGAGGAAGGTCAATATGTCATGTCTTTGCTTGATCGAACATGGATGTGTTCGAGCGGACTCATCACCCGATATGCGAGGAATAAGCCCCACGCCGCCTCACCTGGTGTCGCCTTGAATCCATGGCCGTGTGGTAGGCGCTTTCATCGGACACGCCATAGTAATCAGGTGAAGTGCGATAACCTTACGTAAGCAGTTTATCAGGTAGTTAAGTACCGGTTGGTTGGCCAGCGTGGTGGTAGTCTGAAAAGGGAACAAGTGGAGTATGTGTGGATTATACAGGACCTCGTGACGCATGCAGAAGGAACTGACTTCCCTCTGTTAGTAATAGTGCTCTGGGCTATCATTATAGACATAGTATTTGGTATTTAAATTAATTATTATGATGATTTGCATGTTTATTATACATAATGTCCTTGAATAATATTATTAATTATTCTAAATATCCCTAATCAGTTATTATTGTAGAGCAACCGATGAATTAAGATTAGTATAAAAGTTTGATTGATATTCATGGGATGAATATGTGTATGAATCACAAATCAAATTTATATATGTATTTTATTGAGAACAAATATTAGACCAGACCGTCTTAGAGATTAATACATGGATCAAAGTCATAAATTAATCTCTAATAGTTGTGTCATTAAATCCTTTGACTGAGATCATTTATAGTTCTCAACATAAAAGGAATATTGTGTTTTGATATAATCGACGTTGTCTTTGTCGGATGTTATAAAGGTTATACTTGAGCAATAATACAAATTATGTAGTGAGATATGAAGCGATTAAAATGGAATTTGTCCCTCTTTATTATAAGAGAGATATCTGGAGCCCACCTCGACAATTGAGGCGAAATGCATGGTCGTGCTCAAATGAATTGATGGAGATCGATGTCATTGTTTAGTGTTCGATCTAATTGGGTTTCGAGTAATCAAAGATAGAGCGATATAAAGGTTGACTTTGTCGATGCTTTATATTACATGAATGTCGTAGAATGAAAGGATTATGTCATTAAGCATATTAAGGTTATGCCGGATCGTAGGCTTTTCATTTAACTTGGGTGATCATAATGTCTTCTTTGGGGCGGCATGAGCACAGGATCAAAATGTGATTTGGGCCTCTTGCCAATGTTTAATGAACCTATAGAATCGCACATTAGAGCGAATAATAACGATTTATGGTTTTCCTCTCTGTAGTAATTTAAAATGATGAGATTATTTTAAAATTACAAATAACCATAGTTGTTATTTAAATTCAATTTAATTTTGAAAGTTTAAATTATTGATTTAAATTATAACAAATAATTAATTTGTTATATTTTCTTATTGGATAAAGGAAATAATACGTAAAAGGAGTTTTAAATATATAATAATATAAATTTGTTTTCCCTTATCGTAAAGGAGAGTCGTATTTAAATTATTTATTATTTAAAAGAGTTTTAAATATATAATAATATAAATAAATTCATTTCCTTAGCGGATAAAGTTTGAATTTAAATTCTTACTATTTAAAGCGTTTTAAATATATAATGATATAAATTCGTTTCCTTATCGGCAGGAAATTCGTTTTGATTTAAAACCTAGCAGGACTTATATATATATATATATATATATATATATATATATATGTGAGACATATATATTTTTAGTGTAGTGGAGTCTTTTACAAGAAGAACAACCAAGCAGGAGAGACCCTAATTTCGTTTTGAGAGACGAGACCTGAACTGGCATTCAACAAGATGCGTTCATTATTTGTTCATGTGTGGATACTTACTTGTAGAGGTGAGTATCTTTTTTGAGAAGCGGCACCTTTGAAGATCAGGGAATAAACCAAGGCCAGAGACTTTGAAGGCTTGGCAGAATCGATCTAAAAATTAGTTTCGTTTACCCTTTCGCCCCGGTTTTTATGAAACACATGTGATCCTTACTTGGTGGGTTAAGGGATAAAAATTTATAAGAGATGCTTTGCATTTATGTTCCAACCATATTAGATATTAAGTAACCCGACACCCCTGCCACGAGGAAGTAGATTAGGTCGTGGGCGCCGGTAGGGGCATGGTATCTTTGTCTTTGGATGCCTTCTCGGGATATCACCAGATCCCCATGCACTCCCCAGATGCGGAAAAAACATCTTTCATCACTCCCCATGGTCTCTATTGTTACAATGTGATGCCTTTAGGTTTGAAAAATGTTGGGGCTACCTATTAGAGGTTGGTGACCAAGATGTTCCGCCCGTTGCTCGGAAGCACAATGGAAGTTTATAATGATGATATGCTAGTAAAATCCAAGCATCGCCCGGATCACGCCGCTCATCTCCAACAGACATTCAACCTCCTCAAAGAATATGGTATGAAACTGAAACCCCTAAAATGTGCCTTCGGGGTCGGTCTTAGGCCCGGTCCTTGGTTTTATGGTGACCCGAGGGAAATAGGGAACCCAATCACATACGGCTTAAGGCCGTCTTGCAATCCCAGGCTCCCCGCCTCCCGAAGGGATCCAACAGGCCGACCGGTAGGTTGGCCCCTTTGCTCTAAGGGAGTTTTTATTTCGGTTCATGGACCGTTTGAAACCTTTTTTCACTACCCTAAGGGGAGCCAACCGAGCCGAATGGAATGAAGAATACGACCGGGCATTCTTAGCAATCAAGCAATACTTGACAAAGCCCCCGATTCTTGTGAGTTCGGAAGCCGTGGCTGCAGCTGTCTTACCTAGCGACCTCGATATAGCGTTGTCGCCTTGTTTAAGAATGTGGGGATGCGAGTTGAGGGCACTTGTGATTTCTTTGTCGAGCAAGTCCTTGACGATCACGGGAGACCGGACCATAGCCACCTCGAGCGGTGCTTTAGCCCTCGGGACCCGGCATCCGCTACGCCCATGCTTCCCGGGCTCACCGGGGTTGTGGTGCCCATGGCCGACTTGCCACTACGGGGCACAATTCATAAACTTGATCTGTTCAGAAGGATGGCCCGTTGGGCGCGTGGGGTGGCGGTATGGCATCGGTACAAGCTGAGACTTTCGAAGAGGGGCCCAGAGTCTTGGGCGACTTCCCTCGCGAAAAATCCCGCAGCCGAATACTTGCCGGACAAAAATTTGAAATTGGACCCTTTGCGTTGATGGGGCTTCCAGGACAATTGGGAGCGACATCGATGCGATTGACCTCCCCGACGAGAGGGAAGAAGGGTTGAGCGACGATCAGTTTGGGGCTTCCGGCGCCTCGGCCCGACAAGTTGGAAATGCGAAGCCATGATAGGTACCGGTCTCGGTTCGCTTTTCGGCTATTAGTGGCGGCGACCTTTCAATTCGGCGACTTGCAGCTGGTTGTGGGACATGATCAACACGAGAATTCGAGTTCGAGGGGGACCCAGAGATGGCAAAATATGCTTCTAGTCAAACGAAATTAAGCACCTCTCGACACAGGAAACTTGAACATGTCCCAGGGGACTTTTAATGAAAGAGTGGAGTGCCTTAGCGGCCCATTGGCACTTCTTTACTTGATAAAGGGAGACAATATATCTCCCATCTACTATCAGCAGGGTTTCCTCCATACTACCTTTCAGTAAGTCGAATCACGGGAGGGTTCCCAGTCTAGATGGATCCCATACGGCTTTACATAGCCACGAGAAAACTACCTAATGACAGAGGCATAACTCACAAGAGTGATTCGGTCGGCTGGAGTTCTCCACGGTAGACAGGCGGCTATATGGCAGAGTCCACGGGCGAGATCCATGCACGAAGTGTCTAACACCCAGAGCAAGGCCGAGTATGTGTTGGGTGAGGTACACGAGGCATATGCCGGAAATCACCGGAAGAACACTAGCTCAGGGCTCACGAGGGGTATTGCCGACGACTATGAGTCGGATCTTTGTGGGTCACGTTAAAAAATGTGAACCTTGCCAACGCATGTGTTCCCGTCGCGAAATCAGGTGCAAGATGAGTTAACCATGCCCAGCCGTGGCCATTCGCTTAGTGGGGATTGACTTCGTGGGGCCAGCTTTCCACTACTTTTGCCCAAAGAAACTATTGTTGGTCGCCACCGATTATTTCAGTAAATGGATAGAGGTTGATGCCTTCGCGTCAATCAAAGATAGAGATGTTACTCGGTTCATTTGGAAAAACATTGTCATCGTTATTAGAGCATCAAGATCAATCGTATTCGATAATGGGCCTTGAGTTTGGCGATGGGGTCCTATCGAGACTTTGCGAGAGTTGAAGATAAGAAACTTGTACCCACCCCCGATGCCCCAAAGCAATGGCCAAGTGAAGCCTCAATGGCTCTTTGTTGGCGCCCTCTCAGCGGAGTTTAGACTCACTCCCCAAGGGAAATGGGTGGAGGAACTACGGGTGCTCTCACGGGCTATAGGACCACGACCAGAAGCTTGGCCAGAGCATCTCTCCTTTCGCACTCACCTATGAGATGGAAGATGTTATCCCTACTAAAATTGGTCTACCTACCACCCGAACAACTACGCCCAAATGTCGAGGAAAATGCGGGATCGAGTGGTCGAGAGTTGAACCTGAGGAGTGACCGAGCTGCGGGAGGCGGCATGTCGATCAGTGGCATCCTACCAACGCCGCTTAGCAAATTCTTATAACAAACGAGTGAAGCCTCGGGTGTTCCAGCGGGGCGATCTAGTTTTGAGGAAAATTTTTGAGAATACTGCGGACCTTACGGCAGGAAAATTCGAACCCAATTGGGAGGAACCGTATGTAGTCACACGGCCCGGGGAGTTCGGGTCCTATGTTATAGACAAAATAGATGGAGCTCACGGCCCACTGGGAGCTGTGGAATGTCACGCGCGAAGAGTAGTATCAATAAAAGAATGTCTTTATTATCTACTTACGGCATGTTCTCGCATATTTATACGCATGGTCAAATTACAAGTCCGGGTGGCGCGGAGTTCATAGGCACACTTTATTGACATATATCACGTTTAGTTGGTGAGTTATAAGAATTCAGGGTGATGATGTAGTTCAGCGGCTTTGCGAGCCGACGCCGATCACATCTAGGCGGCCAGGTGAGTCCCGGTGGCGGGTTCAGCGACCTACCCGAGCGACATAGATCAGCGTCGGATTGGTGAGTCTGAGTGCGAGTTGGGGTGGTTCAGCGACCTGGCGGTCCGGCAGTAGATCACATATAGGTGAATTGAATTATAAGTCGGTGTGTGACTCGCGACTTGCCCGGCCCAGCATAGATCACATCTAGGTGGTCAAATTACGTCGGGTGGCGCGGGTTCAGCGACTGGCCGGCGGCGTAGATCACATCTGGTTGGTCGAATTATGAAGTCAGAGTGATTCTCATAACATGACCCTGACTATAGATCACACCTAATTTGGTCAAATTATATAAGTCCAGAAGTGGCCGGTCGTGACCTATCCGGTTAACCAACAAAGCGGCCCATTAGAGCGTGCCTATTATTTCGCGGATGCAATCAGATGAAGCTTCGACAAAAATCAAAGCAGCAGGATGGCATAACATCAAGCGCATTCGATTATAAACGAAACTTGGCAAAAGAAAGCGAGAGAGTAAATTGTTTGATACAACCATCGGTGATTATAAGTTTCATAATAAAATCCTAGTTGGCATGGTGTCCTCAATCCAGGTCGGGATGGTAGGGGACTATCCACGGGAGATTCGCCTCTTCTGCGGCGGCGGTCGGGCTAATCTCAGTTAACTCCTCATGCCACCTCTGTTTGGATCGGAATTTGGAAGTGGTGGCGAGATCTTGGGGGGCAACGGGGGTTGGCAAAGAACTCTGGGGTGAGCGGAGTTGAAAGGTCAGGCATTCCATCGAGGATGCGAGGGGGCTTGCTGGGCAGATCGTGTGTGGCGTGGCTGAGAAGCCATAGTGAGAGACGTAGAGTCAAGCAATGGCGTCGCTATTTGGAATCGAACTCGACCTCCGTTGTTTTTACTACGTGCCCGTGACCTTCTCCGGGTCACGCTCATCCTTCATAGTCGAGCTCCATGACCAGGCAATTCTCTCATCACGCCAAGCGGGCATTCTCTTCTTCATGCTAAAGCCACCGTTGTGGCGTGCCTCATGGCTTGACTCCACGCTCGAACTCAGCCTTGAGGGCGAGCATGCCATGACACACTAAGGCACGTTGGACCCGGGCAAGCTCAGACTCAATCTGTGCTCGGGTATTGACGACCCCTTTGGTCACCAACTTGGCCATCGCTACCTCATGGCATGCGGGTGTCTCTCGACCTCGGCCCCGACGGCTCGGCGAACTCCTTAGCCTCGACTCAGTGACGACACTCCAACTCGACCTTCTTTAATGAGGTGCTCTGCATCTCCCGTTCGACCATTCTAGCCTGAACATATAATCTTAGCCGCTCGGTGTCCCTCAGTTGGAGCTCAAACTCGTGATCTTTGAAGTGCGTGTTTTGAGCAATGACAACGGCACGCAAGAAACCCCATTAGCAAGCCCAAGAACAAGTAATAACGCTAATGCCACCCGACGGAACCCCCTATCTTACCAATTCGGTCGACTGGACAAAGTTGCGGTTTCAAACCTATATCCGGGTGGTGATAATGCGAAAATCCTCGCCCGGGGTAGAGACGGGGGAGATCCTTGTATAATCCTCCATGAGACCCGGGCCCCCAGAAGCGACTCACAGGCACCCGATTGTGTGCGGATACAAATTGCCTAGCCGATCGGTCGCGGACGCTCCACGATGGAAAGGCTCCTAGCAGCGTAGTATATTCTTCCTCTATATTCTTCACCTCTTCCGCCTGTGGCCGACACCTCTCCCGAGGGCTCCGCCTCGTGGGAGGCCAGCCGCGGGCCATCACCACCACCACGCCGATCCCATCCGATCCGATCATGGATCCGAACCGAAGTCCGGGGCGATACCATCTATACTATCTATATAGTGTATACCGTGACTGACCTTTATCGGGACTGCTCTTCTCAGAGTCGCATTTGTACCGTAGTATACAAATAATTTCGTAACAAAAAATCATTTTACATATATTAAAAGAACTACTCACCGGGCGGTGTCCATCAAGCAATCTATACACATATACACAAGAGTCCCTTTACCTATACATGTACATTTTCTATTACAAACACTTATCATGCAAAGGAAGCAATACCAGAGCACCTATCTCGAGTCAGCCTTCACGACGTAATGTCCTCGTCCTCTATCCTCGTCTCTCGTTTCACTCTACACGGATTAACACACCCGTGCTGCTTTACGCTTTAGTAGAACATGCTTGACGGATAACCAATTAATGGCGACCGCCATGTTTATACATATGCATTATATACTCTAAACATATTTCTATAACTTAAATTCTTTATCATCTTACATTCCTATCGCATGTCAAACTTTTCTATTACATGTCTCATATCTTTGCATAATCTTACTCTATACTTTTCCGTGATTTCTACTTTGAGTACTTTATGGCTATTCCTATATTTATCATGTCTCTAGTCGATGTCTTTTTCATCTCTTCGGTTCTATGTCTTTTTTTATTGCATTCAAGCAAATTATTACGTATATCATATCATTCCCATTCATCACAAATACTTTGCTTATTTCTCACACTTGTCGATATCGTATACTTGATCTATTTCTATCTTATTTCTTGTATCATGGTCTTTGCAAGTTTCCATGCTTCATGTCTCGTATACTTTCATATAACCTATCTTATACTATCTTCAGACGCTTATCTACATTCTTATACTTCTTTTCATATACGTTTCTTTCATATGTCTTTAATTGCCTCTAGTCTTTTCTCTATGTTGTAAGTCATGTCTCTATTCTATGTCTTCGCATATGTTATATCTATACTTTCTATACATACATATTCATACTTGTACTATCGCGTACATTCATATTCTATCTATCATCTACTTTATGCTTTCGTATACTTTCATTACTTTTCATGTGTTTTCATATATTTTCATATGATATTCATATATTATGCTTTTCATATGCTTTTCTCTTTTATACACTGTATTGTTCATATACTTTTCATGTACTGTCATCTTGTACATTACCTCTTGTTCTTGTAACTGTCTATACTTTCATCGCATAGCAGTGCTATGCTTCACATATCACGCCATTTCCTTTGGTTTCATGTCCCGCAAATACCTTTTGTAGTTTTAGATACTGGAAACTATGTGTACCCGAAGGTACTATCACCATACGAGACGCTGATCTCTCGGGTCTGCTATCAACTAAGCGGTATCACACTGCATCGAGACGCTGACCTATGCCATATGCTACCTGCATCCGGCGTACCATCACCGTACGTAGGGGGAGCCTGCAACGAGCCGTCGGCCCTACGTGCCTCTACGAAAAAGCTCTACCGAGCTCACCGTAGCTAAACGAGCCGAGCTTGAGCCTTAATTTAGGGCTCGGAGAATCTCCCCCGGGCTCCTGGCCGGCCCGGGCCTGCCTCTACGAAAAGCTCTGGCCGTGGCCGCCAGATCCATCCACACTGAACGAGGCCTCCGCCACGGGTCTCCGCCGTCGTGATCCGGTCTTCACCGGTGCGATCCCGACTCAGGCGCGCCTGCAGTGAAATGTCCAGGTCATGTGTCCCGGATATCGATGTAATGGATCCTCAAGCCTAAACTACCGATACGCACGCAAACGCGTGAATCCTCACGGTTCCATTAAGGAGGCGCCGACGACGAAGACTGGCCGAGCTCGAAGCGAATCCCACGCCGCCTACCGGGGACTGCACTCCAGATCTCCGCATCTACCTCGAGCGAAATGGTACCCACGATAGCCAAGGTGTTGGCTAATTAGTGATGTTCCGTGGATAGCGTGAAGAAGGTGCCAACAAAGGGGACGTCGGGGAAGGACATGACGTTGGTATGACCCACTCGGGCACGATTGGTCGATCCTAGTGTACAAGATTTCGACATAAATATGAGGGTATCAGCTCCCGTGGAAACTATAGAGGTCGGTGGCCATGAGCTTAGACAAGGTTTGCCGATCTTGAGTAGTACGAGGGCAAATGCACTGAATTCAACGGATACGATCAATTCACCGATGAACAAGGATCCAACCTCAAATCTCGGGGTATCGGGGCCTCGATACCGGGTATCGACTTAACCCAACAAGATCTAGGGCGGTATGGGTAAAGGCATCATGGGTGATCGGGGTGGGGTTTCAGAGGAAACAAGGAGCCGATGATCCTGACTACCGTATCGCATGCAGAACGCCGGGAGTGCCACCGTCAGCTGCTGGGTATGAAAATTTGCGCCGACCGGTTCGACATGGTGGGCAGATTCTGGATCTCCAGTCCGGTAGTGGTGAAGCCTTGAAATTAATCATGCGCATCTTGGTAGTCAGGAGGGTGGTGGCTAACTTAACTACAGCAACAAGATATTTCAAAATAGTTTCGTTGTTACTAATGAGTTCGCTGCGTATCTTATTTATATATTATTTCTTTATTTAGATAATCTGATTAAACCAATCATGTTTCTTATTCAATGATTTCGTATCTTATTTCTTCACTATGCAATTTCTACTTCATTTTAATTCTATTTCATAATTTTTCAATAAGTTATTTCAAGAAAGGGAATTCGAGTAATCCAAAAGGGAAACAAATGTTGAAGGAAGTGGCTTTAATAACTTTAGTATCACTCTAAATCAACTAAGGTAAAACAAATCCTATAGAAAATTATTTTTAATTGATGTATTTGTTATCGATTGATTACAAAGTTAAAAAGTATAATGGATCGAGCTCGAGGATCATTACAATACAAACTTGTATAGGCTCTGGATTGGGCTTGAGCTCGAGGTTAAGCTCGAGCCTGCCCATATGGAACGAGCCTAATGAGCCTGCCAAGCTTTTTTTTAAATCAAGCCAAGCTTGAGCCCGATTTTAAGCCTGCTCAAAAGCTCTACTTCTGCTCGAGCTCACCATAAATTAACAAGCCTAGCTCGAAATGTTCAAAGCTCGGCTCTACTTCATTGCTACTGCTCTAACTCAGATGAAACAAAGGATCTTTGTCTATTGTGGTGACCCTTGCGAGGCCACTTGATCCAAACGGGATCTATATCATCGACCCAAATGGGGCCTCAATATCTGTCTATGTATATGCCGCAAAGAACTCAGATCTTCCCTATAGGCATGCTTATCTATCCCTCTACTAGGTTCTGCTGCATAACTGCATATTTTCATATCACATTTTCTTCTCGTATTATTATTTCATAAGCATGAATAACTATTGTTATCATGATCGCTTATGCAAATATACTATCGTTACTTTACTCCGTATTAGTTCTCATATCTGTAGTTTCATATTACGTGTCTCATATATCTCTATAATACATATATTCATATCTTTTTCTATCATTTAGTTTTGTCTATCATATATCATGAATGCATCTATGCACTTCAGATCATATATTCATATATATCTTTCTATATTCATATCCCTTTATATCATTTATGCATTTCTATCATATCCCTTTATATCAAGTTTCATATCATGATTTAGCTATGCTTGTACTTCTATATTCCTATCATGTATGCTTTTATTCATTCATATTCATATCGTATACGCTTATATTCATATACTCTCTCCTATACATGCTTCTACTATCGATGCCTTTATATTGTATTTCATGTACTTTTCCATATTACTTTACTCACATGTCTTGACTATGTCTATCATTCTTGCATTTCAGTACTTATTCCTATGCTTTGTCATCTTTTGCTTATCTATATCGTTCTTATCATTTATACATTTCTATCATGTGTTCCTAGCATGTTCCATCTTATTCCTTTCGATTTGTCTATCATATAGTCATATCATATAATCCTATATTCATATCATTTACGTATTCCTATCATGAATTACTTCAAAACCCATTCCAATATGGGTTATAACTCATACACAAATCAAACTCAAGGATTTGTTAGGATTTATTCTAAACCCTAATTCAATTATTCTCAATTAACCATGAATTCATCCTCAAAGAGAGGATTTCATGAGCTTATTGTGCCATATGGGGTTTTACCCACCTTACTTGCCATCATTTTTGGGTTAAGATGAAACCCTAGCAAAACCCCAAGTTTGGGGACAAGCTACTAACCAACCAAGCATGGCAATTCATACATAATCTCTTAGAATCCATAACCAAAGTTAGTTTCCATACCTTTGATCTTGGTTCCTCCTTCTTCCTCTTCTCTTCTTCCTCTTCCTCTTCTCTTCTTTCCTTTTGCTCTCCTCTCTCTCTCTACGGTTTTCTCTCTATTTGGAAACCAAATTTGTCTTAAAACCCATGTTTGTTAAGGCCATGTTTGGCCAAAACAATAAAAACCCATTTTTGGCTTTATTATAAATTCTGGGTCTTTTCTTTTATTTCCCGAAAATTTCCATTTAGCTTTTAATATACCCTAAACAAGTCCGAAAACTGTTAGGGTATATTTCGGGATGTTACATGGTCCTGTAAGACCCGAGAAAATTCCAATTTCGGGAAAATGGCAAAATCGTAATTTCGGTCAAAACCCGAAATTTTTCTAGATCTCGGAAGACGAAACGGATTTCACCGTTGGAATCGTCTCGTGAAATCTAGCTAACACGTCGAATTTCGTCGAATTCCGAGACAGTCAGAATTGACACGTTTTTTGAGGCATCACGCATTGGGTGCTTTAAAACGACTTTTGATGTGACAAAAATCACATATAATGTGTACTCATGTGACACATGTTACATGAGTAGAAAAATGATGAAAATGGACGGTCTAGATAGGGCCAAGTGGCAAAAATCTAGAGGAAAGGACATAGATGTCATTTTATAACTTTTAAATGATAATAAGACGAAATATCAAAGAGTAGTCATCTCCTACAATAGAAATGAGGCTTCAAAATACGGGAAAGGAGCGACGTGAGCGAGCTATTTTTAAAAACCTATGAGAGATCAGACTTCTCTTTAGATTCAAGCATCCGACCGGGCCGGAATTCTTCGACAAGAAGGAAGGTTGCTCTATCGCGCGAGGCCTACGCTGCGGCTCCTAGCTTTAAGGAGTTTCAACAAACCCGTGGAGTGCAGGGATTTATCCCACTTTGGCTTCTTTTTACAATTCGTTTAACAGATGGCGATGCTTTTGAGTTGATTGGAGGCCTGAGTGGCCGCTTGATCGATCCCAAACATGAGACCGGCGGTTAGAATTTATGGAGCCCATTTAGGCGTCCAGTGGCTTGATTCACGGGCCCATTGGGCATGTTGAGTGATTTATTCAAATTCATGATTTGGAGTGTATGAAATTTGAGGAATGGCCATGGAATTCGGGTTCACCAAATTAGGTAGAAGGCGTTGGATATTGGTACGTGAGCATTAAGCGAGGTTTCTTGTTCATGTGAATAGTGTTCACGAAATTAATTTTGTGAGAAATTGTGTTCAATTGAGAAATTCAAATCGAATTGCTCGTGTTTGTTAAATTAAGTGTGGTAATTCTTGGTGTAATGTATTGAGAATTCACATAACATGCTTTGTGTGAATTAAATTATGTAAATATATGCATGATGGTATAATTTCATGTGTTGTATATATATTGTGTGAAATGGCATAATGCATTTCATATGCACGGGGGTAGCCTAGAAATTAGGTGAGTGCATGACATGAAAAATTGAAAGAAAACGAGAAAAGCGTTTTGGAAAGGAATTTCACGGGATGAATTTTTCGGAGAATGGGGTTGGGATGGTCAATGGATCATTTCGGATGAGGACCATGGCTTTGTTTGAGTTCTCCAACACATTCGCTCGGAGGGTAGTCCACGTATTTTCTGGAAATGCTTCGATAGTATAGTTCGAAAACAACAAAAATTGTTTTGAAAAGATGTTTTCTCATACATGGCCAGAGCAGGTGTGGAAGTCGTGAGGACTCGGGACGTGGGTTAGTTAGTTAGACATTCAAATTAGGATCAATTCTTGAATGTGTTTACTTTGGAGCATTGCATATGCATAGGTGAGTAACCCACTTAAGGTGATTCCCTCTTGGCGATAAGCTCACCTGGCCGGGGATATTATTTTAGAGTCTGGTAGAGAAGGCGACACATTTGGTAGAGTTTGAGAGAAAGCTAGGGTTGTGGCTTCCTGGTAGTTGGTTAATATACATGTATTAGAATTGTAAATTTTAATATATGTTGTATAAAATAATTCTTAACTCTTGAAACTATTGTATATAGTTGGTATTTGTTTGGATGAGTATTAGTTTGTGGGCCCAGTGGCGTTTACTCATGGATATGTCATGATAGCGAAGCCCCATTTGGAGACGGGTTTGCTTGTAGTTGGGTAGAGCTCCTAGTCCAAATGAGACTCTGGAGTTTTCGTGAGAGATGTCGGGTCACCCAGAGCATTCACGAAGTGTCCGTAGGTTATTGGTAGTCCAACGCCGTATTAGGAGGCGTCACGACTTAGTATCGAGCCTAGATATCACAGTACTAGGGTTGAGGGTTTAGGCTTAGGCCATAGTTTTTGAGGTGTAAGAACATCACCACTAGGTGTGGTTCGATGTTAAGTTTAGGTATGAAATTACTTAGGAAATCACGGGACAAAACTAGGACACTGCATGCATGTGTTTAGTGTGTTTTGTGTGATTTGATGAATTGATGTGTGAAAGGTGTATAACATGTTGATTGTTATGTGTTGTGAGTGATGTGTGCTAAGTGAAAATATCTTGGAGTTTTACAGTGAGTAAAACTGGAAGAAGAAAAAAAAAAAAGAAATAAATTTTAATAAATTTATTTGGTTTATTGAATAATAAAATAAATTTTTAATAAATTTTAAGGGTGAACACTTGGGTTAGTGTTATATCAGGAGATTTTGATGTTTTGGACAAAATGGTCCAAAATAAGAATGAAAAAAAAAAAATTTATATGATGAGAAGAAATATTTTTCTAAAAGTTTTACAGTGTGTAAAGTTAAAGAAAAATGAATAAAAATAAATTTTATAAATTTATTTCAGAGTGTCTTGGAGAATGAAAAAAATTGGATGAATATAATTTTCGGACATTTTCCAGTACTTAATGGTGAAAAAAAATTTAGTTTCTAGGTTTACAATGTAAAGGCGAGAAAATTAATTAAATAAATTTATTTGAGTATTACGGAAAATGAAAAATAATAAGTATAAATTTTTTTTGGTATTTTCCAGTAGCTGGAAATAATTGAAAAAAAAATAGTGAAAAACGAAAAAAAATAATTTTTGGTGCAGAACTGATTTGGGCTACTGCCCAAATTGTGTTATGACATAGCTTTGTGGGTTCAAAGTGTATTGCAAGAGCATGCAGTGGCTGGAAAAGTTGTGTTGCAATAGGAAAATTGTATTGCAACTAGGTATATTGTAAATTGGCTAGATTTGCAATGGGCTGGCATTGTATTGCAATATAGGAGCCTTGGCAAGGGTATTGGGTCACAATACACGGATTGTATTGTGACTAGGAGGGGTTGAAGAAGAGGGTATTGTATTGCAATAGAATGGATTGTATTGTGGCTAGGAAGGGAATAGCAAAATTTCTTTACAGGAAGCGTATTGCAATACAGTTTAAATTAATATTCGAATAGGAGGAATTTGCAAAGTGTGGTGGTGGAAGTGTATTTTAATAGGAAAAATTGTGCAACTTAGGTGAAACGATGGCGGTGAGCGATAAGCGATCAACGAGTCCAGTGAGCGGTAAAAAATTTAAATTTTTTTTGAAAAAAAAATCAAATAAAATCAAATGAGATAAATTTTTTAAAAAAAATTGAAATTAGCAAAAAAAAAAATTTTGTTGATAAATATGATTTGATATATTGAATAAAATGTCTTGCATTACCTATAAAATGCAAGGACATGGTATATAAAATGTTTTTCGGCGTGTGAATAGTGTCTCGGGGCTGTATTTACACCCTTGGGATACGTCATTAATGTTGCATGTTTTCGATTGCGTGATTTTGTGTTTCAAATTGCGTGAAAGGACATATATACGGTGTGATGAATATGGGAATTATGATTGCGCGGTTGTTGCGCAGGAAATTATATGCATGGTTTAATGCGTATAGGAAAAGGGTAAATGCTAAGGTTATGAACTATGACCTTAGGGATTTGGATAATGAAATGAACAGGAAAGCTTAGAATTTTATTGAAATAAATGAATTGAGTGGTTGGAAGTTAGCGCCACTTAGGAAATGAACGGGTCAGTTCATGGTTGTCAAGTTTATTAGTAATTGGCATGTGCATTGCTAGTTAGACTTAAATGAAAATTAAATGAATCTGGTTGTCATTCGACATGTGTAGATGGCTAGTCGAGGACGTAGAGGGGCGTCCGGGGTGCGGTCGAGCACCACGGTATTTGATCAACGGGGCCCTTTGTTGAGAGTTTGTAGGTGTTGCGTGTTCTTGTATCGCACGGGCTAGTGTAGCAGCGGGTAGTCGGGGAGGTCATGGTAACCTCCAGGAGGTTTAGGGCGCATCATCCGAGCATTCACGGGGAGGAGATTCGATGGTGGCGAATGGTGGTTCATACGAATTGAGAAGGTGTTAGAGGCTATGGAGATTACCTACGAAATGCGATCGGGATTAGACTAGGCTGTTCGGTAGAGGCGAGGCTTGAAGTATGGTGGAAATGGGCAAGGACCTCCTAGAGACCTAGGCGATGACATGGATAGAGTTAAGACCCATTCATGGGTAAGTATTTTCGAATCTTGTGAGACGTCGCGAGCTCGGGAGTTCCTAGAGGCCCGACGGGGGGATATGACTGTGATAGAGTATGTGGCTAGATTCACGGAGCTAGCCCGTTTTGCTGATGATTACGTGGCCACGGACATGGCCAAAGTTAGGAGATTCGAGAATGGACTAAAGTTGTCCATTCGGGGTAGGATTGTAAGACTTCGCCTACAGGACATGGACTCCATGGTTGGGATGGCCCTGACCATAGAGAGAGAGATCGAGGATGCTCGAGCACTTTCCGGGATCTGTCAGGTGTTAGTAGCAAGAGGGAGGATTAGCCTTCTTCTAGTTCGAGGAAGAGGCGGAAGATTTACGCTTCACGCGAGGTTTGAGGACGGGGCGAGGTTAGGCATCTGATCAGTGAGGTAGGATGATATGTTAGCCAACATTGATATATAAGATATAGTAGCGATACCGGCGTGGCAGGCATGTGAGGCAGATTGCTCTAGAGCCCCGAGGATCCGAGGACTTTGGGGCGGCCACGGTCCAATTAGCTATAGAACATGAGTATCAGTTCATTCCTCCACACCACAGTGGTCGGAGGAACTGATTTAGTTTCGAGGTGCCTCCTGACGCAGCCGGGCCTGGTGGGCGGAGGGGGTTAGAGTGGGTCGGTGGTCGCA
The DNA here is from genome assembly GCA_016808115.1 of Tetrastigma voinierianum. Taxonomy (NCBI): domain Eukaryota; kingdom Viridiplantae; phylum Streptophyta; class Magnoliopsida; order Vitales; family Vitaceae; genus Tetrastigma; species Tetrastigma voinierianum. The sequence goes on from JAEQBH010002522.1 coordinate 90,575, forward strand.
GGGACTCACGGTGGGACTTCCGGTTAAGCAGGCCCGGACAATATGTTATTTATGTGACACTTGGGCATATGAGGCGAGATTTCCTGGGAGGCGAGATCTCGTAGTGCAGGCGAGCATTGGTTGTGGATATGCGAGATGCGTTTCTACTCTCGCACTTGTTATTCGTGGCGTTTAAATTGGATGCATCATATTCATTCATTGTTGCATCTTGTGTGATAGTTGGGCTTAGAGGTTAAGGCCTTTAGAGAAGCCAGGTATAGATGTTATTCCCTAGGATGTAGGGTGAGTTGACTGATAGGACGGGATTATGAGTGAGAGATCACAAGTTACGCTCATGGTGGCCGAGTTGGGTGTCCACAGTGTGGCATCATTACGTTCATGTGCGCGATAACGTCGCGTTGAGTCGAGTGTGGGTTACGGTATGAGAGATCATTCACTACTCTTGGTGAGTGTGGGTTGAGTTGTCTTGGGATAAATCTGATGAAGACTCGGAGTTCAGATCGAGAATGAAGAGTAATTAAAGTGTGTTGGGCCAAGCGAAAGGGGGTGATTAATCCCTAAGGTGAAGCACAGGTTAGGGTGAAGGAGACCGCGGTAGTATCCAGAAAGGTCCTATGTGGGTATGGGGGCAGGGGAGATATCCAGAATTTACGTGTGGGTGTAAGAGGCTCGGGGAGGTATCGAATTTACGTGTGGGTGTAAGAGACTGGGGATGTCCCAATTTGCATTATTAGGTGTAAGGGCCGGGAGACGATCAGGCTGATGGGTGTAAGGGCACGGGGGCTATCTCGAGATTTACGTGTGGGTGTAAGGGCCGGGTGGAGAAATCGAAATTTACGTGTGGGTGTAAGGGCAGGTGGAGTTATCAGAAATTTACGTGTGGGTGTAAAGAGACTGCATGGAATGTCAGGGAATTTACGTATGGATATAAGGGCTCGTAGTGTAGGCCCAGAAGAGTTATGTTGCTGAGATGAAACACAAGGTCAAGTTATCACAAAAACTTAGAGTTGAGTGATAAATTCGGGAGTGACTTCGAGGATGAAAACACACGAGACATAGTTATCGCGTAGATTTAGAGTTGGGTGATAGAGTCGAGTGACTCGAGATTTGGATACCCTTTAGGTATATCACAGGTGTTAGAGGACCACCTTTATGACATGTCCTAGATCATAAGGGTAATTTGGGAGGAGCATTTGCCCTTAGTGGAATTAAACACAACAATAGTTATCGGTAGTATCACGAATGGCACCATATGAGGCATTGTATGGGAGGCCATGTAGATCACCGTTATGTTGGATCGAGGTGGGAGAGATTGAGGTTGACACTGATGGGACCTTCGAGGAGGGACCAGTGTGCATTTTGGATAGCCGTGATAAGGTTTTGCGACACAAGACCGTGAGGCTAGTGCGGGTGCTATAGCGGCACTATGGAGTGGAGGAGTCAACGTGGGAGCGCGAAGACACGATGGGCCACCTATCCCTTCTTGTTTAGGGATGAAGGTACGTGGTTTAGTCGTTTAATATTTAAATGACGAGTTTACATGCATGGTATAGTGTATTTGCGTATGCATGTGTTGTGATTATGATTGTCGGAATTTGGAATGAAATTCCTTTTAAGGAGGGGAGAATGTAAGACCCGAGAAAAATTCCAATTTCGGGAAAAATGGCAAAATCGTAATTTCCGTCAAAACCCGACATTTTTCTAGATATCAGAAGACGAAATGGATTTCACCGTTGGAATCGTCTCGTGAAATCTAGCTGCACCATCGTTTTGTAGATTAGACCGGTCTCGGAATTGACCGTTTTTCGATGTCAGCGTATCGGGTAAAAAAGTAAAATGACTTTGGTAGCGACGAGTGCATATAAAAAGTACTCATGTGACACATGTTACATGAGTAGAGAAATGATGGAAATGGACGGTCTAGATAGAGCCAAGTGGCAAAAATCTAGAGGAAATGACATAGATGTCATTTTATAACTTTTAAATGATAATAAGACGAAATATCAAATAGTAGTCATCTCCTACAACAGAAATGATAATGCAAAACGTGGGAAAAAGGAAAGGAGATCTGATAGGCTATTTTTTTAAAAACTAGTGAGAGAGGTGCTGACTTCTCTGCAGGATTCTGAGCGTCAGATGAGTCGGGTGTCGGGACAGAGGAAGGTTGCTTTACGATCACAGAGGCCTCTTAGCGTGGGCTCACGGTTTTAAGGGTTTCGATAAACTCAGTGAGGTAGAGGATTTATCTACTTGGTTTACTTTGTTTAAGTGTATTTATGATGCTTGAGTTGATTGAGTAGTAGTGGCGTTTGATCAGTCTGAGCTTGGGATTGAAGTGTTAAATTTATGGAGCCCATTTGGGCGTCAGAAGTGACAGTTCCACGGACATTGGGCTATGTTAGTGATGATTTATTGATAAATTCATGATTTTGTGTGTATGAGGCGGAATGGCCATGAAGTCGGTTCACGGTGGGCCAGAAGCGTGGATGTTGGTCGTGAGCCTTGATGGCAAGGGGTTTTCTTTGTTCATGGGATAGTGTTCACGAGTGAATTTTGTTAGAATTGTGTTTGATTGAGTAATTCAAATTGAATTGCTCGTGTTTGATAAGTGGCCCATGTGAGCTAATTCTTGGTGTAATGTATTGAGAATTCACATAACATGCTTTGTGTGATTTAAATTATGTAAATATATGCATGATGGTATAATTGCATGTATTGTATATATATTGTGTGAAATGGCATAATGCATTTCATATGCACGGGGGTAGCCTAGAAATTAGATGAGTGCATGACATGAAAAATTGAAAGAAAAACGAAAAATTTTTTGGAAAGGAATTTCACAGGATGAATTTTCGGAGAATGGGGTGGGAGATGGTCAATGGATCATTTTAGGATGAGGACAGTAGTACGGAAGGTTCTCCAACACATTCGCCTGGAGGAGTAGTCATATTTTTTCTGGAGTAACCCCGGTATAGTTTCAAGCAATAAGAATTGTTTGAAAAGATGTTTTCCATACATGGCTTAGAGCGAGTGTGAGGAGTTGAGTGAGGACTCGGGACGTGGGTGAGTGGAGTTAGACATTCAAAGTGGGATCATTGAATTTTGCTTGAATGTGTGTTTACTTTGGAGCATTGCATATGCACTTAGGTGGAGAGTAACCCACTTAGGGTGATTCCACTACTGGGCGATAGCTCACCCTGTCAAGGGATATTGTTTTCAGGTACAGGGGGCGCGCGAGAAGATGACACATTTTGAGGCCTAGTTTGAGAAGAAAGCTGGGTTGTGGCTTTGGTAGTTAGTTGTATGCATGTATTAGAATTATATAAATTTTAATATATGTTGTATAAGAGTAATTTCTTAACTCTTGAAACTATTGTATATAGTTGGTATTTGTTTGGATGAGTATTGGTTTGTGGGCCCAAGTGGCCGTTTTACTCATGGATATGTCATATTGAATTGTTTGGGACAGGTTTTGTAGTTGGGTAGAGCTCCTTGTACAAAGGAGACTCTGCTCGATTTTCGTGAGAGATGTAGGGTCACCCGACATTCATGAGTATTCAGTGGGTTGACGGATAGTGCTTGAAACCGGGATTTAGGGCATCACGAGTCGTAGAGTGGGGCCTCGGCGGTCCGACGCTATACTGACTGCTTAGTTTGCTCCTGGCTGATCGGAAGGCGGGATTACTTGGAGTCTGGTCAGGCCGGACCATCCTTTGACCGATTATGATGGCGACCGTCCGATTCAGTTGAACTATAGGCCCCGGGTTAAGGGAGAAGCGAGGGGATGATAATGCTAGTCTCAGGAGCTTTCATCAGCGGCGGGCTGACCATCGGCAGCCGGTTGGCTCGGTTCCGCACTCCGGACAGGGGCGACGTCTGACTCATCATTGAAGATCACCTGCCGCCTCCTTTTGCGGGCGGCCTAGCGATCGAGCACCCCCGCCATTCTCTAAATCTCGTTCTTGCCTCGAATCCTGGGACCTTCCGGGTGCGGGGGACGAGTGTAAATCCTCCCCCTTGGACCTCGCAGTCGTTGGCCTTGGACGCCCTTTAAAGCCTTTGCTCGGGGCAGGTGCGGGCGCTTGCCGCGGGCGGAGGAGGGCGCACGGGGACGGGGCTACTCCTGTTTCTCGACCTTCGGGGCGGGACGGGGCCAGTGGGCCTGATGTGCCTAGGCCCCTTGCAGCCCAGGCTCGTTGCCTCGATTTATTGGATGGAAGAACTAAGCCCCATTGCCCAGGAAACCGAGGCCCTTAAATCGGCCCGATCCTGAAAGTGCTCCCCTTCCACGACGTGCGAAGGCAGGGGTCGGGGAATGACCGGGAGGGTATAAGGAGCCGGGTTGTGCCTCACAACATTTATGTTCTCTGAAGTAAGTAGAACCCAGCAGTGGCGCTCTCGTTCGGAAATCTCCAAAAGTCGGCAGATCTTATCAATACTAGGCTTCTCCACCCAGTTTACTAACCTTCCTCGCGAGCCTTTCTGCGCTGAGTAACCCGGCGGTGAATGCATCATAACCTGACAAACGTCGAGTCTGTTTGACGATCCGAGAGTCGCCCCATTACCTAGTAAGGGTGAGACCGGTTAACATTAGCGACAACCACCTTGGGGGACCACAGGGAGGTGTCTCGGCCTCCTATGCACCTGCCTGCCTGCTTCCCCTTTACCCACACCTGCATCTTGGCGAGTCGAAGCCCATTGACAATTTGCGGTCGGAGCTCAACCCAGGCATGGACATGCATTACCGTACTGTCTTTCAGTAAATCATGAAAAGTTCCACCAACGAGAGATGAGTTAGTGCAGATAGTTGAGCCAGCGGTGACGATTAGGATACGAATCACGTTGGGGTGGATGAGGGCCGGGGGGCACCCGGGTAAAATGCAAAAACTGTTTAACTATGGATGGCACGGAAAGCCAGCCGGTGCTAGATATCTGGGTAAAAAACTTAGTTGTGTTCCCATGGCGTGGACTGAGTTCCTCTCCATCAGCCAGGAGGTCAATGTTATTAGGCACCTCACAATACGCCCTTAGCTCCTCCATCGTCGGGGAATGAGGAAATGATCTTTGCTAGGAAGGCATCGCCAGGCTCCTCAGGGCAACCACTTTCGTGGAAGTCTCTTCCCTGACCCCTCTCCGGTCTAGCGGATCGGAAGGAGAGGAGAAAAATATTAGACCCTAGCCGCCTCTGGTGGTATAAAGGCATACTCCGAGCTAGGGCAATAGCCGCCCGGGCGGAACAAGTGTTAAAGACACGTCCCTTCTCTTCCAGGCCTTTTGACAGTCGAAAACTAGTCACCCACCCAGGTAACCTTCTTAAAGGGCGATGGTGGATTTACTGCGGAATGAAATGTGCGAATCAACGATAGCTCTGAACAAGCGCGAGAGTGGTAACTGTGCGATAGTTAATTAGCGAAGAGGAAGAAGATAAACCAAAATAACACGAAAAGGAAAAGGTGCGGCAATGATGCTATCATATGTCGCGCTGGGTTTGTAGTCGCATTTAATACGTGACAATTGATCGTGCAGAGATCTCGACCAACCACGGCGGTTCGCTACAGGAGCGCGTAGACTAGGTGGAGCTGACCAGAGGCCTTCCCTCGGTCGGTTCATGGCGTTAACAAGTTTTATAATGATCAGTGCTTTCGATTAGATAGAATTATAGAATATCCATACGCAATTGCAATAAGGCACAAAAGTGATAAAAAAACTACAATTTTATTAATTGCACAGGTGTTCGGATTTATAGCGATGCTTGTTGCAGCAATCTATATCATTGACAAACTAGTATTCATAAAATCGAAATACAAAAAGAGCAATGACCAGAAGGCATCCACCGCGGGAACCGGGAAGAAGCCCGCGCGAAGAAGGGAAAGACGGAGATGGGGTTGAAAGAAGAAGGGGAATACGGAGATGGGGCTGAAAGAAGTTGCTGTAGAAGCCAAGAAGAAGGGCAAGGCAGGAGATGGGAGCTCTTGCATGAGAGTTAGAAAAGAGGAAAGAAGGATGAGGCTGGAGGGAGGTTAGGCGATCCCTTTGGAATTCAGCCAGGGGTGTCCTCGGACTCCATTCAAGTTCTAGAACCACCCAGAGTCCCCACAGGACATTCCAGGCTCCACTTCAAGGCCATACGATCTCTAGTCCCGACGCAGTTAGAAGGCGTGTTCAAATGGCCGAGACACGATCATCCTTACGTCCGCGATCGAGGGCCCTTAGCAACGATGATTATCGCTTCTCGCGAAGGAGCGTGATAACCCGATAAGGCAACTAATCTACTACTTTTATAGAGTACGCGCCTGCAATCTCGGCGCCGACTCGACGATCTAATAACATCTAATGGAGTTTTAATTTTAAAATTCTGATTTAGAAGCGAAGTGAGCGACATTAATGATGGGTATTCCACGCCTATAATATGACGGTCGAAGCTTGTTCCTTTTTTTCGGCCGGGAGATGATCTTCCTACTCCCAGCGGGAAAGGGGGGCATTGTGGGTACCATGGGCTGGGCCGCTACCACAGCGGTGGCCCGGCCAAGGCCGAGAATTTAGGCAGAGCTTCGTGACTGGCCGGACGATCCTCGTCAGGGTGCGAACATCTCATTATCGACATATTTTCACGAAGTGTCTCGGCTTTCCGATCGGCAACTCTCACGGCAGTGTCTCTTAGGCTCTTCATAGTACTAAGTATAAGGTCTCTCCGTGGCCGTCTGCTCGCCTCCAAGAGACTAGGAATGCATCCCTAGAAGTGGCCTTATCGGGAAGGTAGTTACGTAAAAGGCAGAATAAGTCATCCTTCACGAAATAAGAGCCTTCCTAACAGTATGGGAAGAAATGAGTCACACTCTCTCGAAAAGAGCGGATCCTCTTTACTCCTTCCATAAAAGAGAAGCAAGTCACATCAAAAAAGGTACGAGATTCTTAATCGAGATTACTATTGCTCTAAGCTCTAAGTCTTCCAGAAAAAGACTAACTTTGCCATCGGAGGGACGACGGAACACCACCGTCGTCTTCGTATTTTTTTTGCAGGTTGCAGCCAGTTAGTGAATGCTTCGATGATCCACTGACTCTGAGAATTCAGGATACCACAGTGATGAAGGAGTATGTATGCTGCGGCGAATCAGTTCCCCAAGGCAAAGAAAGAGCTTCGTCGCTACAAAGATAAAGTATGTAAAAATTAGTATGGGTTACCGCGAGGTGAAGGCCAACCTCGTCGTTCTAACGAGGCCAGACTTCTTTGCGCGAAGGAGACACATCACCGAGATTGGCCACGGTTCTCCTTAGCGACAAGTCTTTTTGCTTGCATGAAAAAGAATCCCCCAAAATTTACTCGTAACTAAATCGTACACTAGAAGCCCAATTCGCGCGTAGGACATACTCCTTAAGTAAGTGAGACCCAGTACTTGAACAACATTTGGTTCTTCTTGCTTAGATTTTTACTCTTTCTTTACTTGATTTTCGTTGGTGTGAATATAGCATTAAAGTTATATAAACACATAAAAAACACGCTATAAATACTAGTATGATTCACATCTATAAAAGGGCTAAGGCCATAAGGAGTGGAGTCTCATGTTCTTTGAATTTGAGTGTATTAAAAAAAAGTTTTGAAATTCCCCTTTTTTTAAAAATAAGTTTTGAAATTCCCCATAATTTTATTTCAATTTCTTACAAGCTTTTTTTTACAGCTCTTTAAAATCTTTTTTAATCTTATTTTTTAATGAGTAATTGTTTCAAAATGAATTACTAATTTTTTATAAGCCTTTATTTCTTAATATTATTATAACCATTTGTACTAAATTATTTAACATCTAGTGGGGGTGCTATTATTAAGAAATTCTAAAATTTGTGAAAAACAATGAAAAAATTTCTAAATAACCTCTATTTTTTCTTTTGTTATTATAATATATTTGTAGTAAATAGTATCATGACCTACCATCGAATATATAAGTGAGATGATTTGGATCTCTCATAACTTAATCGATAGTCTCGAGTTTGAGTCTAGGAATGCAATTGTATTTCTATGGTAAAGATTTATCGTCCTTGTGGTATCTCTTGGCTCATATGAGGATTAGTTTATGTGTGGTATAACTTACAGGCACCTTCCATGTATGCTTGCATCCACTCAGGACAGCTCATGGTCTCACAAAAAAAAGAAGTATAATAACCTTTATCAACCATGTTTTAAAGTTAAAGATTACTCTTCTAGGTTCAAAGTAAATTAATATCTATATCTATCACCGAGTGCAAATTATTATAAATTGTATTAAAGTTAATCTTTAACACCATTGTGGACCTCTGTTTAACCTCACAGTCTTATAAAATAATTAGAATGTTGTTTTTACATGAAGGGTGTCTGTGATATCTCATATTAAATGGAGAAAGTTCATATTGTTATTTATGCATAGAGTTATTTTTTTTAGAGAAACAAAGATGTTACATCCAAGGAACAAAATATCGGTAATTATGGATATATCGGTACTTGGATTTTATGGATATATCATAAATGTCGGTAAATATCGATGGATATTTTGACAAAAATATCGGTAAAGCGAAAATTAACAACAATACTTTGAAATTCATAAAAATATTTTGTTGAACTATAAAAAAGACATAAATAAACAAATATATTGAAGACGATATTAATTATAATTTATCGAGGAATTACATTACAATAGTCATTAAAAACCAAAATGAAAACTGATGTGGCTCTATTATATTATTTGATGAATGGATATCATCTTAATGAAGACAATATTCATACCAAGACATGGTGTTCCAATAATATAGATTGTAACTTCGAACATGTTATGCATAAACCTATTGACTCCTACCCACAACCTCTCCATGGATAGAAAACTCGGGATTCACCTACATGATCGTTTGAAATCCTTGTTGCATTTGATATGAAATTTGGAATGACATTTGTTTATCATTCCATATTCTTCACCAATAGAACCTGAAGGATGTGAAGAAAGCTAACCATAACTCATTGTATAAGGAGGAAATATATTGCCCTCATTCGATGAATCGTTGAATTAAGTTCCAATACTCTTGGACCCAAAATTGGCCGAAAATGAATCCTCATTGTATGGTGTCATCCTTCGTTGTCTTTCTCTATATGGATTTCCAATGGCTCCAATACTTGGACCGACTCTCCTAGACCCGTGGTCTTCATCTTGTGTAGCATGTGTGAAATCATCTTCATCGGTGAATGAGCTCAATGGATATTGACTTTGTGGTGGATCTGTGATATCGCCAGCATCATTTAAAATTATCACTATCGTCATTGGTCCCCTGCTCCTCTTGAGCTATCATAACTTTGTAGTAGAGTACCACCAAAACTTGAACTGCATGTGAGAGTGGACATGGGACGGATGTTTTTGGAATGAGTGGAAGAAAGTGTATGGAAGGAAGTATGGGCAGCTTTGAGACAAAACTTAGTTCAACATGCTGCCTTCTCGGACATGTGCGACAATCAGTGGATTAAGTTTCCCGTCTTCATCGTCCAAAATGGAAATTAACCCATTGGAAATAATTGATTCTCTTTTCTTCACAAACTCAATTGAAATCTGAGTAAATCGAGAAAAATATTTTTACGCCTTTATTGGTCTTTGGCTCCATATCACATATGCCAAGTTCATGTTGTAATAACAAAAACTAATTGTTGGAGCTACGATAAATAGTAGATTTTTTGTTTGGTATGAATTAGAGCAAATGTGCTCCAATTTCTCTCACAAGCTAAAGATGATGCGGTTTGAGAAAGAACCTTCAAGGCCAAATTCCTTAATGTTTGAGTGTGATTTCCATACAAAAACCACAATTCAACTACAATAAAACTTACTTATATTCAATATATAATAATTAAATAATTATGAAATTTACTTTTAATGAGAATTAACACTTACCATGAACCATTTTTTATCTTGATGTTATTGTTGCCTGATCACCAAATCCTTTTTTTGCATATCGAAATAGTATAAGCTGTGAATTCAAAATATCAAAAAATGTAAAATAAAATGTAAGACCCGAGAAAATTCCAATTTTCTCAAAAAGGGCAAAATCGTAAATTTGGTAAAAATTCAAAATTTTTCTAGATCTCGGATGTGGCTTGAGACTTCTCCAGTGAAATTTGTCTTGCAAAATTTGCTTCTTTCGCATTCAATTTCGTTGGATTAGAAATTTGATGCGGATTTCCACGTTTTTCGGTGAGGTGGATGACCTGCTGGCAGTGAGGGGATGCCACATGGCACCTCAAAAGAGTGACACTTGGCAAGAGCCATGTGGTCTACTAAAAGGAATGGCTCCCATTGAGCCACATGGGTGGCATGATTAAGTGGCTCATATTAAAGCCATGTAGGGTATGATGTCATAAAAGAAATGAAAAGAAGAGGAAAATGGAAGCGTGTTTGGGCGAGGAAGAGGAGAAGCTTATTCGGCACGGCCAAAGTGATGAGTGCAAAACTCATCTAAGTTTTGAGTTCATTTCACATGCTATTTGTGCATTTTATATCCATATTCATGTAAAACTCATAAAATTTCCTCTAAACTTGGTTTGTAGGATTATTGATGAAAAACAAGTGATTTGAGAGGAGTAAAAGCGATATATTTTTTTCAAAGAAGAGTCAGCAGAGAGTATGCTCATAGCGCCACTGGAAAGATGAATTTTCTGTACCATATGGAACAACAAATGGTTCAAATTCTCTCATGGTTGCATTCATTCAAAGAGCTTTCAGAGTACTCACACGCCCAGTCAGGTTAAAACGAAGAAGTTATGGCCTCGGCAAGTTGGAGAAGAAAAAACGGGTTCTTGTCCAAGCGCCATAGCCCCAAAAAGCGCCAGCGACCAAAAAGCTGTTGCGACCCCCAAAGCGTGTCATGACAAAAGCTGTCGCGACCGAGCTAGTTGTGACCTAAAATACGGTGTTGTAATGACTTCTTTGTGTCGCGACCAAAAAGCATTCTGAAACCTAAAAAAGGCCGAGAAAAGTGATATTTTATTATATTTTCAAGCCCGTTTTCACCACCTAGGACCATATATATACTCGTTTTCTAGGTAAATAGGGCGGCGGGAAGGAATGAAGAGCCTCTCATGGGGTTTCTCTCTCTAGGCTTTGCCATTTTCTAGTTTTTCTGTGATTTTGATTTGTTTTAGATCTTAGAGTGAGTTTAAAGCGGATTTTTGTTTCTATTGAAGATATTTCGGTCTTGTATCATGATTCGATTTCACTAAGGTTCGGACAAATATTGAAGCTAAAAATCCTGGATTTTCTCTTTCTCTGGGTTTCTCTCTCCTAAGCGCCCATTTTCTTAGTTTTCTTCATGATTTTTTATTTTTAATAGATCTTAGAGTAGTTTTAGAGCAGATTTTTATTTCTATTGAAGAGATTTTGGTGTTGTACTCAGATATTCAATTTATTTACTGTTGATGCGAAGATTGAAGCTCAAATATGGATATTTCTCTTCTTGTTTCTTGATTTCTTTCTTCATTTTCTTACTTTTTGTTTGATTGGTGATGATTGGAATCAAGTAATGGAACATTAAACACCCTCTAGGGTTGGGGATTAATTGTTGAACATTCGATTTGCGAGTTTCTAAGTTATTTTGTGGGTTTGAATGCTGGTTACCATAATTGAGTGCTTGTTCGTATAATGAAGCTATTTGGAATGTGCATCAACACTTCCCAAAAAAGTGCCTCTTCTGTTTAGCCTCTGATACTCTGAATGTGATTCACAAAGTAGCATTATGTATATTGGACATATCTAGAATATGATTGAAAGGTACTTCGATAGATCACTAATTTACTCATAGTGTGAGAACAGTCGGATGATGTATCAATTTAGTTAATTAGAGGTTTCTCTTAAGTCTGATGAAAGGATCTTGATCTCGTGTTAGCAAAGATCTAATCAAGGAGATATAAAATTTTATTAGATTTGAAGGACGAGATACGATTACATTGGAGAGGCTTGCATTATCCTGTCTGTAAGAGCGAGAATTCTTGATCATAGAAATGGTTGTGAAGTATTGAAAAGAAAAACAATCGAATCTTAAAGAATCTTAAAAATTTTACAAGTAGCTATTTAGACCCATTTGTCACGAAAGGAATATGGTGTGTTAGATAGTGAAATGTATGGTGTATGGAGAAATCCAAGCTCTACTACATTGCTCTTGGACAAATCCAGCATTCAACTCACAAATGTTGCACTTTCAAAATGCAAAGCTTGTTTTGTAAATAATTATCCCCATCCTGATGACTCTCTTCATACCTTTTAAATTAAGTAGTTGTTTATTTGGTAGATTTTAGGATTAATTTTAAATCGGTTTTGTTTCAATTAAATTGATTTTTGTCGACATCTACTTAATTGCCTAAATAGTGAAAATATAATCGGGGTGATCAAATTCCAATTAGAGAACCTGCAATCCTCGGTAGATGCGATATCAGGACTCCACAGAGTCCACTTTATTACTTGTATGACGTGCACTTGCGGAAAGGGTTAGTGTTAGTAATACTTTTCATTTTAGTTTTTGAGTACACTTACTTTTGTTTCAAATCGGTTTTTGGTATTTGCATTCCTCCGTGACCGTATTTTATATCGTTATTTGGTATCTTCTGATTACACCCCTCTGATGACTGGCGATCAAAGAAAACCATTATGTCCGGGCAAATCAAATTCCAAAATTTTATGCAGGTGAACAATCGAGCGATAATTTGAAGAAATAGAATTACGTGACCGGCTTCTACTTTAAGCTAAAGTCGGATCAAATTTGAAAGAAATAACAAGCTAATCTAAAGTAAAATCAAAATAAAGAAAAGAAAATTAAAATACAAAGAGCCTCGGCTACCGGATCTCTTTTGGTAGCCAGAAGTACCTTCCTTTAGTAGCAACTACGTATTTATAGGGTTCTGAGTTGGGCCCTAAATTCGATGCATCTCCTTATGGATTCAGTTAAGCGGCTGCATTGGTTGTTAATGTCGCGACATAGAATCTTTGTCGCGACCTCGATTCATCAGCGACTCACGTCGCGGAAAAAAACTTTTATTTGAGTCGCGACTTGCCTTTAGCATCCCTTGGATCCCGATGTCAGCGGCCGTGAATGGCGTCGCGACCTTCTTTACTTACTGGTGATGTAAACCTTAACACTTGCGCTGATGTCGCGACCTCTTGAATATTGTCAGCGACCTTCTTTACTTGCCGGCTGATGTCGCGACCATTCTTTACTTACGCGATGTGACTGCGAATGGCGTCGCGACCTTCTTTACTTGCGGTGATGTCGCGACCCTTTGAATGATGCCGGCGACCTTCTTTGCTGCAGGCGATGTAGCGACCGCGAATGATGCTTCGCTACCTTCTTTACTTGCACGATGCCAGCGACTGCGAATGACGTCGCGACCTTCTTTACTTGCGGCTGATGTCGCGACCCCTCTTGAATGATATCCGCGACCTTCTTTACTTGCGATTGATGCGACCAGCGAATAGCGTCGCGACCTTCTTTTTCTTTATGGCGATGTAAGTGACTCTTGAATGACGTCGCGACCTTAATTGTAACCCAATTGATATCAGCGACTCTTGAATGGCGTCGCGACATCTTCCACTGGTCGATATTGATGTCAGCGACCTCTTCGAATATCGCGACATATGTCCGATCTCTTGAAAATCGCCCATGTCGCGACTACGTTACGATTGTCCGCGTCCTCCATGTCGCATTAGGTTTCAATTACATCGCGACCTCGAAATTGTTTTGCGACATCATATGCTTGTTCTTCATTAATTTATGGTTGCACGAATGAGTTTACATTGCGACGTAATTACGCCTTCGGTTGCCCTTATGTCGCGGCCCGAAGTTTTGTCAGTTCGCGACCTTGATGTGATTCTTCATTCGCATCCAAGCGTCACCACAGCGGGTCCTTCTTCTTCGTGCATTTCTCTGTTTGCGAGAATCATTCGACCGGTCGCATCATTCATCATCAGGTTTTAGCCTTTTCTTTGCATTATCTTCTTTCTCTTGAATTTCCTCTTTGCATAGCCGAGTTTGGTGAATATTCAACATTTACGCATAATCGATCTTTTACATACAAAATAGAAATTCATTGAAAAATGAGAACTGAAAATGGATGACTTTTAAATCATCAAACTCCCCCGAACTTAAATTTTGCTTGTCCCAAAGCGAAAAGAAAGATTTGTTGGTCTCAAGCAAAAAGGACATTTTTACGTATTGTTTTGGAGTTGCAACCAATTTTAATTGAGCGACTAAGAAATTGCATTATTTTTACGTATCTCGCTTGAGTCGGTGAAGGAGTTAGTCAGCTACTATTCAGGATGTACAAAACTAAATTGTTGAATTTTGTTTTTGCCAGCAGTATAGTCGATTGATCCTGGCCCGAAAGTAGGTTGGTCTTCTTCCTCTTTTCTTAGTGAGTCGATTAACCCTCGAGGTCCTTCACGGTTTTGATCCTTTGAGATTTTTTCAAATTCCGTATGCTTGTTGTTCATATTGATCTCCACTAATGTAGAGTAATTCAATCCTTGAGATTAATCGGGTCTTTAGGCTTGTAATGTCGGGCTTAGGTCATGGTAGGATGGATGGAGCTTTTTGGATCAAGATTACCCGGACTTTTCTCCTTTTTATAGCTGTTGCCCTTCTTTTCCTTTACTGACTTCTTTGGTGATTTACAGACTTCATCCTTGGGGGTATCTTCTTGATTTCTTACATTTAAAATTGATGGATTCCCTTTTTCATTTGTACTTCTCAGCAATTGGAACTTTTTCTGCCACCATTCGAGAATAGTGCAATGTTACGTCTTTTTAGGCTTTTAACACTCTTAGCGAACTTTGGGTTAGTAGCTCCGATACCGATTGGCATTAGGGTGCGGGTGTTGAAACACCCCTAAGAAATTAATTGTTGAGAGTTTAGGCCACAAGACAAAACTTCTTCCTTTAAACTTTCTTTTAAATACACATATCCTCTGTTTGAATCTTTCTCTCTTCACCCTTTTACGTATTTCCTTTTTAGTTCTCCAAAAGAAAAACTACTCCCCCAGACTTTATCTCTTACTCATTCTTTGAATTTTAGGTAGAGGTTCTTTCTTGGAGGATTAATTATCTAGGATGGCTTAAGTTTCAGTGGCTTGTTTTGAAGATAAGAAATTGTTTTGGCTCAAATTCAGGAACTAAGGTGTATGCGAAGCATATAAATAAGGGCTAGAATGGCTCAGCGCGAGGATGGCACACGTCATTTCTTGTTAGTTGTATCACCTAGGATTTAGCCTTGATAAATAATCTAACAAGTTCTAGAATTTAGTTTGATTAAGCGCTTGGCTAACCTAAGGATGTCATGACTCACTTGAGTTGATGGTACATAATCTAAGGTTCACCGGGTTCTTTGGCTTCTTGTTTTATACTTCAAACTCAAAAAATATATTTGCTCCTTCAATTGTATAACCTTCCTTTATCTTGGACTCATTAGCTAAATTGATCGATTATACAATTTGTGTTTCAATTCAATTATATGTCATTCTGCCCTTGATACGCAATTATTTGTGTTTGACCTATCTTCTAATCGAACTACTTCATTGGCCTTCCGGATTATGATATGTCAGCATTTTCATTCATGAGCTAACTTCTAATGTTATTCTTCTAACAATTAAAGCAAAAAATAACAACACAATCTAATTTCAAACAACATCAAACAAATTTTCTTATTTTATTCATGAGATTGTGCAAAAGTTGAGAATAACGAAGTGGAGAGTGAGGGAGAGATGGACAAATCAATGGAAAGATCTATTTTTTTCTTTTTGAGGGAGGAGCAAAAATGTTGGGAGGATCCAGATCGAGGGTAGCCAAATTAGGGTTGAATTTGGGAAACTTCATTTCAGTTCTCTTCTTCTTCTTATCATTCTCCTCTTTATACGTTCTTGGATTAATTCATTGGTGAGATCAACCTTTTTGTTGAATCATCTTGTCTTTTTCCAATGTGTTCATTGTTTTTCTCCATTCGGTCATGACTTACAAAAAATTTGGAAAGATTATTGTTGATAAAATCCAAATTTTCAAGCGAGTTTTCTTACGAAGGCATCTTTGTCATCAAACTCTTGATCTCTCCTTCATCCTTTTCTCGAAGTCCTTGAACGACATGTATAGGAATTTGAATCCTTGATCTGCTCGTAGTTTTGTACCTAGTGAGTCCCTTTCCTTTATGAGTTTTGGAGTTGAGAATCACGATCAAAAGTGATTGTTGTAAAATGACTCATGGCTTAGCTAACTTCTTGTTAGATCATGATCTCTTTCCTCCATTCCTTCTTGAATTTTCTCTTGATGCTCGGGGATCTCTTTAAATACGCACTTCCGCTTACCTTATTTCTTCTTCCATTGCTGATCTTCTTTTCAGCTCGGCTTCATATACTTCTTCTTGTTTGTTCGGTTCCTCTTCCCCTTTGTTGATCTCTTCTTTCAACTCTGCTTCATACCCCACTTCCTCTACGAGATTTTGTTGGAGGCTCCATTTCTCTTCTCTTTCTTCCATACTCTTGAATGGGTAGGCATCTCCATTATTTGATTATTCCTTGGGCTCCCTAGAGCTTTCACGGGTTCTACGGAAATCACTTTTCCTTACAGGGGAGAGGTGCGATGGGGTGGAGAAATCTATGGGACTTAACCATTTTGTTCTCTGTCGCGCAAGCGAAGGTGTTCCCTTACGGTTGTGTACGAATCTTCTTCTTGATGTGACCCGGAAGGGTGTCCTCTTCACATCTTGCATTCTCATTTCTTCTCTTGAATCACTTCTATTATAACCCCCTTTTTCTTTTGATTCCTTGGCCCCTTAGCACTCCGTCGAGGTGGTGAGTGAAATCTTGGGGCACTCTTCTTCTTCTTCCCAAGTTCCCTTCACACCAGAGCCATTTGATTTTGCATCAGCATATTGTAACAATTTCAAAAAGGATTAAATTGATCAAATACTAACTAGTATGTCTGACAAATCTGACTAGAACTGAGAATTCAAAGCGGTAATAAAAAAATTCAAAGTTTATATAAGAATAAAAAATATATGGGTTACTCCAGTGAATTTTGCTGTTTTGAGTCCTTCATTTGGTAGCTATTTTAAGCCTTCTCTCTCTCGATTCACGTTGGAGTTCTTCACATTTCTTTCTCCTAACTTTGAGATAAACGCTTCGATCTTTGACAACCTTGAATTCTTCCCAGTCGATTAAAGTGTTCTTTGCTCAATTAGTACTTGACACCAACGTATATGGTCCCTCCATTTTGATTTGACTTCCACAGAAATAATCTTAATCTGGAGTTAAGCAATGAACTTTGATCCACATACGAACTCTTTCCTCGAGAATCTTTGATCATGCCATTTCTTTGTCTTGTCCTTGTATATTCTAGCATTATCATAGGCTTCATTTCTCAGTTCTTCCAGTTCATTCAGTTGGAAGTAGTCTCTCTTCCTTTGCCATTTTGAAATCGAAGTTCAGCTTCTTGATGGCCCTGTGCTTTATATTCTAGTTGAGGAGGTGACTGGTTTTGCCAAAGATCACTCGTATGGGGCATCGATGGGAGTTTTGAATCACGATCTGTAAGCTAAAGTGCATCATCGAGTTTGGAAGACGATCTGCTTGAACTTGGAGTCTTTTCCGGGATCTTTTAATCTCCACACATTGAAATTACCTTGTCCATTAGTAAAGGGATGATAAATGCAAAACCATAATATATTTGATCCCATACCTGCAGGCTTTGCAAATATTTTGTTTGCAAAGTGGCTTCCCATCGGTGATGATAGTCACGGGTGTTCCCGAATCCTCAAAATGTTCTTTTGCAAGAAGCTCACAAGTTGTGTTAGCATCATTCTTTAGATGACTATTGCTTCCACCCATTTGAAACATAATCCACTACTAGGTATATCTGAGTTTCCAAATGATGATGGGAAAGGGTCGTAAATCACATCCCCATTACATCAAAAATTTTGCACCACTAATATATGCCTTGTAGGGATTTTCATTATATTTGCTGATATTTCAATCTTTTGGCATCTATCATAATTTGACCCATTAAGCCACCAGTCACGAAGATAGTGGGCTAATAAAAACCTGATTGGAGTATCTTATGAGCTGTTTTTTCTCCGGAAAAATGTCCCCCATATGGTGATGCATGACATTCATTCACAATTTTGCATTGTTCACTCTCTGGCACACATCTTTTTATAATCATGTCAGCACCTCTTTTTAAATAGCGTTAGGTCATCGGATGTAACACCTATTTGTCGGTCCTGAGCTTTCTTCTCTGTTGGTAGTTTGGTCGGAAGGGACCTCCCATGACCAAGTGGTCCACAATATCGACATACCATGGAAGTTGGAATGACATTTGAAGCAGTTGCTCATGCAGGAAGTTCTACATTGATCACACGCCTCCTCTTCATACGCCTTGTTTCTTTCTACCACAGACAAGTGATCGGCTATCACATTGTCTGGCAACTCTTATCTTTAATTTCCCGGATCAAACTCTTGTAGTATGACACCCACCTTATCAGTCTTGGTTTGGCTTCACTTTTCGACATCGGATATTTGATTCTTTGCATGATGCGTGAACATAACATAGGATCCCAAATCTTATGGCTGAATTTCTCCTGGCAAAAACAATGGCTAGCATCTCCTTCCCCGGTAGTTGAATAGTTTTCTTGGGCTTCATTGAAGGTTACTCTTTAGCATAGTATAGCAGCTGAATATCTTTTCTTTTCTTTGCCCCAATACAGCTCCCATTGCGAAATCATCGCACATTATTTGAATCCTGATCCCGATGCAGTGCGGCCATGATTGGTGCTTAGTATCGGTCTTGATTTCTTGAAAATTTGCCTTTGCGAGGAGTCATCAACTAAACTTTGTGTCTTTCTCGTGTCATAATGGTGACTATTTTTGAGAAGTCTTTGATGAATCTCCTATAGAATCAGCATGCGGGAAACTCCTTATCCCTTTTACTGTTGTGGGTGGTGCAAGAGTCTTGATAATCGAAACCTTTGATTGGTCCACTTCTAGTCCCGTAGCATAAATTTTGTGACCAAGAACAATACCTTATGTTACCATGAAATGACACTTTTCCCAGTTTAAGGCTAGCTGTTTGTCCTTGCATCTTTGAAGCACTGTTTCCAGGTTGTTTAGACAATGCTCAGCGGATCCATATCTTTATGAAGTCATCCATAAAAATCTCGTGACCTCCTCGGCCCAATGCGAGAACATGGACATCATACCTCGAAAGTAGCGGGGGCATTTACCTGACCGATGGCATTCTTACGAGGCAAGGTGCATAAGGGCATGTGAATGTGGTTTTCTCACAGTCCTCGAATTTAGTAACTTAATCTGATTGTAGGCGGAATGCCCATCGAGAAACAAAAATGAGGGTGTCCTGTGCATCCAACATTTGATCAATGAAAGGCAATGGAAAATGATCTTTCTGGTTGATATGTTCGGCCGTGTCGATACATACTCTCCATCTTATTCACAGTTCTTATTGGAATTAACTCATTTTCATTTCGGATCTGATGAACCCACCTTTCTTTGGAACCATGAATTTGCAGGCGAACTGGTATGCGAGATTACATATAAAACCCGACATTTAACCATTTTGAGCACTTCCTTCGACTACTTCTTTCTTGTTTGGGTTAGTCTTCTTTGATGTTCGACATATGGTTTGCATATTCCTCCACGGTATTTTGTGCATACATATTGGCCAGTTTGATACCCTTTAATTCATCTATATCGACCAAGCGATGACTCGATAATTCTTCAAAATTCACCGGCCCAACCTGTTGTCGGCATCAACGAGTCTAGCGGAGATAATCAGCGGCTTACTTTTTGGTAGCTCGGTAAAGCATACTTCAAATGATTTGGAAACTCTTTTAAAACTAACCCTTCTGCACTGGTCTCTTGATGAAATTCCTTCTCTTCATTTTTATCTCCATTGTCAATTCGGTTTTGTTTAAGACTCATCACTTTTTCAGTAGAGTGCAAACTGATGTGCGGAAGATCAGAATTAACACCTTCAAGATACTGGAAATTCATCTCATTTTAATTGATAGGAAGTTGAGCATTACAATCATAATAACATTCAGAGTTGTTGAGATAGACATCATCTGCTAACTTGTCATCTTCCCTATCTGTGTCCAAATTCTTGAGCTTTGGAGGCAGTTAGATCGATTGCTTCTTCTCGACCACAGTAGAGCTTATACGCATATCTATTACAGCAGCTCCAGTTGCTAGGAATGGCCTTCCTAGTAGTAGAGGGACTTGTGAATCTTCTTGATGTCGGGATGATAAAGTCGACGGGAAAACAAATTTCCCACCTTAACAATACGTCTTCAATGACTCCTTAGGTTCCGTAATTGTTCTATCTACCATTTGAGTACTTGATGGTGAGGTAAGCTCCCCGACTTAATTTCATACCCGATAGACCAATGGCATTAAGTTTATCGCGGCAGGATCGCGAGAGCCTTTTTGAATTTCAAATCCTCGATGGTGCAAGGAATTGTGAAACTTCACAGGTCAACCATCTTCTCACAGTAAATTCTTCTTTATCCTTTGCCCTTTATGAATGCTTGATCCAATTCCTTACTCCTTCCTGCAAATTTTCTCTTGCTCGAAATTTCCTTGGTGGCATAAGTGGCATTTGAGTTACCATATTGAATGGCATGCTTATCTCCGACTTTTGGAAGGTTTCCAAAAAACCTTGCATTTGCTCCTCTATCTTTGACTTTTGCAATCTCTGCGGGAATGGGACTGCAGGCATAGAGTTCTGGGCTTTCTTCTTGCTTCTTTCTTCTTCTTGTTGCTTCTCCTTCTTTCTTTCTTTCTCCAGTGACTCAACATTTTTAAGGCTTCCTTCTCCCTTGTTGCCTTCATCTTTCTCTAACTTTTCCTTCTCTAATTCTTTCCACTTAAAGGCTCTTGGCTGCCATACAGTCCAGCAGATTTTCTTCGTGTCACTTGGGAAAAGCATCTTTCATTTGGTCTAGGGGTCGGGACGGTTGCCCTATTTGTGTTTCCAGGTTCTTGAGAGAGGCATTGGTGGTCTTCTGAAAAATTTGAGAATTGGTATTTTAAGCTTCCAATTCTGCAAACTTTTGTTCATGGAAGTTCAATAACTTTTTATTTTCCCCACATGAGCTGTAACATCGGTCTTCAAAGTCAGGCCCTTTTGACCACTGAGTTTTCATTTATACCTCTCCGCATTTAACAACAACTTGCCGGAACGGTGGAGCATACCCACATTGAAAATTTTGCCCATGTCTTGGGGCGTGTTGTGCTCCTCCTGTAAGAGAAATTCTCATAGTTCCTTAATCTTTGGGGTATAATGGGTTGGCGAGGTTAGAGTTAGGCTTGAAATGATATGCTCTCACGCTCATTTCAAATAGTTAGCCTTCTCAGCTACATAGGAAGCTTCTTGATGCGCCCCTCGGCGTATTTACTCTTCCTTCTCTTTCCATTTGCTCTATCTCATTTGCGAGTGTATTCTTTTAATAGATGCATAAATGCATCCCGGCAGCCTCTAAGAGGCGAGACATTTGTTGACTCAATCATTCCATTTCCTTTAGCTCTGCTGCTGCTCCCTGAGGATTCAGAAGGAGGTTTCATGTTGCACCTAGCAAGATCCTCGTCCCGGTTGTCTTGCTCTTGCTATGCAGATGCTCAGCGGCAAGGCTGCGTCAATTATACCCTTTGAGGTATAATTCATAGAGTGGTAGAAGATGTCCATTTGTGTCTTGGTGCATCAGGTGTGGGACATCTCTTGTGACCATCTTGTATCTCCCCAGACGGTGTACAGGACTCGTCCACGCCCTTGTTTGAAAGTAGTAATTTCCCCTCTTCGTTCAGAAGTGAGGGATGGAGGAAAGAATCTGCCCAGGTAAGCTTCCATCAGCTCTTCCCATGTATTAGCAGATCCATATGGTAGTAAGTCGAACCATGATCTTGCGTATATCTCTTAAAGAGAATGGAAACAAGCTGCGGCTTAACCTTACGGTCTCACCATTCAATTTAACTGTATTGGCCATTCTCAGAAACCTTCCCAAGTGTTCATTGGGATCTTTAGAAGGGTGACCTATGAATTGGTTCTGTTGAACCATAGTGATCAAAGTGGCAGACTCGGGGTGTTAGCATCATCATTGGTGTCTCCCTTCAGTATTCATCTTGGATAAGCGGTCTCCAGTCCTCCATAGTGTCTCACCAGCTCTTGAGGTACTTTTCTTTGCCAATTCTGGTTATTTGCTCACATCCAATCTTTCGTCACGCCATCTTTGCTATTTACACTCTTCGCTTTCGATCCTCTTAAGTGTTATTTCGATCTCGGTGTCTAATGGCAATAAATTCAGCTCCCTTCTTCACGTGCATGAATTAACTCCACGAAATTATAATATCTTTGAGATCAAAATGGAATTAGTGATACCTAAAATTGTATTTATCATGAAAAGCTCTTCACAAAAAATTTGTTAGGCTTGCTAAACTCACTGGCACATTGAATCATATTTTGCATTTTATATTTTCTTTTGTAATTTATGTCCAAATTAGTATTTCGCTTTTAGTGCAGATATTGATTCACGGAATTCTTTCGATCCGTGAGAAGCAAACTTGTTCACCTCTTTCGGTGATGGACCCGAAACACCTATCTGGTGAGACATTATCACGAGGTATTATCTAATCCCGGCAATGCCATGAAACTTGTTTGTTGTGTTCCTTATCTATTATCTTGATTAAAGCGGGTTTCTTAGAATAAATCGGCTTTCTTTCTTAGTTTGATCCGGGGATCTTTGCGAGTGTCTGGTCGAGACAAGTAGTAAATTGGATTTGAAGTCAGTGCTCGATCCCACGAGAGATCTCGAGAATTCTCAATCAACTACGACTACTCAAACTCTATACTATTTGGAATCGAGATAGGTAATTGGAATCGATTTGCAAACCTTGAAATGTAAAATAAGCCTAAGATATATGAATTATTAAAATGAATTAAAAGCGAAAAATTCAAAAATAACAAATTCAGATTGAACAATTATCTTTTAAAGGGAACATTGAAAAGACTACTATTGTGAACATCGATTCTCTTGATGCATTGAAACTGCTTCATGAACCACGATTTAAAAACACATCCAAAGGAATATGATAGTGCGGTTGGATCTCTCCATACCAGAGTTCATAAATCTAAACTTCAACTGTTTCTTTCGAAGACCGAGAAAATTAGAACTACTTTTAATGCGGGTTGCCTTGTTATGGATATTTTCCTTTTGATACTTCATACGAATGTATTTGTAAACCTTAAAGCTCTAAGACATAGGCATAGCGTAGGTTTCTGTGGTAGTTTCTCTTATGAAGTGGAATAAGTTCATCGCTTTCCTTGATTAGTCCGTTATAACACGGGATTGGATTTATATTCGAATGGTGACCTCCTACTTGTTTAAATGGATAAGTCATTAACTCATTCTCGAATTCAAGTGAGAAGAGGATTTATCGATTTAAATTTACAAAGCTCATTAGATCACCATTATCAGATTCGTATACCTTTCAGAAATTGTTAATCACTCTCAGGATTGCCTTCTCTGTGTCACTCAGAGGGCCTCGTCGAGCAATGAGGCGATCCTATTATGGGTATAAAGCGCCTGATGGGATCAATTACAGTTACCCCGAGCCGGCCAGTGGGTTACAAGGCGATAGTTCGAGTAGCCTGCGATAAATTTATCGGGAAAGATAATTTATGACAACGAGTCTATTCGATGAGTTTGGGTTTCTAAATCACTAGATTACACACCCTCTGATGAAGCTGGCGATCAAGAAAACCAGCGTAAATTGGAAGCTGGAAATCAGAGATTCCAAAATTTGTGGAATTGACCCGATCCGAGATGATTGATTCGTGCCACGGTAGGGTGATCAGGGAATCAGCAATGTTTATTTCCTATACTCCTCACTGCCCGAGTAGTTAAGCTCACCCAGTATAGCGATCTAGGGTCGGGCTGCAGGGGATGAGGTTTTTCATCCCACGAATGGTCGCATTAATGTTCTGAATGGGTGAGACTTTTGTTGGACTTTTGGATTTCGTTAAAAGCAGGGAGTTGGTTGTTTCTTGACGGCCCAGAGTGGCTTAAGTCAAAGTGTGAAATGAGTAACGTTGAAGGTTTGGATCACTAGCTTGACTATAATGGGGTTATGAAGATGTCCTCGGGTTATTTCCTACGCATTATGGCAAATAACATAGTCAGGCCATTAGGATTTTGTTTAGCTATAAAACTTCAACCACTAGAGCCTCTGTTTGAGTCGATCAAATACTAAGCATTTAAAGACCAATCGGTTTGAAACCACAGCATTGACCTCATTTGATGGCTCGTAAATGACATCTAAAGGATATGATTGCATGCCATTAAGAATGCAACGAACCACTAAAAACATGACAAGTATTGACCCAAAGAAAGACATCGTGACATTAAACCTAGTTTGGAAAGTTTGGAACCATAAAGTGCCATGCACAGCATTTAAAAGCATGAGGGCCGGCCTGCGGTAACCCCGAAAACAGCTAGCGACCCTCTTCAAGGGTACATGAGGCTTAGCGAGCATCACTTGAGTTGTCATCCTCGAGGGTGTGTTTGGCGGCCCGAGAAAATGAGAAGAGGAGAGAAGAGAAGCGAAAATAAAACCTAAAATGAAAGCTGCAGGGAAAACTTGCATAAAAAAGAAAAGTTAGGGTTACAAAGTTGTAGGGGCTTATATAGCCAACCCCGAGTGTGAAGTATTAAAAGGCCTAAAATGTGAAATTACAATGGGAGACTGACATGGTAATTAATCAAAACGTGGTCGTTTGGAATCAAAAATATCAAAAACACAAGGGCAGCAATTTCGCTATGCAGGGAATTTCGCTAGCATAGCGAAATTCACAAGAGATAGCGAAAATGAAAAATTTTGCTATGAACAGTAAATTTCGCTAGGCTAGCGAAATTTCGCTAACAACGAAATTTCACATAGCGAAATTTCGTTGGCATTCGCGAAATTTCGCTATGATTCATGAGAATTTATGATCAGTAATTTCGCAATGTATAGCGAAATTCTGGTTTACATCACCTTTGCTGTTTACACTACATCACTTCTGCATGGTTATTCATCGATTTGCCTTCAATTCTTCAATTCATTTTGACATTTCATCGCCTCGGCTTGGGTGAAGTGCAGGGATTCTCATTTAGCATCAATAAGAAGCCCAGGCTCGCTAGCGGGATTCCCGAGATCTGCAAACTATCGGCAGTCTAGAAAACAAATTAGAAGCACTAAGTGGACATGCTCATGACAATTGGCTTAATTCATATGATTAGTCTTGCAAAAAAGCATAAAACCTATCTTGAATAGGGCTCGACCAGCACTTTTTGGAGCCGCTAATCCACACAACCAAACCCAGCGTTGCTAGTCCCTTAGCAATGCTAAAACAATAAGGGTATGCATGCTGTGCTTTTACCAAAAAGATGTATATGGTTCAAAAAGTGTATGTACAGATTGGCTTTACCTTTAATATGAACAATTTACACCCTGTTCGAAAATCAACATGAAAGAACAAAACCATATAAAAACGAGTTTTAGACGACATCGATTTCGAGGAAGTCGACACGAACTTCCACCAAAGATCTGTTAATTCTAAGGTAACCGACAGACGATAAATTGTAAAGCTATTCCCTCCCCCGACCTAGCTCTTTGCCATGGCCTTAAATTTGTTGACCAACCTAAATAGGACTAAATTACCTCTTATTTCTTCCTTGATTGCAATGTAGGGGTCTGATGCTAAAAATCGCTGTGAAGTCAGGTGTAGCGGAGTCCAACTGATGACTCCCAGCCCTGATTAAGGTTTGGGGCATCAAAGCGAGGATCGGCCGACCCTGAGCTACGTAGGCTTCACCGGGACTCAGAATGATTTCAAGAATTAAGCACACAAACCATATTTAAACTACCCGTCCACGTTGTAGCGAACAGAGTCGATGACTCTGACGATTAAGGTTTAGGGCATCGGGCTTTAAAGGCTTCCGCCGTATACCCCTCGGGATGGGTGTTAGTTTCAAAAATGACGTCGAGGCTTTATTCTTCTTTTTCTTCTTTTCTTTTTCTTTTTGCTTTTTCTTTTCTTTTTCATTTGGAGAGTACATTGGTCTTCATACATAGGTAACCTGAGCCTATTATGGAGTCGTCAGCAGTGCAAGGCGGCTGCAAAGTGGGAAGAGGTATATAAGCTTCTCAACCTATTAGTACAATCGGGTGTGCGGTGTGTGAATTAACTACGAGGGAATGTTCAAGGTTGAATATCTTGAAACCCCGATTGACTAAAAAACTAAATCATGCATGGAATTGTTCTATCATTAAGGTAACATCACGGGGCTTGAGTTCTTCAATTAAAGGCAAGTAAAAACCGCAAATGTAAATTTACAAAAATGATTTGCAAGTGTAATAAAGCGTAAATAATGCTATAAAGCTTTTGATATAACTTAGTGGCTAATCGTACTTAATATAGTAGTACAACAAAAGTATCCTTTACTTTACTATTGGCTAATACATAGAATCCTATACAAATGAGTAGATGTTGATAAAGGCTGAAAGCAGTACAAAGTATGATAGAAGACACTCCCAACTCGGCTTTTCCTCTGACGAGTATAAACATGCCTCTTGGATAGAAAGCTAGAAAGAGTGTGACCTCGCTCTCGCGGTGATGGTGGATGTCTTCCCAGTGGATCAGAAGGCTGCGTAGGCTGCTTTAGCATGTCTAAGGAGGCTCAGCTGCGTGGTGATCTCGATGTGTAGGCTCGGGCGGGGCAGAGTGGCTCGTGGTCACGTGAAGCATGGCATGGAGTGTATATGGTGGCCTCGGCTCGGGCGGTGCTTTGGTGACGATGCTGTGTGGTAGCGAGCGCGAATGACATCCGTGACAACGACAAACCCTCGAGCTGCTTTGAACATGCTCGGAGAATCTTTGCCTTTATTAGATGGAAGGGCGGCGGTGTCGGCTGGGGCGAAGGAGTGGAGGAGGAGATGAAGGAGACGGAGAGACGGTTGGCCGCGGGGCTCATCCCATCTCTACCTCTACCTCGGGAACAGGATCATCTCCCCTCGGGATCTGCTACCTCATGCAGTGCCTCCTCCTGATCCTCAACTGCTTTGGAGGAGAAAGATGGCATAGTCGGATGCTGGGACGGAACTGGGCATGTCGGATCCTGCTCCGCCTCGATGTGGGCTCTCAGGAATCGGATGCTCGGGACTGGCTCAGCCAGCCCAGCGGCATCAGCAATCGTAAACCCTACGCTTTCGAACCGGGCCCTTGCAGTGGACCTTATCACGAAAGTGCGCGGGCGGTCACGAATCAAACTCGGAGGGACTGAACGGAGAATCCCTGCGGGTCCGGTCTGGGGCCCCTCAGTGGCTCCCTGCCCTGACGTAGTGGCTCACTAGCGAAACAATGAGTTTGACGGTGATCGAGAAGCATCGAGTGGAAGCTACCTTCGGAAGAAGTCTTGGTCTCGCGAAGTGGTATCTGCGAGACAATGGACCATCTCCATTGTGTCGAATTTGTGGTAATCTCGATATCCTCCGAGTGGCTCTTCTGCAGCGGGCCCAATGCGGCTAAATGTCTGGCGCTCAGTACTCCGTCGATCATCAATGGTGAATGGGCTCAGGCGGACTCGGCCTCCCAGGGAAGTCATGGAGTGAGTAGGCGAAACACACGCGGGATAATAAAGCGATCGCGGTGTCGTAAATGTGCGTGAGATGCGCGTGATCGGCCTCATGGGTCTGCAGGCAAGGGGTGACGGTCCAATCTTGGCATGTCGTAGCCGGTCTCCCCATGGAAGTCTCTGTCGTGCAAATCTACATTCCGAGGTCCCGGGGTCCCAGGTGGAACTGCGGTCGCCTAATCCTCGAGGTCGGCGATAGATGAGGCGATGAGCTCTCCTCTGTTGGGGGGGATGGCAAGGCCAGGATGTCGGACTCCAGGGCTGATGTCGGGACCGGCAGAGGATGGGCCCCTCTGCGTCGTCTGAGGCAGGGGAAGGGATCAGGGACCGGCCTCGTACGATACCTCCTGGATCACGGGAGACCCTCGGGGGTACATGTGGGGCTCTGCGGGCTGCTGTGCAGGCATGTCGAGGAATGGGCGCGAGGCGGCCGTGAGTGGCTGGGTCCTCCGTCTCACGAGTCTTTGAACCTTACCACTGGGTATAGTAGAGACCACCGGTGCGGACCATGTCTGTGGATTAGAGAGTGCATAGAGGCGACTGGGGCTGTGTCTTGGAGTGGAAGTGCTTTGCTCTCACGCTCAGTGGGGCCCAGGGCTCGGGTGGGGGTGGGTTAGGGCTCGGATGGCGGCCTGGTGGCGGCAAGCTGATGGCACGAGGGCGGCGCGCGAGCTAGGGCAGTGGGAGCTCGGGCGTGGCCCCGAACCGGGGCTCGGCGATGGCGGGTCGGGGCTGGGGCTGCCTTTGTTTGGTCTGCGGAGGCGAGCCTTCTGTGGAGACGGCGCATTGGGGGCGGGCGCGGCCTCTTGCTCATGTGAGGAGGCTTGGGGGAAGGAAAAAATGGAATGAAGATGAATGCCCCCCCTCCCCCTTTTTATAAATCAGTTGGACAAGCGGTAGCTCAGGCAGAAGAGTCATTTGCACGCTTAATTTCGCTATTATAAGCGAAATTCTTACTGAATCATTATCCATACAAAATAAAAAATATAAAAAAATTTGGTTTAGGCGGATTAAAAATTCAGTTTATTCATCTTCATTTCCATTTTCCTTCCCCCACACACATAAATTAGTTGGACCAAACGTAGGCCTGCAGGCCAGGAAAGTACATTTGCACGCTTAATTTCGCTATTATAGGGGAATTCTTGCTGAATCATTATCCATGCACTTAGAAATAAAAAATATAAAAGAAATTTGGTTTAGGCGATTAAAAACAAAAATAAAAATAATTATTATTATTTTTAACAAAACCTAATAATAATAATAAAAACAAATAAAATAAAATTAAAATTAGGCTACTAAAAGGGAAAGTTACTAAAATAGTAGCCTATCAAAATTGACGATTTTAAAAGCGAAACCAAAAAATTTTGAGCTGCGTTTTGGTTGATGGACGCAAACGGCTGATTTCCTTGATTTACTCATGGAGGGTCAAGGAGGAGGAGCTCCTTAACCCCGACAGTGGATTGTACTGCAGCCTTCTGGTTTGGCTCCTTTGTGTTGATTTTCTTCTCACTGGGTGATTTTGGGCTGATTATTGACTCTGCAGGAATGATAGTCAATCTCACGATTGTTTCATTTTCCTTAGCTAATTCTTACGATTTATGGACATTTGGCTTCTCTTTGCATTTGGGTCAGTGACGAAACTTCATCAGTCCTTGATTGTCATTTTCCGCTGGCTTGTGCTTGTTACTCGAGTGAAAAATATTGAAGCTCCAATATGTGTTGCCAAATGTGAGCTGCATGACTCCATTTGGCAATTGATGATTACCATTAGCGTGGCGAAATGGTCTTCCCGGGATAATTAGCATGATTGGGCCGTTGCTATTGGCAGTATGAAACACTCTGAAGTCTCTTGGGTAGTAGATTTGTCCACCTTCACTAAGACATCCTCAGCTATTCCTTAGGGGTCCTTCATAGATCAGTCGGCTATTGACAAAGCGTGTTGGTAGAGGTTTGAATACAAACCTAGCTTTGCATACAGTATGGCGAGTAGGTTTACATTATTTGAGTCACAGCGGTGCTTTGTCTATGCAAGTCCCACGATGTGGTGAAATGTGGGGATCACGGATCCTTGTATTTGGCCCAGAGGTCTTGCTGCAGTTATAGCGACTTGCTCGAGTTAGGAAGCTTTCTTTCGTACTGTGCTTTTGGCCCGTACCACGGGTCCTTGAGAACTTTGCATAGGTTGGGACCTGCTTAATCATGTCGAGTAGTGGAATGTTTACATTCACTTGCTAGCACCTCCCAAATTTCAGCTTGGTTTGGGATTTTTTGCCTCGTAGTGGCCCAGGAAATGGGGAGACATGCTTTCTTCAGCTGGATCTTCAGGTATTACTCTTCCGAGGCTCGACTTCGCTTTTCCTTGCATGTTTCTTCAACGATTATGGGCAGTTTATACATCTCTTTTCCCTCCTCAAGTGATGATAGCTTTCACTTCATCCATCCACTGATTCTTTGGGCCAGAACCTACCTCATGGACTCCTCGCTTTTGGTTGGCAATGTTTGGGGAAGGAGACCTTCCTCTCTCACATTACCTCCGGGTTGTTGATCTTTGTGATTGAATCATGGGCTATCAATTTTACGATTAAGGTTTCTCTCGCCCGTCTATTCTTTTGTTGATATCGCTTTCTCTGAGTATCAATTCTTTGTACTTGATTGTACGTTGATCCTTTTGTTCTTCCGCAAATTGCACCACTTGCATCGGAATTCAATATGGCTTGTTAGCGAGGAGAAGAGAGGATGATGATGGTACGTGGTTGAAATGAGGATGGCCCATTGTTTGGCACGAGGCACATAGAGCGGGGATTAGGTTTCCATGAGAGGTTAGGGTGATTCTTCCGAATTAGAATTGTGCGATATTCTGGTATGGGGCATTTGGTTGTGGCTTGTATTGTGCGGCATTGGCATGCTCGACATGAATCCTTCCGGCTGAGGGGCATTCGGATAGTTTTCTCTGGATGGACGGTGGGGTGTGATTGATGCATGGGTTGGCACGTGCGATATTTTCGATCAACGCACACTTGCCATGGAGCACTTTTTCCTTCGAGTTCTTCCATCTTTCCTAGCTAGGGTTGATATTCTTGCTTTCATTTCCATATCTTCGGAAGAGTGCATAAATGCCTCCCCTTTGGTGGGTCGAAGGCTTCATTCTTTGATTTCCCTTAGTTCGGTTCATCGAGCCTTGAAATTCGGCCACATAATTTTAAGAAATCCATGGCTTCATCAGATTTTTTTCAAAAATACTCACATGGTTCTTGGTTGCTTCATGAGGACATACCATTATATAGAAATGATTCACCGGCATCCATGTAGAAGCCATGGTGTGGACCACGTGATGGTCTCCATGAACCTCCCGACAACGATAGAATTTCTCATTTGTGTAAATAAAATGAGGTGTAGATCACATGCTCTTATTTGTTGGTCTTGGTTGCGAGAAGAATTTCTTCAAAAGCTTCGGCGAAGTTCGATTCTAATTGTCCTTGGCCTCGGTCAGATTGAGCCGTATTTTGGCTTGTCGCGGGGTTAACGGGCTTTGTCCTTGAGGGTTAACTTGGGGTGCCTTCAGCAAACAGCGTTCATACTCGATTATACCACTCCTTAAAAGTTATGTACTTTATAAATCCATTATGCTTGTGAATATGGATTTCGTCCAGCTCTGAAATATGGGAGCAGGGGCAATGATGGGTCTTTACTTCCACATCCTAAAATGAGGTATAATGGAAGACACTAATAGTGCCTCTGGAGGTCTTAATCTTTGATGCCCTCATCGACCTATATCTTTATTGGATTGATTGTTGACTTCTTCTAGGTGGGGATCATTTGTTCACTTTATGTGAGTTTCTGAGCCTTGCCACATTTGTGCCTCATGATTGATCTGCGATATTTCCCTCATCAGTGCTATAAACACTTGTGGCACAGTGGGGGACAAACAAGAACCTGAGCAAAGCACCCGAAAAGAAATTCGATGTTAGTACACAAGCCCATTTGTAAAAAAAAAAGTCAGTGTACTGAGTGAAGAAAACACTATGATTCTGACAAATATAATTAAAAGGAGTAAAGGGTTACTTCCCTTAGTGTGGATTGCAGTACACATCAACTCATCTGTGGTTTGGCTTAATCTGAGCCACGACATATTTGATTAATTGCCACGTGGGTAATGGAATCAATAACAATGTTCGTTTAATATCTTTGCAGTAGTATGTTTCTTTGTGGTATAAGCGGTCTAATAAGTCGAACAGAAGAATGTTTCTGTCTGAATGGTCGCGTTAATGTCTTTTACCAATGTTATTTGTTTTGGTTTTGATTTAAATTAAAACAGAGTTGTTATTCAACCCCGAGCAAGCGAAGCTGACTACATTAAAGTGTGAAAAATGGCTAACACAGAAAGGTTTGGATCACTAACTGATATAATACAGTTAAAGTGTCTCTCCGTTGTTACCTCAAATTCTGATAACATATGAGTCGAGAGCCAAAGCCGGGATTTTTGTTTGTTTATCAGCCTAATACCAGACCATCACCAATTGATTCAATTCGAATCTGCATTCAGGAGGTCTCATTGGTTTGAAACCTTGGCGTTGGGCCCCTATTGTTGGCAGTATTGTGTTATGAGGATAATGGGTGCATCCCATAAATTAGTATGTGTTGTTCTGGCTATGAAGTATGACTGAAAGAACGTTAAATATTCTTTAGTTTGAAGTTGGACTAAGTGCCATATGCATTTAAAGCATGGGACAGCTGGGTGCCCAAGAACTCAGGCTGCTTGACCTCATCATGAGCTGAGGCTTAATGAGCTATCTGTGCGGGGTTATCATATCTAAAGGGAATTGTGTTTGTGGCCGAAAAATGAGGAAGAAAGAAACAACTCAAACTAAATAAAATTTGAGGAAAACTTGCATAAAAGAAAATTAGGATTCTGAGAGTTAGTGGAAGGCTTATGACTTCCCAAGGCTGTAGAGCCTAATGAAAGAATTTGAAATATATAGGTGGTGGGAACCCGACATAGTAATTAATCAGAAGCGTGATGGGTTTGAGATCAATAAATGGGAGGCGACAATTTACGCTATCTTGGAAGGAGTTTAATATCAGCCCCTGTATGGCACCCAACTAACCTAGCCCGAAATTTCGCTAGCTTTAGCCGAGAATTCATAAGAATGTTGAAGAAGTAAAATTTTACAACATGGAAAGGGCGATCATTAACACCAGCTCTTTAAATTATTAATAATAATTCTTGGATGTTCATCAAAGAAAATTTAACTGGATTACAGAAAATTTATTGGATTGTAAAATTTAAGCTAGGATTCACTAAATTTTTATGATCCAGTATTTATAATATCCTCAGCCGAGAATTCACTGGTTTCCTCTTCTTTTTGTTTGCCATTGTCATACACTGTGGTTGTTCAATGATTGCTTCAATTCGATTCATTTGACATTTTCATGCCTGACTTGGTGAAGTGTAGGGGATTCTCACATTGACGTCAAATACAAGCCAAACTCGCTAGCCCCGAAGTTCGAGATCTGTGAAACTATTCAACCGGTCCACCGAAAACAAATTAGAAGCACTAAGTGGACATACTCTGCCCGATAGTTGCGACCCCATTCATATGATTAAATCATGGCAGCAAACCCCTATTTTTTGAATAGATAAAATATGCTTTGTTTTTCATGATAATTTGAAATAGAAGTGTATTAGACCACTTTAACAATTTAAAGTCGAGATCAGGAATTTGAAAACTCTTAATAATCAATAAGTCAAAACATGAAAAAGATTCAAATGCAGACACACCATTCTACAGATCTCCTCTTTGGGCGTGAGGCTACCTTGGCCCCAGTAGCGGTACAGCGTATTTATAGAGGTTAAGAGAGTTGGGCTATGGTGGAGTGCATCTCATGTGGATTTCGAGGTTAAGCGGCCCATTTAGTTTGTTAATGTCGTGACGAATCTTTGATACCTCAGGTTGACTCAAACTCGCGT
Organism: Tetrastigma voinierianum; assembly: GCA_016808115.1. NCBI lineage: Eukaryota > Viridiplantae > Streptophyta > Magnoliopsida > Vitales > Vitaceae > Tetrastigma > Tetrastigma voinierianum. The sequence goes on from JAEQBH010002522.1 coordinate 124,254, forward strand.
CATGAGAGAAACTTTCCCCATTTGGCCGACACACTTCGCATCCCTTAGTTTCCCGATGTTGCGACCATTTGGTTGGTGAGACTGTTCGCGACGGTGATGGCGACCGTGCGCGCTAAAACGATTATTCTTCCGGGAATAGTCATGGTATTGCTTCTGAACGTTGTGACCACTTCGAGATAATCATCAGATATTCTTTAGCTGGCTGATCATCACGACCCACCTTCTTTGCCGCGTTGTGCGGCCTCTTCGGATGGCGTGACGTGCTTCTAAGCAATCTCGACGGCGCTTCGATAATCTGCTGATTCTGCGCTGCAGTTGATATGATCTTTGAATGTATCGGCGGCATTAGCTCTTATGTTGATGTGCGACTGGTATTCGACGGCCGTCCATGAACCATGATTGTTAGCAGTACGATGTGAATCTTGAATAAATGAAAAACGTATTTTCAAAATTAATCGCTAAATCTAAACCTGCGGTCATACGTATATCAATCTGATCTTAAAATCTCTACTTCGTGACTTCCCAGTTGGTCTAATCGGGATCCACACTAAGCATTCTTTTTGTCAGTCTTCGGTCATGTTGATTACAGAGTGTGACGTCTGTGTGGCTCTTTTATTGAGGTGTGGTTTTTCAGAACCAGTTTGTTCTGTTCACCCACATGTCCTTGGTTATGTGTTTATGATTTGGTCTGACAAGTGTTGATTCTTCATTCTTGTCAGCGTCATACGGCGGTGTCTTAACTGTTGTTACATTTCTCTGTTGCCAAGAATCTATTGGTGTTGTCATTCATAAATCGATTTACGCTCCTTTTCTTTGCATTATCTTCTTTCATGATTTTCTTTATTTTTAACAGGTTGTTAGATGTTATTTGAACATAAATCAGTCTTTTATGAATCAGCAAGTCAATAGGAAAAATGGAGTGTGGATGACTTTTTAATATCGTGTCTAGTGATTTAAACTGACTTAGTGATAGACTTTGTTGTTACAAAAATTATCTTTCTGCATATGTGAAACTCTGAGCTACACATCAGTTTAATAAAATCTACGCCACACTGGTTTGGAAATCGTCTGTGGTGATCCATTTTAAAGTTTTATACCCATAATAGGATTATCTCCATTTATGATTTCAGGAGGCCCTGCGGGTGACACAGACGATCATGAGTGATGAACAATTCCACGAAAGGTATCACCGAGTCGTGTGGTGATCTAGTGAGCTGTAAATTCATCGATAAATCCTTTTCTCCTTGAATTCGAGGAATGGGTTGAATGACTTATCCATTTAAACAAGTAGAAGGTCACCTCGATTAGATGATAATCCAATCACGGAGTGTTAGGATTATAATCAGGAAGGATGAGGCGATTTCCAATTTTGAGGAAGAGAAACCGGAGTCAGTGTAAACCATGCTATCTACTATGTCTTAGAACTAAGGATTTACCGATCTGTTACAGGTGTGAAAAGTATTGAAAGAAGAATATCATATTTCAAATGTCAGATTAAAGTAGTTCTCTAATTTTGTCTTGAAGAAACAATGAAGTTTAGATGATGACAGTGGGAGCATGGACAGGTCCATTTATGTATATAATATTTCCTTGGACATACTGTCTGTGGTTCTGAAAACCAAAGTTTCAATGCCGATCTACTTGAGAATTGATGTTCTAATAATCAGTCTTTTCAGTATAACCGCCCCACAAGATAGTAACCAGTTCCCAGTTGTTATTTTGATTCCCAGAGTTTTGTTTTGTTAATAATTCACATATCTTGGAGCTTATTTGCATTTCAAGGTTGCAAAACGGTTTCAGTGCCTACAGGTCAAAATGAGTATAGAGTTTGAGTAGTCGAGGTGGTTGATTGAGAATTCTTGGGTCCCATTAGGATGGTGTGGACCAAATGATTACTACTTGTTAAACATGCTTTAGGCATCTGGATCAAATGAAAGAATGATTTATTCTTAAGAAACCTTTTGTGATGTAATAGATAAGGAACACAACCGAACAAGTTTCATGGCATTATTGTTGAGGATTAGATAATAGTCGCCAGGTACGATAATGTCCTCAAATTTGTATGGGTGTTTAGTCCGTCAGGGTGAACCTTATCTGGTGGTATAGAAAAGAGGAGGAGAGAAATGCAGAGGAAAGGAGAAATTGGGAGGAAAATGAAAAGGGAATGAGAAGAAATGAAAGAAAAGAAAAGCAAAGGAAGACAAAACAAAGGAAGCAATTAGAGTAGGAGAAAGGAAGGGAAATGAGAAAAAAGGAAAGAAAAGTGAATGAAGGAATGGAGATCTGTTAGCCATTTGTATGATTTTTCTTTTAGAGAAAGTACATTCTCTACTAAGATTAAGACAATCGGATAAATTCAGTTCTGGACAAAGAAAAGTGGTTCTATGAGGAGCCTGTGGGCATCGGTTTTTCGAGGATTTTAGACAAACTCCAGTGAGAGTGAGTTTTATCTCTTGAGATTCTGGCTTTATTTAAATTGTTTTCTTAAAATCTTGTGTTGGTTTGAAAATGTGTTAGTAGTTTGATAATCTCAGCTTCAGGACAGGAATTAACAGAATTTTTGGAAGGTACCCCCAGACCACGGGCTGGTCAGTGACTTTATATTGTTTGAGATTATTTGTTCTGTAGTTGCCAGACAATTGTGTGTTGGTGTGTATAGGGCTGGGAAGTAGTGTGGATTTAGGTTCTGAGTGAGCCGTGTTGGGTGATTGGCTAAGTGAGAAACGATAACGGGGTGTTGTTCGTATGAGATAGTGACCAGTGAATGGTACCCGTGTGAATAGTGTTCTGAATATTTTTATGGAAGATGTGTTGGTGTTGGTCAGTGTGATTAGTGGTCAATTAGTTAATTGCCTTCAGGAACAATTTTTGTGTAATGGATTGAGAAGTGAGGCAGAAGCGAGTTGTGTGAAAAATTAATGGGTTAATGCTTGATGTGTTCAATATGATGTCACAATTATGTGGAATATAATTGTGGGTGTAAGTATTGGAGATGATTGTGTTTAACCATTGAGCTAAATTTTGGGTGATGGTTGATATTACATGGTATAATTGTAGATTTGAAGACATATGCATAATGATATATTGGTTTGAAAATGATTGAAATGACATAATACATTTCATATACCGCCGAAGTAACTAGGAAGTGGGTGGTGCATGACATGAAAAAATTGAAGAAAAATAGAAAATGTTGAAAGGAATTTCCACGGGATGATTTTCGGAGGAATGGGGGTTGGGAGGCGGTCCAGCAGATCATTCGGATGAGGACCATGACTATTTCGGAGGTTCTCGACACATTTACCTCGGAGGGTAGTCCCATGTTTTCTGCTTGTTGTAGTATAGTTTGAAAACAACAAGAATTGTTTGAAAAGATGTTTTCTCATACATAGCTTAGAAGCGAGTGTGAGGGGAGTCGGTGAGGACTTCGGGACGTGGGTTGGTCATTTAGACATTAGTAGGATCCTGGTTGGTTGAATGTGTGTTTGCTGGAGCATTGCATATGCACTTAGGTGGAGTAACCCACTTAGGGTGATTCCACTCTTTGAACATTAGCTCACTGCAACCGATTATATTATTTCGATTACGAGGTGCACGAGGGAACTACTCATCATAGGAAATTTAGAAAGAAAGGCGGGGATGTAGCTTCTGGTTTTAAGATGTGAGTACATGTATTAGAATGTTTTAAACTTTTAATATGTGTTGTATAAGAGTGAACTTTTAACTCTTGAAACTATTAGATATAGTTGGGATTTATTTGGATGGGTATTAGTTTGTGGGCCCAAGTGGCCGTTTTACTCATGGATATGTCATATTGAACTGTTTGGAACAGGTTTTGTATTTGGGGTGAGCTCACGTCTGAAAGGAGACTACTGCGATTTTAGTAGAGATGTCGGGTCACAGAGCATTCACGAGTGTTTCCGCGGGCTGACGGGTAGTCAACGGACACACCGGATTTGGGGCGTCACATAAAAAATCAATCGAATAAATTGAATCAATTAATTAGAATTAGAAACTCGTAAATTTACCTCATTTCCAAAATTACAAAGGCCTTCAACATTAGGATCTAATTTAGAAAAAACGTCATGAAACTGACTTGAGTAGCTCGGTCTGTAACTTCAGGTCTATATTAGAATTTTGGATTTAGATAGTATGTCGCAATAGATATTGAGAATTAGTATGTGATAATAATATAAACATAATATTATTAAATGTGAATATCGGTAAAGAGGATATTAATTAGTTACATGCTGCATGCAGATGATGCTTAAGGGTTTTATCTCAACGATATGTGATGATATGTTTCACCCACTCTTTAGGTTTGAGTCAATCTAAATTTTCCTTCATCAACCGAATCAACTCGTAGACAAATTGCATGGTTGAGACTACTTCTGAATCAATAATGTGAAGCACTGTGTATAGTGCCTCATAGATGGACACTAGCTTCTCCACATTCTCCTAATATTCATGATCAAACACGAGCCTTTACCCAAACTCATGTCAACCACGTAAAAGTAGCTTGTGCGGTATGGAAAACCATTCTTAATAAAGATTTTCTTAAATCAGCCTCTTTTTTAGAAAGGCTGTCGAGGAAATATAGTTTGTTGCAAATCTTGTTACAGGGCCTTACGATATCTCTACGGACCTTTTGCATTTTTGCAAGCAACCAACCATGATTCTAAATGAAGTTAGTTATCTTTCGGGCACTCTTCAGTCAAGCGAACCTTACTTATCCCTTTTATCAATGTCTTGAGCATTAAAATCGATGAAGTGTACTACACAGTGAGTCAATCTGGATTATGTTTCTTCATCATCAACTTTCCCGCTTTCACAAATGCTGATCCATTATCTGTTACAATTTGCACCACATTTGCTTCTCCAACTTTCTTGATAATGTTCTTCAACAAATCATATATGTATTTGTTGTCTTGAATCTTATCTGACGCAATCTTATCTGACGCATCAACAAATTTGAGGAAAATTGTGCTTCCTTTTGAATATACAATGAAATTAATTATGCTCAATTTGGTTGGACCCGTCCATCAATAACACATAATTGTGCATCCATATGTCTCCCATTTCTCCATTTGTATGGTGACATAACCTTCCATGTCTTTATACTTCATTTCCAAGTACTTGCTTTTGATTTCATATAGAGATGGTGGTTCGATGCCCATCCCTACATATATAATTAAAGGAAAGTTGATTAGTGGTTGCAAATTTGCAATCATAATTTAAGATAATAATGTCATTATTAAAACATATTATACAATTAGACAAATCTGCTTGTTGAGCACCAAAAAATCATGTTCTTAAAATGGTGCAAGTCCACTTTTTGAGGTGGAACACTTTCATATATGAAGAACTTGCTAATCAATCGTCCCATTGTTTCCTTGATTGAGCCATTTTTAACATATTTTTCAGGCTTTTTTGTCTTATAGCCAAAGACTTGTACAATGATGGTGCAATTGACGGTAATGGATCTATATGTCAAACACTTTGTGATCTTTGCATACGTCTTGATGGATCACTTGGTTATGAAGACTCGCCTATTGCAATTATGCAAAAAAGAAAAAAAAAAAAATCAAAGCACATTATTTTATACATAATTATGTGAAAAAATGAATTAGGTATGAAGATTTACCTATTTTTATTTTGCTTCTCATAAATCCTTTAGCTTGTTCTCGGTTCCATTTACTAGCTTGATGCACGACGCTTTGATATTCATCTCGCTCATCGGGGTGCATGTCAACCGGATACATATATACATCCTCGTCACCCTCCTCCTCCTCATCATCATCAATGATACTGTGATGTCTTGCTCCTATTATGCTTTGTAATTTAGCTCGAGTTTCTTCCATATCTGCGGCCTTTTTTCCTTTTGCTTTACTTTTTTGTTCTGAAAGTTGTTTCATTTTTTGTTTTACTTCCGACGACACATTTGGACACTTTTTTGTATTTAAATGGGGATCCGTATGTGACAGGTGAAATTTGAAGTGAGTAATTCCACTATTTTTTTTATCATTAAACCACAATAATTGCAAATTGTTCCATTTTTATTTCCCTCCAAAGATGTGCAGTACCTCCATGTAGGATCTCGACCTCCACTTCCACTAGCCATCCTATAAACACATGTGATTTTATTGAAAATGAAATTCGAATCAATGTGATAATATAATATGATATCATTATAATAACATTATATAAATGTAAGTTAACATAAAAGTAAGATCTAAGTTTCTAACATGATATCTAACTCAATTTAAACTTTAGACTAACATAATGTTAATATAGTAATTTAATATTATGATATCTATGTTATTTAATATTATTATGATATTTAAATATATCTAAGTTTCTAACATGAAATAATTATAATTGTTTAGTAATATGTCTAAGATCTAAGTTTCAAACATTATATAATTAAAATTTAATGTAAGTAATATGTTTCAAATTACTAAAATAAGATTATAGTATAAAAATGTTTCAAACATTATAAAACTAAAATAAGATTATAATATAAGAATGTTTCAAATTTAATGTACTATTAACTAAATAACTAATATAATTAATTAACTAAAAATTATATTAGTTAGTAATATTTTGAACTAAAATAAAATTATTAAGATATCTAAGAAGATCTAAATTTCTAACATTAAATAATTATAATTGTTTAGTAGTATGATATGTAATATCTAAGTTTCAAACATTATATAACTAAAATTTAATGTAAGTAATATGTTTTAAATTACTAAAATAAGATTATAGTATAAAAATGTTTCAAATTTAATGTACAATTAACTAAATAACTAATATAATTAACTAAAAATTATATTAGTTAGTAATATTATGAACTAAGTTAATATTATTAAGATATCTAAGAAGATCTAAATTTCTAACATGATAATTATAATTGTTTAATAGTATAATGTGTAATATCTAAGTTTCAAACATTATATCTAACTTAATTTATTATTATCAAGTTAAACTAAAATAAAACTATAGTATAAAAATATTTGTTATAAACTACTTCAATACCTAAATAAAACTAATATACATTAAAAATAAAATATGCATAAACACAAAATAAATTCACAAAGAAACATACCTTAATTAACCTTGTACGTATTTGTTATAATTGAAACATTAAAAACCAAGATCTTCAAAATATTAGGATAAAGAACAAAGAAAAAATAATTTGAGAGTTAAATGGAGCTTGGATGTGGATGAATGAGTTTGTTATAAAATTGTATGATTTTAGGGGTATTTATAGGAATTTTTTGAGTCAAAATAATAATTGGATTGTCAAAAAATCATGCTGCGATTTTTCTGTCCTTCGATTTGATTTCAAGCTAGGCTACGAATTTCGCTGATCATCACATATCCATTATAAATCATTATGAACAGTTAGATCAAGCTTTAGATTTAAAATCAACCGTTGGATAAAAAATATAGCCGTTTGATTCATTTGAAAAAACGGACGAAATCTGAACCGTTTGATCAAATTAGGAACAAATTTGGACGGTCAAATCACATGGCCAAATTTTTAGCGATTTTTCTAGCCTACACGCGCGTGCCACATACTCTCAATATTTTGCCAAAATATAGGCGATTTTGTCGATTTTTTGGCCAATCAACTTTCGATTGGCAATATCGTGTTGGTGTCGCAGATATCCAATATAATGGCAATATATTGGCCGAAAAATCTGACATTTTGTTCCTTGGTTACATCCTTAACCAAAACTTTCACTAAGAAACCAAGAGGGGATGAATCCCACTCCCTTGGACCATGCTCAGAACCTGGCGCCCTTGTAAGAGAATGGGTTGCGTGATTTGTTAGATTAATTTATTAATTATGAACTAAGCATAATCATATTACAATTTTAATTGTAATATTGTGCATGTTAATTATGAGTCATTTATAAGATGATTTAATATTAACTAGCTATGAACTCATGATTCTATTTTCTCTCATACTTTGGTAAGCTTATTGGACCAAAGCCCAATTGTTCCATTATGCTCTATATATATAAGTAAATAAAGCCCTAGAATTTTACAAGGGTTTGGTAAAACACACTTTGGGAAGAATAAAAGAATAATCTTCAACTCTAGCATTTCTTTGATTTTATCTCTTGTAGATTTGATAGACTAATGGCAACCAACAATTATGGATCCATACCAAGTATGTTTTATATATAGTACAAATTAATATGCTTCATTGTTTCAATAAAGTTATTATTTTGTAATATATTTATTGGGTATTTTGATTATTGATCAATTGTTTTTTGGATCAATAAACACTCTTGATTTTACAAAATGATCTAACAATTGGTATCAGAGCGACTTTAATTGACATTGAAGCTGTCAATTTCCTTTTTCTGTACTTTTGGGTTTCTATTTTTTTTTTAGTTTTTTGGTTTTGTTTTTTGCATTCGTCCTCGTGTTCAACCAAAAAATTGTGATGCGCTGATTCAAAATTATTTAAACAAATTTTTTTTTTCACTGCGAAAGTGGTTAGCACTTTGATTTATGAAATATTTGTTGCTCTATTAGAGAAAGTCATTCTCTTTATTTAGTGAGCATTTAATGGCCGTTTCTCTGTAACTTTTTTTTATCATATCAAGATCATGTTAATTTTATTGATAATGACAACATACCAGGATTTCTCATGCAAATTTTTTATTATTTGTTTAATTTGATTCTCAATATATATATATATATATATACACGGTTGAAGCTTTTGGCAATTCTTACACAATGGCTTTGGATAAATGTTCTTTTTATTTGTTTATTAAAGTTAAATCAATGGAACGTATCATATTAAAATAGGAAAAAAAAAAAAAAACCTTTTGTTTGTTTGTTTCGTTATATGATTTCTCGGGAAATCTTAGAGGAATAGATTAAACCTTTTTTTTTTTTTTTTTTTTAATTTATTCCTTTATTCCGTTGATTGCTATGACATGAAACAATGGTTTGATTTGTTTTTCGATATTTTCTCGATAATTAAATAAATTGTGAAATAAAATATTATGTTTATTAATTTCATGTTTCTTTTGGGATTTTTCATGGGGTATTTTTCAAAGCTGAATTTTATGTTTTTGCCCCTATATATATATATTTTTTAAGTTTTCTATCCCATTAAGTAATAAATTTGTTTTTTAGAATTTTTCATTTTACCCAATTTTGCAATAATTTAACTGTTTTTATTTCACATATTGGTTTTGCAATTTATGTTTATGTTCTTTGAGATTATTTATAGCATCATGTTGTGAATAAAATTATTAGTATTATTACACTTGGTTCAAAATTGAGAAATATTAAATGCTTATAGACTTGCCTCTCGTGAGTCTAAGCATGTCAGATATTTTATTTGGAATTAATGTTGTAACTGTAATTTTTCCTGTCTTGCACATAAATTTTGCTAAGATACATACGAATAGTGGAGTTGTCCTATCACTTACTTTATTATTTGGTAGAGTGTTTAGTTTGATGAAAATATTTCACTAAATATCATGAACCGCACAATTTTACCACCCTATCGATGGGAAATTGACGTATTTGGTTGTGACGGCTAGTGTATTGCTCTTACCTGTGTATGAGTCTTTTTGTATTTTATAGACTCTAACATTTGGTGACCACTTTTGTGGGTCATTTGATAAAGAATTGAGCAATTTGCATGTATTTTTTATATTGCTCGCTCATTCATTCTTTAGCTTTGAGTTTTCTTCAATTATTTGCTATCATGAAACTTAATGGGACTAATTACAAGCAATGAGTTAAATATCTCATGATGAATTTGACAATTATAAAACTGAACTTGGCCTTGAAAGTTGAAGCTCCTCCAAAACCCATTGTTAAGAGTTCTGTAAGTGAGAAGAAGTTTTATGAGGATTGAAAGAATTCTAATAGTTGATGTTTGATGATCATGGAGAATCATATGGAGGATTCCATTTATGCAAACATTCCAAAGATTGAGTGTGACACCCCAAAACCCGGGGGTCCGTTGACAACCCGTCAACCCGCGGAATACTAGTGGATGTCGGGTAACCCGACACCACTCACAAAAATCAGGCAGAGTCCCCTTTGTACGGGGAGCTCTACCCAAAGTACAAAACCTATCCCAATAATTTACAATGACCACACAGGGTCCACATGCGAGTAAAATAATGGCCACTTGAGCCCCTGCATTAATACCCACAAAATATATATATCAACTATATACCATGGTTCAAGAGTTAACACATTACTCTTAATACAAACATATATTAAAAGCTTACAATTTCTAATACATGTTATACAACAATACTGGTGCCCACAAGTCTGGGCTTCTTTCAACATGCCCCAATGAGGCCGCCTTCCGATCGCTCTCTCGCACTGAAATGGTGATCCTCGACTGTGGTGAGCAAAGCCTAGTAGAGATAATTTTGTACATGGGTTACTCCCCACCTAAGTGCACATGTCATGGAAAACAATCACATTCAAGCAATTTCATGAACCTACTCGAATGTCTACATGCCCAAATCCATGTCCCGAGTCCTCACCGAATTTCACATATGCCTGCTTCGAATGCGAGTAAAATATACGCTTTCAAACGAAAGCTTTTGTTCTCGAATACCACCGACTCAGAAAATATCGACTAGCCTCGAGGCGAATTTCCGGATAACTCTCCGAACAGCCGCTTCGGGCCCTCATCCGCTGATCCGTCGGACGTCCCTCCAAGGCAATTCTTCAAAACTTCACGAAATCTTTCACAAACATTTTCTTTTGCTCTTACTTCATGTCATGCACTCACCCTAATATCTCTAGGTGCCCCAAAGTTGCATATGGAATGCATGATGCCAATTCCAAATACATTCATGCTAATATATTCACGATATTAACATAATTAAATCACATAAACATGTTATGCAAATTCACAATCAATTACAATTTAAAATTAGCTCACATGGCTAATTAACAAACACGAAAGAATTCATTTTGAATCACTCAAATTCAAACACATTTTCACCCCAAAAATTTTGTGTCATTATTCACATGAACAAGGGAAACCTCGTTACTGCTCACTACACATAAATAGAAATTTTCCCACTTGCCTAAAGCTTTTGAGATCGAAGCACGGCTAAAACAATCTTAACATTCGTAACCATTTACATGACTCTTTGCCAAAGATTAACGCAAGTAGGAAAAGATTCCTACCTCTTGGAGTTGTTGGAACTCCACCAAATCGGTGCCCACGTCAGAAGCCCTCAAGGTAGAACAACTTTTACTTCTTGTCTGTCGAAAAACCGACAAACTGATTATCGAATTCTAGAGAGAAGGAGCACTCTAAAACTCAAATGTCCAGCTAACAGACTTTCTCTTCATCCCGCACGCTGCTTTTCACTTGAGAAGACAACTTATTCATTGTTTTGCCTTATCTCATTAACATTTCATTTAATTCTATCATGTCACTTCTTCTAGATTTTGACACTTGACACTATCTAGGCCGGTCCATTTCCATCTTCTCTAATCTGCAACATGTGTCACAAGAGCATATGCAGGTGACTTTTGGTTATATCACATGTCTCTCAAACTCTTTTTACTCAATCACACTTGCATTCGAAAAATGTGAAATTTCGATTGTCTAATTCAACGAAATTTGACGTGGTAGCTAGATTTCACGAGACGATTCCAACGGTGAAATCCGTTTCGTCATCCGAGATCTAAAAAAATTTCAGATTTTTACCGAAATGACCGTTTTGCCCTTTTTCCGAAAATTGAAATTTTCTCGGGTCTTAGATTGAGAATGACAAGAGTTCTTGTATGCTATTTAGCAAGAAATATACAAAGTTATCAAAGAATAGAGAAAATTAGCTATATGATAATCAATGGGAATGCTTGTTTTGAACTCAATATCATTGATGTGTCATATGATACTCGTGGTTGGGATAATGTGTTACTATTTCACACTTTCTTGCAATTTTATGTCGATGATATGTAAGAAGCCCAACTAGTTTGGAGCAGTACATGTGCATGGGAGAGGGTACAAGAGTCCAAGCTAATTTTCTAGGAATTTTTAAATTACAACTTAGTATAGGAAATTTTTTGGAATTGCAGGATGTGAGATACATACCCTCGACCATGAGAAATTTTATATCAATACCTATTTTGGATAGACTTGGATATAGTTTTCTTTTTTGGATATAGAAAAGTTAAGTTGTATCGAGATTCACTATTGATTGGCACTGGAGTACTTTGTGGGAATCTTTACAGATTAGAGTTGTCTATTTTGCCTTTTCTTTCTGCTACCCTTTCTATTAATAATGTTAGTGGCATGAAACGTTTCAAATTGAATGCAAAGTCTTCTATTCTTTGGCACAAGCATTGGGTCATGTTTCCAAACAGAGAATTGAGAGATTAATTAGGGATGAGATTCCTTGATTTCTCAGTTTTTGACTCATGTGCCTAGTAAGTTTGTTTCCTAAGACTCCATATAAGCTATGGTCATAGAAGAAGCCTAGTCTTCGTCACTTCCATGTTTGGGGCTGCAAGGTGGAAGTGAGACCGTACAACTCACAATCCAAGAAACTTAATCCAAAATGAAGTTCTAGGTTTTATTGCCCGTTGCACACCACTAGAGTGATTAAGTCAGATCGAGCAATCTATTTTGAGGGTGATATTGGTACAAGCCAAAGGCTATGAGAAATTGTGTTCAAAGAACACCCAGTTTTAATCCATGTGCTTATTGCTTCCGCTCCGATCTCTAGCCCTGATGTTGACCAACATCTAGTAGCCACTACTGATGATGAACCAATTGAGGATGTAAATCCAATAGTCCCAGATGTAAACTTAGTAGCCCCAGATGTAGTCATGGATCTGCCTCCAAAACCCACTGCTGAGAGTTCTACAAGTGAGAAGAAGTTCTATGAGGAATGGAAGTATTCTAATAGTTGTTGTTTGTCAGTATTCTAATAGTTTTAATAGTTTTGAAAGTGAGAATGCTTGTTAGTATCATTGGTTGCGAGCAAAATATCATCAACATATAAAACTAAAAATATGTATTTGCTCCCACTGACCTTTACATATATGCATTGATCGATGATGTTCTTCTAAAATCCAAGGCATAACTTCATCAAACTTGAGATAATAAAATTTAGAAGCTTGCTTTAAACCATAAATGGATTTTTGGAGTTTACAAACCATGTGTTCCTTACCAACTTCCTCAAAACCAATAGGTTGAGACATGTAAACATCCTCAACTAAGTCTCCATTCAAGAAGGTTGTCCTCACATCTATCTGATGCAACCCCAAATCAAAATAAGCCCCTATAGCCATAATAATGCGTAGAGAGTCTTTAGTGGACAAGGGAGAGAAGGTTTCCTTAAAATCAATACCCTCTCATTGACTGTAACCCTCAGCCACTAATCTTGCTTTATATCTTTTTACCTGTCCCTTGGCATCACGCTTGGTCTTGAACGCTCATTTTCACCCAATAGGTTTGCAAACATCTAGTAAATCTACCAAGCTCCACACTTTATTCTATGACATGGAAGTCATCTCATCTTTTATTGCATCAATCCAAAAATTGGATTGAGGACTAACAATGGCTTCTTTGTAGGTAGTCGGATCTAATACATCACCCACATCATATTCATTCTCCTGCAAGTAGACAATGTAGTCATCTGAAATTACGGGCCTACTCACCCTCTCTACAAAGTAGACAAAGTTCTATTCACTACCTCGGTCTAACCATCAGTTTATAGATGATGAGTGGTAGAAAACAATAGCTTGGTTCCTAACTTACACCATAAGGTCTTCAAAAAATAACTCAAGGATTTAATATCTCTATCCGAAACAATTGTCCTAAGCATACCATGCAATTTCACAACCTTCCTAAAGAACATATCAGCGACATGAGACACATCATCTGTTTTGTGACATGGGATAAAATGAGTCATCTTTGAAAACCTATCCACGACCACAAAGATAGAATCCCTACCACGTCTAGTCCTAGGCAGACCTAACATAAAGTCCATTGAAATATCAACCCAAGGTTCACTAGGAATAGGAAGTGGTGTATAAAAGCCATGGGGTTGCACTTGAGATTTAGCTTGCCTACATGTGATACACCTCCCATAAATCTCCTCAGATCCCGTCTACAGGAGTCAATAAAATGTTCTTACAAACCCCCTAAAGTCTTAGCTACCCCAAAATGTCCCATCAATCCTCCACCATAAGACTTCCTCACTAATAAATTCATAATGGAACAATTAGGAATGCATAACTTATTTTCCCGAAACAAGAACCCCTGCCTAAAAAACTTGTCATGGGTTGCCTTTTCACAACAAGCATATTCTTCACTAAAATCTTGGTCCATAGGATAAAATTCTTTAATATGTTCAAAACCAAGTAATTTAGCATCTAGAGTAGAGATTAGGACATACCTCCGTGAAAGTGCATCAGCAACGATGTTTTCCTTACCTTGTTTGTAGCGGATGACATATGAAAATGTTTCTACGAACTCCATCCATCATGCATGTCTCTTATTCAACTTGTGTTGACCTTTAAATGCTTCAACGACTCGTGGTCGGTGTGAATCACAACTTCCTTAGGCCAAAGATACTGTTGCCAAGTTTTCAAGGCCTGAACAAATGCATACAACTCTTTGTCATAAGTAGGGTATTTCAAGGCTGCTCCTGTCACACCCCTACCCTCGTCTGGGCGAAGATGGGGGCGCGACACAAGACCGAGACTCCTTTACCTGATTTTTTGACATTGGTGGGCCTATTTCAATAAACAAATCCATATATCAGAATATAACTTGTAAAACTACCACCTTAGTGGTGTTTAAAATGTCATGTACATATACATACATGAGTCCCATTTACTTATGCTTACATAAACTCCACTATTACAAAAAACTTTACATTTACATTACAAAACAGAATAAAAAACCTACATTAGGTGGACTCCTATTGCTGTGTTGGCCTTAGCGGATACGGAATGCCTCGGATGTCCTCTTCAACACCTACATGGATGAAACACCCGTGCTAAGCTTATAACTTAGTGAGAAACATATAACAGATATGACCACTTGGAGTGGTCCACAATTACATGATACATATAACATAATGCATATGTCAGAGTTTACGTATAACATAATTCTATAACAGAGTTTCCATATAATATAATTCTTATAACGGAATTTCATATCTCCCGTAGGAGTTCAGAACAGAGATCTTGTACAGAAGGTACCCGTAGGTACATTACAGAACATAACTGATTTCTTATGCTTTCTTATTGTTCATTATTCAGATTCTTATTATATAAATGTTTGCCTGTATAGACCAATAACAATGAATGAGAGGGACGCAACACAATAGGTAACCGAAGGTATGATACAAAATTGAACAGAGATGTGCTTGCCCACGTAACAGAGGTGCCGTAGCACAATGCAGGAGTGTCATCGCATGGCACAAAGACGTGCCTGCCCACTTAACAGAAGTGCCGTAGCACTAGCAGGAGTGCCATCGCACTGAATAGAGACATGCCTACCCATGTAACAGAGGTGCCGTAGCACAATGCCGGAGTGCCGTTGCACTGATCAGACGTGCCTATTCATTCACTATCCGATCTCCGACAGGCATTCAATTATATCTATTACTGAGCTTATTATATTGTTCTTAATCACATTGACAAATAGGGGTAAGAAACAATGTTTGCCCAACGACAGGATCATTGAGGCGAAGCTTCGCTTTACCTCTGCAGCAAGGTACAAAACTTTTTTCTTATAACTTTTATACTTGTACGGACCCTTTCATTCACTTGTTAGAATCCTCAATTAATCTAATTTTATGCCTAAATATCTTCCATTGGAAGTCCAAATAAAAGAGTAACGAATTCTAGAATTAATCGAAGAAAGAACAAAACTGGAACTATAGCTTGGCCTAGGTGTAGAGGTTCGCCTAGGCGAGGGTTCCTATGACTAGGCGGATCAGAAAATTTGAAAAACTCGGCCTCGGGTGCTCCTAGGCGTAGGGACCTCTGCCTAGGCGTGCACTCCTATGCTTAGGCGTAGGGGTGTCGTGCTGAAAACAGAAATGACTAGTTTTAGGCATTTTCACCGAAATCTTTTAACCAAATCAAGCCATTTCAAAACAAAATTACAAAATTGACTTAAACCAACCAAAATACACATGTATTGAAGAGTTGGGGTTTTCCTAACCCAACTTAGACAAGTATTTGTAAGGTTTCATGGGTGGAACCACTTGCTAATAGCAGCAGAAAACAAAAAAAAATCCCAACGAAAACCCATCCAAGGACCCCTTGTAGCATCAAATCCGGTTCTATAACAAAGAGAAGGGTGTAGGATTACCTTTTGTCGGTTCCAAACCAGCTAATGGTCTGGCAAATAGATCGTGCCGTAACCAAGTCCTGGGTTCAGTCAACGTGATCCACACGAAGAGCTGGCCGATAACCCCAAGGCAATGGTCTCGCAAAGGGTCCTAATGTTGTTGTCGCATCCAAAGAGGAAGCCAAAAACCCGGGTCTCTCAAACTCTAGAACACCTTCTTGGAGATGAGCGAACAAAAATGGCTTTTCTCATAAACTCTTTCAAGTCTTAAAGAGTCATCATCCTTTGTGGTTTCACACTATTGCTTTTATAGGAAAACCTTATCCTATGAAATGACCAAAATGCCCCTCACTCTAAGTGATGATAGGTTACATGCATCCCCATGCATTATGGCCAGTTCCCACATGGGCCTAAGCCTAGGTACAAGCCCAAGCCTATTATCTCTTTAAGTGAGGGCTTTTGAACCCAAGATTTCACTAATCCTGTGACATTTCATTCATGAGAATTAACTACCTCATATTTGGATCACATCCAAATCCGTTTCATATCAACACCACACTCTTCTTAGTGTGTGACCCATTAGGTTCCGGTTATGTTGGCCACTTGATCCATCCTGGTCAATTAAGGTCAAGATTGCATTCAGCAAACACATTCATGATCCTCACTCACCAGAGATTGCTGGTCCCTGACTCAGACATCCCTCCTTAAGAGATACTGTCGGCAATCTGCTCTTTCACTAATCTATACACTACTTGGTTCAGAGCATGGACAATGTGTAGCTCCCACTAGACTAACTATGCCATACCTAGCCCAAGTGATATTTGATCTTGTCCCCAGATTCATCACTCAACCATTATGCACTTGAAGACACTCAAGGCATTCCGAAAGAATACAAGCAAATTTTAGAACTCTACTTTAATTTCGTGACAACATTCCACCAGACATGGACAACCGTGAGGTTGATTCAAGTGCTCAATATATGCTTCGGGATGTGTAATGGAATTCATTGAAGTCGATAGGTATATTTCCTTTGATAGAATTTTCCTATAATAATGAAGCATCAATCATATCGAATGACACCATATGAGTCTTTGTGTGGTCGGAGATGGAACTCCCGTGTGTTGACAGACTGAATGAGCATAAGCAGATTGGTCTGTACATAGCATCGCAGTTAAAGGTCACAATGATCGACAAAAGTCATAGCCGATTTGAAAAGGAAGGACATTGAATGAAGTGGGTGATAAAGTGTTCTTAAAGGTATCTCCATGGAGGCGTGCTAGATTTGGGAAGAAAGCGGGAAGCTAAGTCCAAGGTTCATTGACCCATATGGAAGTTTCTGAGATAATCGACCAGTTATGATCGACGGCACCCTCCGTAGTTAGCCAAGTTGCATGATGTTCCATGTGTCTATGCTCGAAATGTCTGATGGGCTCCATACTACTAGTGCAAGAAGTACAAGTACAAGCAGATTTTCTATATGATGAGGAGCCAAAGGCCATTTGGCCCATTGCAGTTAGTTACAACAAGCAAGTACATTTAGTGAAAGTGCTCTGACAACACCATGACAGGGAAGAAGCTACTTGGGAGCCATAAGCAACTATGAGAGCTACAAAGACTTCAACTCTTCGATAAGGTATGAATTTTCGAGACGAAATTTTTTAAGGGAGAGTTTAGCACCCCAAATTATACTGGCGCTTTATAACATGTTTTGGGTATAATAAAAAGTAGCTGATATTTTTCTGAATAAATTAATGCTAAAATAAATAAGCAAAAACTGACTTGACATAGATGAAGGGTAAATTAATAATTTACTAATCCAAGACCCAAGGGTTATAATTGAAGAAGATTGTATGCTAATATAGATTGGTATGTTTCGAATTGCAAATAAAAGGAAATTAAAGGACTAAGTTGCAAAAACACAATTTAAGTCAACAAAGATAAAGCCAAACATGGCTTTAATGAAATCTCATTTTTGGCATTTATGTTAGGGCAAATCGGATAAGGGAGAAAGAAAAGAAGAGAAGAAGAGAAGAGAAGAAGAGAAGAAGAAGAAGAAGAAGATAAGAGAAGAAGAAATCAAGGTATGAAATTGTTTGTATGGAACTTTGGTAGAATTGTGTATGGAATTTTGTATGGAATTTGTTAGGATTTGTATGGATACTTGTTTAGAGGTTTGGAATACCTCTTTTTGTATAGAATCCTTGTTTGGAATGGTTGTTTGGTTTGGTTGTGGTACTCAATGGAGGAAAAATTTGTATTGAGAAAATGTTGGATTTTAGGAAAGATGCTGTCCATTGTTTTTAAACCTATGTTTTTGTTTTGGGTATAACTTGGCCATCACTTATCCAAATTGAGTGATTCAAATTCATGGGTAAACTAGACTTCTAAGAGAACAAATCTCCCTGACATAAGTGTATCCAAATTTAGACCCCAGTATACCCATAAAATTCGTCAAAATGAGGCTCTGTTTTCGGGTTAATTTTGATACAGTTTTGGTATTTAGGCTATAAGTTGAGTTTCACTCATCCAAATTGAGTGATTCAAATATTTAGGTAAACTTCTAGGAAAACAAATCTCCCTGAAATAAATGTATCCAAATTTAGACCCCATTAGACCCAGAAAATTCTCAAAGTAAGGGAACAATTATGTTCCTGAAATCTGTCTTATAACAGTCCCCTGAACTGGAGTAATTCCGATTGTTTAAATCATAACTTGAGTTATATTGGTCCAAATGAGGTGATTCAAATTTTTGTACAAACTAGACATATGGGAGAACAAGTTTCATGAAGAATTTATGGTCATATTATGTTTCTAACATTCCCAGATAATTTTCAAATATAGGACACAATTCCAGATTCTGTTCCTAGAAACTGTCCAGGAGCAGTTCTAAATGTTTAGACCATATCTCCTAAATTAAAAGTCCAAATGACACGATTTTTGAACCATAAGAAACTTAAGACATAGGGGTATATTGAGTAGAAGCATTCTTTCTAACAACTCAAGCATGTGGTCAAAATTGTAGTTGAAAATGGACTTGGGATGTAAGACCCGAGAAAATTCCAATTTATGGAAAAAGGGCAAAATCGTAATTTCGGTAAAAATCCAAAATTTTTCTAGATCTCGGATGATGAAATGGATTTCACCGTTGGAATCGTCTCGCGAAATCTAGCTAACACGTCGAATTTCGTCAAATTCCGAGACAGTCGAGATTTGCACATTTTTCGAAAATTTAGTATTGGGTGTCGTAAAACGATGTTCGATGTGAAAAAAGTCACATATAACATGTACTCATGTAACACATGTTGCATGAGTAGAGAAATGATGGAAATGGACGGCCGAGGTAGTGCCAAATGTCAAAAATCAAAGCTTGGGGACATAGATGGCATTTTTGGAATTGTTTTAAGTGATAATAGGACAAAAGTGAATAGTATCATCTCCTTTATTAAAAAGACCAAACAAAAACGTGATGGGGGAGGAAATTTCTTACAGTGGCTATGGCTTTTGAGTTTTAGTGAGAGAGAGAGTGACTTCTCTCTAAAATACCGGGCGATCCGATCGTCGAAATTCTTCGGAGCAAGAAGGAAAGCTGTTCTACGCGACGAGGCCTACGCGTGGGTTATGATTTTAACGAGTTTCGACAAACTCCGTGAGGTAGGAGATTTATCCTACTTGGTTTTACACTTTGTTTAAGTGTTTTATGATGTTTCGGTTGGTTTGAGGCCTTGAACGGCCGTTTGATCGCCTCAAAACTCGCGACCGGCAGAAAAATTATGGCACTCCATTTTGGGATGCCCTGAATGGGGTATGACTGGTGCATTATGTGATAAATTATTGCATTAATTCATGTGTTGATCGTGTAAGTGAGGAAATGGCCATTAAACCGGGTTCACAAAGTGAGCCAGATGATTGAATGATTGGCGGATTAACGATGGCAGGGTTTATTGTTCACGTGAGAATAGTGACACGAAAATAAAATTTTTATTAATGACGTGTTTGGTCGAGGTAATTAAAATTTAGGCCCCGCTCATGTTTGATCATTAGCCCACGTGAGCTAATTTTGATGTAATGGATTGTGAAATTACATGACATGTTTGTGTGATTTAAATTATGTGAATATATGCATGATTATATATTTGCATGTGTTATAAAAACTGAATTGGAATTGGCATCATGCATTCCATATGCACTAGGGCACCCTAGAACGATAGGAGTGAGTGCATGAGGTGGTTTATTGAGAGAGTGGTTTCGGAGGGTTGACTAATAATAATAATTATCGGAGGGTAGTCCATTATAAATGTGATCATCGGGTCGGCTGATTGATACATCGGAGGGTTGTCCACTAAATAGATAATCGGAGTCGGTCCATTACTTAGATCGGAGGGTTGTCCACAATTAAAAGCAAATACCTTTGTTTTGGAAATTAATGTTTCTCATACGTGGCTTAGGCAAGTGTGAGGGAGTCGGTGAGGACTCGGGGTATGAGTTGGTCATGTAGACATTCAAGTAGGATCCGCACATTTACTTGAATGTATGTTTTGAGCCCCCAGGCATTGCATATGCACTTAGGTGAAGCGTAACCCATTTAGGGTGATTCCACTGCCCGGCGAGTAAGCTCACCACATCGAGGATATTATTTTCGAGGTACGGGGAGGCGTTCGAGGAGACGGCTAAATCCTAGAGACGTTTAGAAGAAAGCTAGGGTTGTGGCTTTGGTTTTGTTATGTACATGTATTAGAACTATAAGTTTGATATATGATGTATAAGGATAATTTTATTACCTCTTGAAGCTATTGTATATAGTTGGGATTTATTTGGATGAGTATTGGTTTGTAGGTCCAGTAGTAGTTTACTCATATATATGTCATATTAGGCTGATTTGGGACATGTTTTGTTCTTGGGTAGAGCTCCCAGTGCAAAGGGACTACGCAGATTTTAAATGGTGTGTCGGGTGCAGATATTCACAGTATCCATGAGTTGTGGGTTGTCAACGGACCCCCGGGAAATGGTGCGTCACATGGGAGCTGCCTCGAACTGTTCAGGCATAATTAGTTATGGAAATTGAAATTTTATAAAGGTTATATAATTGTATTGTTATATGAAATATGTGTCGCTAATAATATGATCGTGATAACGTGTTATGAAAGTTAAAAAAGAATCTATTATAATTTGTTATATAAAAAATACAGGTTAAATGCTTATAAATTATTTGATAGATATCTCATAAGTATACATGATATCAGTAGTTATTCATGTATGTGAGATATCTTTTTTTGATACCTGAAAGATTGTTGAGAAAACATAATAAAACTGATTGTCTGCTTATGATCGAGTAGTTGGATAGGTAAGCATGCTTATAGGGATACAATTGCTGGAGCATACAGTTTATAGATATCGAGGCCCCGTTTGGGTCGATGACATAGATCTCGTTTGGATCATTATAGCGGTCCCGTTTAGGTCATACATATAGAGATCACTATCTTGTATAGTGATAGTACCCTTCGGGTACATACAGTTCTTTCTCGGTTCCACTTCTAAGGTATATACAAGGATGAAACATAAAAGCAAATGACAAGAATATGCAAATGATTTGGATACTGATAAATGACATTATATGACATGATATGAAGCATAGCAACTGTATGTGATAATGAAATTATCTTATGATAGAGCAGAAGCGAAATGTATACGAGACGATGATAAGTAAATATGAAGTATGTATAAGCATATGTAAATTACATGTGAAATATTAATGTGCATAAGCATAGGTATAAAAAGCATGTAATTATTGTTAAATGTATATACATGTGTCTAAAAGTATGATGATCCTTATTAGAGTTAGATCCACAGTATTTATTCCCACTAAAATTTATAAAGCAGCATGGATTGTTCATCCGTGTAAGTATAGAGAAGGAATGAAACCGGACTTGATGCGTTAGCAACAAAATTGACCTATTAGGTGTGCGAAGACCTTTATGATCTATTTGTTTATGTATTTGTTTTTGTAAACAATATAAAGTTTTTATATGTTGAAACAGTCCATTTATGGAGTTTGAATATATTTTGTAATCCTGCACATTCTGAGAATATATTTTAAGTTAAATGTTTAACGATTGTATGGAATGAACAAGTTTATAGTAAGCAAGAATAAAAAAAAAAAAAAGGCATGGCTTGACACGGTGCTAGGAGTTAGAGGCGTCACATTCTCACTCACAATTTAGAGATTCAGAGTAATTATTTGACAAGAGGAGCTGGGTATAACTCCTACATTGGGAGTGGAAAATCCCTTTGTTGGCTCTTTCGGTTACCTTTGAACACCTCAAACTATACCCGATCCTCATCCAGTGGCGACCCACGAGCGACATGGATTGAGGTCAAAATCACAGGATCAACATCGAATATCCTTGAGCACCTCAAGTCTAAGGATACTTACACCATTGCTATGATGAGACAATCATCTACATTTAAATGGTAGTCATATGATTGTCTCATTATGGGTCTCAGTGTGCCATTTACTCTTATGACATCCACATGCTTGATCCCGATCGAGGAAGTATGACATGCTAGTGCACATGCGGATGAGCGATGTCTAGTCTTGTTGATCCTATGACTAGGGATAATTTAGATAGTAACATAATTGCACATAAAAGGAGTCTTATTATCATGATCCCATCATGATTTCCTTCATGCTATGTTATGTATCATGGACTTCATTAATTCGATTAAAGATATATATCAATTTAAAGTATGAATACCGAATTAACGAAGAAGCCTTTCATATTAAATAATATGTTGTCTGTCTGATAAGTGCTAATGGCGATTGCCTTTAGAGCACTTCTCTAGCAGTATTTCGAGCATAATTTCCATACGAAGTTCCGTACAAAGAGATATTCAAACTGGTTTCTTGAACTTCTCTTACTCTTTTTTCGCTTTTCTTTCCTTTCCTTCTCTTGAATAAATGGAGAAACGACCTAAGATATTCCTTTGGCGTACTTACCCCGAAAGCGAAATAGAATGGTCTTATCATAAGGCCATGTTTGACCTTATTGTAAGACCCGAGAAAATTCCAATTTTCGGAAAAAGGGTAAAATGGTCATTTTAGTAAAAATAAAATTTTTTCTAGATCTCGGATGATAAAACAGACTTCACCGTTGGAATCGTCTCGCGAAATCTAGCTATCACGTCGAATTTCATCGAATTCCGAGATAGTCGGAATTTCACGTTTTTCGTGGCACCGGGTGTCGGGTGCTGTAAAACGACATGTGATGTGACAAAAGTCACCTACTACATGTACTCATGTGACATATGTTGCATGGTAGAATGAGGCTTGAAAATGGAGGCGAGAGATTGTGCAGAGTGTCAAAATCAGAGAAGGAATGCGGGAATTTTGGAAATGTTTAATGATAATGAGACAAAATAGAGAATAGTGGTCATCTCCTACATTTGAAGAGCAAAAAACGTGAGAAAGGGGCTAAGATGCAGTGGGCATGACATTTGAGTTTCTAGAGAGAGAGAGAGAGCACCTTCTCTCTATGATTCGCCGTCGGATAGTCGGTTTAATGAACAGAAGGAAAGTGTTCTCGTGACGAGGCTGCCTTTGTGGACTGCTTGATTTGGTGGAGTTCAGACAACTCTCGAGAGGTGGGATCTTTTCCTACATGTGTTAATCCTTGTTTAAGAACCATGTAAATGATTAGGAACGTTCTGAGACTTGTTTTAGCCATAAACTCGGTCTCAAAAGCTTTGAACCGAGTGGAGAAAGAACTCACTATTTGTGTGGCTAGGTGAGCGACTTGAGGTTTCTTGTTCACGTGAATATGCGTGAATATTTTGCGTGAATTTTAAGATGTTGAAGCGGATTCAAAATGAATTGCTTGTGTTTGTTAATTAGCCCATGTGAGCTAATTTTGGTGTAATTGGTTGAGAAATTACATAACATATTTGTGTGATTAATTATGTTAATATATATATGCATATGAATATATTAGCATGAATGTATTGGAATTGACATCATGCATTATTATGCGGCTGAGACACCTAGAATATTAAGTGAGTGCATGACATGAGGTGAAAGTTAAATGAAATGTTTGTGAAAGGAATTTCGACGGAAGATTTTAGGAGAATTGTGTTGGGAGATGGTCACCAATTACCGTCGGAGGGAGCCCGTGAATTGTTTCGAGGTTCTCAGGCAGTGCGCCTCGGAGGAGTAGTCGATATTTTCGCGAAACTTCGGTGGTATGTTTTCAAGAACAAAAGCTTTTGTTTTGAAAACTGATTATTTACTCGCATGTTGGCTTAGGCATGTGTGAAGTCGGTGAGGACTCGGGACATAGGATCGGGCGTAGACATTGAGAGTAGGTTCATGAAATTGCTTGAACAGGTGTTTTTCATGCATGCACTTGAGTTGGGGAGTAGCCCGGATGAGGAAATTATCCTCTTGGGCTTTGCTGCTTTGTTGAGATCGCCATTTGGTGCGGGGAGTGTGCACGAGACGAGCTCAGAGACCGCATTTTATAAGAAGCCGGATTGTGGCTTTGAATTGATGATTTTATATAACATGTATTAAAATTATAAAAGAGTGGTTTATTAACTCTTGAAACTATTGTATATAGTTGGGATATATTTTGTGAGTGTTGATGCAGGGGCCCAAGTGGCAATTTTTACTCATTTTATTCATATGTGGACCCTGTGTAGTCATTGGGACAGGTTTGTACCTTGGGTAGTGACAGGCGGAAAACGCGGTGTATAAAATATACGCTATATCTTGTGGTGCAGCGTCGCCACAGTAGTATAGTGTCTTCATTAGACGGATATCGATCAGCGGGGAAAGGGTATATTAATTCTGAGTTCTGCTTTTTAGATAATATCGAAAGTGACTTTAGGAGGAATTGAATATGCGAAGACTACACAAACTAATTTTTTAATCGAAGTATTGGTTTTATTTAGGGTTATATCTCCCACACTGTCACGTTCGATGGATTGCTTTTCTAAAGATATTGTTGTGATATATTTATAATATGTCCAGCTGGCGAGGTAGTGCTGCCTACAGATATCACTCTCTCGAGGTATATCGCTATCTCGTGAATAAAATCGAGTATATCTCTATCTCGGCTGTTAAGAAATGCTTAAATGTTCTAACCCCGAGATGCCACTTTCGGGTTGATTATCTACATTAACCAAATCGGCTTAAAGCCCCTCTCTGCAGTCCACAGATACCCTCTGTCTCTCGAGATCTCGGATCTCGATGCGATTATGCTGTCTCTTGTGGTTATTATCATATAATTAAGCTGAGGTATGAGATGATCTGATGATTTATAAATGGCCCCGAATAACATAAAAGATCCGATCTTTAATCCATCACATATGACGGGTTCGAGCGTAACCCTAGAAAGAGATCCTAGAACATAATGAAAGAAAGAAGATGAAAATGTTTAATAAGAAAACATAGCTCTAATATGCTCAGAAAATATCAAAAATGAAAGCGGTGATTCAGGGCACTTCCTTGAAGCCAGTGTCTGCTCTGAAACCGTGCCTCGGATTCGTCGCCTCGGAGTACCTAATTTACGGGTATTCGTACTTTAAATGATGAGGTGCAGATTTTCGAGCTGACGTCGCGACATGGTGACGTCGCGACGTGGTGACGTCTCGACGTGACAATCACTTCCTTGCCTACTCCTCATTGTTCCAAAAAGCGCTTCAATTTGCTCTTTGTTTCCAATGAACTTGCAATCACACCGGACACCAAATCAGGGATCTATACAAAAACTATAAAATTATTATAAAATAAATGTGAAAATGGAAAGAGGCAAGCGCGAGTGTAAGATGAGTGTTTTAGGCACTCATCAGGTAGAGCTCCGTGAAGGGAGACTCTGTGATTTTAGTAGTGGTGTCGGGTTGCAGAGCATTCACTATTCGCGGGTTGACGGGTTGTCAACGGACCCCCGGGTTTTTGGGCGTCACACTTATCCTCTTTTGGACCCAATTTCTTAGCCTTTGCATTTTAGTCCCTCAATTTTGTTCCATATACTCATCAACTTATCTAAATTCTTACTATAACATATCATCTTTTTAAATTATGACCTTTGGGGCCTTATTTTACAAATTACCAATTTAACCTTAGTACTTAAATTTCTGAAAAATGCAACTTTTACTTATATTATACCCTAAACATGTAATAAACTACTAGGGTATAATTTGGGTGTTACAGCTCCACTTAGCTTTTCGCTAAAATATGTAATAGGTTGTCCTTCTTGCATGAGAATTGACCAAAGACCTAAACCTGAAGCATCACATTCAACCTCAAACTCAACACCCTTCTTGATGACTTCGATTATAGGTATGGCTATGCTACTAAAGTCCTTCCTGTTGTCGATAAAACTAAGCAAATCCCGAAAGTAAAAACTTCAAACTTTACTTACACTTATGCAGCAGCGATCTTGTCCTTTCGAACCTGTTCATCAACCTGTAGTCCTTGTGCACTAACAACAAAACCAAAAAACACAAGCCTATCGGTGTAAAATGTGCACTTCTTAGGGTTAGCAAACAATCTTTCTTTTTGAAGCACGTCGAAAGCGATTTAAATGAATCGAATGATCATCTTAAGTTCTTGCTATATATGAGGATATCATCAAAATAGACAACCCTGGAATTTTCAGTAAGAGTACGCAAACATGGTTCATTAACCTCATGAAAGTGCTAAGTGCATTAGATAACCCAAAAGGCACAACTAACCACTCATATAAACCATATTTTGTTTTGAAAGCAGTTTTTCAGTCATCTCCTTCTTTCATTCTAATTTGATGGTACCCACTTTTCAAATCAATTTTGGAAAAGATACAAGAACCATGCAACTCATCAAACATGGTCACAACTATGACTCAATGGAAGGGGATCTAAGAGCTGAGGTGAGTCAGGTAACATAGGCTTTTGGCCATGGTTTAGGAAGAGGGGTTTTGGTTTTTATCAAGCCCGTCCCAATCACAAGAAATAAATAAAGTGGGCCTTATGACCACAAAACTAAGGGAATATAGCATCCTCAAAAGTGTACCTGTCCTAACAGCAACAATCATTCAAAGTAAATTGTCAACAAATATCCAAAGGTAGGCCTAATGCCACCTTGGTCCACTAATTCATACACATACAGTAGTGCATTTGTGCAAATGTCAATGAGTTCCCAACATAACAAGGTTGGCCAGTTGCCACCTAATCAAGAAAGGCAACTTCTTCAGGTCCATCAAATGATAAGGTTGAGGAGTTAACTTTGCGATGCTTCCGTTGGTAGACGAGGCAAAAAGATCGAGTAAAGGGAGAGAGATCGAGATTTGCATACAAAGGAGAAAAGCTTCTCTAAGAACTAGACTCTTTCTCGAATTTTTTTTAGGACTTTTTCAGTGGATAATGAAGTATTTGAAGTTCTAAAAACCGGAAAAATATTTTTTTTCTTGATGTTTAAAGACTTTTTCGTTGAAGAACGAAGGATTTGAAGTTCTAAAAACTGAAGAATGATTCTTTCTTGATGTTCAAAGTTTTTTTGGCGAAGAAAGAAGGATTTGAAGGTCTAAAAAACGAAAAAAGGTAATTTCTTGATTTTAAGGATTTTTTTAGTTGAAGAATAAGTGATTCAAAGTTCTAAAAATTGAAAAATATTTTCTAGTTCTTGGAGATATTTGGATTATGGGATTTCTCTTCATTGAGGATGAATCTTTCAATATCTCATTAGACTATCTGCAAATAACTTAGTAAAAAAGGGATGGATCTACTCACCAGTGTAAGAGGCAAGTTCTGGTCGTGGAGGATGGTCGAAAAAATCGAAGATTGCAATGGAAGAAGGAATGACGGCTGGTTTGACAAAAGACGACTTTAGCAAAGCCGACGACAACTACTTCGATAGTGAGGGCAATGAAGAACAGATCCCGTAGCAAGGATTTTTGGCCAAGAATGGGTTGAGAGATGAGAAAAAAGAGAAGAATGTGGAAGGATTAATATGTAAATCAAAGGGATTTCGTCCTAGTAACCTTTCAAATCCCAAAGGAGAGTCTTTTGATACAGAAGGAATCAATTGTGGAGGAGAAGGGAGATCAACAACCGCAGGTTTGAAAGAAAAATTGGCGGAAGGCTTTTCTTGAGGTATTACTCTAGGCTTCTTCAATTCCTCCAATTAGGCTTGGGTTTTGGCTCGTTCTTTCAGTTGATAATCCACATCTAAGGGGAAGTTGCACTTTGGGCCTCATGATGAGAATGAGAACAAGAGAAAAGAAGCCTTTTTGACATATAAAAAACTTTAATACATGCAAACATGGCCCGTGGGGGCAATTGTTTACACAAAAAATAAATTTTCAGCCCAAAGGGTAGTGGAATGGGTTAAATAGATATGTTAAACCTAGCCCAACCCAATTTGAGAAAGCCCAGACACATTAGAATCAACCCATGAAAAGGTCCAGGGACATTTATGAAATTTTTAAATAATTTGTCAAGTCTAAGAATATTGAGACTTTGTTTCAAAGGTAGAAGATGGAGGAGCCTTGTTCTCTAAGACATGACATGGTAGAGTACGTGAGCAGTTGCTGGGAGTGGGGAAAGTTACTTGGGGAAAGACTCTAATGGAGACGTGGATGGTTATTGGAGAAAGTCGACTGGGGTAGTTACTCAAGAATGCCTATAAAAGGGAATCAAAGCTTCGGAGCAAAGGATCCGATCAACCAACACTCAAAATAGAGTATTTAAACATTTCTCTTATTCTTCTACAAGTTCAGCAATCATCTTTTCCAAATTCCTACCTTAGTTTTTATATGTTCTTTCCAAGCATTTGTTATTTCAAAGCTTTCTTGCTTCAACATTTCATTTCCAGTCTAATTCTACAATGAAATTTATTATTTTTCAAGCTAGTCCGTACAGTTTTTCTCTTAGCTTTTAATTAAGTCTAATTTTCAAAGTATTTTTCACTTAGATTCTAAGGAACTGTCAAAGGAACTAGGTTGAGCAGAAGTTAGATTTTGGCACAGCTTCAGTTTGGAAATATTATAATTTCTTGGCACACCCATGCATCTACCAATTTCCGTGCTTTTGCATGTTCTGAAGCAAATCAATAGAAACAGTTCTACAAGGCACCAATTTGAAGTAAGACACTTGTTGATATTGACCATACATTTATTTCAACTTTTTGGTAAGCCACCTTCCTTTTCTCCTTTCACATGCTTTTAGTGATTTCAAGGGACTGAAATTCTATTTATTACTGAATTTAATCCTTTTTTTAGAAAGAATACTATATTTGGTTTTAATTAGGAAAGTTTCAAAAACAAATATAAGAAAAAAATAGAGAAAAAATAAGTTCCAAAACTTCTATCATGCATTATTATGCTCTTTTATATAAAAATTAAATAATTTGAAAATATATAAATTTCATAATAATTATAATTATATTTAACATTCTTTTGTTTTTTCCATCATAAAATCAACTAGGAAAAATTTATTTTCTTTTACATTTTTTCGGTCCCTATTACTTTACTTTTATAGAAAAAGAAAACACATTTTTATGGATACTTGTTTTTAGGGCGTTTGTAGGACAAATTGGATTGAATTGTTTTATTATTTTTGATGCTTCAACATTTTTTAGGTAAGTTAGAGCACATCAAGCTTTGCTGGCGGCATATTGCAAGCTGTTGAATGCACAACATCAAACACTCAAGCTCTATCGGTTAAGCTATGGATGCATTACTAATCAAGGCGAGTCAACTACTTCAAAACTAGTTTCCAAATTTCAACTAAAGTCATGCCAATTTGAACTCAAATTTTTGTACTATACAGTCCACATGCCTAACTTAATTGGTATAATGTTTAAAGTTTAAAAAGACAGGACATCCGAAGGAAGGGGACCCAGGTTCGACTTCCAATAGGGGCGGTTTACTACATTGTAACAAAATACTTGGTTATAAAAAAAAAAAAGTACTATACATAATTCTTGGTGTAAAGAGATCAAATCTCAAATCTAAAACATACATAATCCAAATTTATATATATAATATTTGTAATATTTTATTTATTAAATTTTATATAAATATATTAATATGTTATTGTTATAAAAGAATGTTTGTCACATTTGTAAAGTAAATACTAGTTGTCTTAAACAATGAGATTATATGCAGATTTGGGTTCCTCGAACACTTATAAATAGTTTTCTCATATTTGTATTTAATACATAGAGAAAATAGAATAAAACTTCATTCTCTCATTCTCTCTCCATATTTCTTTATTTGAATTTCTCTTCATACTTTCTTTGGTTTACAACACGTTATCAACACGAATGACTATGCTCTTAAGATAATTCTATAATCTCATGGCTATTTAAATTTTATGATTTTATTATAAATTGTCTTAGAAGAAAATTAATTGATTTTGATTATAATTAAAATTGACATTGTTACTATCAATTTATCATGGATTCTAATTGTTTTGTCATATATTAAAATGCTCATTAAAATGTCAAATTTCACAAATATCAATTTTGTGGCACTTGATATTTATGGAAGAAGATATCTATCTTGGATCCTTAATGATAAATAAACTATTGATATTTTGATGAAAATTCACTAGTCTAGCTCAATTGAGTATTGATCCCTAAAGTGAATGCAATATCATTCTAAATTTGTAGACATAGATGATGATCGGTCATGGTCACAGTCATGAAAAAAAAAAAAATCCTGATACCATATTGATAATCCCTCAAATCCTCGGAAAAGGAAAAGTCTCACTACCATAAGTAGATTATTATTGAGTCAAAATTGAAAGTGTATATTAGATAACTCTTCCAAGAATCATGAGAATAATTATTATAGATGTTGTATGTAAGGGTATTAGTTGCATACTTGTAGTATGCCTAAACATTTGGTTGACCTTTACAAAACATCAATATTGAATAATGTTATGTATTTTATTTTGAATTAATAAGAATATCATTTTGTCATTTATATTTATGTCTTCATCTAAATTGATGTGTTTTTAAGTTTCAATATGAATGATGGTCATATAAGTATTACTGATTGTGCCACCACTCACATTATTCTTCAAGATAATTTTTTTTTCAATTTGACACTAACAAGTGTCGGTGTGTGTACCATCATATTTCAAATTTAACTAAAAGCTCTAGAAAAGCAAATATAATTCATGTTTTGTTGTGAACCAAAAGTTCAACAACCCACTCTTTGGCATAACAAGGTAGGTCAATTTGGGTCTCCAATAATAAGTTGAATCATAAAACACTCACGCAAGCATCCATTAAAGAACCAGAAGTTTCTTTTACCCAATAAATAATCATGTGCTACTTGTTAGCTTTATAGATTATTATTGTATGCCATCATTTAGGGAAGAAAAGTCAATTCTAGAATAATAATAATAAATTAATTGGAATGCATCCATGATGTCTCATCTTGATCCTCATATAAACCAATATGAACTAGAAATTCAAAGGACCATTTATTTGCAAAAAATGATAAACCGATTACCAAATGCATTCATTAATAAAGAAAGTGACGAAGCCACATAGGCGGATTTTTAAATATTTTAACACGGATTTATGTCCTTATAGGAAATTAGCAAATGAATTTAATAGACGCCTAAAGTGTGGGAGACTTATTGGTTCAAAGACATAACTCCTCTAAAGAGAAGAACATAAGAAAAACTTGACACTTCTGAAGAAGAACAAATAAGACAAAAGGACACTATAGAGACACACATTAAACAAGAAGTCTCTCCAGAGGTGCATAATGAGAAGCCCTTGTATGGGCACATAGAAAACGAGAAGCCTCTATAGAGACACATAGTAAATGAGAAGCTCATGTAGAAGTAAATAATAAACAAAAGGACGTTGTATAGACACATAATAAACAACAGGTCATAGTAGAGGCATATGATGAAAAACAAGATCCTATAGAGGTACATAATAAACAAAAGACCCCTATAGAGGCACATAATAAACAAAAGGCTCTTATAGAAGCACATAATAAACAAAAGGCCCCAATAGAAGAACATGATGAGCAACAAGCCCCTATAAAGATATATAACAAACAAGGAACCCCTAAAGAGGTAAGAAATGCACAAAAAGCCCTTGAAGAGGCATAGGTTCCTGAAAATAATGAGATCTCAATAGGTAATGTGCATAAAGCTGCAAATGGGGTTGAAATAATATTGTTTTCTATAATATTTTCCAAGTGGCCTTAGACATCATACAAAATGATGAAGATCCTGAACTACAAAATGTGGAAGAATGCTGAAAAAGAAATGATTGGTTAAAAATGGAAAATGGCTATGCAAGCATAATTATACTTCTTAATAAAATAAGAAGTTTTTGGACCTGTAGTCTAAACGCTTGAAAGTATAAAGCTTGTTGGGTACAAATAGGAATTTGTATAAAAGCGCCCTAATAGTCTTTGAAGGACTAGATGTGCAAGTCAAGGATATTGTCAAAGCGTATTTATATGGACCCATAGATAATGATATATACATGAAAATCTCTTAAGGATTTAAATTTCTTGAAGCAAATAGTACCAAACATTGTAGCATGTTCTCAATCAAGTTACAATGATTTTCATGGGGAATGAAGCATATTTTATACACATGTGGTACAATTGCCTTAGTGCATATTTATTAAAGAAAGGGTATGTGAACAACCTTATATGCTCGTGCATTTTTATTAAGAAATCACAAACCGGATTTGAAATTATTGTTGTATATGTTGATGATTTAAACCTTGCTGAAACTCTTGAAGAGTTCATAAAAACTGCAAAATATTTTAAGAAGGAATTTGAACTGAATGATTTTGGAAAAACAAAACTTTGCCTCAGCCTGAAAATCGAACATTTTCTAACTAGAATGTTGGTTCATCAATCAACATATATTAAGAAAATCCTGAAACATTTTAATATGGATAAAGTACATCTATTAAGATCTCCGATGGTTGTCCAACCACTTGATATGAAAAAGGACCATTTCATCCTCGTGAAAAAAATGAAAATTTACTTGGTCCTGAAGTACCATATCTTAGTGCTATTGGTGCACTTATGTATCTTGCTAATTGTATTGTCCAGATATTGATTTTTCCTTCAATTTACTAGCCAGGTACAGTTCTGCTCAAACTCGAAGACATTGTAATGGTATAAAAGATGTACTATGTTATCTCCATGGAATTACTAATATGAGTCTATTTTATACAAATGAGTTAAAACCTCAATTACTTAGATATGCAAATGCAAACTATCTTTCAAATTCATACAAAACCATATTACAAACCAACAAATACTCTAAAGTGATAATCGAGTAGATCTATTCATAAAGGCATTGCCAACCTTAACATTCAAGAAGTTAATGTACAATATTGAAAATTTTCAATTAAAGGATATTGACATGAGGGGGAGTATCATTTGATGTTAATGTACTGCACTATCTTTTCCTTCGTTTAGGTTTTATCCCATTGGGTTTTACTAGCAAGGATTTTAATGAGGAAGTCCTAACAAATTTCCTTAAGTTCCGTAATAGTCATTAAATGTGTGAATGAAAATCAATTTACAAAAGGAATGTTTGTCATCTTTGTAAAGTAAATACTAATTGCCTTAAACAGTGAGATTACATGCAGATTGGGGTTCCCCAAATACTTATAAATAGTCTTATTGTATCTGTATTTAATGCATCAAATAAAAGAGAATAAAACTCCATTCTATCATTCTCTCTCCAGGTTTATTTATCTGAATTTCTCATCATACTTTCTTTGGTTTACAACAGTTTTATTTTATTAAACAAAAAAAATGAATGGATCACATGAATATGTTAAACAAAATATTTTATTTATTAAATTAATTAAATTTTATTAATATTTTTAATTTTATATAACCATATTAGATGTGGAAAATTGTTGAAATGGTAATACAAATCATATTATTATTTTGTTCATATATTCCTTTTTTTTTTTTTTTGAGGAATTGATATATCCCATAATCGAAAAATATTTAAATGGTAATACGGATCATATTGTTTTTTTTTTTTTGTTGTTGTTGTTGTTGATATATGCTCGAGAGTTTCAGCATGAGTGGTTTGCTTGGATTTGAGTGAATTTGAGGTCTTCCGTTCACCCCCTTCCTAGTTTAATATTGATTTTTCCTTGGGTACAACAAATTAGTCCCACATTGAAAACTAAAGGAGCTAAAAAGAACTATATGCCTGCCCCCATTAACACATACAACTAGGTGGTTGCCTAATCCTTGCGTGACATCAAATAGTTTTGATAAAAAATGGAAGTGGGCCTAGGCTATAAGAGAGTTCTATATACATATAAAATTGGTTAGAAATCCCTTATAGCCTAGGCCCACTTCCATTGTTTTTAGGCTGTAAGAGAGTTCTATATACATATAAAATTGGTTAGAACTCCCTTATAGCCTAGGCTATGTATATGTATATGTCATATATAAATATGTATTCTTAAGCACAATTCTTAATGTTGGGACTTTGTGAGAGTTTAGACTTTAGTGCGTATAAAGAATATATATGGAAGTGGGCTTTGGAAGTTTTGATAAAAAATGTAACAGAGTTCTATATGCATATACAATTGGTTAGACTCCCTTATAGCCTAGGTTACGTATATGTATATGTCATATATAAATATGTGTTTTTAAGCACAATTCTTAATGTTGAGACTTTGTGAGAGTTTAAACTTTAGTGCGTATAAAGAAGGTATAAAGAATATATATGGAAGTGGGCTTTGGAAGTTTTGATAAAAAATGGAAGTGGGCCTAGGCTATAAGGGAGTTCTAACCAATTTTATATGTATATAGAACTATCTTAAAGCCTAGGCCACTTCCATATTTATCAAAACTATTTAATGTATATATATGAACATGTATTCCTTATATATATATATATATATATATATATATATATATTTCTATCTCTCTCCTCTCTCTATACTCTCTATATATATATATATATATATATATATATATATATATATATATATATATATATATATGTCATATATAAATATGTGTTCTTAAGCACAATTCTTAATGTTGGGACTTTGTGAAAGTTCAGAATTTAGTGCGGTATAAAGAATATATATGGAGGTGGGCTTTGGAAGTTTTGATAAAAAATGGAAGTGGGCATATTTAATATATATATAAAGTGGAAGTGGGCCTAGGCTATAAGGGAGTTCTAACCAATTTTATACGTATATAGAACTCTCTTACAACCTAGGCCCACTTCCATTTTTTATCAAAACTATTTAATGTATATATATGAATATGTCATATATAAATATGTGTTCTTAAGCACAATTCTTTATGTTGGGACTTTGTGAAAGTTCAGAATTTAGTGCGGTATAAAGCATATATATGGAAGTGGGCTTTGGAAGTTTTGATAAAAAATGGAAGTGAGCATATTTAATATATATATAAAATGGAAGTGGGCCTAGGCTATAAGGGAGTTCTAACCAATTTTATATGCATATAGAACTCTCTTACAACCTAGACCCACTTCCATTTTTTATCAAAACTATTTAATGTATATATATGAATATGTATTCATATATAAATATGTGTTCTTAAGCACAATTCTTAATGTTGGGACTTTGTGAGAGTTCAAACTTTAATGTGGTATGAAGAATATACATGGAAGTGAGCTTTGGGAGAGCCAAGTGTATTAAATATAGTTTTATTCTATATATATATATATATATATATATATATATATATATATATATGTCAGATATAAGTCTTAGGCATAGTTCTTAATGTTAGGACTTTGTGAAAGTCGGGACTTTAGTGCGATATAAAGTATATACATAAAAACATAAGCACGCACAATCTTTTACGTGGTTCAGCAACTGTTTATGTCAATGGGGTTGTGCCTTGATGCACGAATTTCCACTAATTTGATTTAAGGTTACAATTAATCATATATGGTACGACACTCCCTCGCTGCCCACGGACCTTCTTGAAACCTAATCACTTATAGTGGAATTCAGAATGAACTCCTTCCATTCCCCTTTCAAAAGCATCGCACACCTATACGCACATTACATATATAAGATGAAAAAATTAAAACATCATCTTTCATAAGAGGTGAAAGGCTTGTAACGTGTAATACCTCAACTGAGTATTTGCACTCCGCATTCTTCAACATGTTCGAACTTCGCTTGTTCTTCTTCAAGCTCTGCTCCTGAAATTATAGATGAGTAACTTCCAATCTCCCGAATTCATAGCCCTTGTGATTCGGTATTGGAAGTCTTGATAAGGTTAAATCATTATCCTAACATGACTTTAAGTTATCACAACGGAATAAGGAAACTTGTTGTTCAAGTATCCTCTTTAGAATAGAAACTTGATTTGTTTCTAATTATGGTTCGATAGCTTAAACGATTAGATCTTCTTGATTTGATCTTTGTCCACTTACTAAAACGATCCTAGGCTCATCGGTAACTTGCTCCCCAAGTATCTTGACCTCAAAGGTTCCAAAACTGACTTGTGTCCCACGTCAGCTCTGTCCTTAGTTCGGACTCTTCGAGACTACCATGTCCTTGCATTTTTTTTTGTGTGTGTGTGTGTGGGCCTTCACCTTTCATTCTTCAAGTGATGTGGGATACTATAATCCATCTTCATTGGAGCTCAGGGCCACAATGATACATACACAACTTTACACCAGCTCACTTCGGTTTTGCTTCTTTGTTGGGCCTATGCCCTTTAGAAAGACCTCGATAGTGTTAAGTTAAAGTCTTTCATATATGCTCCACCTTTCACTCTTCGGGCAGTTTGGGACACTACACTATTTGTGTCCCACCTTGTAGCCTTCTTTTGCGGTATGATAATTTGGATTGCCATGTAACATTGCTTTATATCGCATCTCACATAAATGTGAACAACATTTGGATTTGTAGAAATATTTGGAGATATTGGGGCTTGATGTAATGATTAAATGAAATCATCAATATTTATCTTAAATATAATGAAAATTACAAATAAAAATATAATATAAAATTTATACACGATGCATATTTTAAATTCTTTATTTGTTAGTTAAAAAAATTAGTTTAGTTCTAAAAAGACACATAATTTATTCCCACCTACTCCAATGTCCCAAGTCCAATCATAAAAGGGTTAAGTATTCTAAAGTCATAAAAGAATCCTTTAAATTACTATAACCATCCGGGTGTTGAAAGAGTAATATATATATATATATATATATAATTAAGAAAAAAAGAAGTTTGAATTCAACTTACAATTTGTTTGAAATTCTAGCTATAAGCTTGCTGCCCAAGCAAGAGGATTCCATTAATCACTATAAATTAAAATAGCTTTACGGATTAAGAGGGCATCCATAAAGAATGGAAGAAGTGAAGCTAATAGGAACATGGCCTAGTCCATTTAGTTACAGGGTGATATGGGCTCTGAAACTGAAGGGCATACCATATGAATACATAGAAGAAGATCTTTCCAACAAAAGTCCTATGCTTCTTCAGTACAACCCTCTCCACAAGAAGATTCCAGTACTTGTTCATGGCGGAAAACCCATCTGCGAGTCAGCGGTTATCCTCCAATACATTGAAGACGTGTGGCCGCAGAATCCATTGTTGCCAAATGACCCTCATGAAAGAGCTGTGGCACGGTTTTGGGTTCAATTTGCTGAAAATAAGGTACAAATATATATTTGCACATAAATATATCTTTTGTCCCAAGTTTATGGACTGTTGTGAACCCTGATCTTCTTGTATGTATATGGTAGGTTCCTTGCATATGGAGATTGTTTCGAACCACTGGAGGCGAAGAGCAAGAGAAGGCGAAGAAGGAAAGCATGGAAATGCTGAGAGCCCTTGAAGAGCATGGGCTAAGGGACAAGAAGTTTTTTGGCGGAGACAAGATTGGAATAGCAGACATAGCCTTTGGACAGAGTGTAGCTCTGCTGGCTGGAAATGATAGAAGACTGGTAGGGATTCAAACTTATTGAAGCTCATACATTTCCTCATCTATATGGACCAAAATTTTTAAAACAGTGCCTATAATCGAAAATCTTCCTGATTACGGCGAGATGTTGATGTATTTCAAGAGGGCAAGGGATAACTTCCTAGCATCCAGAGGACCCGGAATGTAGCTGGAACTTTGCTTTATAATTTGGGCTTTCATCATTTTTTTATTGATGAACTACAAATAGGTGGGGCTAGGTTAAGCGTACAGTAGTTTCATCATTTTTCTTTTTATTTTTTATTATAGGTGATGGTGATGTTATACTTGTATATTTGTTCGGTTTTTCTTGTCATTCTCCAATATCATCAGGCACTTATTATATGATTTCATCAGGAAATTAAAATCTATAGAATTCTTTGACTTTGGAAGGTTAGATTAATTTGCCCATGCCCATCTTTTTCTTATTAAAATAAAATAATAAAGAAAAAAATAGTGACTTTTCGAATAACCATAGACCAAGTGGTTGTCTTGGAATTATTTTGAGTGGTTCTATAGATTTTTTTGAATTGATTAAAAAAAAATCCTAATCATATGCATTACTTTTGGAAACAAACAAAAAACACTTCTACATTTTTAAAATATTTAAATTTTTTTAATTAAGTATTAGAAAATATTTTTATCTGCTTTTAAATTACTCCTAAACAAAGATCATTTCAATTCCTAAAGTAATACTATTTTCCAATATCCATTAGGCTCGTATTAAGTGGGAGTAACAATTGCAAAACTTCTATAATCAAGTTTGGTTTTTATAAATTTAGACTCAAAATTAAAGAAAAAGAAAAATATAAAAAAATAAATAAAATATAAAATATGAAGTTAATGAATTATTCTTTTATATTACTTCACTTATTTTAATTCTTTTTGATATCACGATTAACTAAATTGAAAACTCATATGCTTCTTAGTAATTGTAATTATGTTTAATATTCTTTAATATTTTTCACACTACAACCACATAGGAGAAACTAATTTTTTTTAAACATTTTTTTCTTTCCTTACTACTTTGGACTAGGACGTTTACTATGGATTAGGTTATGTCAAACTCATCCACATAATTTGGGTGGTCATAATGTCTTGTTAAAGACTGCTTATGATATGTGGGTTGGAAATAGGTTTTGAGCCCACTACTAACATTATATGGACCTACAAGGTTATACACTTAGAATGAGTTGGAAACTAGACCTTGGACTTTATTTCAATCTAAGGGATCTCCTTGTGGGGTCACTCTTTGAGAGAGAGAGGTGGCTAGGGTTTCAGAGAGACAACCCGTGTCCTAGCACATACACGTTTTTAGAGTTTCCAAGAAGCCTGTTCATGTTGATACTTGTGGAGGGAGAGAGCGTGATCACTACACCTTTAGTTCGACAAGGAAGGTCTTCGCAGACACACAAGGCGACAAAGAAGTGATCTTTGCCTCGGAAAAAGGTAACTTTATGCCTCTAAACCATCTAATCAAGTCATATGGATCCTTATATGGGTTCAAGGGTGAAAATTTTTGTTTTTCTACTGCTTATTGTATGTTCCCTTGCCTTAGAATCCCAACAGTTAATATTTCACCCACTATGATCGAAGAGTTGTTCCTTTTCGAGTGATCAAAAGAGTTTGGGTGGAATCCTAAGGGTATATCCTAGTAGTTTGCAAACCATCCTTAACCCTAGCACTTGAGCTTAACCTTAATCCAATAAGAGGAACACCTAGGCGGGGTTTAGTGATCAACTATATGTTGATTCCCCATTCGGACGATCGGGAACCCTAGAAATCCCTTTAGATCACCCTTGGTGTGTGTCCACTTAGCGAAACCCATCCCCAAGGCTTCCTAGATAGTATAAGTTTTGACTCGTAGCTTGATTCTCAACTTTGAACACAATCACCATAACTCTTCTCTAGAAGTTGATTACTTTACTTTAGAATTCATCTTATTCACTTTTGAGAGAATACTCATCTTGTGGACGACCCTAAAGTCACTATAATTATAATAGCTTAGGCTACCACAAGCTAGGTGATTATAAGAATATAAATTTTGTGATCTCTCAACACTAATCACCTAATTAGATTAGACGAATCAACGGTACCTTTTGTGAGAGGGATTGTAGCAAAGAAATAGACACTTTGAAGTCTTGAATGAGAAATTGTGTCGATGATAAGGCTTGAGGAATGGATAACAAGCATAACCAAAGACCCTTAAGCAGGTATAATTTGGTTTAAAACCAAAGAGTAGGGCAAATGGAGATGAGTGGTTAGGAACGGGGGAAGGTAATTTGTTAAGAAGAAAAGTTGTAGATGTGAAGGCCTCCCATCAAAATTTAAATCCATGAAGGCTTAAGCTAGGAGGTGAGCCAATTTATTCAATAATGGATCGATTTTTACGTTCATCTCTTCCTTGTTGTTGGTGAGTATGAGGTCAAGGGTGCTGAAAATTTATCCCCAAGGAATTAAGAGAGGGAAGAAGCTTACGATATTTCCCACCCCAAGTAGTTTGGAAAACACTTGACTGAGGTGTTGTATTGACACTCAACATAGTGAATGAAGTGTAATACAAGAGCAGGGACCTCTGATTTCAGACGAAGTGGAAAGATCTAGACATAGTGTGTGAAATCATCAACAAAGGATAAATAGTATTTGTAATGTTTAAAAGAAAGGTAAGAAGAAGGCCCCCAAACATCTTAATGGATTAGTTGGAAACGTTGAGTAGTTTTAAGAGAAGAAGAAAAGTAGGTGATCTGGTGTAATTTTCCACACTGGCATGCTTCATAGAAATGAGGTACAATAGTTAAGGGAATTGAAAATTGAAGTTATACATAGGAATTAGGGTGGCCAAGTCTATTATGGCATAAAGAAATTACATGTTGATTTTTATTATTAGGGGAACAAGATGGTGAAGAAGCAGAGGCGTTGTAGACAATTGGTGTGAAGTGATTGCTAGATTCAGACAAGGATGCAGAAGAGAGTGAAGAAAAGGTGAGATCCAGTTGATGCGACCCCTCATGTAGAGTGTATGTGAGGAGAGTGACCTTCAAGATCTTATCCTTAACAAAACAAGAGGAAGAGTTAAATTCAACAATGACATCATTATCAGAGGTGAATTTTGAAATACTAATACAATTCTTTTCTATTGAAGGAACTAGAAGTATATTTTTAAGAGCAAGAGGTTTGTAGGTAGGAAGATGGCAAACACTAATATGAGATATAGGAAGGGTAACACCATTACCAACTGCAAGTTTGGCAAATCCTGTGCATTTAACCTTGGAGATCATGAAGTTATCATTGCAGTTAACGTGGTGATCAATTGCACTACTGTCCTTGAATCAACCATTTTCATTGAGCGTGGATGGAGAGGCTAAGACGACTTGTGATGAAGAAGGCCAAGGATTGATATCTGTGGTGTGAGATGAAGAAGCAACACCATTGAAACTAAGGTCAAAATGGTGAAAGCATTTTAAGGCCGATTGGCTAATTTTACCATAGATCTAACATAACAATCGAGATTAACCTTATCTACCACCATGTAAGCCAAAACGATCTCGTGTATTTCTGCCACGGAGAGGACTAGAGGAGCCACGAGAAATAGGTTGAAAGAGCTAAGGAGAAGGTGTAGATGGATTACGTTTTTGGAAGAGATGCGCAATTGAATTAGAACATTAACAATGGAAATGGTGTTACAATTCTCAATATTCATTTCATGTGTTTGTTTGAAGCATGTAATGCAGTTCCTGAAGTGTGACTGAGTCTTAGAAAGTGAGATGAACAACAATGTATTCATACTCAAGACCAAGACCTCCAAGTATGTATAGAATAAGCTCGTCATCATAAATGGCATGTGTGACGCCCCAAACCCGGGGGTCTGTTGACAATTCATCAACTCGCGGAATACATGTAGCCATTGAGTGTCTCAATGCCACAAAATGAGTGTCTCTCTACTCGAGACTTAAACATGAGTAAAAATGGCTACTTCGCGCCCATACATCCATAATCACCAAAATATAACAAATTATATTACAATATTTTCAAGAGTTAATTACACTCTTATACAAACATGTGTCAATCGGAATGTTTCATACATGTTTTACTAAAGATATATAATCAAAACCACATATCGGCTTTCTTCTCAAAAGCGGCCTCTAGTGAGTGCCGTCTTCCTGAATACTCCTTGTACCTGAAAGGGGGATCCCACGACGGAGTGAGCAATGCCCAGTGTAGTATTTTCCTACTTGGGTTACTCCCCACCAAAGTGATCATGCAAAATGGCACACACCAAACATTCAAGTAAAACAAGTATGTCCCTACTCAAATGTCTACATGTTATGGATGAGAATATGATTCGCCCATTCCCACATCTCGAGCCCTCACTGACTCCCTCACGCATGCTTATGCCAAGTGTGAGAAACATTATTTTCAAAACAAAAGGTTTTTGTTCTTGCAAACACATTAATCATTTTCCGATAAAATTTCATTGGACAACCCTCAAAATAAATACGTTGGATAATCCTCCGAGGTGAATTATTGGACAACTCTCCGAAACAGTCATTGGACATCCTCTGACATGCACTGTTGGACAACTTTCCAAACTAATTCTTTGGACAACTTTCCGATATAAATTTTAACAACCCTCCGATTTTATTTTGTTGGACATACTCCGATAATTAGTTTGATGAACCCCACCCCTGAAAACATGCCATGCACTCACCTCTTGTTCTGAGGTGCCCAGTACACATGAAATGCAATATGCCATTTTACAACAATTCATGTTAATATATCAAACATGCATATATTAATAAAATTCACACACAAACAACATGTTATTCATTCATAACAATAACACCAAAATAGCACTCTTGTGCTACTCAACAATTTAAACGATTCATCTTGAACCGCCCAAACAACACAAACCACACACAAAGTCACATGAATAGTCCAAAGCCACGGTCTCAAAACTGTCCACGACCACCATTAGGGATTTCCTCACTCGGTCCCAATTTTTGGAACTGAAGGAATGACCATTTAGGCCCAAGAACATCCATATCCATTCAAATGACTCTTAGCCAAAGAATAAAACAAGTAGGAGAAAACCCTTACCTCCCAGAGTTTGTCGAAACTCCACAATACCGGTACCCACGCGTAGCCCTTGACGTGGGGATAAACTTTGCCTCTTGTCTCGCCGAGATTCGACGGACCGATCGTCGAAAAATCTAGAGAGAAGTTAGACTCTCTCTCTAAAACTCTCTCCTTCTTTTTCTCTCTCTTTCTTTTCCCCCCTTTTTCCTCCCCCCAAACCGGTTGGGTCAAGGTTGGTCAAGATTGGGTTTCCTGTCACTTGCCAAGTGTCAAGTTCTCATTGGCTCTTAGGAATTCCCTTATCCTCTTATCTATCTACCATGATTCATCCCTCACACAAGGTGCCATAATGTCTCCTATAGCCCACCGCCCAGGTTGATTGTTTGACTTACAAACAACTTGACATCTGCGACACTGCTTATGAGCCACTGTACTGACCAGTATCGTCTTTATCTCGGTGCCTCAGCGATGAATTCGATTGTCTGGGTCGACGAAATTGATATGGTACTAGATTTCGAACCGATTACAACCGATTGAAGTTCTAGATTCGTCATCCGAGATCTGAAAAATTGAATTTTGGCCAGAAATGGTTATTTCTGGCACTACCGAAAAATTCGGATTTTCTGAGGTTTCACAGCATGA
Organism: Tetrastigma voinierianum; assembly: GCA_016808115.1. Classification (NCBI taxonomy): domain Eukaryota; kingdom Viridiplantae; phylum Streptophyta; class Magnoliopsida; order Vitales; family Vitaceae; genus Tetrastigma; species Tetrastigma voinierianum. Next base: position 168,270 of record JAEQBH010002522.1, read on the forward strand.
CTTACTACCATTAAAGCATGTGTAATAGACTTCATTTTTAAAATGTATTCCTTGACTTTCATGGAATTCTTTTTGGTAGATTACAAGAGGAAACAAAGCTAAAGTAGTCTAGATTTCGATTTGGTGGCAAACAACTACTCTAGAGTATGCCATACCTTAGTAGAAGAATTGCAATTTATAACATGACCAAGCATTGATTTTGGTAAGAAAAGAAGATCTAAATAATGTGAACTGGTCTAAGCGGATCCACTTGTTGTGTTTTGGATTTGGAATCTCGTGAAAAGATTATAAGAATCAGAGATCATTACAGTTGGCTTGGATAGAGTACCAAGAAATAGACCATCCAGATCATGTGCTCAGATTGTTGGAAGAATTTAAGAGTGCTAGAGAGTGTTGTTAGAATAATCAATGCATACATTAAATGGAGAAAGTGTTGACAAGATGATAGTAGGAAGAGTTTGATGCTGGGATGAAGTTGTATGGGTGGTGGAAGAGTAGGATGCCATTGAAGGCTGAGAAAGCTCCGATGCCATGTTAAAGTCTGACACAAAGGTGATGAAGAGAACAACAAGTCTTCCACACATTTTCATTAATAGAAATATATATTTATACAAGAGGGAGTACATTATGAAAGCATTAGGATGTTATAACGGAAAAGTGAGCTGTAGCTGGGTCATGCATTCGTTGTAGCCTTTGGAGTCTTCTCTGACTCCAATGCTATATCGCCAATTGTTGGAATTTGGTAGAAGAATGAAACTTAAAGAGCGGTTATAGTGACGCTAATGCTAGATAATCTAACGGATTCTTAGATAATGGATTCAGCATATTCTTATCATATGATGCCCAATTAAGACTAGTTTGACACTTACATGTTAATAAATTCTGGTTCTATTCTAATAGGTAATAATGCTTCATGCAGGGTTGTTGGAATAGGGAATATCAAAGTTAAGATGTTTGATGGTGACATTAGAACATTGTGTGATGTTATACATGTTCTTGATCTGAGTAATAATCTAAATTTCATTGGGGACTCTAGACGGTAATGAGTTTAATTACAAATCTACCAATGAAGAATGAAGAATCCCGGTGAAGGGAGGGATTTCCCGGTTCTGGGTATGGATACAAGGAATAGGGGAAACATAGGATGTTTTGGGAACCCAATTGTATGTTGTTTTACCTATGTAATATTTTCTATCGTATAATGGAAAGATTCTCTCTCATCCGTGGATGTAGGCATGATTGATTGAACCACATTAAAACCTTGTGCATCTTTATAGCTGAAATTCCAGGATGTCGAACATAGGTGGTGAGCCCTAATTAGTTGGCAACAGATCCATGGTTATGCTCTATTGAATAGGCGGTGTGCTCCGGATCTTCATGTATGTGTTCTGCTCCACGATGAAGAGGAGTTGTCCTAGATAAAAGCAAACTATTGAGGCATGTAGTGCTTCATGTATGACATGTGCTAGAACGCAATAGAAGCCAAGGAAAATCCTGGGGTGTAGAGAGTGGATGGTGGATGATAGTTTGAGAGAAGGTTCGGTGGTACTTGTTCAAGTGGAGGATTGTTAGAGCTTCATATTGAAGATCTCTAGAAGAACAAAATATTGCAAAGCACACAAGATGAAGACAAAAAGGAATTTTAGTTCAAGGTGGAGGTTGTTGAAATATGTATCAAATTCCTAATTAGTATTAATTCCTATTTGTAAATAATATTTTATAGGATAATTCTTTGGTCATTATATTATTGTAATATTAGGTTTTCTTATAGAATAAGGAAAGTTTTTGGGAATATCACTATAAATATTATGAATCTTGAGGGGAAAAAAGTTATGAGAGAGAGATGAGCTAGTAAAGGTTATACGGGGTGTGTAGAGATGTGAAGAAGACTGAAGATACAGTTGGCGAGTCTACGAGTTGGAGTATGGATACAAGGAATGGAAACATGGGATGTTTAGGAACCTAGTGTATGTTGTTTTACATAAATAGAAATTTTCCTGTCATTGTAGTGGAAAGATTCTCTCTCATCCTTGGATGTAGGCATGGTTGGTCGAACCACGTTAAAACCTCGTGCATCTTTATGTGAGTTATTTTTATCTTTTTGTTCTTGATTTAATATCATCTACATGAAAGCTTCCGCGGGCACAACACCAATGAATATGAACTATACTCTTTTGATTAAACATATTAATTTATACTATTAATGGATGCCACTTGGCCTCTTACGATTGGTTCATAATCTACCATGGTGATGGACGTCATGGGAGTGGAGTGTGTAGTAGGAGTCATATCAACAGAATGCGTGATAACCCACATATTGCCCCACGTTCTTATCTAAGTCTATAGTCTTTCGGTGATCTAGTCTCCATAGCTTCAAATGACTAGGTCGGGCAACGAGATGATCGGTTTTCGACTCTTGATCTCGGTGTCTGATGTGCTTCGGACAATGCGGGGTAGCGTGACCTACCTCTCTCATGAAGGTGTTCGATGTGTAATCGCAAAATATTAGGCTAAATGCCTAGGGATCGGGCTCCCTAGCCATTCAGGTTTCTCACGTGTGACACATTTGGGATTAGACTTATCCCATTCCAATCCACATGAAAGATTTCGTTGGCACAACACCAATGAATATGAACTTTACTCTTTTGATTAATTTTTTTAGGCAAAAAAAATATCACTTGTGATTATGGTAGAAATTTTGTTTTTTCTCCTTACAACCAAATAACGTTCAGAAATAGCACAACTACTATTTGTTCAAATATTGATTTATATACCTTGTATCAATCTTGCCATACATTGAGAAAAAGTCTTCTCTACTTCTTATATTCTTGAAGCTTGAGTGTTTTGCTTTACGAGGGAAGTAGAATACCTACGAGAGCTGAAGTTAAATTGTTATACTTTTGTGAGGATATTATGTTTTTATGAAGGAATTTGATACCAACGAGAGCTGAAGTTAAATTGTTCTACTTTTGTGAGGATATTATGTTTTTATGAAGGAATTTGATGTGTTTTTGGAAGGAAATAAATTTAAGGGTAGAAATGTTCAAATAAGGTTATATCTCAAAGTAATTAATAGGTAAGGTAGATTTTAGAATTTTATTAAGTTTCCTTGATTCAAACAACCCTTGAAATTAGTCTTCTCTTCATACAATTTTTTTTATAGTATTGCTTGTTTTTTAAGACGAATTTCACTGTCTTTTAATGTGAATAGACATTGAGGTTGTCCATCATGCCTAGCTTAAGTGGTAGAGCGTTCACCCTTAAAACAGGCATAAGGGCATAAGGAGAGGGAGTCCTAAAGAGTCCCAATGGGAATAGTTTACTACCTTAAAACAGTGTATTAAAAAAAAAAAACCATTGAGGTTTATTAACCTTTTGTATTTAGGCTTAACTTCGTACATATTTTTGTAATATTGGTTGTTTCTTTATGTTGGATCTCACTGTCTTTCGATGTGAAAGAACATCATCGTCTATTGACCTTTTGTAGATTTCATTGAATTCATTTCCTCTTCCAGTGCTTTAATCAATTCCTTAGATGTAGGACCAGAAAGAGCATCTTGAATGGTTTTTGGCTCTTTTTCATCATGGGTAATCATGAAGGCTTCCTCCTCAATCTCAAATCGGTGACGGGGAACTTTCTCATGATTACTACGTCGAGGTAAGATTGTTCATGATCTTGTTCCATATGATCAAAATTTGACAACTTTTCACTTCCACTAACTTCTGGAGGTGCATGATATCCCATACCATCTTGCTCTGTGGGAGTTGAATCAATCTGTCTTGACCTTCCACTTGCCTCAGGATCTTCCATTTCATATAGTTCGAAATCCCCATTTAGCTCACCTCTTTTAGAAAAATCCTCTTCTAAGAAAATGACATCACGTGACTCAATTTTTGTTACTCTTCCAGTCATATCTTCTCCCAAAATTACATATCCTTTGGAGAACTTTGAGTATCTTATGAAGATACATTTCTTCCCCCTAGGACCAAGTTTCCCATATTCATGAGGAGTATTATGAATGAGGAGTATTATGAATATAAGTTGTGCATCCCCATGGGCACATAATACTTAAATCAAGTGTTTCGCCTTTCCATAGCTCATATGGGGTGGAAGGAACAGACTTCGATGGAACACGATTGATAATGTGGGCTGCAGACAATAGAGCATCTCCCTAAAAGGAAATGGGTAAATTAGCTTGCTCCATCATTGACCTAACCATGTCCAATAGGGTTCTATTTCTTCTTTCTGCTACGCCATTTTGTTGCAAAGTAGAAGGAATAGTTAGCTGTCTAACTATACCCTTATCATCACAATAGTTTTTAAATAAATCATATAGATATTCACGTCCTCGATCACTTCGAAGTGCTTTAATATTCACATTCAATTGATTCTCAACCAATCTACTATATCTTTCAAAGAATTTCAATGCTTCAGATTTATAGGAGATCAAATAAATGTGACCGTATATGGTGAAATCATCTATAAAAGTGATGAAATAGTGAGCACCATGTCATGCTTTTACATTCATTGGGCCACAGATGTCAGAATGAATAAGCTATAAAGGAAGAGTGACTCTCTTAGCCTTTCCAAATGGCAATCTAGTTGCTTTTCTTGCCAAGCAATGCTCACAAATGGGCAAATCTATTTTCTTAATAGACCCTAAAAGACTAGCCTTAGCTAATCTCTTTAGCTGATCTTGCCCAATGTGTCCTAAATTAGCATGCCATTTAACATCATGAATTAATGAATCATTATTGGAACTACCGGTAAAAAAAGTGGATGTATTTGTATTAATTGGAATATAATCTAATACAATAAATCCATCTAGCATAAAGCTAGACCCTTAACAAACGTTGTCCAACAATACATTCACATAATCTTTTTCAAATACTATTTTAAAGCCAAGTTGTAACAAAACAACGACGGAAACAAGATTTTGTTGAACTTCCAGTGCATAAAGCACATCATGGATATAAAGAGTGTGGCCCTTCCACATCACCAATTTGCAGGTGCCAATTCTAAGCACGTCCGTTGAAGTATTATTTCCCATGTAGATGGTTCTACTTCCTTTAGATTAAACGAAAATCAGGGTTTAGGTCCTCGCTAGTAATTAGGTTGCTACTGAGTCTACAGTCCAATAAGAAACAGTCTCAGCTAACATCAAGCAACTACTAACATATGCATTAGAGTAGCGAGTTTGGTCATACAATACCTTTGACCCAATGCAATGGCTTCCCACAATTGAAGTAATTCATGATCTTACTTTTGTTGCCTGCACGTCTTCCTCGCTTGCATTTGTTTCCGCTAAAGTTGGCTTTATCGCCTCCATTCCTCTGCTTTATTACCTTACCCTTCCATTTCTTTCGTTATGAGCCGAAGGCTCCTATTTTCTTGGACTCAGTCATATAAGCCTCTCCATAAGGCTTATCAACGAGAAGGTGATCCTCCTCAAGCTCGACATGTCGTGCAACATCATCAAAAGTCTGGATGTTGTCATTGTGAGTAAGGTTTATGCGCAGGTGCTCCCAAACACTTGGAAGAGAGTGAATCACAGCTTGGACCTGGTGCTCGTCAGTAACTCATGGTCAACACCCCTTAGCTCACTTATTATGTTAGACATGATAGTCGAGTGCTACCTCATTGTGTGGTTGGATTGCTTCTTATAAGCATCAAACTTGAGTGTCAATTGTCACAACCTCGTGGTTAAGGTCCCACCATATTGAACCTTGACAGGTGTCCCTGATTTGCTAGCGTTTGATAGCTATAAAAGCCTGACATCAAGTCATTTCTCATGCTACTCGACATCGATATGAAACAACTCTATCGTTAAACTATAGGCTTGATATGCTTCCATATCTCGCCTATGATGAGTAGTGTTTCCATGCTCAGGCTCAGCCATTGGTTGTGTGATGGTTTCCAGCATATCTTGTTCTTCTAGGAGATACTGAATTTTACGATGCCATACATCATAATTCTTAGCATTTAGTTTGTCTCCCTGGTTTAAGTCAACGATAATGCTTTTTGTGACAACCCTTTCAATCGTTCAACTATTTTTAAAAAATGACCACAAACAACACAATTCACAATTTCTAATTTCATTTCATGTCGCAATCTCCTAAACCAATCAATAATAACTTAACACAAATATCCAATCAATTCCTATGAACAAGGTTCCGTTATTATCGCTCAATGTAAACATGCGCTAATCGACTTATTAGGTGAGATTTACTACACCATCAACCTAATATTCCCAAAAAATAATAGCATATTTGCACATTTTCCTAAAAAAAAAAGTGTATTCCATTTCATGTGAAAAGAATTTTTTGTGTTACATCATATAAATATTCTATACATATTTCAACAACAAACAAGTAAATTGTCAACAAGTATGCTAAATATGTTCTAATGCCTTTTTCCAATTCATTCATCATCTGGGTGGACTAGACATTCTCTCTCAGCAAATTCCCTCAATGTCAATGTCTCAGACATTTTATTCATCCATGGGAATGTATTCATTGACCTGCTAGATTGCCAAATACTGCTTTGTATCCGGCACTCCATTTCTTGGTTTAGTCCACTTACAATATTATTATAAGTTAAGTCACTTATCCTTCTTGTAAGCGCCTTTCTTTCAAGTTCCCATGAATCAGGCAAAGAATCGAGCGCTATCCACATCTGTTGTTCTACTGATAACTCATAATGCCCACTGTAGGTCACATGGAATGTCCACAGTTTGTTGTACATCACATGAATGTGTTCAACCAATGAATAAGTTGGATATTTTCTATATGCACTTAGTCGCTCCATAGCGCCAAACATTCTATTCCCTACGTGTGAGAATAAAATGTAATTAACATTAAACTTATAAGGCATCAAAGTATATTCTTATTTTTTTAAATATCAGAAGACCACAAACTCATTTGAAAATATAATCATCAAATAGGAAATTTAAAAATGAACGTTTTAAAAAAAAAAAAAAAAAACGGAGTCCAGATGAGGTCAAACGGAATGGTCAAAGTTTGGTCAACAACAGTTAATGTTGCCAGTTAACAGTCAATGGCCACATCAGCAGCCGACGGTCGGAACTAGCTGCTGGTCGTCGGCCAAAAGTGCCACCGGTTGTCCACCGTAGCCAGTCACCGATCGAAAAAACCAGGAAAATATCAGATTTTCCAGAAAACTTTAAAAAATTATAGAAAAACAACCATAACTAAAAAAATGCTCGTTGGAAAGCTCTCGATAAGATCTTTCCATCCATATCAATTTTTTTTACTAAAACATAGTCATCTAAGGATCCAAAAAAAGCATTGAAGGTTCAATTTTTATAAAAAAAACTAGACACCCGAAGCACAAAGAACACCTTTACTGCTTTGATAGCAATGTAAACTAATCTTCAACGGAAATAGAATATAATACTTGTTGAAGTCTTGAATGTGATGTCTTTAATGCTTAAGGCAAGGATCAAATCATTCTAATGAATATGTTCTAAGTTTTCAAAGTACGGACACCCTTTCTCTCTTTGTATTAGGATGGTTGCGAATATAGGAGATTCTTCTAGAATGGGAGAATCTCACATTTTTCCTAACAACCCTTTAAGGTGTCTCAGGTTCCTGTATTTATAGGAACTTGAGATACGCTTTCAAGGAGACACATTGATGAGTCTTAAACTCATCTATTTTTAATCCATTTTTCTGGCTTATTTTTAGTATGTTCAGATCTGTTTTAATGCCAAATTATGGAATATTCACCAACTTGGTGTTTCGGTTTAATTCAAAAGAAAATTCCGGCAAAAAGAAGAGAAAAAGAGCAATTGTAGCGATCCATGTCGCGATAAGCTTGAGTTTTTGTGTGTCGCGACAAACATCGAAAACAAATAGCAAAGATCTGTCACGTTCATCTTTCCTATATTCGCAACACAAAGGTTTGAATATTGACAGATGAGCTATGTCATGACAACAGACAGCGTTTTACGACAGAAAATGGGAAGAATCTAACAAGTAAGCTGGACAAAGAAAGTTTATGTTGCGACAAAGTTCTTTTCAGCAGGATGTCAACACCAGGAAGAATTTGTCGCAACAAAGAAGCTGCTGTCGCGACACTGATTTTTTCAACATGGAAAAGCTCGTTGAGATAGAAAAAGAGCTTCGAAGAAAGACCTTTGTCACAACAAGGTAATGTATGTCACGATGCTGAAGGAAGAAGAAACTTTGGTTGCGATAGATAAACAAAGTTGCGACAGGTGATGCTTGCTTAGTGAACTGACCTGGTCGCAACAAAAGAATCCAATGTTGCGACATACTACAAGCTGAAGAGATGTTTTCTTGTCGCGATAGGGATCTTAAGGTTGTGACCCAGAGATAAGCTGAACATTGACAAACAAGGTCGCGACATACTTTTCTATGTTGCGACAAAGATTCCAACACAAGAAAGAGAGGTCTTGTCACGACATAACAAACTGGGTCGCGACACAAAGATAAGCTGAATACAGAAAAGTCCTGTCGCGACATAAAAACTAAGTCGCGACAGAAAACATTGACAACACTAAGAGGCTATGTCACAAGATCAAAATGAAGTTAAATGAAATGTCAGTTAAGTAAAGCAATAGACTAGTCGTGACAAACTTTCTGATGCATGACGAAATGCGACAATACAGAAACTTTGTTGCAGCAAGGGCAAACGAAATCTTTGTCGTGACATAGCGGGCGCGACGCAGACTGAAGAAGCAACACAGAAACACTGTCACGACACAATTGTCGATGTCGTAACATAACTATTATAGGAACCACACATAAGAGTGTCGTGACGTAGAACTAATAGAACGACAGACCTTGCAAGATAGATTGTTAAAGAGCCAAAGAAAGATCTGTCGTGACAGAATGAATATGCTGAAGAAAAGAATACCATTGCGACTAAAGAAACTTTGCCTCGACTGAATCTACAGAAGAAGACGCAAGGGAAGCGGGTTGCGACATCTCATTTGCGTATTTGCGATGAGACTTGCAATAAGAATGAAAACTCTATCATGGCAAGCTTTCGGGTCTGACTGGAGAATGCAATCTGGGCCAGAAATTTAGGGATTTTCATTGTAGCCTCGAATTTAGGGTCCAAACTTTTGGGACTCTATTAATAGAAACAATTTGAGGAAAGTAACGCAGTCAAGTCGGACGAACAATAGCGTCTGGGAGCTGAGGACTCTTTTGTATTATATTTTTCTTTTTATTTATTTATTTATTTTATTTTATTTTCTTCGTAGATTAGACTTAGTGTAGAATTTTCATTTGTTTACTGGACTTGAAACAGTGAATTGTTTAAAAGTTTAGAAGTTGAGCTAAATTGTTGAAGTTCACTTCCGATTACTGTCTGAATCCAATGAAATCTAGATAAAAGCTGGAATTCATATCTTCAATTGATTGCAGTTCCAGTGGAATTTTCCTGATTAGTATTTCAGTGTTCACTATAATCTAGTTTTCGAGAAACACAACTTCAGCTGGGAAAGATATGATGTTAGTTATGGTCTTTTATGCACAATTAGAAAGAAATTTCCTGGTTTGAGAGTCTTGAAATTATTTGATGGTGATGTTCATGTAGTGAATTGTTCCCAATATTAGAAACTTATACCCATAAAAGGACCTTTATGCAGTTGATTTTCGGGAGGCCCTCTGGTGACACGAGATGGAGATTCCTGAGCTTGGATCCAGTTGCGAGGTATGCTAGATTAATATTGATGAACTAATGAGCTCTGAAAGATTACTTAGATAAATCTTCAATTTACTCATGGTTTGAGAATTAGTTGACTGATTTATCAATTTAATTAATTAGAGACTTCTCTTTGGTCTGGAGGAATGATCTTGATCATGTGTTAGCTTAGATCTAATCAAGGAAAGGGAAAACTCTTTAAGATCTCAAAGATGAGACATCATTTATTTTGTAGAAATCTGACAATGGCCCTGTCTTGGGAAGCAAGAAATCTGTAGTCATAAGAAATGTGTATAAAGTATTGGAAAAGAAAAATACCCAGATCTTATAAAGAGATTTTGATTACAAGTAATTGATTAGACACATGAATCAAGTAGACATGATTCTCTAATAAGTGAAACGTATGGTTAAGGGAGAAATCCAAACTATACTACCTTGCCTCTTGATAATTACAAATTCCAATTCATGATAGAATAGAATTAGATTATGACGCAGGAATTGATAATTTCACAGCAGTGAAATCCCAGTGTCTACTTCCAGCAATAATCTGGTTGAGCCCAGTTTATGTTTAGGATTTTACATTTTTTCCTTTATTATAGATGTAGAAATTCAAATAGTAGAATTCTTAGTTAGAGTACTACAAATTCTATGAAATGTAAGTTCAAATAGTATTGGAACTTGATGGGGGTAGTTGAACTTTAAATTCTTTACACAATCTCTATAGAGCGATATCGGACTTATAGGTCCTTTATTACTTATCGACACATTGCACTTGCAACAGTATTAAGACCCGAACTAAATCTTTAAGAAGAGTCGTTTGAAATCCGTTTTATTATGGGCACATAAGTTCTTATTTAGTCCTAAACGAGTTTAAGTGCCTTTACAGGGATTAGCATATAGTCAGTGGTAAAGGTGACATAAACTGTATATATATGATTTGGTCATCACATCCCTTGGATGTGTCTCTTGGAGATTACGGGTGGGTCAGGCAGCCCAGCGACCCATGCCCGCAATCTATGATTTTTGCAGCTTCTAGTACGCCATCATGGAGATTAGGGCGTGGTTCCCTTGCCATGCTATACCTGGTTCCACTTTCTTCCTCTCTTCGAAATCTCAAAACACTAAACCCAGGCAGATCTGTGTGAATCCCAACGTGGTCCCAAAATCTCGAGGTGAGATTATGGAGAGTATCTGACAAATGAAGAGAAGAGTTTAGCTAGAACCTCTCGAGGCAAGAGCGACTCAGTCGCGAGAGACAAAAGGCGGAAGAGGAACCAAAGGCAGCTCGGAAGGAAACAAGTAGAAAAGAGTTGAAAAAAGTAGAGTTGAGCAAGCTAAAGCATCAGAGGACGATAAAGCATTCATTTCAGATGAAGCTTACTCTTTCTGAGAGAAGAATCTGAGCGACAAAGGATTTATCGGAAAAATGGGGTTTTGTACGTTCATCTCACCCTTTGCAAAAATAATAGAGAAAAGGGGCTAGAGCTTGTTTTGCAAGCACAGACCACCTGGCTTTGCTGCAGTAGTCAGGGAGTTTTATGCCAACATTATAGAGATGAAAGAAGATTTAGTATGCGTCAGAGGAATCTGGGTTCCCATGGGCCATGAAAGGATTAATGAAGTATTCCAAATCAAGGATCCCAAGAATGGATCTAAATACAAAAAACTGCTTAGAGAGCCTAACCATGAGAAGATTTTAGTTCTGTGCTAGAGAGTGGAATTCAACAAAGAAGAATCCCCATGAATCCATCAACATAGGCTCACTCACGGAAGAAGCTAAGGTGTGGTTTTATTTCATTGCTTTTGTAATAATTCCCACCAAGCATCTGAGCACCATAAGGGAACAAGAAGCCATCATCTTGTATGCTTTACTGAAGGGATACAAGTTCGATGTGGGGAAGATAATAGAATCAACCATCAGGTGCTTCCACAAGAATGTAAAAAGGGGACTGATCCCTCATCCATCAACAATTACCAAGCTCTGCATTTTGGTTGGAGTTAAAGGGACATGGGTAGAGGAAGAAACTTGTCCTAAGGTTTCTCTTTTAACATTGACAGGGGTGATAAAAGGCCCAAAGAGCAGAAGAGGAAAGAAAAGGAGATTGTGGAAGTGGTAGAGGAGCCTGAAGAAGAAGAAAATGAACAGTTAGGGATGGAACAAATCCCAGATGAGGGCTAACTTTCAGCTGAGGAGGAGATGTAGAACAGAAGAAGTCCATTAATTCACTCACCTCTTGAGAAGCGAGACTGAGTGAACCAGCCCAGTGTTCAGGAACAATCAGGAAATACAAAATTATGGAAATGCTGAGTATGTCGATAAAAAAGGAAATGGAGGAGAGAGAGAAGAGATGGGAACAACTGACGGAGAAGATCGGAGAGAGAGGAGTTTTACGGAGAATTTGGAAGCTTCAAGAGGAACAACGATGAGATGATGTCAAGCAAGAGATGAGGAATGGAAGAAAGAAATAGAAAGGAGAAGGAATTGATGCATAAGGCCCGGACTAAAAAATAAAGACATTCTGTGATGAGCGACCTTAAAGATGAAGATATGCTATCATTTTGGAAAAAGAGGAAAAGATGGAAGCTAGTATGTTCTGAGAAGCGAGGGGTTCAAATATCTCTACAAGGAACAATTCAAGGAATTTAGGAAGCTCATGGAGAAGAGAGACAAGGAGCTAGAGATGGATAACAATTATAGGCAGAAATTGTGGAATGATAGTCTGGACCAGGTGAATTCAAATTTAGTGAACATACACAATGTGCTCACTTAATTTGAAGGATCTATGAATACCATGGGTATTAGGCAAGATCAATTGATCACTCTGGTAGAGTACACCAATGATTACTGCCTCTTCAATAGGGAAGAACCACCGGCAAAAGAAAAGCTAGACATCTCCATCCCCAAGTTTCCTCCATCTCTAGCTAGCTTTAACCTTGAACCTCGAACACAAAACTTCCGAATCTGAAAGAAGAAAGATGAACCACTGTAATCTGTTCTCCAAACAAAATATGTAATCATTCCTCTTAATAAAAGTTAAAAACCAGTTATTGAAAAATTATGTGTTCAATTTTGTTTTTGATTGTTTGGTTGCTATTCTTGCTTAATTTTCTTTGTTTCATGATTGATAATTAATTAGTTGAATAATTGAGAAACCAGCTATCTAGATCAAATTGTCTAATTGCTGTAGCATATTTGGCTAAATTGAATTGATGAAATTGTGGTTGTTTTGGATTGTTGTGAGCTGAATGTACGCCCCGACCCCAGGCGGACGAGAGACGGCGAGACCTGTGGGACTCTTTACACCTTTTGTTGGACATTGGTGGGCCCAAGTCTTATAACTGAATCAAAATATCATATTCAAAGATACAAAAATAAAACTACCACTGTAGTGGTGTTTATAATGTCAATACATACAGTCTTGAGTCCCCTTTACATATACATATACAAAAATTGTACATTTACATTTACATAATCAGATCGCAAAACCTACTGGTGATGAATCCCTACAAATGTGCTGGCCCAGCAGTATGAGGAAGATCGCGGACGTCCTCCTCTGTACCTACACGGATTAAAACCCGTGCTAAGCTTTACGCTTAGTGGGAACATATGACTTATACGTATACACATGCACTAATACTCATTTATAGTAAGCATATAACAATAATAGATATATAGTAGTAGATATCATAATTTTTCATGAATTCATATAACAAACTAATACACATACTTGTACTTATAGCAGACTTATACTTATTCAGATCTCGAGTAGAGATTCTGAGCTTATCTCCTCTGAGGAGTGCAGAGTAGATGCTACGGAGACTTATGCTTGTGCGGAGGTACTCATTGGGTATATTCGAGGAGGCGGAATTGTGTACTGCACTTTGCTCTTTGCTGTCGGACTCTTGTCATATAAGCGTTTATCACCTAGACCGGTAATAAGAAATGGAAGTAGGACCTGACACAATAGGTATTCGATGGTGCAATTACGATTGTTGAGGGTCTTGTAGCCTGATGCGAAGTCTTGCGAAACAGCGATGGGGAGTGTGAAATTGCTATGCGTGCTTGCCCCCGTGCTAACGGAGATGCTAGTGGCACTAAGCGGGAGTCTTAGAAGCGATCAGAACATGCACATACCATGAAAGTTACGGCACTAGCGGAGTCTTGGAAGCAACGATCGGAGAGATGTGCACCGCCACCTAGCGAGTGCCATGTCATTTAATAAATGGTCTTAGGCATTCCTATAATTATATGTGTTCAGGAACTTAATATATTATCATAGGGGCATTCAGTTTGCCAACATTGAATTCGCTGAGGCGGTGAGGTACGGTCTAATTTTTCCTTTACCTTACAAACATGAATGAACCCTTTCATGCACTTATAGGGTCCTCATTAGTCAGTAAGAGCGGAAGTCCTCGAAATAACGAATGAAAAAGCGGAAACAAAACACAAAATTACATCTTGTGAGCAGTGGCTCTGTTACTTGGCGCCACGGCAGCCAAATCAGCCGGCTTCGGCCATCTTTGCGGCGTCGATGCATGGCGTGGGCCTACGTTGCGGCGTGGGGATCCCTACGCCACGGCGTAGGACCGTGAAAATGCCCAGAATTTCTGATTTCAACCCTTTTATTTTCCAAAATCCAACCAAAATCAAAGGATACTCGTATATTCTCTTGAACAACATCTCCCAAATGTGTTCTAACCCAACCTAAACCAAACATAGAGATTAATTTGTGTTTTTCCAAACCCAAACTCAAGTACTTATGAGTTCAAAGTTCAGCTGCAACGCCCGAGCACGTGTCAGCCTGTCATGAGCCAGGATCTTTCGAGGAGGTTCGTATAAATCTTTGTATACCCAGGTGAGGGTTTTACTAACCCAACTTTCATCAAATCTAGGGTTAGGATGAATTCCTAACTAAACCCTAGAAAATGGAACCAACTAATATCCATACAAAACCCAAAGCAAATCCAAATAAAACCATAGCAAATCCAAACAAGTATCCAAACCTTTCTTGGCTTCCTCTTCTTCTTCTCTTCTTCTTTTCCCTTCACGTATGAACCTCTCCCAAAATGAGAGACCAACTTGGTCTTATCCCATTTTGGTCTAATTTCCCTTTTATTGCTCTTTGGTCCTTCATCTCTCCTCTATTTGCACCACAAGTTATTCATATTTCCATGATAGCATATCATCTTCTTATATTATGACTTTTGTGTCTTGTACAATTTTCGGGTTTCTTAGATTTCACGTTTTGCATTTAATTTACAAAAAATTCAAATTATACCTAAAAAATACCCTAAACACGTTGAAAACGACTAGGGTATATTTTGGGGTGTTACACTCAATGCATGATCAAAATGAACTTCTTGAAATGATTAAAACAACACAACAACAAATCTCAAGCCAAATAAAACATTGATAGATGCATTGGGTAGGATAAAATAAATGGAAATATAAAGTTGATGATTAAAACAACACAACAACAAATCTCAAGCCAAATAAAACATTGATAGATGCATTGGGTAGGATAAAATAAATGGAAATATAAAGTTGTAAGATTATGAATAAATATGTTGAATTTCAAGAATAAGGAAGGTTTTACTAAATTGATGGAGCAGTGCTTACTTATAGTGTTTGGTAAATAGTTTGGTCATAAAATCACGATAACTGCTAAGTAGTGTATTAACTCTGGAAGAATTGTGCTAAGATTAGGAACATCTTCTGGGATACATCACAGTAGATTCTCTAATGTCCTAGAACTTGTTAGATTATTAGTCAAGGCGAAATCCTAGGCAATACCACTAACATGAAATGATTTAGGCCATCCTTGGAAGTTAGAGCATTTTAAAGCCTACCCCTATGATATGCATAAGCATATACCCTAGTTCCTTATTTGAGCCTAAATCCAAATTTCATTATCAATCAGCAATAGAGAAGCCCAATCCCTTCCTTACATATGATCCTACAGTAAAGAACCCTTATTTGCCCAGATTGCAAGACAAAAGACATCAATAGTGAAGGGACAAGTTTGAGGGAATATCATTTGGAGATGTAGAAAAATAAGAGAGTGGGTTGAGAGAGAAAATGTATAGAGATAATAAGAGATAAAAAGAAAAGATGAAAGAAGCTGTCAAAAACATCAAGAGGAATGAGTTGGTCTTGTAGCCTTCCTCCCTGGAACAATTAAGTCCTTAGGGGTGTTCAACACTTAATATCCTAATGCGATAATAATAGTTTATTAACCAAAAGTTTGTTAGAGGTGGTGAAAGCTTAAAAAGACCAACATTGCATTCAGAAATGAGATGATAAATTGAAGTGACAAAGCTTATAAAATAAGGAAAAAGTATCTTAAGGTGTGAGCTTGATGAAGAAAAGATACCGGAGGCGAATATGCGAAAGATGCGCAATAAACCTGTTGGGAAGGTTAGAAAATTAAAATAAAGAGAAATTAAGGATGTATCAAAAAGGCAAAAGTGTAAGCTGTCTTGGATCTGGGTTAAATTGAGCCTAAAATGTCTAATTATCTACCTCATTACCCAATCCACACATTACAAGCCTAAAAGACCTATTTGATTCTGAAGGTGATATTATGCTTACATTAGTGGAGATTAATATGACAAACAAGCATATGAGACTGTAAGAATGAAAGAGAAAATGCCAACTGAGTATTATCCCAGAAGTTGTAACTGATATGCTAAAAAAAAGCAAAGACCAGTACACACACAAATCAAGATTGAATGATTGAATTGTTACACACTATGAATTATTGGTTGGTTCAGTGAACTTAATTGAAAATCTTCCTAAATCTGGATTGGAAACATGTTTAGAATTAATCCTACAATTAACTTATGTTTCTTGCCCAATTGAGTTGTGAATAGAAAAATGTCCTTAAAAATAAAAGTTAAATTGTTTGAGGACAAACAAAATTTTCTTCTTTGCTGGGACAAGCAAAACTTTAAGTTTAGAGTTTGATGAGCTTTAAACTCATATATTTTTAATCCATTTTTCTGGTCTATTTTAGTATGTTCAGATATGTTTTAAGGCCAAATTATGGAATATTCACTCAACTTGGTGTTTTTAAGTGTGTTTTAATTCAAAAGGAAATCTAAATGAAAGAAGAGAAAAGAGCAATTATGCTACTATGTCGCGGATAGAGTTTTGTGTGTTGCGACAAACATCCAAGCAAATAGCAAATGATCTTTGTCATGACAATATTTCTTCTGTCGCAACACAAAGGTCTGAATATTGACAGATGAGCTCTGTCGGGGCAAAAGACAGCTTGTCGCGATAGAAAATGGGAAGAATCTAACAAGTCAGCTGAGACAAAAAAAGTTTATGTTGCGACAAAGTTCTTTTCAGTAGGATGTCAACACTAGGAAGAATTTGTAGTGACAAAGAAGCTCTTGTCGCGACATTGATTTTTTCAACATGGAAAATCTTGTTAAGACAGTAAGAGGTCAAGAAATACCTTCACGCGACAAGGTAATGGCGTCGCGACAGCGAAGAAGAAACTCGGGTTGCGAGAAGCAAAACAAAGTCGCGGACAGTGATGCTTGCTTAGTGAATCAATTCGGCCGCACAAAAGAATCCAATGTTTTCGACATACTTCAAGCTGAAGAGATGTTTTCTTGTCGCGACATGGATCTTAATGTCGCGACACAGAGATAAGCTGAACACTGACAAACAAGGTCGCGATAGACTATTCTATGTTGCTACGTGGCATCAACAGAAGAGAGGTCTTACGCGACATAACAACCGGTCGTGATTAAAGATAAGCCGACACAGAAAAGTCCCGCGCAACAAAAACCAGGGTCGACAAAAACACGACAACACTAAGAGGCTATGTCGCAAGATCAAAATGAAGCTGCAACAAGAAATCAGATTAAGTGGCGACAAGACTAGGTCGCGACAGAAATGTTGATAATACAAGAAACTTTGTTACAATAAGAACCAAACAGAAATGCTGTCACGACATAAAATATGGGTCGCGACACTAATTTGAAGAAGCTGCACAGAAACACTGTCGCGACACAGTTATCGATGTCGCAACATAACTATTCTAGGAACCACACATAAGAGTGTCACAATGAGAACCGATGGAACGCATTGCACTCCTTGCAAGACGCATTGTTAAAGAGCCAGCAAAGATCCGTCGTGATAGATGAAACTCGTCGCCATTGTAATACAGGTCGAAGAAAAGAATACTGTCGCGACTAAAGAAACTTTGCCGCAACGGAATCCAAGAAGGGGCACAGGAAGCAGGTCGCGACAGAAGACTACATGCTGCAATAGAGACCTGCAATAAAGAATGAAAACTCTATCGCAACAAAACTTTCAGGTCGTGACAGAGAATGCAATATGGGCTAGAAATTTAGGGATTCACAATGTAGCCTCGAATTTAGGGCCCAAACTTCTGGGGCTCTATAAATAGAAACAATTTGAAGAAAGTAATCTAAATGTGCCTGACGAACCAGAGGCCAGTTTTAGGAGCCGAGGACTCTTTTGTATTATATTTTCTTTTTTATTTTTATTATTTATTTATTTTTTTATTTTTTCGTGAGATTAGACTTAGCATAGAATTTACTTGTTTACTGACTCAAATGACAATTGCTTAGAAGTTTAGAAGTCAACTAAATTTGTTGGAAGTTCACTGACACATCCTAATCCAATGTGAAATCTAGATAAAAGTCAATTCATTTCTTCTGGGCTTGATTACGCTAAAGAATTTTCCGATCAAGATTTTTGTTCTCTGTAATCCAGTTTTCAAGAAACACAACTTCCACTGGGAAAGATATGATGTTAGTTATGGTCTTTTCTGCACAATTAGAAAGAAATTTCTTGGTTTGAGAGTCTTGAAATTATTTGAATGGTGATGTTCATGTAGTGAATTGTTCCCAATATTAGAAACTTATACCCATAAAAAGGACCTTTATCCGCCTCGATTCCTGTGAGGCCCCTCCGAGTGACACAGATGGAGACTCAAGAGCTTGATCGCTTACTTGGGGTATGCTAGACTAATATTGATGAACTAATGAGCTTTGAAAGATTACTTAGATAAGTCTTCAATTTACTCATGGTTTGAGAATTAGTTGACTGATTTATCAATTTAATTAATTAGAGACTTCTCCTTGGTCAAGAGGAATGATCTTGATCCTGTGTTGGCTTAGATCTAATCAAGGAAAGGGAGAACTCTTTAAGATCTCAAGAATGAGACATCATTCATTTTTTAGAAATCTGGCAATGGCCCGGGAAGCAAGAAATCTGCAGTCATAAGAAATGGGTATAAAGTATTGGAAAAGAAAAATACCTAGATCTTATAAAGAGATTTTGATTACAAGTAATTGATTAGACACATGAATAAGAAATGAACATGATTATCTAATCAGTGAAACGTATGGTTAAGGGAGAAATCTAAACTATACTACCTTGCCTCTTGACAATTTCAGATTCCAATTCATGATAGAATAGAATTAGATTATGATGCAGGAATTGATAATTTTACAGCAGTGAAATCCCAGTGTCTACTTCTAGTAATAATCTGGTTTAGTCGAGTTTATGTTTAGGATTTTAAATTTTTTCCTTTATTATAGATGTAGAAATTAAGATAGTAGAATTCTTAGTTAGATTACTGCAAATTCTATGAAATGTAAGTTCAAATAGTGTGGAACTTGAGTAGTTGGGGTAGTTGAACTTTAAATTCTTTACAAGCTCTGTGGGAACGATATCCAGACTTATAGGTCCACTTTTATTACTTGTACGACCTGTGCACTTGCAGCATTAAGACCAAACTAAATCTGTAAGAAAGTCATTGACAAATCCATTTTTATTATGAGCACATAAGTTCTATTTGGTCTAAACGAGTTTCTGGTGCCTTTACTGGGGATTAGCATATAGTCCCGTGGTAAAGGTGACATAAATTTGTATATATATGATTTGGTCACATCACACATCCCTTGGATGTGTCTCTTGGGTTATGGGTCGGGTGAAGCCCACTTGGGCAACCCATGCCCATAATCCAACAATTTCCAACCATAACTACCATCATGGAGAATAGGGCGTGGTTCCCTTGACATGCTATACCTGTTCCCACTCTTGACGGCGAAGGCACCCCTCCTCTCAAAGTGCCAAACCCAATCGTCATCACAAGCTCTCTTGTCTAGGGGTATTTGGCGTATTAAGTTTTGACCATAAACGCCTCGTTCCATGCCACCCTATCATCATATTTTAAAGCATTGATAGAGAGAGCTTTAAGTCCATCGACCCTTGGAGATTCTATAAAAGGATGCATGTTGTCGGGGAGCCATGGGTCTTCCTATACCCATACATGGGATCCGGACCCTACGCGACGTCTTACCCTACCTGAAAGTAAGGAAGCAGCAGAGGAGATGCTTTGCCAAATGAAACCGGGGTTTAGGTTCGGAACTTCCTCCAAAATAGATGACCTTGGGAAGTAACGTGCCTTGTACACTCGGGCTACCAAGGAGTTAGGATCAAGTAGCATGCGCCATGCTTGTTTGGTGACCATTTGTTAGAGAAGTGCTCTAAAGGCAATCACCTTTTAGCACTTATTGTACGTCTTATGTTACTCATATCTTCATTAATTTGATATTCATACATTGAATTGATTTGGATCTATAATCAGATTAATGAAGTTCATGATACATAACATAGCATGAAGAAAATCATGATAATAAGATTCCTATCATATGCAATTACGTTAGTATCTAAATTATCCCTAGTTTATATCAACGAAACTGAACATTCACTACAAGAAAAATCACTTTTCCCAACTGATAATTTACTGTTAGAATAAACATTTAGTGACATATATTTTAGATGCAGAGTAGTCGAGAAAAGGTGTGTCGCCAAATTAAAAGTCTCCCGATGGACATTTTCCATCGATAATAAAGAATTTTTAGCGACTAACTATTCGATGGATTTGGTATGTCACTATTGCCAACATATTTAATTAGTCGGAAATACAAATAATAAAAATTGAACAAATTTTTTTTATACCATTTATGGTTCTCCATTTTCTTATATTATTGGTGTTGAGTTTTGCTTGACTTGGATGATACTTTAATCTTAAGTCTTTTCCTACATTTTTCATACTTTTGAATAATTACTTAAATCTATGTTGTTCGAATAATTACTTAAATCTATGTTGTTCCTAGAAATCAAACTCATGACCTCAAGGAGAAGCAACTATGCCACTAGCCTAGCTTCATTATTTGTAGTATTAATGATAATGTACAAATTTACTAAAATAGTATTAAAGATGTTTAATATATATATAATAAATTTATTAATTTCATGAATAAAATTGTAAATGTTTAAAATCAAATATATTTATAAATTTATCATAATTTTTTATATTTTATTAAAATTAGATAAATTTCTATAATATTTACTTTTAAATATTAAATATTATGATTGGATGTCAGAAATTATATCATACATATTTCAAAATTTTAAACAAAACAACTCTAAAAATTTTGCTATTAGTTTTTATATAATTTATCTATAATTTTTATCCATAATTTGATGATTATTAATTAATTTTCATGTATACCATTATTTTTAAAATTAATAAGAAAAATAAAATATTTTGCATAAATACATATAAAACTAAAAAAAAATAATTATGTATGTTTTTTCACTAGTTAAGATCATATTTATCATAAAACCACAATAAATATATTTTATATTTATAAAACAACAATAATGTTTGCAACAGTTTAAATCTGTCGAAAAAATATTTTTGTTGACAGATATTTATTGTTGTAATTACCGTTGACAAATAGTTATATATAAACGATGGAAAATTTAATTTGAAATGGAATAAGTGGGTCGGTAATTTGTGATGATTGAAGTTCGTCACCAAAGTGAATGTGGGGGGTAAACTTTAATCAATTTTCTTGTAGTGATTGTTTATCAGGACAGACTAGCATATGTCATACTCCTTGATTGAATCAAGTAATGGATCTTATAAACTGTGATCATGAGCTGATTAGAGTTGACATGTGGATGTTTGCTAATAGTAGCTAAGTACATCAGAGACCTACTATGAGACAATCATGTGGATAATCTATTATATGTCGATGATAGTCTCATCATAGCAAATTATGCAGTATTCTTAGACTCGGAGACTTCCAAGATATCTCTTTGACGTTGACATGCATTTCTGATTTCATTCTTTATTGCCTCTCAGAAGTTGCTTTTGTTGAGATCATTACTTGGGAATCTTTGGTAAGAGTGGAAATGCCATGAAGAGTGTCTTCATGTGCATAACTGATGAGTAATGAGTTCGAGGACAAAGTCAATATCACTTGGGCTAGATGTTGCGTAGCTAGTCTAGTGGGAGCTACACTCGTCTCAGTTCAACCGAAAGGAGGGTATAGATTGGTGAAAGAACCACCACGCACTGTTCGCGAAGGTTAGTAGTTAGACCATTGACCTTGGTCAATCGGGGGTCACGATGTGTCATAGATACCGCTTCATGACCTTACTTGATTCAATAGTTGAATCAAGCGGGCCAACATACCGAACTCCAATAGGTCACGTGCGACTTAGAAGTGTGGGTCAATATAAAAATGCATTTGGCGATCCAAACATGAAGAATAATCTATACTAACGTCACGAGATTAATGGAACCTCAGGATCAAAAGCCCTTACAAAGAGGTAAAGTAAGCTTGGGCTTGTTCATAGGCTTAAGGGCCATAACGAAACACGCCATAATGCATAGAGATGCTTGTAGCTTATCATCTCTTAAAGTTTCAAGGGAAAAACTTTGTAGCCTATAAATAGAACCTTATAGAGAAGCCTTAACCCCAAGAGAGAAAAAGTCATTTTAGTCCATATTTCTCAAGAGAGTGTTCTTGAGTGTGAGGGGGTGCTCTTGAAGAAGAACAACCCACTCTTCATGAGATTTGAGTGTCAAATCCTCGAGCTTTTGGTTTACCTCTTCAGATCTAGACTTGGATAGCATCGAGGCTTAATCCGACACCGTTGCCTTAGAGGTTATCGACTCTACTCTTCGTGTGGATACTGTTAGAGGCAAACCAAGGACATGGTTTGCTTCGATCACTATTGCATCACCTTTCGAGATCGATTTTACACCGACGTAAGGAATAAATCTCGCACCCTCTTTGTTTTGAACCGACTTGATGCCTTAAGGGATCCTTTTTGGGTGGTTTTTGAAGTTTTTTGTTGTTGTTTTCGCTGCTTTGGCTTGATATACCTCCTTCAAAACCCAAGAGTGGTATCATAGCACACTTGTATGCATCAAAATTGGTTCTTGGTTGATTGTTTTGAGATTTTGATACCCATGGTTCCAAGCTTCAAAATGAGATTTATGGCTTGCAAATCTTTCATCCTGTGTTTTTCTTCATGTAATTAGATCATGAGATGATCTATGATGATTATTGTGAGTGAAAAACGTCTTAGATGAGATTCAAATTCAAAAACAAAATATTCTTTGAAGAGCAGAAACTGGAAGATGAACTAGTTTTCCTACGTAGCGGCTTTAAACTTTTCACGCTGAGGATGTAGTGTTAGAGAAGTGCTCTAAAGGCAACCACCTTTAGAACTTATTGTACGTCTTATGTTACTCTTAACGACATTTTCATGAATTTGATATTCATACGTTGAATTAATTTAGATCTTTAATCGGATTAATGAAATCCATGATACTTAACATATCATGAAGGAAATCGTGATGAGATCATGATAATAAGATTCCTATCATGTGCAATTATGTAAGTATCTAAATGATCCTTAGTCATAGGATCAACGAGACTAGACATTGTTGAACCAGATAGACTAGCACATGTCATACTCCTTGATTGGATCAAGTAATGGATCTTATAAACTGTGATCATGAGTTAACATGTGGATGCTTGCTAAGAGTAGCTAAGTACATCGGACACCTGCTATGAAACAATCATATGGATTATCTATTAAAATGTAGATGATCTCTCATCATAGCAATGGTGCAAGTATCCTTAGACTTGAGGTACTGAAGGATATCTTGGATACTGATTCTGTACTTAGATTTCATTCCTTATTCCTTCTAGAGGTCACTCATAGGGTGATGATTGGGTACAACTTGAGGTTTTTGAATGTAATTGAGTAGCTAACAAAGGATTCACCACTCATGATAGAAGTAAGAGTATACCTATGGCCTCTTATTGCGATCATTACTCGGGTATCTCTTGCTAGAGTGGATATGTTATGAAGAGAGTGTTTAGTGACATAACTAAAGAGTAATGAGTCTCGGGGACAAGATCTAATATCATTTGAGCTAGATGTGGCATAGCCAGTCTAGTGAGAGCTTCACATTGTCTATGCTCTGAACCAAGTGAGGGTATAGATTGGTGAAATGGCGAATTGCGTGGTAATTATCTATGGAAGGGTTAGCAGTCATACCACTGACTCTTTAATCAATTAGGGGTCATGATGTGTTGCTAGACGCTGCTCTTGACTTGCTTAATTCAATAGTTAAATCAAGTGGTCAACATAACTGGGAACCTAATGAGTCACACACTTAGAAGAGTATGGGGCTGATAGAAAACGTATTTGAATATGATCCAAATATGAAGGAGATCAATCTCGAGAATGGAATGTCACGGGATTAGTAGAATCCTGGGATCAAAAGCCCTCACTAAGAGATAAAGTGGCTTGGGCTTGTTCATGGGCTTAAGCCCCACAAGGGAACACAACATAACCCATAGGGATGCGTGTAGTCTATATTCTCTACAAGAGATAGGCCTTTTAGACATTTCATGAGCTAAGGTTTTTCTTTAAAAGGACCTTTATGGAAAACCCTAACCTTAAGCCTTCTCTTATCACATTTCTCAAGAAGAGTGTTCTTGAGTTAGAGAGAGTGTTCTTGAAGAACATCCCACTCTTGGTGAGATTTGAGTCAAATCCTCAAGTTTTTAGCTTCCCTCTTCATATCTAGACTTGGCTAGCACTAGGACGTCATCAGGGATTGTATCCTTGGAGGTTATTAGCTCCACTCCTCGTGTGGATATTGTTAGAAGTGAACTTAGCCCTTGGTTCGCTTCGATGGCCGCTGTATCTCCCTTCGAGATTGTTTTATATCGACGCAAGGTATAAATCTTGCACCTCTTTGTTTTTTAACTAACTTTGATGCCTCAAGACAATTCTTAGCGGGTTTGTTTTTTGAAAAATTTAATTTTTTCACTGCTTTGGAAATTGTTGCCACCATAGAAACCCTAACATTGGTATCAAAGCCCATTTGTGTGCATCAAAATTGATTCTTTGTTGAGAGTTTTTGATTTTTGGTACCCATGTTTTTCAAAGGTTCAAAAATGAGATTTTGTTTTGAAAAGACTTGATCTAGTGTTCTTCTTCATATAATCTAGTCATGAGATGACCAAACATGATTATAGTGAAGAAGAAACCGTATGGATAAGATTAAAACTCCTAAAGTTGGGATTTTTATCAAGTTTGTCGAAGTTGGAACCTAGCTCACGTCATGACGTCGCAACGTGCAGTCACCCACGTCGCGATGTGGTGCATCTGAACCGGTCACATCCCAACGTGGAGTTCCACATTGTGACGTGAGCGAGTGTTCTTCAAAAATATAATAGCAATGTCGCGACATGAGAGTCTGTTGCTGCCTTTTTGGATTCCGAGTCTCTTGTTTTTCTTGCACTATTTTGAGTACACATCTAAAATGCGATTGAGATGAAATTGCAGGTAAATATTGAAGTGGCTTCACCGAATTTTAGAAAATCTATGGTGTTTAAAGAGATTTGAATAAAATTTAAACCATGATTAAATACTAAGAGACATTAGACAAAAGATAGTACCTGCAATTACTAGCTCAAGGGTTGAACTGTGCTTCATTCAAGTAGTTGAACCCAAGTAGAGATTCAAAAGTTGAATCGGATAATGGATCAATTTAGTTCAAGTGTTGAAACCTTCTCATGTGCTTTTGATATCATGGGGGTGCCATTATCCATTAATTTCAAAGCTTTGCATTAGAGAATGCATGTCTAAGGGTGTATGTTGGCATGTGGATGATTATGGACTTTTCTCCCCTAATGGTGATCGAAATATATCAGATTTGATTATTAATTCTTTTGCAATAGTGCTTTGTCCTCGCTTCCCATTTTCTCAATGTATTTCTCTTCTCATCTAAATCCCCCTCAAATGTAACTTGAGGTTCTTTGATTGTATGTAATTAGATTACATAGGATTAGGATTAGTTGGTGGAGATACAAAAGGAGAAAGAAGCATGGAGGAGGAGCCAAGAAAAAAGTCCTTGAAGATTGTAAATTTGATTTCTTTTCAAGGGTTGTAATAATCATGCATATCCTAGGTGTGACCTAGTTAATTCCTTTTTGGCTCAAGGAATTGATTTTAAAATGTCCATTATCATGCCATATAGTTAGAGTAACTATCTTTTATATTTTCATGAGATGCATGATATATATATATATATATATATATATATATATATATATATATATATATATATATATATATATATTAAGGCCTCACTAATGTCATGATGAGACGAATTAAAGAAACTCCTCACCATACATCAAGGCTAACATCTTCCATTAATATGATGTAAACCAGAGTTCTTCTAGAGTAGTGGTTGTTGGGCAAACCTAAGCCCTCTATATAAGAATATGTTCCATCCATTGAAATGAGATTTCTTGATTAGTGGGCTGGCCTTAACCAGGCTCATTAACTTGTTGGGTAAACCCAAGGCTAATGTTGGATAGAGACACAGTTGGGTAGATGTACAAGAGATGTACACACATCAAGAATTGATAACCCTATGATAGTGCATAAATTAATAGTTGATAGCATTGGATTCGATAATTGCATGGAATTGCAATTGGTATGGACAAGATACCTACCTTTTGACCCAAGGTGGATTGTTGGGTAAACCTAAGGTCATTCTTGGTGATTTTGGATATCGACCCATTAGGAGAACTTCCATATAGATTTTCTCATATCAATAGTGAGGGCTATCGATTCGTAATAAAATAGTGGGAGCCATAATGTGTAATTATCAAGCCATAATAATCATGCCTTTTAAAGTACAATCTAACATGATCTCTTTTACATCTAAGTTGTTATATTCTCACCATGTTAACAACCGTGAACTTGCGATCACTATTGGATGCCAATAAATTGACTGGTGCCAACTTCATGGATTAGCTAAGGAACTTGAAAATTGTTCTCAAGGTAGAGAGAATAGCCTATGTCCTTGATGGCCCACTCCTAGTATCCTTTGTTGTTGATGCATTTGATGAAGATCAGAAGGCATATTAGAAGCACTTGGATGACAACGTGATTGTCACATCCATTATGCTTGCATCTATGTCACCAGAGCTTCAGAAACAACATGAGGCTATGACTGCACATGCCATAGTCTTCCATCTAAAGGAGTTGTTTCATGAGCAGACAAGATCTGAAAGGTTCGAGATCTCTAAACTGCTTTTTTGCTCCAAGATACAAGAGGGGACATCTCCAATACAATATGCACTCAAGAGGAATGGAAATATTGTGAGGTTGAATCAACTAGAGCTAAGAATTCGAGCCAGCCCGACCCTAATAGGCCACGGGCCAATGTTTGGTTAGCTCAACCTAGCCTTAGGTGGGTCGGGCCAAAATGGGCCAAAATATTAAAAACATTAAAAAAAATAAATTTATAATTTTTTAAATATTTTATAAAATGAAATTTTGTATAAAATACTTATAATTTGTTTTTATGTTGTTAAAAAACTAAATATAAAGTATATTAATTATTTTTTAATAATATCTTATTTTTAATTAATTTTCATATGAGTATGATTTTATTTTATTAAAATAATTGAAATCACTATGACAACTATTATTTCAATATTATTTTTATATTTTCAATAATAAAAAAAACATGTATTTTGTATAACTAGAAAATTAACTACTTTAAAACATATAAACAAAAACATGTGTAATTATTAAAAAAATAAAATATTAAATATAAAACAGTATTGTAAAATATTATATAACAGATTTCAAATGTTAATGAAAATTATTTTTATAATAAAAATGGGTTTATAAGAATGTGTTTGTAAGACATTTAAAAAAATAATAGTAAAAAATAGTTTTAACATATAAATCTTATATAAAATATCATTATTAGGGATTGAAAATATATTTTTTTGTTGAAAAAGTACGTTTTGAAATAATTTTTAAAATTATCCAAAAAAAAAAAAAGAAATAATTTAAAAAAAATATTATTTGATTTTATACAAAACAAAATTTTATTTTATTTTTAGCATAATTTTATGTTTAAATTTTTATTTGAAGTTAATAATTTAAAAATATATAAAAACAATTCAGGCAAAGTGGGCTTGCCCGACCCTAACCCTCAATGGGGCCGTGTACCTGGTTAAATTTTAGGGTCCAAGTTTTGCGCGGCCGTAAAATTGAGGTTCAACTCTTACTAAGATTGTTAGCCAAAGTGGGTCGACTCCATATTTCCAAAATTCTTGTGGATGAGTATAGACTTGAGCTTCCGTTAGTTTACTCCTATACTTTGCACAATTTGTGCTCAACTATAGGATAAACGATGTGTTTAATTAACATACTGAAAGGATCAACTTCGCTTAAAACAAGCTTGAACCAACCCTAAGAAGGAAGGTGAAGTCAGGATGTTTCAGGATTCTTTTGACCCTAAGAAGAGTTCTAAGAACAAGAAGCAGAGGAAATCCACTAAAGCACAGGGAGGTATGGCCAAGAAGAAGGCAAAACAGACAACCCCAAAAGGTACTTGCTTCCATTGTGGCAAGGATGGCCATTGGAAGAGAAATTGCAAGACCTATATGGAGTCTATGAAGAAGAAGGGCATTTGATGACACATCTCCTTCAAGTATATTTGTCATTGAGATCAACACTATTTCTCAAAACAATCAATGGGTATTTGTTACCGATTGTGGCTCACACATATGTATTGATATTCAGGGCCTAATGAACAGTAAGAGACTCAACAAAGGGGACTTCGACTTACGCGTGGGAAATGGGGCAAGAGTTGCTGCATTAGCTATACCACTTATGTTTTGAACCTCCCTAGTGGACTTCTTTTAAATTTGGATGACTGTTAATATGCACTTGCTTTGACAAAGAACATTATTTATGTTTCTTATTTGAACAAGAAAGGCTTTTATTTAAACTTTAGTAACAATTGTTGTTCTATTATGTTAAGTGATGTTCTTTATGCAAGTGGTACATTGGACAATGGAATTCGCATATTAGATATGTCCAAACCAATTTTAACTGTCCATGACAATAAGAGGCATAAGAAAGATAATCTAAAATCATCTTACTTATGGCATTGTAGCCTAGGTCATATAAGTGAGAGACGCATGACTAAGTTATATAAAGAAGGTAGCTTAGGGTCATTTGATTATGAATCATATGACACATGTGGATCTTGTTTATTAGGCAAGATGACGAAATTTTCTTTTAAAGGAAAGGTTGAACGTACCAATGGACCATAAGACCTAATACATTTCGATGTTTGTGGTCCAATGTCCATAAATGCCAGAGGTGGTTTCATCTACTTCATTACTTTTATCGATGATCATTCACGGAATGGGTACTTGTATCTTATGAGATACAAATCTGAAGCCTTTGAAAAGTTCAGGGAATTAAAAAATGAAGTGGAAAACCAACTTAGGAGAAGTATTAAAAAACTTAGATCAGATATGGTGGTGAATACTTAAGCTTAGAATTTTTGGATTATCTTGGGGATAATAGGATTTTATCCAAATGGACTCCACCTTATACGCCACAACACAATGGTGTGGTTAAGAGGAGAAACAGAACCTTGTTAGACATGGTGAGGTCTATGATGGGCAAGGCAAATCTACCTAAATTCTTCTGGGGTTATGCACTCAAAACTGTTGTTTACATATTAAATAGAGTCCCATCCAAGTCAGTTGAAGTTATTTTATATGAGATATGGACTAACAAGAAGCCCTATCTTTCTCACTTGAAAGTATGGGGTTTTCCTGCTTATGTAAAGCAGATTATGTCAGACAAGCTAGAAGCTAAATCTGATAGGTGTTTGTTTGTAGGATATCCTAAGGAAACAAATAGATTTCAATTCTACAATTCTTCGGAACAAAAGGTGTTTGTTTCAAAGCATGTTGTGTTCATGGAGAAAGAGTTTCTTCTAGAAGACAGTGGGAGCAAAGTTGAACTTAGAGAAGTTCAAGATGCTCAAACAAAAGCGGATCACCTAACTGGGCTTGAGGCTATTATTCATAGAAATGAAGAAACAATTGATTCTTTTGAAGCATAAGCGCTTTGTAGGATAAGTAGAACATGTATTGTTCCAAAGAGATATGGATTTCTCATCAGTGAACAAAAGAACGTATTGCTCATAGTGTGAAACCCCGAAAAATCCAGATTTCTGAGGAAGGGTAGAATGGTAAAATTCGATCAAAATCCGGAATTTTTTTTTTTAGATCTTGGATGATGAAACGGACTTCACTTGAATTATTCTCACAAATCTAGCTACCGCTGAATTGGCCGACTCGAGATAGTCGGAATTTGCACGTTTTTCGAGGCAACGAGCTTAGTGGGGGGCACTTGGTGCATATGGAGTGGTTAACAGTGTGCCACGTGTCAGGTGCAGATTCAGTTAACTTAAGCTCAAGTGTGGGACCCACATGGACATGTGGCAACACATGATTGGAGGGAAATCCAAGGTAGATGGATAAAAGGATAAGGAAAATCCTAAGAGCCAATGAGAAATTGGACATGTGGCAAGAAAGATATTCCAAATTTCCATCTTGGACCAAACAATAGGATGGAGAAAAGAAAAGAGCAGAAAAGAAAGAGGAAGAAAAAGAGAGAGTTTTAGAGAGAGAGACTCCACCTTCTCTCTAAATTTCCCGACGATCGGACCGATGGTTTCAGGCGGAGCAAGAGGAAGAGTTCATCCTCACGACAAGGGCTTCACATAGAGACCGGAATTGGGGAGTTTTGAAAAAAAATCCAAGAGGTAGGGGTTTTGTCCTACTTGGTTTAATCCTTGTTTAAGGGCCATTCAAATGGCTTGGGTTGTGTGAGGCCGTTGGAGCGGCCGTGGTGAACCGCTCCAAGACTTGTGACGTTGAGCTTCAGATTTCAGGATCAGGCTTACTTTACGTCCTCGGGACTGATTTTTGGGACTAAGTAATTGTCTTTGTGTGCCATTTTTATGGGTTAGAGTTAAAATGAACAATGGTGTTGGTCATTCTCATTTAAGGAATGTTTCGTTGTAATGAACCTTAGAAGCGCTTGGCTTATTGTAGTACATTAACTGAATTTAGAACTGGCTTTTGGGTAGGAAATAAAGGGATTTTGTAGTGAGTCCTTCTAGGTAAATTGTAGCCACGTCAGTGAACTTGAATTTAGGCTTTTGAATTTCAAATCGGACCTCTATAGCCCAAGTTATGGTCCGTTTACCTGAACAGTCTAGTGGAAGATCCGTCCACTGGTTCGCTCGCCACCACCTGGCCGGGTCACCTGGACCGCCTCAAATTGTCTCACCCCGTTGGGTCACTCCCGTCGGGTCCGTCCGGGCCGGGTCATCTCCGGGCCGGGTCCGTCCGGCGAGTACGCGTATGACCTCCAACTTTGAAGGTCATAACTTTCGTCCGAACTCCACTAGCGTTTCTTGACTCTATGGAAAGCCCATTGAGTCAAGATTTCAGCCATGTCCCTGTGGAGGACATTGGGTAATCGAGCTGATTAGTGATGGTTGGGTAGGCTAGCCAGGTAGGACTGCCGATTCATGTGTGACCTCAAATTTCGGAAAGTCATAACTTTCTCGTCCGAACCCGACCGTAAGTTCTTAGATTCTATGGAAAGCCTATCAGTCGTTTTAAAATTTCGTGGGCAAAAGGGTGTCGGAGCCGGCTGGAAAGTGGCGTTCGGGCAAGTAAGGTAGGTTGTTCGGGTAAGGCAGCCTAGTTATGTGTGACCTCAAACTTCGAAAGGTCATAACTTTCTCACCGACTCCGATTCGTTCTTGACTCTATGGAAAGACCATTGAGTCAAGTTTCCATCGGATGCCTTTGGAGGGCAAGGTGCTGGACCCAGCCGTAGCGGGGCTGCCGTAGGTAAGGTAGGCTAGCCGTAAGGCTGCTTAGTCATGTGTGACCTCCAACTTCAAGGTCATAACTTTTCGTCCAATTCGACATTCGCGTTCTAGACTCTATGGAAAGCCTATCGAGTCAAGCTTCCACGATGCCTTTGGAGGGCAAGCTGGCGCGAGCTGTCCGAAAGGGGCGTCGCAAGTAGCAGGCTGCCCGTAAGATCAAGAATCATGTGTGACCTCCAACTTCGGAAGGTCATAACTTCTTCGTCCTCCGATTCAGGTGTTCTTGGACTCTATGGAAAGCCCATTGAGTCAAGATTCCAGATAGGTTCTTGTGTAGGGAGTTGGGTGATCATAACCTTGTCAGAATCGATGTTTTGCACCGAGTGTGTGCTGTTTGGTTGTGTCAAAGTGAATAGTCGGGTTTTAACATGACCATTGGATGGCATGTGGTAGGCGCTATAAAGTTGTTTTATGTAGGATTTATTTGAACCAGAAACCGAAAGTTTCTAGGTTTTATGGTTGTTCGATGTTGTATGATGATTGAAACGAAACTGCTCGTGATTGTGAAGGGGCCGTGAGGTACCCCCGTTGGATGGGTCAAGGATTGTGACCTTGTTGTGTGTTATCATTTGTATGAATAACATGCATAGAATATGATATATAATGTATACGTATATATTAATATGGTTGTGTACGGAGGAGAATTATATGTATCAATTATAATTATCCATGGTATGTTGATGTCAAGCCGTTAATATATATGCATGCTTGATATATTGAACATGAATTATTGTGAGAATTCAAGATAGTCGAATTTACATGACTTCAAGCAAATCCTGTATCATTAGGCGTGGAGTGCATGACA
Source organism: Tetrastigma voinierianum (assembly GCA_016808115.1). Classification (NCBI taxonomy): domain Eukaryota; kingdom Viridiplantae; phylum Streptophyta; class Magnoliopsida; order Vitales; family Vitaceae; genus Tetrastigma; species Tetrastigma voinierianum. The sequence goes on from JAEQBH010002522.1 coordinate 200,950, forward strand.
TGAAAGAAAACAAAATCAAAACGCTTTGTGAAAGGAATTTCGACCAAGATTTTCTCCGAAGAATTGCCTTGAGAGTGGTCCAAATGGGGCTTAATCTCTGAGGTCGACTCCATGACTCAGCTCGAAAAAATGATCCAAGAATTCGCCTGAGGGTAGTCCAACATATTTACCGAAATCGGTGTGCTTGAGAACAAAAACTTTTTGTTTTGAAAACGGTATTTTCTCACAATTGGCTTAGGCATGAGTGAGGAGTCGTTGAGGGCTCGAGAAGCGGAAAAGCGGTGAGCCGCATTCATCCATATCATGTAGACATTCAAGTAGATCATGTATTTGCTCTCAATGTGTTTATGTTGAGTCAATGATGTTCACTTAGTCAGAGTAAATCCGCGAGGATAATTCAACTACTAGGCATTGCTCACCCTGTCGAGGGATCACCATTTCTGGTACAAGGAGCGATCGGGAAGATGACACTCATTAGAGGTCGATTATGAGAAGAAAACCGGATTGTGGCTTTGTTAACTTTTGTATAACATGTATTAGAATTCTTAATTTTAATATATGTTTGTATTAAGAGTGATTTATCAACTCTTGAACTATTGGAATATAGTTGGATGTATTTTGATGAGGATGATGTGTAGGCCAAAGTGGCCATTGTTACTCATGTAGGTGTCTCGTAATACGACGACAGATTTTCCGAAGTGGATTGATCATTACAACTGACACCTTGGCTGGGGCATCACATAGAAGATGATGAGCCTACTACCTACGAAGAATCTCTAAATAGTTCAGAGTCTGGCAAATGGCTAATAGCCATGGAGTCAGAAATGGACTCCATGTATAAAAACCAAGTATGGACATCTGTTGATCCACTCGAAGAGATAAAACACATAGGGTGTAAGTGGATCTTCAAAAGGAAGACAGACATGGAAGGTAATGTGATTACCTATAAAGCTAGGCTTGTGGCTAAGGGTTATCGTCAAAGACAATGAATTAACTATGATGAGACTTTTAGTCCATTAGCCATGCTTAAATCCATAGAATACTCCTAACCATTGTTGCTCATTATGATTATGAGATATGGCATATGGATGTGAAGATGACTCTCCTCAATGGAAACCTATATGAGGAAGTGTACATGACACAACTTGAAGGCTACATAGCTGAAAATGGCAATAAAGTATGCAAACTTCAAAGATCCATTTATGGATTGAAGCAAGTGTCTAGGAGTTGGAATATTTGATTTGATGAGACAATCAAAGAATTTGGTTCCTCACGAAATCCGGATGAGCCTTGAGTGTACAAGAAGGTTAGTAGGAGTGAAATCGTATTCCTAGTGTTATATGTGGATGACATATTACTTATTGGAAACAACGTCTCAACATTACAATCTGTCAAAATTTGACTATCCAAGAATTTCTCCATGAAAGACCTTGGAGAAGCAACCTACATATGGGGGACAAAGATCTATAGAGATAGATTTAAAAGGTTTCTTGGTCTTTCACAGTTTACATACATAGATAAGATGATAAATAGGTTTAGCATGTAGCAGTCCAAGAGATGATACGTTCCTATGTCTAGTGGGATCACCCTCTCGAAGTCCATGTGTCCAAAGAAACAAGATGAGAGGACAAACATGAGTACGACCCCATATGCTTCGCCTATAAGATCGATCATGTACGCTATAATGTACTAGACTCGATGCATCATATGCTTTGAGTGTCACGAGCAAATACCAGTCTGACCTGGGTGAGGGTCGTTGGGTAGCTGTCAAGAATATGCTTAAGTACTTGAGAAGGACTTAGGATGTATTCTTGATTTATGGAGATGGTGATCTTATTGTAAATGGGTATATTGATGCCAACTTCCAATCTGATAGAGATGATTTCAAATCTCAATCAGGCTATGTGTTTACATTGAATGATGGCGCAATCAATTGGAAGAGTTCCAAACAGAATACGACTACGGATTCCACAATTGAATTAGAGTACATTGCAACTTCTGAAGCAGCTAAGGAAGCAGTTTGGGATAAGGAAGTTCATTGTAGAACTAGGAGTAGTACCTGACATTGTAGATCCGATACCTTTGTAATGTGAAAAAATTAGAGCCATTGCTCAAGGAAAGGGACCACGATCTCATCAAAGATCTAAACACGTACTCAAGAGATACCATTTGACTAGAGAAATCATTGGTAGACATGATGTAATCATAGATAAAGTCCCTAATGATCAGAATATTGAATATTGATGATCCTTTGACTAAGCCACTTCCTCAAACAAAGTTTGATTCTCATTTACTCGCTTAAAGGCGGTTGAATTTAGTTAAAGTGGGAGATTGTTAGAGAAGAGCTCTAAATGTAAAACCCGAGAAAAATCATAATTTTCTAAAAAGGCAAAACAGTAAATTGTCAAAATAGTATAGGATGAAAACCTGGAAATTTTATAGATCTTGGATGACGAAACACACCTCATCGTTGGATTCGTCTCGCGAAATCTAGTTACTTAGACAAAATTCATTGAATTTCGAAATAGTCGGATTTTCACGTTTTTCGAGGCGATGGGTGTCCAGTGACTCCCAAGGAAGAGATTGTTTACGAAAATCTCGGAAGTTGGGAAATGACTTGAGTTAAGTTCATGGGATATGATTTGAACTTGAACTAAGACGGAATGAGTAGCTTCTGGCCAAAATCGGATCCGAGTGAGGGTGGACATGTGGCACGACGTGGGCTACACATCTAACTTAAACTTAAGGTAGGACAAAAGAGACTTAGGGCAGAAAGAGGGCTCATTTATGCTGTGTGCACGTGAGAGAATAGAAGAGAGAAAGAATAGAGCCAAGATCTTCCTCCCAAGATCTATGCAGTTCCGTTGGTCGTTTTTCGTCGAGCCAAGAACAAAAGTTCATCACATCGACGAGGGGTACGCATGGGTACCTAGAGAGAAGGATTTCGTCGAAGATCCAAGAAGGAGCTTTCGGGAGATCGATGTTGTTGGGTTTATGAGGCTTCCTACCCGTGTGTCTACGCTCCAAGAGGTAAGGGATTCTTCCTACCTTGGCTTACTTTCCACTTCGGGGCCTGCAGAAGGGTTTTCGCTTAAGGGCATGTTCGGGCAAAGAAAAATTGGATTTTGTGTCTCCGTCGATGTTTCTTTGCTTAGGCTTTAACTGGAGGTCTACTTTAGGCTGGCAGCATGAATCTTCTCATGGAAGATTGGTTGTTCAATTCGATCTAAGGAAGGTTCCCAGCAGATAGTTCACAGCGCATACCAGTGAACCCAGATACTAATGTGGACTTCGTCACCTAGGCAACGTCGCCTAGGCGAACCACTTCTCCTAGGCGAAGGAAGGCTACGCCTAGGCAAGCCTGCGACGGTGCCAGTGGTCCGCACACTGCTAGCTGGCTCTCTCAGTCCGGTTTGTAATTGTCGTGGGCTTTGCTCTTGGTGGGCCAATGTGTGACTTGATTGAGAGTGTCATTGCTTGACTAAGAGTGACATGTTTGGATGTCAATATGTGTGTTCTAATGTATTGACATGTGGTGAGTTTATATGTGTAAAAAGGCCATGACATGGCTTGATTGTGAGTGTGTCACTACTTGATAATGTAGTGACCTGTTTGGATGTCAATATGAGTACTCCAATGTATTGACATGTGATGAATTGATATGTACAATGGCCATTACATGGCTTGATTGTGTGTGTGTCATTGCTTGAACATAGAATGACATGTTGCATGTGAATGTTGATATATGCTTGTATGATATATTAACATGAATGAAATGATGTATGGAAGTCATATGTAGGTGATGTGGATTGGCCCAGACACCCGCAAGTGGTGCGATCAGGTTGTCCATGTAGCATTCATTACATGTGACATGATATAACATGCAATGCCATATTGCATTGCATATATGTATATCAGACAGTCGGGTGTGAGTGCATGGTTGATGAATCGATACTACGCTGGTGTTTGATTGGGTGGGTTTAAGAATGGACACGCCCAGAGTAGCCTTATCGTTGAATAAAGTAGAAAGAAAATATGCGTATTAAGAAGGATGTATCCTCGGGTGAAAGACCCACCAATTATGGTAAGACATAGTCCCCAAATGTGAAAGGCTTTTAAAAGTGTTTAGGTTTGCGAAGCCTACAGTGTGACACCAAAAATTCGTTACCCACAAAAAGGCGCGTGGTTTTGAATATAAAATGTTCATTAGATGTCATCCAGAATGACGGTTTATCACGCATGGGCTTAGGCATTATGTGATGGAGTCGGTAAGGACTCGGATGTGATGAAGTCGGTAAGGACTCGGTTGTGATGGGAGTCGGTAAGGACTCGGGGCATGGTACATGATTGAGTCTTATCTCATTTCATGGCATGGCATGTAGGATTCTATTTAGAATTGGCATGTTCTTATTGGAATGTGAATGTTGTGACGCCCCAATTCCCAGGGGTTCGTTGACAACCCGTCAACCTGCGAAATACTCATGGATGTCGGGTAACCCGACACCACTCACGAAAAATCGGGCAGAGTCTCCTTTGTATGGGGAGCTCTACCCAAAATACAACCTGTCTCCAACACATAAACGACCACACCTGGTCCATGGTAAAATGGGCCACTCTGGGCCTCCATGCATCAATACTACAAAATATATCAACTATATTACATGGTTCAAGAGTTAATAAATCACTTTAATTCAAAACATATATTAACTAAGAGTTCTAATACATGCTATACAAAATGAACACCAGCCACAATCCCGGGCTTCTAAAACGCGGCCCTAGTGAGCCGTCCTCCCGTACACTCCCCGCACCCGAAATAATGATCCTCAGGTGGGCAATGCCCAAGAGGATAATTTCCTACATGGGTTACTTCCCACCTAAGTGCACATGTCATGGCAAATCCAATCACACTAAGCAAATACATGATCCTACTTGAATGTCTACATGCCCAATTCCATGTCTCGAGTCCTCACTGACTTCACACATGCCTAAGCCAAATGTGAGCAAAAATACAGTTTTCAAAACAAAAGCTTTTTGTTCTCGAAAACTTACTACCGAATTTCGGTAAAAATTTTGGACAACCCTTCGAGGTAAATTACTGGGTAATTCTCCGAAACAGTCATGGGTCCGCCTCCGAGATGAACTGTTGAATAACTCTCCAAGGCAATTCTTCGGAAAATCTTCCTTGAAATTCCTTTCACAACTGTTTTCATTTTTCTTTCAATTTCTTTCATATCATGCACTCACACCTACCATCTAGGGTGCCCCGGTGCATATGGAATGCATTATGCCATTTCCAAATAATTTATGCTAATACATTTCACATGCGTATATTAACATAATTTACTCACAACAATCATGTTATTCAATTCTCAACAATAACACCAAAATTAGCTCACATGGGCTAATTAACAAATCAAGCAATTCATTTTGAATCACCCAAACATCACAAAAAATCAACACAAATCACGTGAACAGTGAAACCCCTGCTCAAGACTGCTCACTGGGCCACACAAGCGATTTCTTCACTCGCTCTCAAAGATTTTGAGGACTCTGATCACGAGGCCATTCAAGACTCCAAAATATCCATAAAATGGCTCTTACCTGTTAATGTCCATATGAAAAGATCCCTATCTCTTGGAGTTGTCGAACTCCACTAACCTGTCCGTTTAGCCCCGTATAGCCTTTAGACCGACTTTGTTTGCCCACGAGAACCTGTGGTCCGAACGACGGGAAACCTAGAGAGAAGTCACTCATTCTTTCTCTAAAATCTGGATCTAACACCTACTGCACGATTTCTCTTTTGTTTGGAGAAGAAAACTATTTCAATTTTTGTCTTATACTCATTTAAACTTTTCCATTAATTCCCATTGTGTCCTTAAGTTTTGGATTTTTGACACATGGCTTAATCTAAGCCATTAATTCCCATCCTCTCTCTAATCATGCAACATGTGTCACATGGGTACATATAGTAGGTGACTTTTGTCACATCACATGTCTCACTGTACCGCTTTACTGACCCGACACCCAAGGCTCGAAAAACATGAAATTCTCGATTGTCTCTAATTCGACGAAATCTGATGGTAGCTAGATTTTGTAGGATTTTATCCTTTTAACCTATGAAGTCCGTTTCATCATCCGAGATCTAGAAAAATTTCGGATTTTGACCAAAATGGTCATTTTATCATTTTTCAGAAAATTCGAATTTTCTCAGGTTTTACAAATGTGAAATGTTGAGTGAACGTTGCATGTGCACTTAAATGTGGAGTAAAATTTCTCAGAGGAGGTATTTCTATCGGGCGGGCTCACCCTTTATGGGACAACATTTTGTGAAAGTGTGGGTGTACACACAGTGGGATGGGCGCCTGGCCGAGGCCGTGATTGTGAAGAAGACCGACATGTAGCCTTGATAAATCGTTTTGTAATAAGTGCTTGGAACAAACTAGTTCTAGCATTTATTTTAGTATAAAAGAATTGTAATTAAATTCTTTTCGTCTATCATAATAGCCTGCATGTAATAATGGTAAGAGGGTCATGATTGGACTCTTATGGATTGTTTTAAGTGTATTACTCGCATATTTTCAACTTAAATATGGATGAATGGATCTCGGTAAAAAGGGACATAGTACGAGCGTGTGTCAGTAATTGGGTACCCATATACTGGCACCGCGGTACTAAGGCTTGCGTGCGCGATGACCTAAGGCAGATTTTCAGAGGTCAAGGTCAGCTCGACCCCTGCTTTAGCGTCACACTAAAGGCAATCACCTTTAGCACTTATTGTACGTCTTATGTTATTCTTAAAGGCATCTTCATTTATTTGATATTCATACGTTGAATTGATTTAGATCTTTGATCAGATTAATGAAGTCCATGATACGTAACATAGCATGAAGGAAATCGTGATGAGATCATGATATTAAGATCTAAATATAAAGAAGAGATAGTATCCCAAATGATCCGTCATAAGATCAACGATCGACATTATTGATGTTAGTATAGACCAGATATGTCATATCTCGATTAGATCAAGCAGTGGATCTTATAAACTGTGATCATTAGTTGATTAGAGTTGACTTGTGGATGCTTGCTAAGAGTAGCTAAGTACATTGGAAACCTGCTATGAGACAATCATATGGAGTATCTATTAAATGTAGATGATTGTCTCATCATAGCAATGGTGCAAGTATCCTTAAACTTAAGGTGCTCAAGGATATCTTGGATGGTGATTCTATACTTAGACTTCATTCCTTGTTGCCTTCCAGAGGTCGCTCATGAGGTGATGATCGAGTACACCTTGAGGTTTTCGAAGGTAATTGAGTAGCCAACAAAAGATTCACCACTCTTGATAGAAGGGAGAGTATACCTATGACCTCTTGTTGCGATCATTACTCGGGGAATCTCTAGTCAAAGTGGCTATGTTATAAAAAGAGTCCTCACTAACATAACAAAAGTGCAATGAGTCTGGGGGACAAGATCTAATGACTACTTAGTTGGGATGTGGCATAGCTACCTACTGAGCCACACATAGTCCATGCTCAACCAAGCGGGGTATAATTTCAGGAAAATGACGTAATTACACCGATAATTAGTTCATGGAAGGGTTAGCAGTCAGACCACTGACTCTCCGGTCAATTAGGGGTCATGATGTGTTGTTAGACGTTGCTCATGACTTGCTTAATTCAATAGTTGAATTAGGTGGCTGACATAATTGGGATGGGTCACACACTTAGAAGAATGTGGGGTTGATATAAAACAGATTTGGATATGATCCAAATATAAGGGAGATCAATCTCGAGAATGGAATGTCATGGGATTTGTGGAATCCCTGGATCAAAAGCTCCCAATAAGAGATAAAGTAGGCTTGGGCTTGTTCATGGGCTTAAGGCTTATGAGGGAACATGCCATAACGCATAGGGATGCGTGTAACCTATCATCTCTATAAGAGATGGGCTTTTTAGACATTTCATGAGCTAAGGATTTTCTATTAAAGGATCTTTACAAAAAACCCTAACCCTAACCCTTCTTTTGCCCACTTTTCTTAAGAAGAGTGTTCTTGAGTTAGAGAGAGTGTTCTTGAAGAACAACCCACTCTTAGTGAGATTTGAGAGTCAAATTCTCAGGTTTTCGGCTTCCATATTCGGATTTAGACTTGGCTAGCACTAGGACTTCATCCAAGACCGTATCCTTGGAGGTTATCGGCTCTACTCTTTGTGTGGATACTGTTAAAGGTGAACTTAGGACTTGGTTCGCTTCGATTGCTACTACATCACCATTCAGAACAGTTTTATTTTGAAAACAAGGTATAAATCTTGCACCTCTTTGTTTTTGAACTGACTTTAATGCCTCAAGATGATTCTTAGTGGGTTTGTTTTCTGAAAAATTTAAAATTTCCATTGCTTTGGCAACTGTTACCACCATAGAAACCCCACATGAAGTAACCCCTCGTCTTTTACTTTCTTGTTTGTTCTTAGATTCTTTTGGACAATGATAAATAATATGACTAAGAGAATATATGCAAGATGAGATTTAACTGTTTAATCTTAAATTTATGGAAACATGGACTTGAATATACATGTCGAAATTACCTTCAAGACATTTTGGACAAAATGTTTTCCTTAAGGGAGCTAAGATTCAAGTGTTGAATCAATTTGTGATTCAAATGTATCAGTTTGGGATTCAAGTGTTGAATAAGGACTTTGGTTCAAATATTGAACAAATAAGGTTTTTGAGTCAGTTTGATATTCAAGAGTTGAATCAATTTCAAGTTCAAGTGTTGAACAAATCAAATTTCAGTTCAAATTTTGAACAATAAGGTTTTGGGTTCAAGATTTGAAACCATTGAATGTGCTAAATGAACCATGGAATACCATTATCTATTACTTTTAATCTTTGCATTAGATAATACATGTTTAAGGGTGTATGTTGGCATGATGGATGATTATGGACAATGCCTAATGGTGATTGAGCATATTGCATTTGATTATTAATTTTAGTAAATAAGGTTACTGTCCCTCGCTTCTTTCTAATTTCGAGTATTTCTCTCATCTAAATCCCCCCTCAAATGTAACTTAATGTCTCTCTTGGGAATGTTTGTAATTAGATTACAGAGACAGGGTTAGGCCAGAAGAGACCAAGGAGAAAGAAGAGTGGAGGAGGAGCCTAGAAAGAAGACCTTGAAATGTAAATTTGATTAATTTTCATGGGTTGCAAGAATCATGCATGTCCCTAGGTTTGACCTAGTCAATTCTATTATGGCTCATGGAATTGATTTTAGAATGTTCATAATCATGCCAAATAGTTAGAGTAACTATCTTTGTATATTCATGAGATGCATGTGTATGTATAAAGCATGCTAATACCATCATGAGACTTATCTTAACAAAACCCCAAGAAACATTAAGGCTAACATCACATTTTGGTGAACCAAACTTCAGAGTTGTAGTTGTTGGCAAACTCTCAAGCCCTTTACAAGGATATGTTCTATCCATGAAATGAGTTTTCCGACACTGGCTACCTTCCTAACTACACTCATTGCATTGTCAGTAAACCCAAGGTCGATATGTAGACGATGAAGCAAGTGTACATGAGATGTGCACACATCAAGAGTTGATAACCTAATGATGGTGCATACATCAATAGTTGATAGCATTGGATTCGATAATTGCATATGAATGCAATTGGTATGGATAGGATACCTACATTTTGATCCAAGGTGGCTTGTTACGTAAATCCAAGGTCATTCTTGGTGATATTGAATATCGACCACTAGGAGAACTTCCATAAGGTTCTCTTGGATCAATTGCTATTGATTAGTAATAAAATAGTGGGAGCTATAATGCGTAATTATCAAGCCGTAATAATCATGATTTTTAAAGTACCATCTAACATGATCTCTTTTACATCTAGGTTGTTAGAATCACACCATGTCAACAGTCGTGAACTTGCGATCAATATTGGATGCCAATAAGTTAAGCAGTGCCAACTTCATGGATTGGATAAGGAACTTGAGAATTGTTCTCAAGGAAGAGAGAATAACCTATGTTCTTGATAGCCCACTCCTAGTATTCCCTACTGTTGATGCATATGATGAAGATCAGATGGAATATCAGAACCACCTAGATGACAATGTGATTGCCATATGTATCATGCTCGCATCTAGGTTACTAGAGCTTTAAAAACAGCATGAGGCTATGATTGCACATGCCATAGTCCTCCATCTAAAGGAGTTGTTTGATGAGTAGGTGAGATCCGAAAGGTTCGAGGTCTTTAAATTGATTTTTCTCTCTAAGATCCAAGAGGGGACATCTCCAGTACAGTATGCATTGAAGATGAATGGATACATTGTCAGATTAGATTGATTGGTTTTGGTATGGATCATGAATTAAGTATAGACTTGATTCTGGCTAGTTTACCCAATAATTTTTCACAATTTGTGCTCAACTATAAGATGAACGATAAAGAGACCACCAAATCCGATCTGATCAACTTGCTTAAAACAGTTGAACCAACCTTGAAGAAGGAAGGTAAAACTGTGATGCTTGTGGATTTTTTTGGTTCTAAGAAGAGTTTTAAGAAAAATTCAAATTATACCTACAAAATACCCTAAACATGTTATAAAAACTCCAAGGCAAGATATTTTGCAGATACAACTCTCCCCCACTTAAAGAAATTTCGTCCTCGAAATTTTACCTGTAGTGAAGAGTTACAGATACTGCGCTTTCATAGTTGCTTCTGGCTCCCTAGTATCTTCTTCCGTGCCATGGTGTTGCCAGAGCACTTTCACTAACTATACTTGCTTATTCCACAACTGTTTCACCTCTCAAGCTAGAATAGCCTTAGGCTCCTCATCATATGACAAATCCTCCCAGATTGTGACTTTTAATCGTAGTATGTGCGACTAATCGTGAGCTGCATTCCGAAACATCGACACATGAAACACATCGTAATTTGGCTAACCTGGGAGGGAGTGCCAATTGAGTTTCACAGTGGTCAATTGCTCCAAACCTCATACGGGCCCTACGAACCCTGGACTCAATTTCCCTTTACCAAACCTCGGGGTAGAATTCTTCCCTCCACGGCGTATACATTTTCAAGAAGACCTTTGTCTCCCACTTCATATGTGTACTGCTCCTCCCTCTTCAACCTGCATAAGATTTTTGTCGATTACTAGCCGCCTTTAACCTTTCTCGAATAACCTGCACTTTCTCTTCCGTATCTTTCACTATGTCTGGACCAATCACTTTATGCTCATTTAACTCCGTCTAACACACAGGAGTTCTACATTTTCGGCTATACAAAGCCTCGTATGGTGCCATACCAATGCTTGACTGAAAATTATTGTTATAGGTAAATTCCATCAATGGAATATACATATCCCAACTTCCTGAAAATTCCATGACATAACCTCGAAACATATCTTCAAGTACTTGAATCAACCTCTCTGACTGTCCATCTGTTTGCGGATGGAATGTTGTACTGAACTTCAGCTTAGTGCCCAAAGCTGACTGTAATTCATTCCAGAACCTTGATGTAAAACGCGGATCTCTATCTGACACAATAGATAATGGTACACCATGCAATCGTATAACTTCCACGACATAACCCAGCTAGTTAACCGGCTAGAATAGTCAATCCCCACCGTGATATAAAATGGGCCGACTTTGTGAGCTTCCATCAACAATCACCTGTGACAGAGTCATGCTTCGTTGTGTGAGGGGAAACCCGACAAAATCCATGGTGATTATCCACTTCCATCGGGGAATTGGAAGGGGATTTAACAAACTCATATAATTTGGTGTTCAAATTTTTGACTTGCCGACACGCCAAACACTTAGACACATACTCACTATATCTCTTTTCATTCCTTTCCGGCACCAATAAAACTGCTTCAAGTCCTGTATCTTATTACCTCCAGACATGGTAAATACCGTATTATGAGCCTCAAATAACAACTTTCTTTAGCTCTTTATCATTCGCACACATAATTTGTCTGTAAATACAAACTTCCAAATTTTCTTTCACTAAATGTACTCGCTACCATCTATAACCATTTGTAACTTTTTTGTAGTGCCTTCATCATTTTTCAGCATCTATCATCATTTGCTTTAAAACTAAGGGCTTCTAGTTGAGCCAACATAGCTCCATCACCGCTAGTCTCCAATCATTGTAATCGCAGTGACATCACAACACCGGCCTTTGGCTTAAAGCATCGACCACTACATTAGCCTTCGTGTACCTGGCATGCACCATGGGATCCAATAACTCTAACCACTCCGCTGTCTCAAATTTCTAACTCCTTCGTGTTAGCAATGAGACCTATGAACTGTAAATTCTACACTTTTTCCCCGCATACAGTGTTGCCATATTTTCAAAGCAAACACTACCGCAGCCTAATCCTAGGTCATGATGATAATTTGCTCATGTGGCTTCAACTGTTTGGAGGCATAAGCCACCACTTTCCCATCTTGCATCAACACACATCCCAAACCAATGCTTGAAGCATCACTATACAAGGTATACTCTTTTCCCGAAGAGGGCTGCGCACACGTGCTTCAACCATCCTTCAAGTGTTCAAAACTATTCTGTAACTGTCTGGTCCACTCCAAACTTTATCTCTTTCCCGAGTAACTGGTGAGTCAAAAGCCATGACACGTAGTGCTCTAACAAATCTTCTATAATAACCTCGCTAGGGCCCAAGAAACTCTCACCCTGGCATTTCGAGGTGGTTTCCACCACAACGACCACCTTTGTAGGTCAACTCTTATACCCCCCTCCGATGACACACACACAATTTCTAAGAAGGAAACTTCCTTTAGCTAAAAAATCACATTTGTTGAGCTTTAGCATATAACTTCTTTTTCTCTTACCAGCTCAAGTAGACTATTTTTAGATGTTGTTCATGTTCGTGCATCCTTAGAAATACAATTGTGGATGTCATCAATAAAGACCACTACAACCGATCCACATAGGGTCAGAATACCCTATTCATTAAATCCATGAATGCTGTCGGTGCATTAGTCAACCCAAATGGCATTACCAAAAACTCATAATGTCCATATCGAGTTCTAAATGTGGTCTTCAGCACATATACTTCCTTTACTCTCAACTGATAATATCCAGATCGCAGATCGATCTTCGAAAAGACACCTGCTCCTTTCAACTGATCAAAAAGATCTTCGATTCTCGGCAATGGGTACTTGTTTTTCACTGTCACCTTATTGATCTGCCGATAATCGATGCACATTCGTAGCGTGCCATCTTTCTTTTTCACAAATAAAATAGGTGCACCCCAAGGCGAAACACTGGGTTGTACAAACACTTTATCAAAAAGCTCTTATAGTTGAACCTTTAACTCCTTCAACTCTGCTGGAGACATCCCGTAAGGTGCCCTAGACACAAGGGCTGTTCCTAGCACAATTTCTATGGATAAGTCCACCTTCCTCTCAAGAGGAATACCTGGTAACTCTTCAGGGAATACATCTGGAAATTCCCTTACTATTGGAATCTTTTCCACATCAACTTGACCTCTCTTGGAGTCACACGCGCCAAGATCGCCTCATATCCTTTTCTTATAAATTTCCTCACCGCATGGCCGAGGATCACATCGACATTACGCTGGATCTAATGCCTCAGACATCACCCTGACCGATAAGAGCATCTTAACAATACTGTCTTTTGTGCACAATAAACTATGGCTCGGTGTTTAGTCAACCAATCCATTCCCAGAATCAAGTCAAACTCTCGGAATGGTAAGGTTATCAAATCAGCGGGAAATTATATTGCTTGTATAACAATGGGGCAATTTCTGTATACGCTATTCACACTAGCATTGTGCCCCAACGGACTAGCCACATGCATGTCATCTGCTAATTTCTCCATCACTAGTACTTTGTCAAATACATGCTCCATGCACACATATGAACGGTAGATCCGTGATCAATCAATGCATGCATCTCAATATCATATAAAGAAAATATACTAGCTATAACCCTCGTGACATCCTAATCCCTCACGAGCCTTCACAGCATATGCTCGCATAGTGTCAGAGGTACAGGACTATCCACCTGCCTCCGAAACCCGTGCCTCCTCGTCCCTATAGCCGAGATGAGCCACTACGACCCCCACTCGGGTCGCGAGTCGAAAGTGGTGCCCGCAGATATTCCCACCACTCTCGCTGTTGACTTCATTATCCCCCGACTCGAGGACACTGCATACAAACGCTCAAGGCTTCCACACCGGAAACACCCTCATTAATAACCCGCAAATGCCTAAATGCCGTCTACGGGTAATGAGTGCACTCGATCTCTCCCCGTCCAATCAAGCACCTTGGCCCGCACTAGACATCGCAACTCCCGCTCTTCTACCTCTCAGAGTCGAACCCCACTAACTCGGGCCAGAACGATCTAGCTTTACCTAAGAGAGAGGAGGCCCTTTTGAGAACTTCTTTGAGACTTTTCTTGTTATTAAGCCTCAATTTCTCCACTTTCTCATCAGTACTGACTAACTCGATAAAAGTTCACCGTTGGAGAGAAGTCATAGGTGCCAAGTACTTCTGATGGAATCAAGGTAGTCCATTCAAATTGCCTACACCTAAAATGCCTCGGTGAGGATCGCCTCCAAAGGCAAATTTGTTAAGATGGTCGAAACTTTTCTCAAAACTTAGCCATAGATAAGTTCCTTTGCTTCATATTCTAAACAGTCCACTGGGACTTATACATGTTCAGAACGCATTTCGCCTCTAAACTCGACAAATAATTCCCATGTCATAGATTTGGAACTCGGACTTCGAGCACCGCTTCCACCAATCATATGCCTCACCCTGTAATAGTGAGACTGCACATGATGCTCTCTGATCGGGAGGGCATCTAACCTCTTCCAATACCCTTTCTAGCTTTTCTAACTTTGTAATTCAAGCTCTACCTTCCATGCTTGACCCATGGAATTCCTCTGCTCCATGTCTTCTTACTGTGTCTATTTGAGCTTTAGGAGCAGTCAATCTATCCAATACCCTGTTTTCATGTCCTCGATATTCTCAACAAGGCCTGCGGCTCATTAGGGTACATTACTCAAGGCTTAGAAGCCATGTAATCCTCGCCTTCTCGGGTTACCGACTCTAACAAATTCTTCTTTAGAACGATCCATCTATACAAAACATAAGGACATCCATATCAGAGGTCAACACATTACTTAACATATGCATGTTTATCTTATAATCTATCTGTGAAGGTTTAAACTATCCGTAAACGCCTAAACCTAGGCTCTAATACCACTCAACTTGTGACTCCCCAACCCTGCACTCTCTAAGTGTCGTATGAGGTCAACATTTTTTTATAAACTTATAACCTTAAGCTTGTTCAATCATATAATGTTAAACACTTAACTTGTACCATCCCAGAGCAAATGATTACAAAATATATACAAGCTCCATACATGGAAGCATTCAACATTTACAATATTTATATTGCTTCATTTTGTTTACAAACAACAAAAAGTGGGATATTTATATACAAAATAAACCAAAAAGTCTTCTAAGCGAGCACCTAATGATGTCAATCTTAGAGACCGATGCGGATTGTCTTGTCCTCTTGCCTCTGCTTCCATACCTACACGGATGAAAACCCGTGCGTTTTACGCCTTAGTGGGAATAACCTCGTGGACTCACCTCACCAATAAGGAGTCATCTCACTTTACACATTTACATTTACATATAACATATCATATACTTATGTCATATTCTATACTTGTCATATACACTTGCTTATATGTTCCATACATATAATTTACACATGCTTATGCAATCTTATACTTTCTTATCATATCATGTTTCATTTCAAGTCGTTTACATTTTTCTTCTGTTCTCAATAATATACTTGTCACTATTTACATATCATCACATAGCAATGCTATGCTTTTCATATCATGTCATGTACTTTTATCATTTTCGAATCATTTGCATATACTTGTCATTTGTTTCATGTTTCATACCTGCATAAACCTTAGAAGTGGATAAAGGAAACTATAAGGGCCAAAAGGCACTGTACTCACTGTACGAAACAGTGGTCTATAAGGGCCCGGAGGCGCTGTTATCATTGTGCGTGACAATGACCATCTATAAGGGCCCGAAGGCGCTATTATCATTGTACGAAACAATGACCATCTATAAGGGCCCGAAGGCGCTGTAATGACCCAAAAAGGGCCAACTGATCAGTATGCTGCATACTTGTTTTTCCCTAATAGACATACCCATCTATCCCTCTACCAAGTTCTAAGCAGACAATCAATGTGTATTTTATGTTCAGTACATATCTCATATTCCCGAATAATTATTGGCATTCGACAATCATATGCGATATTTACAATCATTTCTTCGTATCTTTGCATTTTTCATATCTCATTTTATGCATGAATAACTATGGTTACCATGTATGCTTATGAGCTATTTATGAGTTCATAATATGAGTTCATAATATGAATAACTATGGTTACCAACAGGGCCTACTGTTTTTCATGATTTTTAGACCTAATATGAGTTCTAATTTCATTATTCTATATATGGATGGATTCTTGATTCAATGGGCTTTCCATAGAGTCCAAGACACCCAAAACGGAGTTCGGACGAAGAAGTTATGACCGTCCAAAGTTGGAGGTCACACATGAGTAGCCAATCCTAGCCTACAAATTTCAGTCCGACTTCGCGACTCGAAAACCTAGATTTCTGCAGAGTTATATTCACCTATTGTCCTCCAAAGGAATATGGTTAGAATCTTGACTCAATGGGCTTTCCATAGAGTCTAAGAACACCTGAAACGGAGTTCAGACGAAGAAGTTATGACCATCCGAAGTTGGAGACCAACAATAAGAAAAATGACAATTGTGTTCCACCCGGGCTGGTGCATACCATAGCATGCTGCTCCACTTTGGATGAATTTATGAGCCTAAAGGGTTTGGAATTTGGATAAACCTATTTCAAGGAGATATGTTCTCCTATAAGTCTAGTTTACCAAGAAATTTGAATCACTCAATTCGGATGAGTGATGACCAAGTTATGGCCAAAACAAAAACATGGATTTTGGAGAAATTTTGACACTGTGATGCCCCAAAAACCGGGGGTTCGTTGACAACCCACAACTCATGAATATTCGTGAATGCTCTGCAACGACACTACTCACGAAAATCGGGCGTAGCTTCCTTTGTAATGGTTTCACCCAAAAGCATATAACCTCGCCCCAACAACATCATGTTATTATATACATGAGTAAAAACAACCTACTAGCACATACAACAATACTCAATATACATCAACTATATACCATAGCTCAAGAGTTAATAATTCAATTTACTTCAAACATATATACATAAAAATTCTAGAATTCTAATACATTGTCATACATCATAAACCATCAAAGCCACAACCCGACTTTCTTCAAAATCGCCCTCAAGACGAGCCATCTCCTTCGCACGCTCCCGCATTTCCTGGAAATAATATATTCTCGACAGTGGTGAGCTACGCCCAAAAGAGCGGAATCACCCTAAATGGGTTACCCCCACCTAAGTGCATATGCAATGATCCATCGTAAATACACATTCAAGCAAATTCGTGGATCCTACTTGAATGTCTAAATGACCAACCCATGGTCCCAGTCCTCACCGACTCCTCACACTCTGCCTGTGCCATGTATGAAAACATCATTTTCAAAAACAAACTTGTTCTGGAAAATACATTACCGAAGTTTCGTAAAATTATGGGACTACCCTCTGAGGCGAATACAAAAGTTGGAGAACCTTCCAAACAATACATGGGCTCCTCCGACGTGTAATTGTAGGACCATCTCCCAACACCATTCTCCGGAAAATCATCCTGTGAAATTCCTTTCGCAACCATTTTCATTTTTTTAGAAAATTCATGTCATGCACACACACCTAGTTTCTAGGTTACCCCGGTGCATATGAAATGCATTATGCCATTTCAACACAATTTATAGAACATATGCAAATATATCATCATGCATATATTTACATAATTTAAATCACAACATGTTATACAAATTTTCAATACATTACACCAAAATTAGCTCACATGGGCTAATTAACAAACACGAGCAATTCGATTTAAATTACTCTCAAACACATTTTCTCACAAAATATTTTGTGAACACTATTCACTTGAACAGTGAAACCCTCGGGTTACTGTTCACGGCCAATCACCCAACATTGGTTCCACTTTGTGAACCCGAAATCCATGGCCATTTTCGGCCTCATGCACATCACAACACAATTTAATGCATAATTTACACCACAAGCCACCCAAACAAATTCATACACAGCCATGGATCAGTCTAAACCATTTAACAATTTTTCACATTTCACTCCAAGTTTTGGAACCGACAAACTGGCTGCTCAGTGGCCTCAAACCAACTCAAGCATTACAAAACACTTAAACAAAGTGTAACTTCAAGTAGGATAAAACCCATACCTCACGGAGTTTGTCGAAAACTCCCAAAACCGGTACCCACGCGAAGCCCTCGCCGTGTAGAACAGCTTTCCTTCTTGGCCCGAAGGAATCCGACTGTCCGATCGCCCAAGATCTTAGAGAGAAGCCACTCCCTCTCTCTCACAAAAACATCGTGTCCTAAGCTCGCGACTCTCTCTCACACACTGGTGCCATCGCATGTTTTGTCTCCAAATTGAAGGAGACAAATACTATTTTCTATTTTCACCCCATTATCATTAAACTTCCATTTAATTCCCATCATGCTCTTTCTCATTCGACACAAGACTCTCTCTACTGGTCCATTTCCATCATCTCTCTACTCATGCAACATCTGTCACATAAGTACATGTTATAGGTGACTTTTGTAACATCATAAGTCGTTTTACTGCATTCGACACTCCTGGGCTACCAAACGCGGTAAATTCGCTTGTCTCTAATCGTACTTCTAAATTCGACGTGTTAACTAGATTTCTCGTGAGACGATTCAACGGTGAACTGCTTTCACACTCATAGTTCTAGAAAAACTCTCGATTTTAATAATACGATTTTGCCTCTTTTGGTAGTAAAATTGATTTTCTCGTGGCTTTACATTCTCCCTCTTTAAAAGAATTTCGTCCCGAATTCCACGCACACGCATCCAACCAATGCATATGTAACCTTACCTAACTCCAAGACCGCTATTTGCATGACAACCCGAAATAAGGTCCTAATTACTCGATAACCCGATGGTCACAACTCATCCATGTCAAGAATGACATCGACACCAACATGCCTACCACCCAAGGTCCACCATGAGCGTAATCAATCGAGATCCTCGACTCACATCTCGACACATCTTACCAACTCTCACCCTACATCCTAGGGAAGAATTTCCCATCATCTCTCTAAAGGCCTCAACCTCTAAGCTCAAACCTATCACACAAGATGCATTAATGAATGAACATGTTGCATCCATTTCAAAAAAAAAAAAAAGCTACCTAGACAACAAGTGCAAGGTAAAACGACCGCTTATCCGCCAGTCTCAACGCCACCGCTGCACTCATGATATTCTAGCTTCCAGACAATCTCGCCTCATATGCCCAAGCAGTCGGTAAAGCAATGGTAACACGTCCTCCGCCCCAACCCGACCAACTCGCTCCGCAAACTCGTGGATCGACTCGACCTACACTCTAGCCCCGCCTATGTGACCCAGCTCGAAGTACTAGGTGTTGTGTGGCACCCGAACTGATATCGCTTCTCGACCTATACTAGCTGATAACAACCGTGGTCCTTTCTCGGCCCATGCCTAATCGAGACTGTATTGCCCCAAAATCCCGATCCCTCGTGATTCGGGCAATCCTGCCTCACATGCCCGTGCCGCTGGGCGTAAATAACATACATCATCCGCCCCGCCCGAATAAATGCTCTATCCCGTCCCGGTCCCGAACCGTGTGAAGCAGGTCTTCCGCCTCTTCCGAAACCAGCATACATCCTCCCTCTTCTCACCAAGATCCGCCGCAACCCTGACACCCCGTGCATCCTCTATCTCTCTCTATGGTCGTACCGTCCCAACCATGTGGAGTCCATGTCTTGTAGGCGGGTCCCACAATCCCGCCTCGACGACAACCCAATTTCCATTCGACCCCGACCTCGCTATGTTCGTGGCCACGTAGTCATCGCAAACGGGCTAGCTCCTGAATTCTGCAGGCCACATAATCCATCACGCTCATCGTCCCCCGCTTCCAGCTCTAGAAACTCCCGAGCCTCGTGATGTCTCGAAGTATCCTAAAATACTTACCCATGAACAACTCGGGAACTCTCGCCCATGTCATCGCCCCAGTCTCTGTGAGTGTTCCCTTTGCCTAGTTCCACCATACTCGGGGCCTCACCGTCGAACGAGCTGTCTAACTCGGTCGTGTCGCAGGTAATCGCCATAGCCTCTAACACTTTCTCAATTCGCATGAACCAATGGTCTCACACCGCTGATTCCCTCTCCCGTGAATGCCTGGAGGATGATGTGCCCTAAACCTCAGAGGTTACCGACCTCCTGGCTATTTGCTACACCGTCTCGAGTAAGAAGAAGAATGCGAATCCTTGCTAAAATTTCCTCAACAGCGGCCCGTTGGTCGTGCCGATGGTGCCTGACCAATATCTCGTGGAAGACCCCTATGTCCTCGCCCTCGACTAGCCATCCACACATGTCAAATGGCAAGTTAAAATTCAATGCATTATCTCCAAGGCATAAACACAGCCCCGAGACACTATTCATACACAGAATACATTTTATACACTATGTCCCTGCATTTATATGCAATGCGAGACAATTAATTCCGTATATCGGATCATAATCAACATCAAAAATTTTATTTTTGAAAATTTCATTTTTACTAAATTTTGTCTCATTTGATTTGATTTGATTTGATTTTTCAAAAATTTTATTCATTTTTTTGAAAAATTTCTTGAACGATGGTCGAGCGATGACTTCGAAAGCGATATTGAGTCGAAAAGCGGCTGGGTGCAAGTGCGGCTAGGCGACCCGGCCGGCCGCGAGATGTCGCGCCCGTGCGGCGGCGCCTGGCCAGCGCCGCTGGCCGATAGCCATTAGACGCGCCCGTGATGTGGTGGCTTTAGCCCCGACGTGTAAACCAGCCACTATGCCAGCAGCGAACCGCGACAGTGTATTAACGCCTCGCGATACAATGCCACGCCTCGAAAGCTTTCCACCAGTCCGCGATACAACATGGTGTATTGCAATACAATACCTCGGCCCGGCAGCGGCCTCCCCGTCACGATACAATCAGTTGTATCGTGACATAAGCCCAGCCAAGCCAGGCCTCCTCTCCTGTCACAATACACTACTGTGTATTGCAATATAATTTCCCTGCCTCCTCAGCCATTCAAGCCGCCTCATTCACGATACAATTTTTTTGTATAAGTGACCGCATTCTACTGACATATACCTCCACTCCTGTCACAATACACTTAGTGTATTGCGACCACAAATCCTCCCGACCTATAATAGAAAGCATGCAATACAATTCCTTGTATTGTGACAAACTCCAAACCAAACACACTGCTTTGCACACCCCAAAGGCCATGTCACGTCTGATTTTCCATTGTATCGTGACCTTTATTTAAACGATAGCCACGTCGAGTTCTTGCATTTTTTTTCTTTCCGTTTTCACACACTTTTTTTTCATTTCTTTCCGACCTCTTTGGAAAATCACCAAAACTCCCCATATACATAATTTTTTTCTCATTTTTGATTACACCAAATAAATTTATAAAAATTTTCTTTCTTTCTATTCGATTTACCTTTGTAAAACAAGGAAAATTTTCTCCATATTTTTTTTTTTCATTTTAATTTTGGACCATTTTGTCCAAATTCCTCAAAACCTCTGTTCTAACACCCGACCTAGTGTTCAACCTTAAAATTTATTAAAATTTTATTTTATTATCCAATAAACCAAATAAATTTATTTCATTTATTTTATTTTTCCAGTTTTACACACTGTAAAACTCCAAAAATTTCTAACACATTTATGTGCTAATCACTAAGCACACAATTCAATCACAATTCATCAAACAATCACATGCTTACAAATCATTCATATATACACATACAACAATTCACACATAAAACACACATGTAGTGTTCTAGTTTTGTCCCGTGCCTTTCTAGGTAATCTCACACTAAACTGGCTGTCGAGCCACGCAGTGGTGATGTTCTTATCTCAAAGACTATGGCCTTAGCCCCGAATCCCCTCGAAGCCCTAGGTACTGCGTGTACCTAAGCTCGATACCTGGGCTGTGGCGCCCCAGCGGGAGTGCGGTGACAACACCGTCGACGGGTCCCGACAATGGAATACTCACGTGGTGGATTGGCAGGCACTGCTCACGAAAATCAAGCCGAGTCTCCTTTGTACGGGGAGCTCTACCCAAAAGTACATAACACGTCCAAAGGCAACATCATAAGACATATACCTGAGTAAAAAACGACCACTTGGGCCCACATCTGACAATACTCATCTGATATACGTCGACTATATACCATAACTTCGGGGACAATTACATTTCTTACTTGAAACATATATTAAATTCTAGAATTCTATGCATGTCATACATCATAAAACCATCAAAGAAAGTCATAACAGGCTTTCTTCAAATCGGCCTCTAAGATGAGTCGTCTCCTCGCATGCTCTTTTGTACGAAATAATATATTCCCTCGACGGGAGTGAGCTAATGCCCGATGGTGGAATCACCTTAAATGGGTTATTCCCCACACAGTGCATATGCGATGATCGATGTAAATACGCATTCAAACGAGTCGTGATCCTACTTGAGATGTCCTAAATGATGACCCGTAATCCCAGAGTCCTCATAGGCTCCCTTACACTTGCCTAGGCCATGTATGAAAACATCATTTTCAAAACAAAACTTGTTGTTTGAAATACACTCTGGGGTTCGGTAAAAATTATGGGGCCCTAACCATAGGCGAATGTGTTAGAGAACCTTCCAAAATAATACATGGGCTCCTCGGCGTGTAATTGTGGGACCATCTCCCGACACCATTCTCAGGAAAATCATCTGTGGGGGTATTCCTTTCCATGACCATTTTCATTTTTAGAAAATTCATGTCATGCACACACACAGTTTCTAGGTTACCTGGTGCATATGAAATGCATTATGCCATTTCAACACGATTTATAAACACATCGCGGAAATATATCATCATGCATATGTTACATAATTTAAATCACAACATGTTATACAAAATTTCAATACATTACACCAAAATTAGCTCACATGGGCTAATTAATAAACCACGAGCAGTCGATTTGAATTACTCAACCAAACACATTTTCTCACAAAATATTTTGTGAACACTATTCACATGAACAGTGAAACCTCGGGTTACTGTTCATGGCTAATCACCCAACATCGGTTCCACTTTGTGAACCCGAAATCCATGGCCATTTTCGGCTTCATGCACATCACAACACAATTTAATGCATGGTACATCACGAAGCCACCCCCGAAGCGGTCCATTTTGATCCGCGGTATCCCGGCCGACTCAGCCAATTTTCACATTTCGGTTCCCGAGTTTTGGAGCAGTCAGCTTGATGGATTGAGGCCTCGAAACTTGACTTCGAAGCATTACAAAACATTTAAACAAAGTGTAACTTTTTAAGTAGGATAAAACCCCACACCTCACGGAGTTTGTGAAAGCTCCCAAGCCGGTACCTATGAAAGCCATCGCCGCGTGAAACGACTTTCCTTCTTGGCACTTGCAGGGAATCGTGTAGTGCGATCATAGGGATCTTAGAGAGAAGCCACTCCCTCTCTCTGTAAAAACATCAAAACCTAAGCTCTCTGCACTTTCTTCTCTCACACACCAGCCACTGCACGTTTTGTCTCCAAATTGAAGGAGACAACACTATTTTCTATTTTGTCCTATTATCATTAAACTTCCATTTATTTCCCATTATGTCCCTTCTCTTGGATTTTGACACGTGGCACTCTCGTAGATCCATTCGATCATCTCTCTACTCATGCGACATGTGTCACATGGTATATGTTATAGGTGACTTTTGTCACATCACAGAATGGATTTTACGACACGGAGCACTTTCGGTGCCTCGAAAAGCGTGCAAATTTCGATTGTCTCGGAATTCGACGAAATTCGACGTGTTAGCTAGATTTCGTGAGACGATTCCAACGGTGAAATCCGTTTCATCATCATAGATCTAGACAATTTTCGGATTTTTACCGAAATTACGATTTTGCCCTTTTTGAGAAAATTGGATTTTCTCGAGGTTTCACAAACAACATCTCCCCTAAAACCCCAATATGTCCTTAATAAAAATATTCCTCAATTGAGGATTACAATCCCGACAAACCCGGCCAGAAAGATGAACCAGCAGAAGCGAATCACACGGAATTCCAAATTCCACTGAATCGAACCCTAGATTTATAGAGAAATGTTCATACAAAAATCATAGCATCCTTACTAGTGTACAAAATCCAAACTAATGCATAAAAACCCATATTTCCATACCTTTTGCTCTTCTCTTCCTTCTTCTTTCTCTTCTTCTTCTCTTATTTTCTCTCTTCTTTGCTCCAAACGTGAAGCCCCCTAGAATGTGAGACCAAATTTGGTCTTTATCCCCTTTTGATATTTTTAAATTTTCCTTTATTACTTTTAGTCCTTATACTCTTCTATTTGCGGCCAAATTTTTCTTATTTCTTAATGGCATATCCTCTTCTCATATTATGCCTTTCATATCACTTTTTGAAAATTTACTAATATACCCTTGTATCTTGTACAAATTCCGGGTTTTCGAAATTTTCTCACTTAGCAAATTATAATTACGAAAAATTCAAATTATACCTACAAAATACCCTAAACATGTTATAAAACTGTTAGAGCATATTTTGGGGTATTACACATTTTCTATTTTTGGTACAGGTTAATGAATTATGTTTTTTTTTTTCTAAAAATAATTTTAGAAAGCATATATATATATATGGATGATGATTTTTTTAATTTTAGAAACTCTGTTTCCTAGGTAATATTTTTTGTGGCTTATTTCCACTTTTCAATTCTTTGCGAATTTGAAATAGAATAGCCTTTCAAAGCCAATCATATGTACCTACATTTATTTAAAGAAAAAATAGGGTTTATATAAAGTTTTAGGCATACAAAATTGATTATTGTGAAGGAGGCATGAATGTGTTGAGCCATTGCTTTTTTTTTTTTGTATATATTTTTTATCAATCATTTGATTGTTCCACAATGGGGATATGTAATTGTACTCATAACCCATTTTATTTTCATATGTAAAAGTGCCAACTCCGGTTGATCATGAAGAAGGGAGTGAATATGTTGGCGTTGATGCTCGATTTGGTCCTACTTTGGAATCAAAAGAGAAATATGCTAACCAAACAACACTCTTGTAGATCCTCTTGATTTCCAAAAACAAGGTTTTCTTTTTTTATAGTTTTTTTGCATTTACTAGTTTAATTTTTAGTGTTTAACTAACATGCTTGCCTTTTGAAGTATATGATGCAAATATTGAAAGCCATGGATTTTTTCATTTATTTCTCAGGGATATGATTTGGATTATCTTGCCATTTGTTAGCTAATAGGTGAAGTCAAATTGGTAAACCAAAGTAACTGCAGTTTCACAACCAAGGTAAAGGTTGTAGAAAATGTTGGTGCTTATGCAGTTCTCATTGTAAACAACTAGAAAACTATAAAGGTGTATGCGTATTTTCTCTACTGTTGCCAGACACGTTCCACACCCGAATCTCTTCCCATTCCTCAGCCATCTATGGGGTTTTTTCCTTAATGTAGTATGGAGTTCGCTTATATTATTGCTGATGACTGGTATTGGAATGACAATCCTTAAAGCTCCATTTTGTGCTCAAAAAAAAAGTTGATAAAGGCTTCGTTTGGAATTTGAAAAGTATTAAAGAAAAAAGTAGATAGGGAAATAGAGAGGAAAAGTGGAAGAAAAGAGAATTTAGAGGAAAATAAAAAAATATGTTTAAACTTAATAAAATAATTCTATATGTTTAATCAAACTCATTTTATTTATTTATCTCTATTATATAAGGACTAAGAAATTTAAAAAGATGTAAAATTTTGAGGAATTTTGATTATATTTTATTTTCTTTTATATTTTTCATGGTGAAACGAACCTGAAAAAATCGTTTCCCTTTAGAGTATTTACATACATTCATAATTATGATATGGGTTAAAAATACTAATTGTTAGGTGTTCTATTTTTTTTTAACAGGGATAAAATTTCTCTTTGTAGATTGCAGCAGCCGTCAAACTTGACTTGGATTCTAAAACAAACACATGGACAAGTTAGGTGTGCGAATACACTCGTGAGTTGAAGGATCTATTACGGTTGATTTATTTATTTAATTTTTTTTTTGTGAAAGTACAAGATAGTTTGTATTGTTGTGAAGTTGAGATATTATGGCTGATTTTTGTGAAGTTAGGACAACTTGAATTGTTGAAACATGGATGGTTCGTATTGTAATTAGTTTTTTTTTGTAAATCAGAGATTGTTATTGTTCGTTTCTCATTGGAATCGTATAGTAATGTTCAATTGTGTAAAACAAATGTGATTCAAATTCTATTTTTAGACAACCAAGATAAACATGTGTTAAGTTGTAACGAGCTGGTGCAACATCACACACAAAATCGATTTCTGTAAACCGGATCGATCAGCACCAATAAGGCAGTGCGACTGATCGAGGTCTACATATCGATTGATCAATCTCCTCCTCTATCAAAAGACCTTGTCTTATCTAACAAGTCGATCGATCAAGCATATACTACTCAACCATTTGACCACCATATGTGAATGAAACCTTGTCTTATCAAACACAATTTACAAACATTTGGCATACATCTCAAAATTGTTACTTAAAATATTAAAATACACAAAAACATAAAGCAAGTTAGTATATTAATCAACCTAATTATAGTAATAGTCCATCAGAATACAAATACCTATCAACCATTTTACACAAAATTGGAATATAAAAATTAATTTCATACAAATTAACACTAACAAGTCCTACATCATATGTAATGCCATACAAAAAAATTCTAAAAATTATCTTATGATTTAGAACTCTTCATGAGGGACTTGAGCATGTGGCGGTGGTGGAGGAGAAACAAAGTGAACCAAGGCAGTTAGCTCCAAATGCTTAGCTGACAATTGGTTTATTCGATCGACACTGTACAACATCTAAGGATACTCTATTCTCAAACTGATCAAGCCTCAAGTGTATCGCCTGTTCTGGGAAGCAAACTCGTCCCAGCCACTGTAAGTCGGGTACATATGTCCGTGGAATTATTTGTATGAAGTGGGTGTATACGACCAACATCACTATATCATACTCCGGGATCTTCATCATCATCAACACATGCTAATGACCATCTTTCGCCCAAATTCCACCTGACGAACCCATGAACTATCAACGACTTTCAACCCATCCGTCCCATGGACATATCATTATAGGTGTCATAAGGTGACGTCTCCTCGACTTCATCCTCAAGGGTCAAGTCAATACCAAATGCTTCGAATACTCTGGTCATAATATGCCCATCTAAAGAAAATAATCTCCAAATCTAACTTGGTTGAGTTGAACAAAATCTATGACTACTTGGAAGAGTTGTCCTATTAAAGAAGTAATTCGTAATTCTCTCATACATACTTCAATCGAACAGTCACAATCAAATCGAGCCTTCGTCTCCCTCAAGTTCTCATTTGAATGGGAAAGTCGGGCTTTCCCTGCCCACGCCTAAATTAAATATTATTAATTTAATTTCCTGTGTGCTATAACAATTGTCCAACACTTGATCAAAATTATTGTCATTATTAAAAAACAAACATAGATGTTTAAGAATTTGTACATAAAACAAAAGGGAAAACTAATTTACATACTTTCCATAGCTATTGTACCTAAGGTGTATAATGTGTGGTTGTACTCCAAAGATACAAGACGCTATACCCAATGCCATAGCTTCGTAATTCCATGAGTATACGATACAAGTTCAAATTAGGGTCGCACCACATAAAATTTTATGTTTATTTGGGTTGTACCCAACATACAACATGCTTATACTCAATGTTTGCACATATTTCAGAATTTCGTGACCTAAGTTTGAAGATTTGGAGAGGGTTAATAGGAGCGTAAAATTAACAAAGCATATAACAAAATAAAACATCAATCGGTCTAACAAAATGCTTTTCCAAAGAAAAACATCAATTTCTAGAAAGGTGTAAGAAATGAAACACAAAAGAATTGACAATTTTTGTCATAATCATCATATACGTACAACATATGATATCCCTCTCTTTCTGTGAGCACATGGAGAAAAAGCAGAGACAAGTAGAAGAGACAAGTTTGTGGTTATCAAACTAACTATGAAGATGGTTCTTCTGCTCTTCGTCGATAACATTAACCGATTATTTGCCAATATGAACTTCTTCTTTAATTTGGTTGAACAACATATTCTTGGTGAAGAAGGTTCATGGAAACTTCAACCAAATGAATGGGTATTTAGAGTTTTTTTTTTTTATATTTTAATTTAGGGCTTTTTTGATTTGGAAATCAAAATGGTGTTTTGAGAATCTTCAAAGGTTGGGTTACTTGTAGCAATGGCACAAACTTCTTTATCAATTATTTAATCTTCTTTATCAAATAATTATTCAAAAGATGGACTGGGTCCAAATAAAATTTGCCTTCTGCTTCTCAAATTGTTTCATTTCCCAAAAGGTATCTTTTATCCTCGTGCAACAATCGTTTTCTTGTATTATACCGCTCAACTAATGTTGGGGCAAATTCACTATCTTGATGATGTTCCCATCCATTGTATTTAGAGGCGCCTCAGATTTGTCAATGTACACCTGCTTGGTTACCTAAAATAATCGAGACTTTGTTCTCAATTAACATTTAGAAATCCATGAAGGAGGAAACAAGTATCAATAGTATGTTCATTCATGTTACAATGCCAAGAACTAAGATTTTCCTTTCTCCTTTTCTAGGATTATCCAACCTCCTAAACATTACCACGTCCATCAGTACTCAGATCCATTAGCATGAAAGATAACTCCTCTTTCGGCACAGGTGCTTCTTACAATTGATGAATAATCGCCAAATAATTAGAGTCCTCGCTTAATAAAGCAACCAATCCATAGCATCCGATGAGTCGACCGGGAGTAACTCTGCTTTTCAACCTTCAATAACAATGAAAAAGCCATACTAATAAAGATGCAAAGGCTCCATCAAGAGATATGGTCTTGATCCAACGATTCCTCTAGTTTGAACCCATAAGAAACATCATAATTTTGTGTGATTCCATAATATTCGACATAACTATAGAATCCACAATTGCACGAGGCAATGGCTCAAGGCACTTAGTTCGTCCTAAAGTTTCTTCAAATCTTTATATAATACTACGTGGATCATTCCTCCCTTGAATGTGGCATTTAACTCTATATCAGAGGCGATTACTTTCACTTAATCTATCCGAATTCTTTCCATAGCTCCTTCAAGTGGAATTTATAAAACATTGACTCGACAATTTCTTTAGACATAACATTCAAAATCCAAGAAAATACCATATAATCGATTCCTTTTCCAATGTTCATATTCTATTAATCCGACGCAGGACACAAGTGCCGTCGATGAATCCTATTTTTGATTTTGCTCCTAGTGCATAGATCTACTCCATGGAAGAAAGTTACTCTGTCAGTGGTGCCGACACCAACATCATCCCTAGATTATCCGAGTTATGCAATTGTAATCGCTAGTCAGATCGAGGTCTCGGCGAAACCTCTTTGTATCATCTCCATCGCTTGCTACCTTGGTGCGACATTCCATCTCAAGTCTTCCACGGTGTGCCATTTCCTGGGGACATCCGGAAGTATGTAATCAGAACGCTTAGTCGCCTCAGGTCTCAATGAAACCTCTTCTCTATCATCTCTGTTAGATTATTATATTGTTATATTTCTTTTGTAATTTCCTAGGATTATAATTTGTATTTTCCTTAGGATTGTAATTGTGATTTTCCTAAAATATAGATAAATTTTAGCCTATATAAGGCCTCTCCTCTCGCACTCAGAATTTACATAGCTTTCAATATAAAGACTAAAGTCTTTCTTCATGGTATCGTGAAAGGTGCTCTTGATTTTTTCCGCTACTCACTGCCTAGGCATCATGTACCTAATTATATACTTTCTTTTTCAGACACTTAACACCACCGCTTGCCACTGCTTCTCCCACACCATGTCTCTCCCGTGCTCGTGCCCGTCGCCTCGCTGACTCCAGCATGTCGGGATCTTGCCACGCCAGCCGATCGTTGACCAAAACTTTGACTAGGTGCATTCTAACTTATTTTTGCATCCTGATTCCATTTTTGTTGTTTGTTTTTCGATTTGGAATTTCAATATGCCAGGTGATGAGATTTCTCGTCCTATTCATGTTATTTTTAATGGAGATAATTTTGCCCAGTGGTCTCAAGCCATGCATAGTTATCTCAAAGGCCGCAAGTTGTGGCTTTATGTCTCCGGTGACCATCCTATTCCAACAAGTGACAAAGAAACCGATTCGCCTATGCCATTCTGACGAGGATTTGAAATCTAATTTTGCACTAAATAATAATGAAGTTTTGACCAAGTTCAATTCAAGTCGACCAAGTCAATGTTTTGACTTTTTCGAGGAGGAATAGTTTTAGGTAACTAAAGCACTATCTCGTAGGCCCGGTCGATACGTGAGTTCATAGATCTGGCAGAACGTCCCAATCCGACTTACTGATAAAAAGCTACGCTTATGAGAGAAGTTCAACAAGAAGACTTTATCTGTCCAAGTTCTGTCGGGATTTCACCCGAAGCGACCCTAGACCCTATATAAACATAGCTTGGGATGCCAAATGAAACCCTAGCCCTTAAACACCTCATCTTATCTAAAACCCTAGAAAATTCCCAAACCCAAAGAGCACTGAACTAGGCCATTTTCGGGCCATTTGCAAGCTGTTCGTTTCAACCAAAGGAGCAGCTCCTACCATTATCACCGCACATGCGCCTGACAGGATGGAAGGAGGTTTATCCAGACAAAGCCGGGCCGCACTTCACGGCCAACCGCCGCCGAACGCCGTGGGGATCGGGCCTGGCGAAGGCGGCTGCCACCGGTGGGTCACCTGCATTTCTGATTTTCCGCCATTTCCGGCCGCCCGTGCCACCCTATATCTATTTCCACCATTTTAATTTCGAACTCATTTCCGCGGTCCTTTTTTCTCCAGATTCATCACCGCTTGAAAGATACGACAAAACAAAATTCGGCCGACCGTTGATCGAAGTTTTCCTACACCACAAAGCAACTGGATCGCGCGTGAGTTACCATGCGTGTTCCTGGTCTCGGCTTTCCGCATTGAGTGGTGGTTGTACTGGACGCCGCTTGAAGGTTAGTTTTTCCATTTTTAGTTGTTTTCGTAAATTTGTCGGTAATAAAGATCAACAGCATCACCGTAAATCGGGACAAATTAAAGTTTGATTAGTGAAATCGGGATGTTTTTAGGAATTATCGACGTTCAATTTCGAGAAATTAGCTCCTTCTAGAAAAGCTCAATTGGGTATCAGCCTATAGGGCACACTGTAATCGGGACCTGGTTGAGTCCAACAATTGGATGGTTTCTATAGTTCTAAAAATTATTCTAAGGTCTTCTAGGGTATCCTAATGTCAGTTGTCTGGCTTATCGGAGCCTAAATGGTGTTTTATTTTATATTACTGTGCACTCATGCCAAATGGGTGACTATCTCGAAAGGGAACAGGACTGAAAGGCTCA
Organism: Tetrastigma voinierianum; assembly: GCA_016808115.1. Taxonomy (NCBI): domain Eukaryota; kingdom Viridiplantae; phylum Streptophyta; class Magnoliopsida; order Vitales; family Vitaceae; genus Tetrastigma; species Tetrastigma voinierianum. The sequence continues at coordinate 232,788 of JAEQBH010002522.1, forward strand.
GAATTGTGTGTGAGTGGTTTATATGTTTTTAAATGATTTGGGTTATTACATTGATATATTTATTGTGATTAAATATTATATATATATACTGTTTTGATCAAATGGTTGGTTGCATACAAATGTGATTACTTATCTGGCCTCATATAAAAACGTTAATATTTGCACCCGCCGTGGTAATATTTAACTATTTGAAGTTGTACTCATGTCTCGTAGATGAGTTCATTGTGGTATTTAGATATTTTTGGGGATGTGATTGGGTTTCAAAACCCCTTGAACAATTATTGTTTTCATGAAATGGATTCTTGGAACATTATATGTGTGTTTGCACTCAGTTAAGGAACATGGTCATTGAGGTATTTCTCAAATTTCTTGAATCGATGAAGCAAAAGACCTTCTCAATTGACATCGAGTCAGGAAAGTAACCATAAATCCCTAACTTAATACGTGGACGTTGGAAAAAGTACACGGAGTGTGGACATCAGGTTTGAGGTTATACGTGATGCACCATATCAGACCTGAGATCGGATTTAGTATTATAATATAGTGTACTGAGATTGCCACTTGTCGTGAGGTCGGGTTACATCCAATCCAAGTATATGTTATTTCGTACTGAGGCTCAAGCCACCCGATCATTGGTATTCTAGGTTTGCCACTTGCACAGAGGTCTGGCTTTGACCGACGGCTTGGTATTTCCGGGTCGTGCCACTAAGGGTCGAGCCTGGCCAATCTGACTGGCCAGATTCGGGTCTGCCACTCTTATGACGTGAGGCTCATGCATCTCACATGGCTTGTGATAAAAGGTGGTACTTTGACATCGTTGCAGTTTATTTGGTGCGGTACATCGTTGGTGCTTGTATAGTACATAATGGTGTATATAGTGCATGGTACATCAAGGTATATGGTGGTATATCTGGCCGTGCTTGTGTATTACATAAGGTATAGTGGCATGGTACATCAGTTGTGTATACGGGTGTGGTATATCGCTGCGTATATGAAAAGGTGTTATAGTTGATTTTTTATGGTACTGGGCATTGTTTGTTTCGAGTAAGACATACCTTTTAATAGTTATGATTATCGTATTTCATGATTAATTGTACATATGACGTTTATAGTGTTTTATGTATCAAACTCCTATGGTGAATGAATTCAAAGTTATAAGGTTCTCCTGAAAATGAAGTCACAAATTATTGAGCATGACTTTCTTATTGTCAGGTTTTGGTAAAGTCAGTTTTGTGAAATGTTCGTTAAACTGGAACCTACAAAGGAGTGGGACGGAGGTCTCGAGGAGGAGATCTAGATGTTTAAAAATTAAAACATTATTTTCCTGCAGTGTAATCATGCTACTCATCGAGATTTCATTTATCACGCTTTTCTTATTGTTTTAAATCGCTCCCTAGGTCCTATAGCTTAGAGCTTCCAATTCTACACATTTAACATCTACTGCTTCATGACAAATGTAGAGTAGTTCTCACCCAATCCATCCGTCTCGATTGTTGAACCTATTTATTTTTATCTTGTAACCCTAAATTCGCAAAATACTCTTAGAATGCTATGAGCATTAGTATTAAAACTCATTCGAGTCCTTATCATGTATATAAATGTGGTTACACCTTAAGCCTGATAGGCTTCCACGTGGATTTATCTATATATTCGAGGTATTTCGTACCGCATGTGTTTATTTCTTTCTTAGCTGGGTTCCATCAGGCATTCCCTATGGCTCAGATAAAGGACTTACTAGGCGGAACGCACCCGGAGAATCTCGAGGGTTTCCGCGGCCTGGGTCCCGTCAGATCGGGAAAGTAATCATCGATCATCACTTGGTTTAATGACTGCTTCATCCATTGCCATGAGTTTGGCAACACATATTACAAAGGAAGTCTGGGACTTACTTGTTACTCCCTATTGACCGAGTGGTACCGCAACTCAAGCTCACACGCGAACTTTATCGATTCGCCAGAACCAGAGCGTGATCACTCGTGGAGGTCACACTAACAAATCTATTCAGATCAATTAATCAGATCCGAACCAGCTTTCCACCACGACACAATTGTAAATTGGTTTATGTTCACATTGTGAACAAGGATCTTACTATCACACTTCGACTCCTCCGAATTCAATGCTGACAAGAACCGGTCCAGTGGCGCGAGACTATATACCGGGACTCTCATCGACTGCTTTTTTAGACTCAACTCGCTCCTGTGGTTATACAAACAATTTCAGTAATAACAAAAATCATTTGTACATATACAAAGAACTACCACCGGAGTGGTGTCCATAAAAATCTATACACATATACAGAGTCCATTTATTTATACAAACACTTATATATACATGTCTAATACAAGATCGTGAGATCATGGAAGCAAAGGCTGATGAGCACCTATCTCGACACCCAAACCGCTGCAGGGAATGTCCATCCTCTCATCTTCTTCAATACCTACACGACACACCCGTGCTTTACGCTTGCTGGGAAATATATAAACAGGGACGATCAATAACAATAATCGACATCACAATCCTTTTGCATTTATTTCTTCTCTATGCATTACAACGAAACCGCATCAGATGTGACTTATAACTCATCATATTACACATATAGGTTTTATCCTTTTCGACTCCATGTCATTATCACGTCAGACATCTACGCTGGCCATGTCCTTACAAGATGCAATTCATATTCAGACATGTATGATGTGTCGATCATATTCATAGCAAACTTATACACATATACAATGTATAAGTCTGAATGCATCGTGAGTCATATCAAATATATACAAGGTTAGATCGTAATTTATACAAGATACATATCGATACTGACATTAGTCCATAGTAGGTACGTAGATCACATCAACATATATAACGGTTCATACGTATCTTAACATATCTAAAAAAATGTATTTATAGGTTTATATCATAATCATATTCGGACACTTATACATATTCATGTCGAGGTATCTGATTCTCGCTCTTTACATGTTTCATGACTTTCTCATTGCCGCGCCGCATTCCGCTCACGCCATTTACATAATTGGCCTACTCAGATCGCCATGCTCAACTCCGTCTTCGAATCTGACAAAGTGATCCGAAATCAACCGAGTTCGAAAGTGTAGACTTAGGACTCAGACTCTTTACCTGATTTTTTTCCTTTTAAAACCATAATCGGTACCTCGCGTACGCCCACATCATATAACATAATCCAAATATATGACATCAGAAGACTACCACCGAGTGGTGTCCATCAAAATCTAAACATCTATAATCGAGTCCCATTTACAAATACAAAATTGTACTTTTACTTATACAAATCGTAGCGCGAACCTAACATGTAAGCCAACCCTTACTAAGTGTGTGTCGCCCACTGCATGCTTATTGCTCACGATGTTTCTCTCGCACCTACACCTGATTAAAACCCGTGCTGGGCTCACGCCTTAGTGGGAAACATTTCTTATAACTTATACGCATACATGCATATACAATTATAATAAGTGTATAAATCCATAACAAATATCAGAAATTTCATGGATTCATATCACGGACTCATACAAGTATCAAGCCTATAACAAAGTTTATGTTTACCCAGTGGCCCTGTAGGAGTTATAATACTGGCTTATTCTTATGCAGGACTTATACTTATAACAGACTTACATTCATTCGGGACTCCCGTAGGAGTTACTGAACTTATCTTATTCAGGACTTATACTTTTACACTTATGTTTATTCAAGACTCCCGTAGGAGTTACAAAACTTATTCTTATACAGACCTTACACTAGTTCGGAGGTACCCGTAGGTATCACAGAGATTTCGGAACCTTATACCGTACATGCATCCTCGTCCTTATATGAAAGTACCCGTAGGTACTACAAAACTTATACCGGCACACAGATCTTTATACTTGTTCTACTAAGTATATCCCTGGTCCACTTCTGAATTTATACTCAGATGGAGCACATACTTGTCTTACGTAACTTATACTTCAGATACAGACTTATTCTTATCTTACGTATCTTATACTCGATTACAGAACTTATTACTCAGATTTGATACAGTAAGTACCGTAGGTACTGGCGTAACATTTTACTCCAGACAAAGTACCGTAGGGCTGGCGTAACGTATTCCTTATACCGAGGTATCATAGGTACCAGATCGGGACTTATACTTATCTTACGATATTTATGTGAGTACTCAGAGTTACCACCAACTTTGTACTTATTTATCGATACAAGAGTGGGCCCGTAGTACCATGTGTAACTTAATCAAAATACAAGAGCACCCGTAGGTACTACGTAACTTATCGATACGGATCATCGCGGTGAGCAACCGTAGGTACCACAGGTGACTTATTCGATACTCGATTCTATCGATGTACAACAAAAATTCTTCTGGTCGAGAGAGAGTACCCGTAGTACCACAGACTGATACAAATACGGACTTATCGGGATGCCAGAGTACCGTAGGTACTGGCTGTGATTTATACGTATACTGATTATTGGGCCCTTCAGAGTACAGACACGTATTCATTATACTAAGTAACCGAAGTTATTACCGGACTTTGTACTTATTTGACAAAGACTTGTACTTATTTGCCGATACGAGCACCAGTAGGTACTACCGGTAGGTTTTACACTTATCAGATCGACACGAGAGCACCTTAGGGTACTACTGTAATTTCATACTTGTTTCACCGATACTGAGCATCCGTAGTACTGCATCGACTTATATTTATTCTGACCTCCCGGTAGGAGTTATAGAGTTTCCTTCAAATACAGAGTACCCGTAGTACCTATTGTAATCTTAGATTGTAGATACAGAGTGATTCGTAGGCACTGTACTACGTAATCCTTATACAAATACTCAGACTTATCGGGATGCGTGAGTAAACTGTAGGTACTACCACAGATACGTGATACTATTATTGAATCCTTCAGAGGCATGATCACAGATTCAATATACTGGGCAAATCCAGTTACATCGGACTCTGTAAATTTCTATTTTACTTAATTTGTACTTATTTTCCGACAATGAGTACCAGAGGTTCACACTCTGAGCTTATACTTATTGTACTGATAATGAGTACCCTTAGGGACTACTGACTTATACTGCTTCACTGATACGAGTACCCGCAGGTGACTAACGGGACTTATACTTATCTCTGTACCTCCCGTAGGAGTTATAGAGTTTCTTCAAATACAGAGTACCCGTGAGTACTACGTAACTCTAGACAGACAGAGTACCCAGAGAGGGTACTACGTAACTTAATCGGGACATACGTGCGAGCATCTGCAGTGCATGGTAACTTAATCGTATACAGGAGTACCCCGTAGGTACTACATAGCAAATACGTAGGTACCCGTGAGGTACCATGTATCATATACGAGAGGTACCCGTAGGGTACATTCAAACACATATTCGCCTTATTCTTATCTCGCGCAGTTCATCATATAATCATAGGATTACTCAGACCAAGTATCACCCAATGAGTAGACACAAGATAATAATCTCGAAGGTACAAGATGACGTAGAGTGCCGTCGCACTTAATCGTAGAGTACCGGGCAATAGTGTGTCAAGACGGCCGAGAGCGCCGTAGCACTAATCGGGAGTACGTATACCACGTGTCGAAGCACCTGCCGTAGAGTGTCGTGAGCACTAATCGTAGAGTACCGAAGCATTTCACTGTGCCGTGGCTACCTGGCCGAGTGCCGTCGCACTAATCAAGAGAGTACCGGCGGCTAATGTGCCAAGCACGATCGTAGAGTGCCGTGTCATTCAATAACTGGTCTTGTGCAATTTTACAATTATATGAGTTCAATAACTTACTATCTTATGTTAGAGCACATACCACATTATAATGCTCATGACGTATCGTATTCCAAATACCTGCAAGGTATGATGAGCATGTAATCACAATTCCAATCGGCGTATTCTTATTCTTCTATGAATCTACGTTACCCAGAATTGGAATCAATCCAATTCCGATCGTCCAAACTCGTTATGGCATTTCATGCCAACTAGTCTGCCACTCATTTTACCGAGGGATAGTTTGCGATATTAATTTTTCCAGTACATTTTATCCATATTTGACACCGGTTATTTCCAGGTTCTTTAAATCTATGCGTATGCGGTTCATTTCCAATCGATCACCCACGGAAGACTGAACTTCCAAGATATCCGAAACAACTCTGACTACTCTCTATAATCCTAATTGATGTGAAATGGGCTTGCACATACCACTTTCGAGGTAAATTTTAAGCTATCTAGAGTCAGAATTTGAGGATACCTATAAAATAGGTTTTGTTCTCCTTGAAGTCTAGTTTACGTAGCCACTAATCACTCAAATCTGCGATAAGAAACGAAGAAGTTACGCTAAATTACGAAAAACTGGTCGAAACTGGAACAGAGTAGCAAATGTATTTGTAGAACCTCAAGTTCTAACTTGGCCAAAATTGACTAGAACTCGGGGTTCTACCGGTAGAACTTAACTTCTACCCCAGAAGACACCCGAAATGCCTGCATTTTGTTATTTCTCCCCTTTTCATGCACTTTTCCATCACAAACTAAATCTATACTTCAGATACACTTCAAAACCATCAATTTCATCTTTTAACCTCAATTATCCTCAAATCATCTTTCAATGATATCTTTCATCAAAACCTTTCATGATTTTCTCCCAAAACACTACTAATATGGGTTAAGTGACCCATACACAACCAGCCAACATGATGATTAGTTAGGCTCGTTTCAAACCTCAACTAATTTACTTCTTACTATTAACCATGAATTCATCCTTAAAGAGAGGATTTTATACTATTAGACTTTACGGTTTTATCCACTGACTTTCTATAATTATCGGGGTTAGGAAGAACCCCAACAAACCCTAGGTCGAGACAACTAAAAAACCATGCTACAATTGCATGGAAACAATCAAAGCTAAAGCCCATGTAATTCCATACCAAAATCCAAGTTCCATACTCGCTTGCTCGGGCTCGGACTTCACTCCTTCTCTTCTTCTTCTCTTTCTTCTTCTTCACCATTGCTCCCTCCTCCAAATGAAGAGACCAATTTCATCTTTTAAATCCGTATTTCTCGCTTAAGGCCTCATTGCCCTCCAAAACCCATTTTCAAGTTGTTGCCTTATTTGCAAAAAAAGGTCCCTCCATGTCATACCCATTTGTATTTCAAGTTCCTAAAATTAGCTTGGGCCCATACTCTTTCAATTTATGACTTTGTCCCTTGACAAATTACCATTTCTATTCTAAGTTTCTCAGAACTTTCCTGGTCTCTCAAGCTCTGTGTTTCGTGATTTAACTTATGAAACAATAAATTATAAGCTTACAAAATAATTCTAAACATCGAAACGATCAGGTATATTTTTGGGGTGTTACATGTACCCATGACTTTAATGTAATCTTACACCTCTCGTAGGAGTATAGAGCATATACAGAGGTACCCGTAGTGGCTACCAAAGCTGAATCGAATTCTCTATTATTCATTATTCAAATTTACACATGGTTTATGTTCCAATGACTTTATCATACAAATAGGACATATGGTACTCCAAGGGTACACAAAGACAAGTATTTAAGTATGCTAAGAATACCGGGGTCTTAATCACGCACTTTATATAAGTGTATTCATCAACGGTCTACACACTACACATCTATACTGCCTACCTAGACTAGGAACGAATGAGAGAGACACAAGACACCAGAACCCAAGGTATGGTACAAGATCGAACCGGGAGCACGCGCCTCGCCCATCGCGTAAATGTAAGTGCCGTAGCACTAGCGGGGGAGGCGGCACCGACGTAACGCAGGCCTACCCACGTGAATAAGTGTCAGAAGATTCGCAGAGGCCGGGCACCGGTCGTAACGCGGTGCCCGCCACGAACGGCGCCGCGAAGATTTCAGCAAGAGTGCCGGGCACCAATCGTGGGAACGCGGCTTCGGGCCGCACGCACGTAAGGTTCCAGAAGACCAGCAGGAGTGCCGGGCATCGATCGTAACGCGGCCCGCCGTGCATTAAGTGCCGCGAAGACTCACCGTAAGTGCGGCATCGAATAACGCGGCTCGCCTAATGCAATGCACCGCTGCGAAGATTTCCGCGTGAGTGCCGGCATCACGAACGCAAGGCCCGCCCACGTGCACGTGCTGCCAGAGCACTGGGGCAGAGTGCCGCAGCGGGCACCGATCAGAACGTCCTCTCATTCATTCTTCGGTCCTAGGTAGTCATACTATCATATGTCTTTAAGAACTCATAGCATCATCTTAATCAAGTATTCTATTCTTCATATCATTTGTAGATCTACTGTGTCTTTATCTATTCATAGCCTTCTAATCAAGAATGTACTAAGTTCATCTGAGTGTTTCAAGGTCATATTTCCAGCATATCTTAACTCAGAAATCATTACATTATGTGTTCATGACATATCGCCATTCACATGCTCATGTTTTGGGGCCAGTTCATATTTCATATCATATTCATGTTTCACGTAACACATCTATACATATCGTGATTTCCTATATATTTTTCCCGCTTCATGCTTGTTACATATGGAATTTCATATACTTGTACAATATGACACCTATGTATTCACACATTATTCATGTATTCTTGTTCTTATGAATCTACTTACTTAGAAATTGAATCATTCAATCGAATCATCCAAACTCAAGTTAAGTGACATTTTCATGCTAAACTAGTCGGCTTGCTCACCCATACACTTAGGACAACAAATACTCATTTTCAAGGGTCTTAACCCATACATGACACTAGTTCTTGTACTCTCATTTGAAACTAAGGTGTTATGGCTCTCTCCAACCTGAATCACCCAAATCTGAGCATCGAAACTCAAGATATGTCCCCAAATAATCGACTACTCTACGTTCAAAACAGAACTGTAAATCGATTCGAACATACCTAATTTCGAGTGACTCTCTCTGGCCAAATGGGGCCGACCAAGATACCTATTTCGCCGAGAGATTTGTTCTTGAAGTCTAATATGTCCAACTATTCAATAATCAAATCGGATAAGAAATGACCAAGTTATAACCAAACACTAACACCGGGTCCAAAACAACATTGGGTACCTGGCTTCTCGCACCGGCATCGCCGACTGTAAACACATGTGGCATCGTACCACACCGTTCGTACCGCTAACTCGAAATGCCCAGAATGGTGGTTTTTCTCCCATTTTTTCCATATATATTTCCACCTTAAATCAGTAACTCACTAATACACATCAAAACCACTCCATATTCATCTGTAACCTCGTCTGCTCAAACTCATCTCTTCAATACTTATCTTACACCAAAACCTTCATGAATTACTCCCCAAAACAACTCTAAAATGCGGAATCATAACCCATACATACTTAACATGAAGGTTAGTTAGGGCTCTGCTCTAAACCCAAACTCATTACTATAATTAAACCATGAATCCAACTCAAAGGAGGATTCCGCACTCTTTCTCGTACAATTTAGGGTTTTACCAACCCTACTTTCAAGAAATCTAGGGTTAGGGTGAATCCTAACAAAACCCTAGGTTTGGGGATAAGCTAAGAGTCCTACAATTCCATGGAAATCCATACAATTTCATGGAAATCCATACAAAACTTTAGAATTCCATACAAATTCCATACTAATGACTCCATACCTTTGAATCTTCCTTGAACTCCTCTTCTCCTTCTCTTCTCTTCTTGTTCTTCTCCTTCTCCTCTCTTTCGCCTCCAAACGTGAAGCCCTAGGCAAGGTGCAAGTCGGGAGACCAAAAAATGAGATAGTTTTAACTTCACCTTCCTTTATATTAAAATTTCCTTTATTTACTCACTGGTCCCTCATCTTCATTTCTCATTTGTACTTCAACTTATTCATATTCTCAATTGCCTATGAACTTGTTAAATTACACCCTCGGGTCCCCTTAAGTGGTAATTATCTAATTTTCCTCATTTTGTATAAATTCGGTTTTTTGGGTTATTTTATTTTTAGCATTATTTTATTCCAAAAAATATACCATTATTATGTACCCTAAACAGTCCGAAACCAGCAGTGATATTTGGTGTCTTACAACGACTGCTTCAGTTTTTAACTAGGCTTCGACATGAGCTCAATTACCTAAGTCATATTCCATCGTGGATCCTTACCAACAATTCTCCTGGCCAATCTATTCATAAGTTAGTCAGATAATGAGACCCGTCGATCAACCCATTTCATCCGTAATTCATGGTTCTCACACAAATGCACCGGTTCAGACCGTTAATTCTATTTTTCCCTTTATCAGTTCACCTACCTTTGCTTCCAAAGGCAAAGGGAATAATGTCAGACGACATAACAATAAGAAGTCTCTTCTTATCTGCGGTTTCTGTAAGAACAAAGGTCATTATGTTGAAACTACACTCGGCCGTATTCTTCGTAACACCGCCGCTTTAACCCACCAATTATCGCCTATGGACCCATTTCATAAAACCACACCTCGCGGTCGCTATAATCGAGAGAACCGGGGTTCGCATGCAATTACACCGATCCCAACAGATTTCAGCCGACCGGTGATATACAAAGGATCCATTCCAAGTCCTGCCTCGCCTCATCTCTATGAAGAATCTATACGATATTATTAATCGTGCTCATCTTCCACTTCCATGCATCCAACACCGGCTCTTCTACGATATCGCACATCTCCTACGCGGCTCGACCGCTTGTCGTAATCATAGACTTCTTCTCTTGATGTTGTACCTTCACACACTTCTACTTTCCCTACCATATACACTACAAATGGTTCTACGCATGTCTCTCATCTTCAGAATGCCTCTACACCCAAATTTCGTATGTTTCCAATGTTTACCGTATCTCTAAACTCAATTACAATCTTCTTTCATCGGGCAACTCACTAAACTTGGTTTTTCTTTAACATTTTTCTCTACTATGGTTTGCGTGTGATTCTCGCATCGATGATCGCTGGGACCGCCCCTGCAAGGCCTAAGGTTGCCTGAGCTCATCTTTCTTCATTTACCTCGCCTCTCCTTCGTCACGCCCCGCATCGCAGTACTTCTTCTCGCTTTACGGCATTCTCTACTGGGTCATGCATCTATCTCAGAGTTAAACAACTAGTTTCTAGGGTTTGTTAGGCCTCTAGCTTTAAATAAGAGTTTTGATCAGATGCTTTGTCAATTGGGAAACAACCGGCTTACCATTTTAATAAATGTTGTTTCTCATGCTCTTCTTCTTGATCTTGTATTCATTCATGTATCAGGCCCCTCTCCCATTTCTACTCCAGTGGTCCTCAAGTACTTTGTTATTTTTTGTGGATGATTTTTCCCATATACTCTGGATTTATCTCTTCAAAAAATCGTTTTGAACTTTTATCAAATATACTCGTGACTTTACTAAAATCGACAGAACACAAGCTTTCTAAACCTATCAAAGTTTTTAGATATGATAATGCCTAAGAATATAAAGCCCATGAATTTACCTCTATTCTACATCAATTTGGTATTGTTCCACATTCCTTCATTCGTGCACTTCTCAACAAAACTATAGTGGCTGAAAGAAACTCATATCTCGATGTCGCTCGCGCTACTATTATCACGCTTCTACCCTTCCCTGCGCTGGGGGAAGTCGCTTCCACGCCGGCTTACACCATCAATCTGTCCTTCTCCCCATCGTCTTAATCAACTCCTACGATACGCCGTTTGCCTCTTCTCCCTCCGTGGCGACTTACTGTAGTTGATTTGTCTCTGCTTTGCTCTTCATGATCATGAAAGAAACAAACTCGCCCCATTCTAGTTTGTGTTGTTAAAGAATCAGTCAAAAGGTTATAGTGTTATGATCCCATTAGAAAACATCTTCGTGTTTCTAAGACGTGGTCTTTTGGAAACACAAAATGTTTTTACCAACTACCTCATGTTCCCGTTTCCTTTATTCCCCATCGATCCTCTCCCCGACCTTTCCTCGAGGAGTCTCCCACTTCCTCCTGGTCCGGAAGGTCTCCCCCTTATATTATCGATGTTCCTTCATGCATCTAATGAGCTTCCCCGCGACTGATCATCGATGTGCTCCACCGATATCGTCCCAACCTGGTGGATCCTCGCGATCCCCTGACCTCTCATGCACTTCGCCTGCTCCCATCTGCACCCTACTCTTCCTTTCTCACCTCGTGACTTTCATTGCTTTTCGCTATCGCCTCTCCAAGAACCCTCAAACTTTTCATGAGGCTTCCCTCTAACCCTTTTATGGCAGCAAGCTATGAAAGAAGAGTCGGATGCACCGATAAAACCGAAACATCGCTTCTGGGTCATCCTCCCATCCGAAAACTCACGCCGACACAAATGGGTTTATAAGATCAAGACTCGACGGATGGCACCGTTGATCACTACAAGGCTCACCTCATTGCCATAGGGTTTTACTCGTAGAGTACGGTTTGATTATGAGGAGACTTTTTGCCCTGCTACCGACTCTTCCTGTCAGACTTTATCACATTTCCTACGCCTCCCCGTAAATGGCCAATTTTCGCATGGACGTCAAAAATGCTTTTCTTAATGGTGAACTCTTAGAGGAAGTCTATACGGCTTCCACCGTTATACTCACCCCTCCTGTGGTTCCCTCATGTATATTTCGACCATCGGCGGCACTTTGTATTGGCTTAAACAAGCTCCTCGAGCATGGTATTTGCAAAGTTCAATTCTCTACTATCCATCAAGATGGTTTTTTAAAGTAGCTTCTTTTGATACATCTCTTTTCTCGAGATGGTCCGTCATGGTCTTACTATTCTCCTCTGTATATCGATGATATGATTATAAAAGTGATTTATACAAAGTAGCAGATTCGTGATCTAAAGCACTTTCGGGTCGCACCTTAAAACGAAGATCTCTTACTTTAATTACTTTCTCGGGTCTAGAAGTTTCTTCTTAAGTGCATGGATTATTATCTTACTCAAGCCAAGGCATACTGATTCGATTCGAGCCAAGATTAATCGATAGCGTGGATAGCCTGACACACCTATCGAGCATAACTGCCGCTCAACCTCATGATGGCAAATCACTATCCGATGCTACTCACACACCAAATTAGCCGAGCCTAATCTATCTCACTGTTACTCGCCCTGATATTTCCTATGCAATTCATGTAGTCATTCAGTTTATGGCTACCCCTAGATCTCCTCATTATGCTTCTGTTCTCAGGATTCTTCGATATCTAAAAGGCACCATCTTTGATGGTCTTCATTTTTCTTCCACCCTTCATTAACCTTCAGCATATTCGACGCAGACGTAAGTGCGCGATCCTTAACGATCACCAATCTATTACGATATCGCTTTCTACGCGATTCTCTTATCTTCGAGAAGTTGTAGTTAAACAAATGGGCCGTTGTTTCGTTTCTGAAGATCAGTTGTAATATAAAAGACTAACAACTACTACACCGAAATTATTCGGCTACGCTGGTTACTACAGATTCGTGTCGACCGCTCCACCGCAACCAAACTTCACCGCGATAATCGTCGCTTATTCAAATCACTTATAACGACGCCTTTCCGCGAACGACTAAACATATCGGTATCGGGACGGTCAATTTCATTCGCCATCATCCGCTTCAGGTACACCACACTTCGGCCTATTTCTTCTCGCGACCGCCAAATTTCATATCTTCATCAAACCACTTCCTTCGTGAATCCTTTTCGAGCCTTTAAATTCTTCCAAACTCGTAATCGCTTTCTCTTAAACCACCATGAAGCTCACAGGTGATGTTGGGACATTATATCGTTATATTTATTTGTAATTTCAGATTACACTCAGATTTTCCTGTGATTGCATCATTTTCTGGTACAGATAATTCTACCCTATATAAGGTCTCTAGAATTTTTTAATTAGATTTTCTTATCACTAATATAAAGACTGCTCTTCTTCAATCTCCATCATTTGCTACCTTGGTGCGATTCCATCTCAAGTCTTGTTGTCGGTGTGCCATTTGCTGCTAACTCATTTATTGTTCTTCGATTTTCGCCCTTGTTTGTCGAGCGAGAAAACGCAAGAAAGAAAAAAGAAAATTTCAGTCCAGATCTATATTTCCCGCTCCGATACCACGTGGGAAAAGACAAAAAACCAAAGTAAAACAATATTCTCTTATTATTCATGGGTATGTGTGTGAGGACGGCCTTTTTTACAAGCATTAAAAGCAATCACGTTAACAAGCTGAGTACATGACACGTGATGTGGTGAAAGTGATGATGGCATAATCGAGCATTTTGATCCCATGCCCGGGTTTGCTAGCGGAAGAAAGTGATGTGGTGAAGATATCATAAGAAATTCCCCATGCACTCTCTCATAATCGAAGCACAGATCTCCATGACTTCAATAAAATTTAACATACATTGGGAGAAATATTGACTCGCAAGCATTCCAAATGTTTGTTAAAATGCTCATGAGAGCATTTGCAGAATTCTTGCAACTTTCCCCAGCCCAAATGAAATAATAATTTATATAAAATAAATAAATAAATAAATAAATTATAATTATTTTATTTAATTATAGAAAATAAATAAATATAATCATTTTTTAATAGATTATGATTTAAGATGCTGATTTTTAGTTTATAAAAACAAACAACTTAATACTTAATAAAAATAAATTATTAAAACAAATAAACAACTTAATATTTAATATCATTAAGTACTATTTAGTATTAAATTGAAAAAAAAAAAAAGTTAGCATTAAGTAAAAAAAAACACAAACTTAGAATGTGGCAATGTGCACTAATGATCCATGTCTCGTCTCCGGCAGCGGAAGTTCTAATGATTTGTCGACGGCAAAAGAGACATATAAAATATTTATACATGTGCTCGATCGTTAAAACAAAATATGGGATAGCATGTGACTCTCCAAAATTAATCATTTGATTTTAGAATCAAAGATGCCCAAAAAAATCCTCAAAATGCCCTCAATTATGGTGTTAAATCGAAAATAATTACGATAAGAATTTCCAGAAGATATTATCAGAAGAAGATTTGAGCAACGCACACATAACAAAAGTGCTTCTAAAAGATTGAAGTACCAGAATTCATGATTGTCAAACTTTGAAAGTAACCACACATTTGAGATACAGAAATTGGTTCCAGATGATCGACATGTCGAAAAATAATAGAAATTGTTAACACCTGGCATTATAGTCTCCATGGCAACCTTTACAGCTTAAAATGTGGAAGTGAAGAGTTCCCATCCAGTCCTTTTGAGTTGAAATATGTGCAATACTCATTTATGGTGGTTTCCCTGTAGATGTAGGCTTTCGAAAGAACTCCCAATGGGGCCATAGAGTCTTGTGTTGCTTTCTTGCTGCAATGGTGCTCCGAAAAAGCATGCCGCTGAAATTCTCGGGCCTGCATTTTGGGCAAGGGCTCTGTGGAAGATACTTTTAAACTTATCATTGGAGATTAGCTGCACAAAAGGCAAACAAGAACACAGCTGAAACAATCCCGTATGTCTAAGCCTAAATTCACAATTGCAGGGGCCTTCCAATAAAAACATGAATGTGTGTTTGGGACTATATTTTTTTGCTGGCACTCTGTAGTTGGGCTTTTTAAGTTTATCATTACAGATGTACCACACCAAGAAAGAAGTGAAGACATGCAAAACAATCTCTTTGTTCTAAACTGCAATTCATAGTTTTGAAAGACTAAAAATAAAAATCCAGACAAAAAGTCACTCAAAACAAGAAATTTGAGGTTCTTGTGTCAATTTATATTTGATGAAGATGTTTTGGAATGGTTAAGTATAAAGATTATGCTTAATTTGGCATAGACTTGCCTGTAGAAGATCTCCCATGTTTATTACCAGAGCTCCAGGTATAGGGGGAACATTAACCCATTGATCTTCATGAAGAACTTGGAGCCCACCCATTTGGTCTTGAAGAAGTATGGTGAAAAAGTCAGGATCAGCGTGGCTGCTGGAGCCAAGGGTCAGTTCTGGTTCAGGACATGGTGGGTAGTAATGCCCCAGAAGGAGAATGCTCTCCGCACATTCCATGTCTTTCAAATGGTCATCAACCACATGTTCCAAACGGAGCCATAACGATTTGTGGAATATCCAAGTGATAGGATGCATGGAAAATGAAAAGCTGAATTCCGAGTCACTACTAAAAAAAGGATTTTTAATTTCCTCTAGAAAAGCTTAAAAGGATCGGAGTACCAGAATCCATGATTGTAAAGCTTTGAAAGTAAGCACACATTTGAGACACAAACTCAGTTCCAGATTATCCACATGTCGAGAAATACTAAAAATTGTTAAAAATGTGGCACTATAACTTCTCTTATCTAGGGAGCATAATAATATACTTATCACAATGAAGGTCTGCGGATCACAGCTTTGAAGACTTTATTGAAGATCAAACATGTTGATGAGTTTGATATTAATGGTGTGAGAGCGCTCTAGAAGGTGCGTGCAAGTGGATCGAGGTGATGCTTCTTCTGGAAGTTCGCATGCCAACCTGCTGTTTAGGGAGTTTTATCGCCAGCCCGACCTCGACACGGCTATGGTATCGACCATCCCAGCATTAAATCGGCCTGACCCTGTTTATAGAGGCATGAAGTGTGGCATGGCGGGTGGGTCTGAAAGTGTCTATGTGGGGCTAGCCGCCTTCGCTGCGTGAAGCAGTGAGCCGGAGTGTGAATTTGGTATTAGAGCAAGACAAAAGTTGCTCAACAGTATGGTGTTGCCTTCTGTCGATCTTGGTGGCCGAAAGTCTATCTCTCTTGAAGATGCACAGTAACTGATGAAGCTATGGTGATTGAAGCTGCAATGATGAGGACCCATGTAAGGGATGGGCGTTCCTCTCGATTGCACGAGGTCTTAGATTCTTTGTCTAGTAGTGTAGCAGTGCTAGCCTAAAGTCAAGCGAAAAGTCTTGCTTCGGCGTGGAGTGAAGTGCTCCTTCCATGGCTGTGTGATGCTGTGTCCAAAGAGATGGACCTTAGTGGATGATGGCTCGTGGGGAGCACTAGTCTTTGAAGGCGGAGATCGGTGAAAGGTGCCTTGCACAAGGGCGTGCAAGATATTGGGTGGGGGAGATTGTCACGGACTTATTGTGTGGGTCCCAGTGGCGCATTTGAGACTTTTTGTGAGAATCAAACATGCTGATGAGTTTGAGCTTAATGGTGTGAGAGCGCTTTAGAAGGTGCGTGCAAGTGGATCGAGTCGATGCTTCTTCGGAGTTCAGGCATGCCAACCAAGTTAAGTTTGGGGAGCTTGTCCCTAGTTTGGGACTTGACTTTGAAGAAGGATGTTGGCCTACCTTGCACAAATTGGTCGGGAGCTGGAGTCGCTCTCTTGATGAGCCCGAGGCAGGGCGAAACCAGTCAACATAGAGGCATGAAGTATGGCGTGATAGGTTGGGTCTCAAGAAAGTGTCTATGTGGATGCTTCGCAACGGGCCATGCTCACGTGAGCAGGTAGGCCACGTGTCAATAGGGTCTCCATGACAACCCTTCATAGCTTAAAATGTAAGGTAGAGGAATTCCCATCCAGTCCTTTAATTAAAAAGTAAATTAGGATACTCGACATAGTTGTTTCTCTGTAGATAGGTGGGTTTCCTTCTGGAAGCAACTCTTGATGGGACAGTAGAGTCTCGTCCTGTTCTGTTGCTCTCTGAAAAAGCATGCCACTGAAATTCTCGGGACTACTTGTTTTGCAAGGACTCTGTGGAAGATGCTTTTAAACTTATTATTGGAGACTAGCTGCACAAAAGGAAACCATAAACACAAATATGAGGAACAAATTGTAATGAGGTGATTTGAGCCCCAAACCTCTTGTAAAATCAGGTTCTGATGTCATGTTAAACAATCAATTCTTCTTGAAACCCAATCTTGTAGAATTTTGATTTCATATGAATATTATGCTTCTAACAAAGACATTTTGAATTGTTGCAACTCATAATTTTTAAACAACCAAAAATAGAAAACAAGAAATTTTGAGGTTCTTGTGTCAATTTAGGTTTGATGAAAACGTATTGGAATGGTAAAGTACAAAATTATACTTAATTTGGTATAAACTTGCCTGTAAGATGATCTCCATATTATTTATAGTAGGCGCCAGGTATGGGGAGCATCCAGCCCATTGATCTTCAAGAGAACTTGGAGGCCACAATTTTGTCTTGAAGAAGTATGGTGAAAAAGTCAGAATCAGTGGCTGCTAGTGCCCAGGGTGAGTTGTAGTTCAGGGCATGGTGGGTAGTAATGCCCCAGAATAGGGATACTCTCCACACACCCCATGTCTTTCAAAATGGTTTGGATGCAGTCCAAGGCTTCCAACAGTAGTTGGAAACAGAGTAAAGCTAATTTCATTACTTGATTCTGAGTATTCCATCACTATATCTTTGCATGTTCATCAACCACCTATGTCACAGAAGATAGATTCAACGATTAATTTGCTACCTTAAAGACCGATTCGATGACCTTAGGCAACCATCATACCCACAAAGCAGTCAAAACAAAAGGATCCTAGGTATGGTATAACAGAACCAAAAGAAGGAAAAAAAGGGTATAGCTTCTGATGATATCATCATTATGAATTGCTTCAGTTGTACACAAACTAAATAAAAATGGGAAAAAAAGAAAAGCAAAAACAAAATCCTTTGCCATAGAAATCAGGGTTACCTTAAACTCACATCCTACCTTAGCCTTGTTTCCCTTGAACAATTAAGTTTTCCCCATCAGACAAAATTTTCTTTTCTTGGTAGTTCTTTGGGCCTTACAATTAGTTTGATTACTTCTGTTTACTAGCCAAATAAAAGCAAATGTTTGGAATCCATAAAACCTGGTGTTAACACACCTGCATACTGCCGGCAGTTGCTCAGGATTAGGAGGATTTTGAGCCATCGTACAACCAAGGTATCCCTCCAGTTGGCCATGCGTGATTGATATAGATCAAAATTGCTATTAAATTTAACTTTTTCTTTTTAGAGTCCGAGATACCATTCCCTTTTGGTCTCAGCATCTTGCTCATAGAAATCTCGGATTCCATCAATGATGCCATTCAAAACACTCTCTGGAGATCCATGGTTGACAACCCGGAAAACCCCACTTCTCGCAAAGCTTCTCCATTTTCTTGATGATCTGAGGTGCGTACAGCTGCATCTTTATCCATGTCTTTGCAGAGTCTATGACTGGAACGCTTTCTGGGGACTCAGTGGAACTGAGTGATCATATGATCGTTTGTCGCTCCCTCGATGAACATCCATGGGATCTTAGTGAGCCCAGCATCTACTAATCCCTTCACCAAGTTTAGTGTCACTCGAGATTTTACTTCCACTTTCTCGATCATAATCCAGTGCTTTTCTGCCGGAATTTGTCCTGCTTCTGCTGCTCACCATTTTTTCCTTAATGAAATGGCAACTGGGTTTGGATTGGTATATCAGACAAAGTTTATTTGTACTTCAATGAATGAGAAAAAAGGAAACGGGGCTTACGTGGAAGAACAATCACCACAGCCACTGGTAAAGGTGAAAAGCTAAGACAGTAGACAGTGGCTTTGTTAAAAGCACGATAAGAATGGCTTAGAGGGGACAAAGAAAAATAATTGGCCAGTGAAAATCAGTTTAAAAGTGAAATGTGTTGACAAATATAATCTTTGAGATGACCAGGTGTGGAGGATAAGTAGAATGATTGTCCTCGGAAATAGGTGGAGAGTTGGGTGAATTATCAAGCTATGGACTAGGTTCCATTGAAGGAGAATTATTAGAGGGAGTATCCATAGAAATAGGTGGAGAATTGGGTGTGTCATGAAGTGGAGAATCATTGGAATAATCAACTAGATTATGAGGGATAAAACCACAAAAAGAAATATTAAAGGGAACAATCAGGTGTAGTCAGTGTTTGAAATGTCGTGATATATAGATTTGACATTTAGTTGTGGCAAAATCTGACGAATATCGGCTATAGTTGGTTGGAGGATAAATTGGAAAAAATCGGACAAAATGCGGATATATCGGTAGTGAAGCGAAATATCGCCGATAATTTCGACGAGAACCAGCTTGTGGAACAACACGCATGTCGCTGTTGATTTTTTAGCATTTTTACCGATATATTGGTAATTATCGGTAAAAATAGGCGTTATATCGTCGATATATCGGGGATATATTGGTGATATATCGGTGATGATCCAACGACTAAGATTATGAAGGTACGTGGAAGGCGGAGATTTCGTCGGTTTTCAAAGAAACCTCCGGCCATTGCTGCAGTTTGATGGCGAGAGTGAATGCATGTTGATCCGTGGCCAGGTTGTCGGTAATTCCTTTGGTTCCAAGCGATTAGATTTTTATCTGACAATGGATTTGAATGACTTGATCTACGGTAAAGGTGATTTACAGCGGCGATCGAGATCTAAGGTCGATTTGATCCAAAATCAAATCCAATGACCATAATTCATTTTTAAAGGGTATTTGACCCAAAAAAACAGCTAGTTTTACTCCAAAAATTCTATAAATAGCCCTAAAATCATTAGTTTTTCATGTCAAACTCATTCATTCTTGTTGATCTCTCTCAAACAATTCTTGATTTGTGCAAGTCTTGGAGAAGAATTTTTTGGTCAATTCTTGATGTTCAAATCTTCCATTCAATACATCATTTGTGCAATTTAAGGTATTTTAATGTTAATTAATTTTTTTTTTTTTTACGTTTGGGCAAATTTAGTAATTAATTTAAGTTTATATTTAGATTAAGATTATAAATATGAAATATGAGCATGTCACATATGTTATTGTTAATTAATGTAAAAACATTTTCTTTATATTATGATAATAACACATATTTAGATTTAGATTATAGTATGAAATATCAAAATTTGTTACTTAATGTCACGAATATGAACATATAATATGTATATTTAGATATTTAATATAACTTTATATTTAGATTCTGATTATGAATATGAAATATAAAAATTTGTTAATTAATGTAAAACACATTTTCTTTAACTTATGATAATTAATGTAACTTTTTTATTTAGATTGAAGTTATGCATATGAAATATAAAAAATTTGTTAATTACGCTATGAAATATAATTTATATATGTATATTTAGATATTTAATATAACTTTAAATTTAG
Organism: Tetrastigma voinierianum; assembly: GCA_016808115.1. Lineage (NCBI taxonomy): Eukaryota > Viridiplantae > Streptophyta > Magnoliopsida > Vitales > Vitaceae > Tetrastigma > Tetrastigma voinierianum. The sequence goes on from JAEQBH010002522.1 coordinate 253,865, forward strand.
ATTGTGATTATGAATATGAAATATAATAAATTGTTAATTAATGTAAAAACACACTTTCTTTAACTTATGATAATTAATGTAACTTTATATTTAGATTGAGATTGTAGATATGAAATATAAAAATTTGTTAATTAATGTATGAAATATAGAACATATATTATGTATATTTAGATATTTAATATAACTTTGAAACTTAGATACGATTATAGATATGATATAATAAATTGTTAATTAATGTAAAAACACATTTCTTTAACATATGATAGTGTCTAACATATTTAGATTGAGATTATGAATATAAAATATAAAAATTAGTTAATTAATGTATGAAATATGAACATATATTATGTATATTTAGATATTTAATATAACTTTAGATTTAGATTATGATTATGAATATGAAATATAATAAATTGTTAATTAATGTAAAAACACATTTTCTTTATCATGTGATAATTAATCTAACTTTATATTTAGATTGAGATTATGAATATAAAATATAAAAATTTGTTAATTAATGTAGTTTGCTGAGGTTTTAGTAGTTTTACGAGATAAATAAGTGTCATAATGCTCTTTTTTCTCAATTTTGTGATTAGGCTAACCATTGAGCGGAAATGAGCGAAATCGAAGAAAAATTGGCAAAGTCATCATGCAGTTGCAGAAAACATGTGATCCTTTTTCCTACGTGATGTCCTTCTATGTCTCCCTCATTAGCATGGGCATATCCTAGACTCCTAGGGCTTTCTGTAGACACCAAGATCGTGTGATTCGAAGTGTGGATGAGCAAGATACGATATCGGGAAGTGAAGGAGACGTAAAAGGACGAATTTCGAAATAAGTGTGAGTGCCCTCGCTCTTTAGCATGAGAACATTCATGTTATAGCGTGAGTGCTCTCACACTTTAGCGTGAGTGCTCTCACCCTTTAACGTGAGTCCACTCACACTGCAGCGTGGATGCTCACACTTCAACGAGGTTTAGCTGCATCTTTTCCAATAGCTCCCCATTTCTCCAAGTCTTAGCGTAGATCCATCAAGCTATAACATGGATGTCGGGGCCCGTGTTTTGAAAAAGCCCATCTCCTCTCTCTCTTGGTTTTGGCTTTATAAGAGAAAGAAATGAGAGCTTTTTCTAGGGAGAGTTTGTGGAGACATAGAGGGAGGTTCCCTTGGATGGAAACACCCTAAGACAAAATCTCTCTTTGGGAAGAAGATCTTGAAGAAGGAGCAGAAGATTGGAAGTGAATAAGGGCTTCAATCCAAATCTAGTTTATTTATTCTCCTATTTTCCTACTTTTCCCCACTTCTTATGGTTGTATTTCTCCCCTCCATGAGCTAATCTCATTTTCTAGGGTTTTGATATAGTCTAAACAATGAACCATGGTGTTTAGCTTGATTTGTAATCTTTGATGTATGGATTTTCTTATATATTGAATGTTCTATTCAATTTCTCATGCTTATTGATGATTGATCACCATTAACATGATTTGTGACCTAATTTGAGGTTGAGAAACAATAATTAGGTTAGACCATGAATGGAATGTCATGTTTCACCATAGAATAGAGATATTTGTGGGTTGCATGTGGCTTGTTGGATTTCAATTACTTAATGCATCATTGGATATGATGGTTTAAGGTAATGATACAATATAATATTTTCCAGGGGTAGATTATTATTGCTTGAGAAAGAATAGCATGTGCTTAGGTGGAATCCGCCATTAATATATAATTTCAGAATCATTGGAACCATTTCGAATCTCACCATGTAAATTTGTTAGATAAAATCAAAATACACAGATTTCTTCAATAATCACATTTCTCTTTGCATGTTAGAACTTTGGTTAAGTTCTTTAGTTTAGTTTGTTTTCCATTTCAACTTCACCTTTGTATTTATCCAAATAAAGCTAGGACTATTCTAATTTCGATAATTAGTACCCTAATCATTGTGGGACAATACTCATACTTCATTATATTACTTTAGGCGACGTGTGCACTTGCTCATATAGGCACAAAATTTTTATATAGCATATTTTGAGTCTATCAAGTTTTAGGCGTTGTTGCCGGGGATTGGTGTTTTTACTAATATTGATACCATGTAGTCCTTGTTTACTTTGGATAAAGTTAGTCTTGTTTTATTTCCTTTTATATTTTAGTTTGGTTTGTTTTCGTTTTTGTTTTGTAGGATTTAACACACAATGGATCCTTTCATGGAACTATCAACTGAAATGGCCCTCCTTACTTAGTTCTTAAGAATGGATATGTAGGAGGGAATGTCATCTTTAAGTAGTTTGATGAGTGAGTTGGACCACTAGAAAAATGGAATGACTTCTTGGGAGAGCTGACCCAAACTTAGAATGTTTCTTTCCATTTCCCTTTCTTAGTTAGTCTTGAATTGTTTTGGTTATTTTAGTTTGATCTTGTTTTGTGTTGTTTTAGTTGTAATTTTCAGGTTTTGGAAGTTCTAAAGTTGGTTCTAAGGCAACAGAAAGTGGATGATCTAACTTGTTAATCTTTAGGGGAGTCCTCTATTCCTCTTTGTTTTTCATGCTCTATTTCATTGAGGAAATGTTTTGTTCAATTTTGGGGGAAAAAATTGTGGTAGAATCAGCTTTTGATTTGTTTAGTATCTTGTGTTATACATGTTTGTGTTTGTGTTTTTGTTTTGTGTCTCATATAGATTGGTTTTGGTGCTTAACAATTGTTTGGAGATGCTTTGACATTGTGCTTCAAAAGTTTGTTTTATTTAGCGAAAACATAGGATACCATCATTATGTGATCTAAGATTGAGCGTATCTGAGTAGTTTGTGGGAGGCTTAGTTTGTAGAGCCGTGTTTTTCAAGGAATCTTCTTAATGGAACTCATGCACACACACTAGATCTCATTTAATACATTGAAGTCTACCGCTCTTTTCTCAAACTAAACTAAGTGAGAGGTTTTGCTTCCATGTGTTGCGACACCTCGATAAAGAGGACGATGGGCAGACATTTGAAAAAACAAAGAAAGAAAAGAAAGAAAAAAGTAGAAAACGAAAAATTGTGAAAAGAAAATGAGAGAAATAGTGATTGTTCGATCAATCCAGAGCATAGTATGAGAGGCCTTCAAACCTAATGCATTAAAATTGCTTGGTGGAGTCATTGACTTCCTTTAATAAGTTTACATGGGAAAGAAGATGGTTTAGTTTCACAAGTAGATGCTTGAGTTTTCCTAATTGAGTGTTCGAGGTGAGGTTAGAGAGGAACTTATTGCTGATGCCCTTAACGGCGGTGGGGAGTCACCAACGGATCCCCACTACATGGACACTTTTCTCAAGCGCCTTAGCATTGCATCATACTTTCTAGTTTTAGTATTGAATAAAAGGTGTGTTCTCAACCTATTTTGTTAATATCTTTCAAATGAGTGGGTTGAGTTTCGTTGAAAAGTGTCTTGGAACCTCTATACATTTGAGTTGCATCTGTTTTCATAGGAGTTTATTTGAGGATTCATTGAGAGGTGAGGGCAAAGCTTGCCTTGATCACCATACCCATAGATGCCTTGTCTTTAAAGATTTTAAATGTGTTGGGATTCCATGTAGGCTATATTGTTTCCATAGAACTTTGTCATGGTATTCTCCGAGCTTGTTGTTAGCACCATTCTTTACTCATATCTATTTTAGTGTTTTGTATGTGTGTGTTTTTCCTTTGCTTGAGGATAAGAAAAGATTTAAGTTTGGGGGTATGATGAGTATCTTAAATACTCATTTTATCCCCATGTTTTTCTTAGATTTTAGTAGTTTTATGAGATAAATAAGTGTCATAATGCTCTTTTTTCTCAATTTTGTGATTAGGTCAACCATTGAGCGGAAATGAGTAAAATTGAAGAAAAAGTAGAGAGAAAGTCATCATCACGATGCGTAGAAAACATATGATCCTTTGCTTGTGTGATGTCCTTCTATGAAAAAACCCTCATTGGCATGGGCAGATTTTAGACTCAGAGGCTTTAGTAGACACGAGATTGCGCGATTCGAATTACAGATGAAGCGGAATGTGACATCGGGGGAGGCTTTGGTAGAACGCAAGATCACGTGATTGAGAATCTGATGGGCAAGATACGACATCGAAGTGGAAGAGGAGACGTAAAGGACAATTTTGAATAAGTGTAGGTGTTCTCACACTTTGGCATGAGTCCACTTGCGCTTTAGTTTGGGGTCGCTCCAGCTTTTGCATGAGTCCCTCACTTTAGTGTGAGCACACTCCCTTATTGCGACATGGATGCTCACGCTTCAATGTGGTTTGGCCGCTTCTCTTGCCGTAGGGTAGATCCACCACGCTACAACATGGATGTCGGGGTCCATGTTTTGTTGAAGCTCATCTCCTCCCCCTCTTGGTTTTGGCTTTATAAGGGAAAGAAATGAGGGCTTTTTACAGGGTGGTGTTTGTGGAGGCAAAGAGGGAGGTTCCCTTGGGTGGAAACGCCCTAGGGAAAAATCTCTCTTGGGGAAGAAAATCTTGAAGAAGAAGGAGAGGAAGATTGGAAGAGAAGAAGGGCTTCAATCCAAATCTATTTTATTTCTTCTCACTTTTTCCTACTTTTTCCCACTTACTGTGGTTGTATTTCTCTCCGCCATGACCTAATCCAATTTTCTAGGGTTTTGATGTAGTCTAAACAATGAACCAAGGTGTTTAGCTTGATTTGTAATCTTTGATGTTTGAATTTTCTTATATATTGGATGTTCTATTCAATTTCTCATGCTTGTCGATGATTGATCACCATTAATATGATTTGTGACCTAATTTGATGTTGAGAAACAATAATTATGTTAGACCATAAATGGAATTAATGTCATGTTTCACCATAGAATAGAGATATTTGTGGGTTACATATGGCTTGTTGGATTTCAATTTCTTAATGCATCCTTGGTTATGATGGATTGAGGTAGATATACAATATAATTTTTTCCAAGGGCAGATTGTTATTGCTTGAGAAAGAATAGCATGTTCTTAGGTGGAATCCACCATTAATATATAATTTAGGCATCATTGGGACCATTTCGAATTTTTAGATAAAATCAAAACCCTAGGTTTTCTTGAAATCACATTTTCTCTTTGCATGTTAGAGACTTTAGTTCAGGATTTCCTTAGTTTAGTTTGTTTTCCATTTCAACTTCACCTTTGTATTTATCAAAAGAAAGCTACGACTATTCTAATTTTGGTAATTAGTAACCTAATCACTCGTGGACGTCTTCCGTACTTCGTTATATTACACGAGGTGATGTATTAAACTACGCATGTAGATCTGTGCGTTTATATCTTTCATTTTGAGCTATACGTAACCTCGGCTTAGAGATAGCCATTCAATACACAATCTTAACAGTAAAGGGAAAAGAAAGACACTGCTGCTGTTAAGAAAATAAAGCCAAGTGGTAACAGAAACTTGATAAAATTCAAATACAAGTAGTTTGTCCCTGAAGACTGCGGCTTTCCTGAAAACCAGGAAATTATTCTATGAGAAACTGCATAAACTCCTTCAACAAATACTAGAAATTGATAACATCAGTAATCTTATCTCATCCAGGTAGCATAGAGTCTCCATGGCAACCCTCACAACTTAAAATGTCGAAGTGCAAGGTTAAGATCCAGTCGATCTGATAAGAAGTAAGTGAGAAACTCATTTATGGTTGTTTCCCTTAGATGAGTGCATGGGTTTTTCTTAGAAACAACTCTTTATAGAGACCATAGAGTCTTGTATGCTTTGGGTCAAAAGATGTTCTGAAAAAACTTGCCACTCAAATTCTGGGGCCCTCATTTTTGGCAAGGACTCTGTGCAAGATGCTTTTGAGCTTGTCATTGGAGATTAGATGCACCAAAAAACAAATATGAACACAACTAAAATAATGCTTTTAATCTCTTTGTTTTATAAATTTTAATGTAAGCTTTAAAAAACAAAATCTGAGAAAATAAAGTTAAAACAATTGAAATTACTATATTAACTATTTTTTAAACAATATTTCTATATTTTCAATAATAAAAAAATAAACATATATTTTTCATAACTAGAAAATTAACTACTTTAAAAAATATTTATAAAAACATGTATAATTGTTAAAAATAAAATACTATAGATAAAATTGTATTGTAAAACATTATATAATATTTTCAAAAAATATTCAATAATTTTTATAATCATTTTATAAAATAGTAATTAAAATAGGTTTAAGTCTAAAACATGCATATTGATTCTCTTAATACCTCAAAATAATTTGCACAATATGGACCTTCTTAGCCATACCTATGACTTTCTAGTTGGACAAACAACAATATTTAACAGAGTTAGTCACCATATATTCTCATGATCAAAATTGAATAGAATTAAAATTTCCAATATTACAAAAATCCTCCATTTCATAGCATTCTCCTCCTTTCACAAATATTTGACAAAACTAATATACATAAGCTAACACTCCTCCCACCATCTACAGCCCCAATTGAGGGAATTTATAATAATATCCTGATGAGATTCTCTCTCTCTCTCTCTCTCTCTCTCTCTCTCTCTCTATATATATATATATATATATATATGTTGTGTTTTCGAGGTTGATGAAGATTTGAAGAAATAGAGGTGAAGTTTTTGATAGGACCAAGAAGTAGTTTGGACTAAAGCAACCCTGTGCTATAGAGACATGCCATGTATGGGATGTCCGAACTAGAAGTAGAGTAGCTATGGGACATACATTAGTATGCTAGCTTGGTAGCCAAGGAACTTGGGGAGCAAGTTACCGATGGGGCTAGGATCTTTTTGGCAAGTGGATAGCGATCACATTTCAAAAGATCTAGACGTCGTTTAAGATATCAAACCAGGATTAGAAACAAATTAGGATTCTATTATGAAGATGATACTTGATTAGCAAGTTTCCTATTTCCGCGTGATATGGGCAAAAAGAGAGAAATGCAGGATAATTAAAGGTAGGGTTGGAGTCATATTAGGATAATGATCCAACATTATCTAGTCTTCCATAACCGAATATACAAGGATATATATTTAGGTTTTCAAAAGATGCTAAACACGGATTTTAGGAGCAGAGCTTGAAGAAGAACAAACGAAGTCCGGACGTGCTGAAGAAGTGCAAAGTGTAGGTACTCCATCGAGGCATTGCACGTTAAAAGTGTTTCACCTTTGGTGAAAGATGATGATTTTATATTTCTTCATCTTATTTTGATGTATAGTGGGTGATGGGTGTGCAATGCTATAAAGAGGGGAATAGAGGGAGTTCATTATGAATTCCTTTTTAGGAGTGACAAAGGTTTCAAGGCCCACGTGGGTAGAAGTCTTGTCTCTGAACTAGTGCAGAACCTTGAATCAAATCGATAGAAATCCTTGCATCTCACAGGCATAAGCCTCATTATGTGGATGTAGAGCGGGTTATATGAATAACATTAAAAATTAATGTGTCTTTACTTTATTCGAATTATATATATATATATATATATATATATATATATATATATATATATATATATATATATATATATATATGTATGTATGTATGTATAAGAAAGGAATATATTCCGAAAAGTGCTTCCAATGTATCTTGCAGGCAAAGGTTGAGAGGAATATAGAATTATGCAAGTCAACCAAGCAAACACACATTAGATAAAACCCAATAAAATTAATTATAAAGTGCAAAGAGCTTTTTCCTATTAAAATGTACACAACGAAGATCGTGAGAAGAAGCTTATATGATGACAATAAGTTCTAAAGAGACTGGCAATTCCAACCGATAGATATTACATGAAATATTTGTGTTAGGTATCTATCTAAACTTTGTAAGCTTTATAGTATAGGGTTAATTTGGTTTCCTCCAATATTTCATGTTTAATTTCCTCCGATAATTCAAATGATTTCCCCAAATAATGATTCTGATCAATTTTAACACAGTGATAGGTAAATAAATATAATTCTAAAGAAATATGCTAGTCAAAATCAAAAAAATAACTATGTTCTATTAAAAGGGCAAATTTTCTAACAGGACAAAATATTTATGGGAGAAGCTCTTAAAAAAATCTAAACTCCCCTTAAATTAAGTGTAGAACTAAGAATGTGACAAGCAATAAGCACAAATAATCCAAGTCCCTAAGCTGCAGGAAGGAAGTTCTAGGCTCTATTTGGAACTCGAAAAGTACTAAGGAATGAAAATAGAGAGGAAAAGTTGAAGAAGAGAAAATTTTGAGGAAAATAAAAAATAAGTTTAAACATAATAAATTAATTTTATATGTTTATTCAAACTCGTTTTATTTGTTTCTTTCTATTACATAAAATGTAAAAACATGTAAAATTTTGTGGAATTTTGATTACATTTGATTTGATTTGCATTTTTACAATGTGGAAATCAAATATGAGAGAAAATCATTCTTTAAAGCTTTGTTTAGGCAGAAAATTATTAGTGAAAGAATAAAATATTAAAGAAAATTATTTTCTCTTGTTTCCTTTCACCATGGATATATAAAAGAATATCAAATATAATCAAAGTTTTACATATTTTCAAATCTCTTAGTCCTCATATAATAGAGAGAAACAAATAAAATGACTTTGAATACAAATATTGAATAAATTTGAACGTATTTTTTATTTTCTTCAAAATTTTCTTTCATTCTATTTTTCATTTATATTTTCCTCTATTTATTTTTCTTTCTCTAATGCTTTTGGGGTTCCAAATGGAGCCATAATGATTTGTGGAATATCAAAGTGATAGGATCCATGGAAAATGAAAAGCTGAATTCCGAGTCACTACTAAAAAAATGATTTTTAATTTCCTCTGAAAGATTAAAAGGATCGGAGTACCAGAATCCATTATTGTAAAGCTTTGAAAGTAAGCACACATCTGAGACACAAACTCAGTTCCAGATTATCCGCATGTCGAGAAATGCTAGAAATTGTTAATAAATGTGGCACTATAACTTCTCTTATCCAAGAAGCATAGGGTCTCCATGGTAACCCTTCACAGCTTAAAATGTGGAAGTGAAGAATTCCCATCCAGTCCCTTTGAGTAATAGTAAGTGAGAAACTCATTTATAGTTGTTTCTCTGTAGATGGGTGGGTTTCCTTCTGGAAGCAACTCCTTAATGGGACAGTGTGCTGTTCTGTTGCCCTCTGAAAAAGCATGCCACTGAAATTCTCGGGCCTACATGTTTTGCAAGGACTCTGTGGAAGATGCTTTTAAACTTATTGTGGAACTAGCTCTGCGTAGAGAAACCAAACACAAATGTAAGGAACAAATTGCAACGAGGAAATTTGAACCCCAAACCTCCTGTAAAATCAGGAAACTCTTGTAAAAACTCAATCTTGTAAAATTTTGATTTAATATGAATATTATGCTTCTAACAAAGACATTTTGAATTGTTGCAACTCATAATTTTTTAAACAACCAAAAATAGAAACAAGAAATTTTGAGGTTCTTGTGTCAATTTAGGTTTGATGAAAATATATTGGAATGGTAAAGTACAAAAATTATGCTTAATTTGAAACAAACTTGCCTGTATAGAGATCTCTCCCATATTTATAACCAGAGCGCCAGGTATAGGGGAGCATCAACCCATTGATCTTCATGAAGAACTTGGAGGCCACCAATTTTGTCTTGAAGAAGTATGGTGAAAAAGTCAGAGTCAATTAATGGCTGCTAGTGCCCAGGGTAAAGTTGTATGGTTCAGGACATGGTGGAGTAGTAATGCTTGGGAATGAGAATGCTCTCCGCACACCCCATGTCTTTCAAATGGTTTGGATGCAGTCCAAGAGCTTCCGACAACAGTTGAAATAGAGTAAGCCCCAATTTCACTACTTGTTCTGAGTATTCCATCACTATATCTCTGCATGTTCATCAACCACATATAATGACATAAAGCTAAGATTCTACCACAAGTTTACTTTCTGCAGAGCAATTCCATCATACCAGGCAACCATTATACCATAAAGCAGCCAAAATAAAAGGAGGAAATCAAAGAAAAAAGGGGTATAGCTTTGGATAATATAAAAGAAAAGTAAGAAATCCATTTACCACAGATTTACATTTATAGACACATCCTAATTTACCCATATTTCCCTTCTACCCAAGGCTATGCTTGGTTTTCGGAAAATGTCATCCAAAATACAGGAAAATGAATTAGATTCGATATAGAGCAAAAGTGTAAATTAGAATTAGATCCCATATGTTATTTTTATTTGCTACTTCAAAACCATTTTATTTATTTTAACTCATTACTATAAAGATTAAATAACTTAAAAACATGTGAATTTGTAATAATTTTATCATATTTGATTTTTTTTCTTTAAATAATTTTCATTAGAGAGCCAAACATAAGAAAATCAATTTCTTAGTTTTGTTTGTCTTTTATAGTACTTTCCAAGAATCAAAGCGACTTTTAAGCTTTCTCATTCAATGCGACCATATCGTTGAACGTAGGCTCTTTGTAAAAGATCGCGTTTGTAGGGTTGGGTGTCATCTTCTCAGCTCACTGCGATGCGTTCATCTATGCGTAAAATCCCTTACACTCTGAAGCCATGAAACACTGCAAAATAGAGTTTTGATTCGTATTAAGCAATGGCCTCACAAAGATCGGTACATAAAATTTGGGTTTAATATCATGCTTCACACTAATTATAGTTTTCAAGACTTCAGATTACTGGCCAAGTAAACGAAAAAGATTGGAATCAATAGAAGCAAGTGTTCACATACCTGCATACTGCCGGCAGTTGCTCAGGGAGAGGAGGATCAGGAGCCATCAAACAAGACAAGGAGTCCCTCCAATTAGCCATACGTGCTTTGTAAAGGTCAAAATTGCTACTAAATCTAACTTTTGTTTGGGAATCACGTGAGTACCACACCTTTTTGGTTTCATCATCTTGCTCATGAAATCCCCGGACTCCATCAATCATAGCATTCAAAACACTCTCTGGAATACCATGGTTAACAACCTGGAAGAATCCCCACTTCTCGCAAGCTTCTCCCACTTTCTTGATGATCTGACTGCGTAGAACTGCATCTTTATCAATACCTTTGAAGTCAATGATCGGAACCCCTTCGGGAGACGCCTGGGAAACCGGATTTGTGTGAGTCTTATGTTGGTCATTGATGAACATCCGTGGGATCTTAGTGAGCCCAGCATCTAATAATCCCTTTACACCAAGTTTTGAGTCGTCAAAGAATTTCAATTCAGTTTTCCGATCGTAATCGGATACCTTTCCAGATGGAATTTTGTCACTGTTGCTGCTCTCCATTTTCCTTTAGTGAAATGGAAACTGGGTTTGGATTGGTATTACAGATGACAATTATTAATTCTCCATTGAACGAGAAGGAATGAAAAGGGGCTTGGAGAAACAGACACCGCAGGCGCAGATTACTTTGTGGAAAAGTATAAAGCTTGTTCATTGTTCTTTGAATTTTCCGCTATCAGTGCACCTGTTAGAGTGTACAAATTGTCAGCTGAAATGTCTGGTTTCAAAATGAGGTGCCGTTTTTTCTGACTACAAATGAGCAAAATGGGGAAGGAATGGCTAAGACAGGAGACAGAGACTTTGGCCCTGGGCCCAGGGATTTGGAGATGACCTTTGAAAAATAAAGGTGCTTGCTTAGGCTGGATGGCAACATCGGATGGTAGGCATGGGTGAGGCATCAGGGTGGGCCGTGGCGGCCCATGTGCAGATTGTTTCTTTACTCCCTACAATTTCCCTCAAAATTTCCTGAATCAAACAGTATTAAACTTTCTCCCAACCCAACTGTTCATGTTCAAGCATCAGACAATCACGATGAAACCAGGAGAAACCAAAAGTATATGAGAGAAGAAAGAACCCATCTTCATTTCCGGGTATAATATACAATGTACAATAGGTTTTTAAGAATTCCCCCCATGTACATCCATGACTGCTGAGCCTAATCCCTCTAACAACATCCATATCCACGCGAGCTTCCTTTCTCTCAACCCCTTGCCATGCACCACACAACCGGGATGCACACTCATAGCAAGCTCCTCACACAGCACTCCTCTCCACCGAGGAAGCACCCCCACAGCCACTATGCCATAGCCATGTTCTCCTCATTACTAGGATTTTGTTCTTGAAGACTCTTCTCTCCATTTTATACACTAGAGAAACCCTAACCATAAGATGATATTCAATAACGGTTTTCTTCAACAAACATCATCTCAAAGTTGGTTAGGCAGTTAACTTACTTCAAGCAAGGTTGAGGGACCAAGTGATTAGCCAAACTGACTCGACCTTACCACAGATGAACCAAACATAACTGCTTGAGTTTAGTTAGGTTTACAACAACTTCTATTTCATATACTATGGTTGTCACGCCCCCAGAAACTTCGCCACAAGGCGTATTTATTAATTCACGCACAGTAGCTTGAAGTGCAAAAGACATAAACCTTCATCTTGTGCTTGAATTTTCCCGATTATCAGAATCTTTATTCGAATAAATGCCTTATTTTTTTAAATTAATTAATTATAAAAATTCAAAATTTTATGCTGACAAAAAAATATTTCTAAATCTCCAAATCTCAAACACAAATTCAAAACAAAAGCTGCTGTTTCAAATGATAATTATTGGGAATCTCCCAACCACCCTTGAACTAACAAAAAATGAATATATTATTCAATCGAATTTCCAAACCAAACATCTGATATAAATACGAACTTATTGGTCAATACATCCAACATAAAATTCTAATTCATCAAATCCTAATAATGACGTATCCCTAACTTAGTCATCACTCATCGCGGAAACTAAAGATACCTGAAAAGATGTTAACGAATGGGAGTGGCCTTAAAGCTCAATACGAAATATTAATACAGTTTTATGGATCAAAAGGTTTCCAATCATATAACAAATAAAAGATATTTTTCTTTTCATAAAACCTTTGTATTCAAATGTGGTAGAACAGCGTTCAAAATTTTCCATCAAAACATTCTCAAATTCATTTCGAATTGATTTCATATAAAAAATGATCCAAACAATTTTATATCAAAATCAAATATAACATTTTCATATCAATCTCAAAACCAAATTCATTTTTCCTCTGGTCAACAAATATCAAATGGTGCCCAATCATGTGGGACTTTTCAAATGGTGCCCAATCATGTGGGACTTTTCAAATGGTGCCTTGCCTTGTGAAACTTTCAAATGGGTGGCTAGCCACATATTGTTCCTTTTAAGGGGGATGAAACCAAACACAACTAATACTAGTAACTTCTAACCAAAACCCTTAGAGGCTGGGGTTCAAATAAATTACATTCACCACCAAGGAATGTAAAGGTTAACTATTATTCCCATTGACAAAGGTCGAATAGTGTCAAATATCATTCATATTGATAGGGCAAAACTCATCAGAGTCAAATATTTCATTTAAAAACACTCAACTTACAAAATATCATATATCCACATTTTTTGTTATAAACAAAACAAATCTCAAAGGCATTTCCTACAAAATCACTGTTTGATCCATGGATAATCAAATAGAATAAAATAAAATAAAACTTTTCCTCATTCAAATTACATAAAAGGAAAATAAATATATTTTTTGAAAAAAACTATATAAATAATCATTATGCAAAAACATATAAAAAATTTTCTTCAACAAAAGTTGCATTAATATCCCTTACCTCTAAGGGGTACTCAAAAGGCTTGAAAGAGTTAATCTGAAGAATTTCACTTCCAGGAAATATTTATTCCTAAAATAATAAGGAAGAAACTACCATCATTACTTATTTATTCCTAAAACTTTCCTAATTTGATATTCTTAGCAATGATATTTTTTTAACTTTCTAATCCATAATAATAAAAGTTAAGGGGTTTCTAAATATTTTATAAAATTTGTGATTTCTAAAGTTTATTCTATCAAAATGATTTTATTATTCACCTCAAACATATTGATAATTTTTCAAATGATAGCTATTTAAATTATGCAATTTTTCAAATTTTTATAAAACCTATATTCCTTTCGGATCTTATTTCAATAATTTATTTATGTATTTTTTGTACTCTTAATTTGAACTAAATATTTTACTAAAAATAAATATTATTAATAATATTTTATAAATTATATTATTATCCAAGAGTCATCTCAATCGTATATCCTAACAATTATCACACTTTACAATAAGTTTTATTAACATATCTTATATCCTATAATTGCTCAAAATTACCTTAATCACATTCCTTATCTAAATAAATTCTTAAATTTTAATAAAATATCTACTTGTCAAAATATATATATCCTCAAATATATATCAAATACATATAATTATAAAACTTTAGTTTTTTTTATCTGTAAAACCCGGGAAAAATGGTAAAAGGGTAATTTCGGTTGGAAACCTGGAATTTTTCTAGATTTCGAATAACGAAACGGATCAAATGCTTAAATCATCTCAAAATCTAGTTACCACAATTTCGTCGACCTTAAGACAATCGGAATTTCGCTTTTCGAGGTACGTGACACAGCAGTGTGCCACATAGCATGACCATGTGGCTGCCACTTGGCAGCTTGTGAGAGGTTCACATGGCATGAGAGTTATGTATGTGCACTACACTTAATGCACGTGGCCCATGACACATGCACACATGAATAGTAAAAAGAAAAGATCAGCATGTCACATTTGCATACTTAAAAGGGAAATGATAAGTCAAACAAAAAGGTTTCATGGGGACCCATGGAGGCCATGTGTCACACCCCTAGAGAAGGAAATCTAAGTATTTGGATAATATAAAGAAATAAATCAAATGAGGAAGGGACATGTGACAAGGAGAAGGTGGGAGGAAATTTCCCACTTTAATCAAGTGGATCAATTCGATGGGAGAGAAGGGGAAAATGAGGGAAAGAAAAAGGAAGAAAAGAAAAGAAAGAAGAAGAAAAGATGAGTGAGAAGCTCCAAATTCTCTCTAAGATTTACGGAGATCGGGCCATCGGTTTTCGTCGGAGCAAGAGGCAAAGTTCATCTATGCGACGAGAGCTTCACGTAAGTACAAGAATCTAGGGTTTTTTCCAAACTCCAAGAGGTAGGGGTTTCTCTCCTACCTTGGTTATTCTTAGTCTAAGATCCATTTAATGGCACGAGGTTCTCGATCGGGGTTGTGAGTGGCTGTGCGGTTCATTCCCAAAATTTTGAGACTAAATGTTGAAATTTTTGGGACTGTTTTCAAGCAGTTCGGGACTCAATTTTCAGATTATTATTGGACTGTGTGTGCTATTTTTGTGTGTTGTTGCTGGAAAAATGAATAACATGTTTGTTGTGTGAAAAATCACGTTGATATATGTTTATTTGGTGTATTAACATGGATTACTTGATGGATATGAATTATATGTAGAAAATATAATTATCCATGATATATTAATGTTGCATGTAGTACTCATCATGAATGTAACACGAATTGGCATGAAATGGCATTCTGCATTTCATATGCATGGGAACATCGCGTGAAACGGGTGTGAGTGCATAACATGGTTTTTGAACAAATTTTATTGGAGGATGTCCAATAAATTATATCGAAGGGTTGTCCAACAAATCTTATCGGAGTATGTCCAATAAATTATATCGGAGGGTTGTCTAATAAATTTTGATATCAGAGATTGTCCAATGAGTTTTCAAAAACAAAAATATTTTGTTTTGAAAATAGTTTTTTTTTTCATACATGGAAAATGCATGTGAGGGAGCTGTGAGACTGGTATATGGGTATGGTAATGCAGACATTCGAGTAGGAATATGCATATTTTTACTTGAATGTGTGTGTGTTTGCTATTGCATGTGCACAGGGAGGTGTGGCTAAGAAGAAGGAAAAACAAACAGCCTCAAAACGTACTTGCTTCCATTGATGGCCATTGGAAAAGAAACTACAAGAGCTATATGGAGTTTATGAAGAAGAAGACATTTGATGTTGCATCCCCATCAGGTATATTTTTTATTTAGATCAACACTGTTTCTCAAAAAAATTAATGGGTATTAGATACCGGTTGTGGCTCACACATATGTATTGATATGTAGGGCCTAAGGGATAGTAGAAGACTTAACATAGAGGAGTTAGACTTACGTGTGGGAAATGAAGTAAGAGTTGCTGCATTAGTTGTAGGGACTTATGTTTTAAACCTCCCTAGTGGACTTCTTTTAAATTTTGATGATTGGTATTATGTACTTGCTTTGACACAGAACATTTTTTATGTTTCTAATTTGAACAGAAAGTCTTTCATTTAACTTTTAGTAACAATGGTTGTTCTATTATGTTAAATGATGTTCTTTATGCTAGTGGTACATTATACAATGGAATTCACTTATTAGATATGTCCAATCCAATTTTAACTGTCCATGACAATAAAAGGAACAAGAAAGATAATATGAAATCATCTTACTTCATTATCGCCTTGGTCATATAAGTGAGAGGCGCATGACTAAGTTACATAAAGAAGGTAGCTTGTGGTCATTTTATTATGAATCATATTACACATGTGGATCTTGTTTATTAGGCAAGATGGCAAAGTTGCCCTTTAAAGGAAATGATGAACTTGTTAGACCTAATACATTCCGATGTTTGTGGTCCAATGTCCACACATGTTAGAGGTGGTTTCATCTACTTCATTACCTTTATTAATGATCATTCATGGGATGGGTACTTATATCTTATGAGATACAAATCTGAAGCCTTTGAAAAGTTCAAGGAATTCAAAAGTGAAGTGGAGAAATAACTTGGGAGAAGTATTAAAAGACTTAGATTAGATTGAGGTGGTGAATACTTAAGCCAAGAGTTTTTGGATTATCTTGGGGATAATGAGATTTTATCCCTATGGACTCCACCTTATACGCCACAACATAATGGTGTAGTTGTGAGGAGAAACCGAACCTTGTTAGACATGGTGAGGTCTATGATGGGCAAGGCGGACCTACCCAAATCCTTCTTGGCTTATGCACTTGAGATTCCTACTTACATCTTAAACAAAGTCCCATCCAAGTTAGTTGAAGTTACTCCATATGGATATGGACTAATAAGAAGCCATATCTTTCTCACATGAAAGTATGGTGTAGTCTTGATTATGTAAAGCGGAATATGTCAGACAAGCTAGAAGCTAAATCTGACAGGTCTCTATTGGTAGGATACTAAGGAAACAAATGGATATCAATTCTACAATTCTTTAGAACAAAAGGTGTTTGTTTAATTTCAAAGCATTCTGTGTTCATAATGAAAGAGTTTCTTCTAGTAGATAGTGGGAGCAAAGTTGAACTTGGAGAAGTTCAAAATGCTCATACATATGTGGATCATCTGACAGGACCTGAGGCTATTATTCATAGTGATGAAGAAACAACTGATCCTTCTGAAGCACAATTACTTTGTAGGGCAAGTAGAACACTTACTATCCTAGAGAGATATGGATTTCTCATAAGTGAACAGAAGGACGTATTGCTCATAGAAGATGATGAGCCTATTACCTACAAAGAATATTTGAATAATTCAGAGTCTGACAAATGGCTCATAGCCATGAAGTCAAAAATGGACTCCATGTATACAAACCAAGTATGGACTTTGGTTGAACCACTTGAAGGGACAAAACCCATAGGATGCAAATGGATCTTCAAAATGACGATGGGCATGGAAGGTAATGTGATTGCCTATAAAGCTAAGCTTATGGCTAAGGGTTATCTTCAAAGAAAAGGAATTGACTATGACGAGACTTCTAGTCCAAGAGCTATGTTAAACCATGTATCACTCCTTGCCATCAAGGTTCGCTATGATTATGAGATATGGAAAATGGATGTGAAGACGGTTTTCCTTAATGGAAACTTATATGAGGAATTGTACATGACACAACCTGAAGGCTTCATATCTGAAAATGGTAGTAAAGTATGTAAATTTACAAGCTCCATTTATGGATTGAAGTAAGCATCTAGGAGTTGGAATATCTAATTTGATGAGACAATCAAAGAGTTTGGCTTCTCAAAAATTTTGGATGAGCCTTGTGTTTACAAGAAGGTTAGTGGGAATGTAGTTGTGTTCCTAGTATTATATGTGGATGACATACTAATGAATGGAAACGACGTCTCAATTTTTCAATATGTCAAAATTTGGCTACCCAAGAATTTCTCCATGAAAGACCTTGTTGAAGCGACCTACATATTGGGGATTGAGATCTAGAGAGATAGATCTAAAAGGTTGATTGGTATTTCATAGTCCACATACATAGATAAGATGCTAAAAAGGTTTAGCATGGAGTAGTCCAAGAGAGGTTATGTTCCCATGTTTAGTGGGATTACCCTCTTGAAGTCCATCTCCCAAGACACAAGATGAGAGGAAACACATGAGTATGACCCCATATGCTTCGGCTATAGGATCAATCATGTACACTATGTTATCTACTAGACCCAACGTATCATATGCTCTGAGTGTCACGACTAGATACCAGTCTGACTCTGTTGAGGGTCATTAGGTGGCTGTCAAGAATATCTTTAAGTACTGGAGAAGGACTAAGGATGTATTATTGATTTATGGAGATGGTGATCTTATTGTAAACGGGTATACCGATGCCAGCTTCCAATCTAATAGAGATGATTTCAAATCTCAATCATGCTACATGTTCACATTGAATGGTAGCGCAGTTAGTTGGAAGAGTTCCAAATAGGATATGACTGTGGATTCCACAACTGAATCAGAGTACATTTAAGCTTCTAAAGTAGCTGAGGAAACAGTTTAGATAAGGAATTTCGTTGCAAAACTAGGAGTGGTACCTAGCATTGTAGATCCGATACTTTGTATTGTGACAAAAATGGAGCCATTGTGCAAGCAAAGGAACCACGGTCTCATCAAAGATCTAATCACATCGCCAGGAGATACCATTTGATTAGAGAAATCATTGGTAGACATGATGTAATCATAGAGAAAGTCCCCACTGATAAGAAAATTACCGATCCTTTTACTAAGCCACTTTCTCATACGAAGTTTGACTCTCATGTGCTCACCTATGGTATGAGATATAAAGGATGCTTTAGTGCAAGTGGGAGTTTGTTAGAGAAGTTCTCTAAAGGCAATTACCTTTAGCACTTATTGTACGTCTTATGTTACTATTAAAGACATCTTCAGTAATTTGATATTCATACTATGAATAGATTTAGATCTTTAATTGGATTAATGAAGTCCATGATACATAAGATAGCATGAAGGAAATCATGATGAGATTATGATAATAAAATTTCTATCATGTGCAATTATGTTAGTATCTAAATTATCCTTAGTCATAGGATCAACGAACTTGACATTGTTGATTCGGGTAGACTACCATATGTCATACTCCTTGATTGGATGAATTAGTGGATCTTATAAACTATGATCATGAGCTGATTAGAGTTGATATGTGGATGCTTGATAAGAGTAGCTATGTCACGCCCCCATTCCCGATCCGACCCGAATGGTGGATCCGAACCGAGTCCAGGCGCGAGACTGCGGTACCGGGCTCATCGACCGTTCTTTTCTAGAGCTGAACTGCGACTGCGTTTACAAACAATTTCCTCAGAATAACAAAATCATTTTCATATATAAAAGCAACTACACGGAGTGGTGTCCTCAACATCTATATATACATATATCGAGTCCCATTTATTTATACATGTACAATTTTTTTCTTTTCAATACAAATCATCGAGATCGCGTAAGCGCATGGGTGAGCACCTATCTCTCAACCGCCTGCTTCGCGATGTGGGATGTCTCCGTCTTCATCTCGTTTTCTCGCTTCGTACCTACACCTGATTGAACACCCGTGCTTTATGCTTAGGAACATAAGCATGGACAACTACCAATGGTGACCATCTCGCTTATACATATGCATTTCATATCTATACATATTCATAACTTTTTGCTACTTATCATCTTACATTCCTAATAAAAGATATCAATCTTTTCTCGCTACATGCTCTTCGTCTCACACTCCCATCTATACTTTTACCGTATTCCTGTGCTTTGTCATCTTTTACTTATCTCTATCGTTCTTAGCACTTATGCATTTCTATTATGTGTTCATAGCATGTTTCATCTATTCATTCAGGTTTGTCTATAATATATTCATATCATATATGACTTTCATGGTTATATACTATACCATTTGTTATGTTCTATGTTCATGTACTGTGTTCATGTACTCATTTCATATACCGTTTTCCTGTTTTACTTTTCATATAACTTTCTCTTTCATATTAACTTTCAGACTTATAACTTCATGTTACGTAACTTATCATCACACAGCGTTGCTATGCTTCTCATATCATATCATATCTTTCACATGTCATATTCAAATCATTTATTTTATGTTTCATGCCCGTAAATGCTCAAAGAAGTGGATAAAGGAACTTATAAGGGCCCGAAGGCTGCACTTACTATACGAAACAAAGGGTAGCTATCAAAATCTCTGAGGCGCCGTATCTACAAAGACGCAAATAGCAAATTATCATAGCCCGGAGGCGTCGTTATCATTGTACGAGACAATGATCATCTTATAAAGGCGCAAAGGCGCAGTGGTGACCCTTTCGGGGCCACCTGATCCAAACGGGATCTATGTCATCGACCCAAACGGGGCCTCGATATCAAAACAGTAACTTCAGATAGTCAAGTAGACTTATTTTTCTCCGATCGGCATGCCAATCTATCCTCTACTGTCGACACAGTAATCCATTTTATTATATTTCTGTAACATATTTCATAAGCATGAATAACTATTGTCATCATGATTGCTTAGGCAATATAAACTATCATTACTTTTAAATTTGTATTCGCTCTCATATCCGTAGCCATATTACGCTTCATATTTCTCATGAGACATATATTCCTATATTTTTATCATGCATACTTATCATTCTATATTCATATGCTTATCATTCTGTACATGTACTCATTCCAGTAACATCTTATATCTTGTTAACTTATATCTTCTATGTAATTTTTATTATGCTATCATATCTTAAGTGACTTATACCTATACATTTCTATATTTCAGACGTTTTTACTACATGGACATATCATTCTATCTCCCATAAGAGTGCAGAACATAGACTTCTTCTTTAATACCCTTAGGTACCCTTCAAGTCCCAACTATTTACATTTTTATCATTTCTTATTTAGATACACACGTATAAACATTCACTTTCGGGACCTAGATAAAGAATGAACGACTCTAAGATAGCAGTATACCCAAGGTACGCACGGTAGCTGCATAGAGACGTGCCTCGCCCATTACACAGAAGTGTCGAAACACTAGCAGAGTGTCGGGCACTCATGTATACGCCAAAGACCGATCATATGTACGTGCCTCGGCCTCACGTGATAGAAGCGCCGTAGCATAAATAGAGCAGGCTAATCATCATATATGTCTTGTCATTCAATATCCAGTCTTAGGCAATCATACTATTATACTTGTTCTCTGAGCTGATCATTTTATTCTTTTCTTCTATATTCCTTTAAATATCAAATCTACTTATATTTCTATTTCTTGTTCATATCTATCTCTTTTCTTATCATTATCCCAATTATCTTTAACCAAGCGATTAGTACACTTGGTAAAATAATTCAATTTCAGTAACCTAGGTCTAACACCTTGGTCTGACCTCTACTAGCCTTCTCAGGAATATGAATGGATTCTTGACTCAATGGGCTTTCCATAGAGTCCAAGAACACCCGAAACTGAAAGTTCGATCGAAGGAGCGTGACCTTCCGGCTGGGAGGTCAAACGTAATCAAATCCTGAACTGGAAGAGCTGACCTGACCTGGACGAGCTCGATCTATCACCTCGGTATGACACCTAATATCCTCCTTAGGCATATCAATGTATTCTTGACTCAATGGGATTTCCATAGAGTCCAAGAACACTCGAATCGGAGTTCAGACGAAGGAGTTATGACCTTCCGAAGTTGGAGGTTATACGTAGTCAACCTAGACGAGCTGACCTGAACTGACGAGCTGACCTGTTCTGGACGAGCTCTATCTATCACCTCAGTCCGACATCTAATATCTTCCTCAGGCATATGGATGGATTCTTGACTCAATGGGCTTTCCATAGAGTCCAAGAACACTTGAATCAGAGTTCAGACGAAGGAGTTATGACCTTCCAAAGTTGGAGGTCATGCGTAGTCAACCTATACGAGCTGACCTGAACTGACGAGCTGACTTGTTCTGGACGAGCTCTATCTATCACCTCGGTCCAACATCTAATATCTTCCTCAGGCATATGGATGGATTCTTGACTCAATGGTCTTTCCATGGAGTCCAAGAACACTCGAATCGGAGCCAGCATTTAAGTGAGCGCATGACCTCTCGGTCGAGGTCATGCGTAGTCAACCCGCACGAGCCGACCGAACCGACGAGCCGACTCTCCTGCTAGTGACGAAATGAGCTCTTCAGACGAGCCGAGCTCTTCAGACGAGCTGAGCTTCAAGATCGAGGTCTGCTGACCTCATGTGATGAGTCCGCTGACCTTCGCATGAGGTCCGCTGACCTCCGCTGCATGAGTGCGTCGACTTTCACGCATGAGGTCCGCTAACCTCGTCGATCGCACCTCTGCGGCCAACCTCTCACCTATTCGACTGCTCGCAGAGTTAATTGGGCAACTTGGCTTACTGTGGGGTCCACCTGAGAAATTCAAAAGTCTAACATCAATTTTATTGATGTGGATACAATTTCCCAGAAGGACTTACTTCCAAATTCCCTTTATTTCTTACTCAAAAACCCGTTCTAAGGTCCGGCTAGTTGACCCGAATTGGCAGAACTGACCCGATCAGATTTAGCTGGGCTGACCTCAGTAAAAGGACTATAACTTAGTCTGCAGAGGTCCAAATTGAGAGATTCAAAAGCCTAACATCAAGTTCATTGATGTGGCTACAATTTATCAGAAGGACTTACTTCCAGATTCTTTATTTATGAATTCAAAATCCTGTTCTAAGGTCCGGCTACTGCATATGATCAAAATAGGGAATTTTCTTGGTTCAACTTGCAACTAGACCCTTCCTAAAACACATATCTAGGATCCTTAGAGCTCTTCTCAACTTAATCCTAACAAGAAATGAGATTGGGAGCTCTAAACCCAAATCCATACACAAGATAAGGTTCCAAACTATGTATCTAACCTTTCTAGACCAAAACAACACAAATCCTTACAACCCAAGACATGTATCCATACTCAAATTCCATACAACCCAAGACATGTATCCATACTCAAATTTAGTAGTTCCATACACCCATAGTTTTCATATAAATATTCCTAGTTCCATACCTGTGATCTTCTCTTTTTCCTTTCCTTCTTTCTTCTTTTCTTTTCTCTTCTTCTTCTCTCCGCTTGCTCTCTCTCTCTGCACCAAAATGAGATATTTCTTTCTTTGGCCTTATCCTTATTCGATCTTATCCCCTTTTATTTCACTTTCATGGAGGAAACTTCCTCCCCTTCCTTCAAGCCACTTGTCTCTTCCACAATTTTCTTCCTTATTTTATTCTAATATCTTCTTTATTACTCTTGATCCTCCAACTCATATTACTCTTTGGATTTAACTTATGCATATTTCTACTTTGGCATATGAACTTATATTAACTTATGACTCTTAGGGTCATGAATTGCAAATTATTAATTTCACCCTTAACTGTATTAATTCCAAATTCTTGCTTATTTATTTTCGAACAATTCCATTTAGCTTTTAATATACCCTAAACAAGTCCGAAACTGTTAGGGTATATTTCGGGGTGTTACAAGCTAAGTACATCGGAGACCTGCTATGAGACAATAATGTGGATATTCTATTATACGTAGATGATAGTCTCATCATAGCAATTATGCAAGTATCGTTAGACTTGAGGTACTCAAGGATATATTTGATAGTGATTATGTACTTTGATTTCATTCATTGTTGCCTCTTATAGGTTGCTCCTAGGGGGGATGATCGGGTACAACTTGAGATGTTCTAAGGTAATTGAGTAGCCAACAAAGGATATGCCCCTCCCAATAAAGGGAGATTATACCTATGGTATGTTGTCGGGATCATTACTCGAGAATCTCTAGCTAGAGTGGAATTGCCATGAAGAGTGTCTTCAAGTGCCTAACTGATGAGTAATGAATTCGGGGACAAGATCTAACATCACTTGGGCTAGATGTGGCATAGCCAGTCTAGTGGGAATTACACCTTGTTCATGCTTTGAACCGAGTGGGGGTATAGATTGGTGAAAGAAAGAATTGCGCGGTAATTGTCTATGGAAGGGTTAGTAGTCAGACCATTGACTCTTTGGTCAATTGGGGGTCATGATGTGTTGCTAGATAGTTCATGACTTACTTGATTTAATAGTTGAATTAAGTGGCCAACATAATCGGGAACCTAATGTGTCACACACTTAGAAGTGTGTGGGATTGATATAAAATAGATTTTGATGTGATCCAAATATGAAGGAAGTCAATATGTGGAATGGAGTGTTACAGGATTAGTGGAATCCCGGGATCAAAAGCCCTCACTAAGAGGTAAAGTAGGCTTGAGCTTGTTCATGGGCTTAAGGGCTATGAGAGAACACGCCATAATGCATAGAGATGCATATAGCCTATCATCTCTTAAGGAGAAGGGCACTTTGGACATTTCAAAGGCAAGGGTTTTCATATAAATGGAAAATTATGGAGAAACCCTAACCCCAAGAGAGAAAAAGTCATTTTAGTCCACATTTCTCAAGAGAGTGTTCTTGAGTGAGAGGGTTTTCTTGATTGTGAGAGAGTGTTCTTGAAGAACAACCCACTCTTCATGAGATTTGAGTGTCAAATCCTTAGGTTTTTAGCTTCCCTCTTCGGATCTAGACTTGGCTAGCACCGAGGTTTCATCTGGCACCGTTACCTTGGAGGTTATCGGCTCTAATTTTCGTGTGGATACTGTAAGAGGCAAACTAAGGATGTGATTTCCTTCGGTCGTTGTTGCATCACATTTCAGGATTTGTTTTACACCGACACGGGGTATAAATCTTGCACCCTCTTTATTTTGAATCGACTTGATCCCTCAAGGGATTTTTTTTTGGGTGATTTTTGAAGTTTTTTTTTTTGTTGTTGTTTCCGCTGCTTTGGCATGAGATGCCTCCTTTAAAATCCAACACCATCGTGAGGTTAAAATGATGAAGGTTCCTGGTTTTGGACTGCACTGCGAAATTTTTGCAGCAACTTGGGGTCGGTATGAAATCCTCTAGAAGCTGCCCAACAGCATTGCAAAATTTTTGCAGAGACTTATAGTCACTGTGAACTTGGTCAAGACAAACTGGCTGCATTGCAAAATTTTCGTAGTCACTGATGGTGAATGCGAAATAATTGCAAAATCTTTCGGCCTTCCTTTTTTCTTCCACATCAGTTCTTACTTACTCCCAGCCATGACTCACACGTGCTATCAGCCTAGAGACACTTGCAACTTGCCTTATTAGCTCCAAATATTGCTACTTGCACCTATTTTCCTACAAAAATCACATAACTCGATATTTTCATTAGTCATGTGCTTAGGAACTAATAACAAGCTAAATTGGAGGATATATGGTGATAAGTACTCAATTATGGCTCAAAATATGTATGAGAAAACACATAATTTGAGCACTCATCATCAACATAGTGAGTTTCAACATTTAGCATGATAATAGAGAGATTGAGTCCATCATCCCAACAAGAGATTTAAGACAAGGTAACTCTTTATCCCCTTATCTCTTTCTTTTGTGGGCTAAATGCTTGTCTATTTCAGGAACCTTGTCTTAACCTCACGATGGAACCAGGAAGGGGGTATAGGGTTCATGGTAAATTTCGCAGCCATTAAGAGTCGCTGCAAAACTTTAGTAGCCAATTAAAGTGAGTGGGAAAATTGAGCGAAGAACAGAAAATAGAATGAAATCAAGCCAAAATGGGGGTGATGATTCTTGGGAGATCCACAATAGGAAGGACACGCAAAAAGGAAACTATTGAGGCCTAGATTGGGCTTTTTAAAAGGAGAGAAAGCTAAGAAAGAGAGGATGTCGAAATTTGAAGGTATCAAGAGGTGATCTTGAAGGTTTAGGCAATGAAGGAATTCATCTGAATTCTAGAATTCTTCTTCTTCTATGTTCTCTTAATGTTTTTATTTTGAACCTTCTTTAGTTATGTTTTAGTTTCTTTTTTCTAGGGCTACGATGTAGCAGGGTTAAGAATAATGTTTTGGGGTTTTTGATCGAATCTTTTAGTACAATTTTGTTTATATATTGAGTATTCCATTATGTTTTTATTGCTTGTGAGCACTTGATCACTATCTACATGATTTTAAATTAAACTTGAGACCGAGAGGAGATGGGAGAATGGAATAAGGAATAGAGTACCAAGGGATGATCAAAGCCTAGAGATACGTTAATGCTAAACATTAATGCTTTCCATAGACTCGGGGTTTGAGGCAGAGATGCGATAGCCTAACCTATGTGAATAGGGTGTTGAGACATCGAGAGAGATCAACACTATAAGAGGACTAATCGCCCTTCAATATATGGAATTATTACTTTAAGAATTTATCATGCCTTAATCATTGAGATTAACTTAGGTGAAATTGTAAACCCTAGATGCTTTTCATAAATTGATTTTCTCAATTTATTAGGTTAATTCATAATTCATCCATAATTGACTTCCAAACAACATTAAGGTTAGAGTAGATTGGTAATTGGTAAACGTAGTTCCCGTGGGTTCAACACCCTGGACTTAATTAGTCCACTTTATTGCTTGCATGATCTGTATACTTGCGGTGAGTAATTACGCATAGAAAATCGCACAACAAGTTTTTGGTGTTGTTCCTAGTGCTACGACTTTCATCAATATTAGTTGAAATTATCCTATTTTGATTTGGATATAGTTTAGATTTTTAATATTTGATTTTCCTAATTATTTTAGTCTTTAATAGTGTTCCCCTGCTTACATCTCTTCTCCTAGGTTATTGGAATCACCTAATCAGTTGAAGCTATGGCTGATAATAATAGAGATCAAGAACTCGTTGTCGGCTTTGAGAGACTATGTAGCATCACTAATCGAACCTCGATCAACTATTTGCAGACCGACCATTCAAGCAAATAGTTTTGAATTGAAGTCAATCACTCTATGACTAGTACAGAGTATGTAGTTCATAGGGCTATTGAGTGAGGATCCGAACACACATATCTCCAACTTCTTGGAGTCATGTGATACTGTGAAATACCATGGGGTCTTCGATGAAGCTGTTCGACGTCGCCTATTCCCATTCTCACTAAGGAATAGAGCTAAGAACTGGCTAAACCAATAACCACCAAATTCCATAACCACTTGGGAGGATTTAATTCAGAAATTCCTCGCTAAGTTCTTCCCATTGGCCAAGACTGCGCAGCTACGCATGGAGATACATAGTTTCACATAGTGTGAGGATGAGTTGATGCATGAAACTTGGGAAAGATATAAGGAACTTTTGAGAAAGTGCCCACATCTTGGATTACCTAGATGGATGCAAACACAGAACTTCTACAAGGGTTTGGATAGCACTACTCAAACCATGATCGATGCATCAGCTAGGGGAGCCTTGATGAAGAAAAATGAGAATGAAGCATATGAGCTACTGGAAGATATGGCTGCCAATTTCTATATGTGGTCATATGAGAGGTCGATGCCACATAGGAAGATTGATGGAATCTAAGAGATGGACACGATTGCAAGGCTAACAACTTAAGTGGCATTGTTGACTAAGGAGATAGAGAAAAACAAGCAGCAAGTTCAAGTAGTATAAGCCCATCCACAAGTCAGATGTGAGTTCTGCAATGGTCCACATATAATTTCGGAGTGCCAAGTTGGGAACCCCTTTGCACCCTCGACCATAGAACAAGCTCAATACGTGGGTGATTATAAGTGGCAACAAAGAAATTAACATGCACCAAACCACTATCCGGAATTGAGGGACCGCCCAAATTTGCATGGAAGTATAAGCAACATGCACCTTCACCTAAGTAGAGAAATCTCCCACCAGAAAAGAAGAGAAGTCTTGAGAAGGCCATAGAACATCTAACAAGATCACAAGTTGTAGTTGATGACAAATATAAGCAATTCATGAGTAACACAAAAACTAACTTTGAGAATCAATTAGCTCATATTAGAAACCTAGAAATGCAGATGAAGTAAATGATAGACATGGTCTCGGGATGGTAGCACAATAGTTTACCCTACACCCTGAAGTCAGCTCAAGCAAAGAAAATAAGGAGCATTATAAAGCTATCACCCTAAGAAGTGGTAAAACAGTGGAAAGTTCATTCAAAGATGATAAAGTTGAGAAGGAAGAGGTAAAAGGTGAGACTCCCACACTAAAGGCAAGTGAGCCATAGTAGAAGCTAGAGGAAACCATAGAGCCCTTACGAGAACCTACCCTAGTCATCCCATATCCTCAACGGTCGAAGAAAAGCAAATTGGACCAGCAGTTTGCCAAGTTTCTCGATGTTTTCAAGAAACTACATATTAATATACCCTTTTCCGATGCCTTGGAACAAATGCTTAACTATGTGAAGTTCATGAAGAAAGTCCTATCTAATAAGAAAAGGTTGGTGGATTATGAGACTATGGCCCTAATAGAGGAGTGTAGTGCGATATTGTAGAAAAAGCTACCTCCAAAGCTCAAGGATCCCAGAAGTTTCACCGTCCCATGCTCTATTGGGAATGCCATATTTGAAAGAGCACTATGTGATTTGGGGCAAGAATCAATTTAATGTCTTTGTCTATATTCAAGAAACTAGGCTTGGGACAAGCTTGCCTGACAACAGTTACGCTACAATTAGCCGACATATCTCTCAAGCACCCTAAAGGTATCATTGAAGATGTTTTGGTCAAAGTAGATAAGTTCATCTTCCCAATTGATTTCATAGTCTTGGATATGGAGGAGGATAAATAGATACCTATAATTCTAGGAACGTTATTCCTAGCAACTGTTAAAGCTTTGATAGATGGAAAAAAAGGTGAATTGAAACTTCGAGTGCAAGAAGAGGAAGTCACCTTCGTTGTCTTCAAAGCTATGAAATGCCTAACTGCAAGTGATAGTTGCTTCCACCTAGACCATATAGAAGCTATAGTGTCTAACTAAGGGATTCACACTAATCCCTTGGAGATTAGCTTACTACGAGATCTGGATGAGATAGATGACGACGAGGTGGAGTAGTACTTGATGTGGATGAATTCAACTAACCCGAATAGAAGAAGATATTTTGAAGCTTTTGGAGAAAGCCCGAGCCATCCAATCCCATCAGTTGAAAAGCAACTCTAGAGGAAAAGACACTGGCAACACACCTTCGATATGCATACCTTAAACCCTCCTCGACTTTGCCAGTCATAATCTCATCCTCCCTATTACCCCTAGAGGAAGAGAAACTATTAAGTGTGATAAGAGAACATAAGGGAGCCATAGGTTGGACCTTGGCCGATTTTAAATGGATTCACCCCTTCATGTGTATGCACAGGATCTTACAAGAGGATGAAAATAATCCCTCCATTGATGGTCAAAGGAGACTTAACCTGACCATGAAATAGGTCATGCGAAAAGAGGTGTTGCAATGGTTTGATGCAGGTGTGATCTACCCCATCTTAGATAGCCCATGGGTAAGCTAAGTACAAGTAGTGCCAAAGAAAGGTGGGATGATTGTAGTTCAAAATGAGAGCAATGAGTTAATTCCATCCAAGACAGTCACAAGTTGGAGAATTTGTATTACTATAGAAAGTTGAACAAGGCTACCAAAAAGAATTACTTCCCTCTACTCTTCATTGATCAGATGCTAAATCGACTAGCTGGCCATGACAACTATTGTTTCCTTGACGGATATTCTGGGTACAACCAAATTCCAGAAGATAAGGAGAAGATGACCTTCACATGCCCCTATGGCTCCTTTGCATTTCGCCGCATGCTGTTTGTGCTGTGCAACACACCATGCTTCTTCTAGAGATGTATGATGACCATTTTCTCAGATATGGTGGAGAAAAAAATTGAGGTTTCATGGATGACTTCTCAATTGTGGGTGCCTCATTTGATGATTGTCTTGCAAATATGGGGCTTGTATTAAAAATATGTGAAAAGACTAACCTTGTGCTTAATTGAGAGAAATGTCTCTTCATGGTTCGAGAAGGTATAGTCTTAGGGCATAGAATTTTAGCAAAAGGGATAGAAGTGAACCGAGCAAAGATAGAGACTATTGAAAAGCTACCACGTCCAACATCCGCCAAGGGAGTAAGGAGTTTCTTAGGGCATGCAGGTTTCTATAGAAGATTTATAAAAGATTTTTCAAATATTTCTAAGCCACTATCTAGTCTCCTCATGTAGGATGTCTCATTCACCTTTGATGAGGAATGCCACAAAGCCTTCGCCACTTTAAAGGAGAAGCTTATTCTGCACCTATTGTCATCGCCCCAAATTGGAACTTTCCATTTAAGCTTATGTGCGATGCTAGTGACTATGCATTAGGTTCAATTTAGGGACAAAGGAAGGATAGAGCATTCCATGAGATATATTATGAAAACCAGACTCTCAATGATGCTTAATTAAGCTATACCACAACAGAAAAAGAACTACTGCTTCAAGAGTTTGATCTAGAGATAAAGGATAAGAAAGGCATGAAGAATCTAGTGATAGATCATCTTTTTCGGCTGGAGTTACCAGAAAATTAAGGGCATCACCAAGCATAGATAAATGACAACTTCCCATATGAGTAGTTTCTAGCCATTCATCAAGGGGGAGCAGCTCCCATGGTATGCTAATCTTGTCAACTTCTTGGAGGCGAATAATTCCGTCTGAGCTCTCCTACCACCAAAAGAAGAAATTTTTTTCTAAGGTGAAGCACTACTATTGGGAGGATCCAGTGCTCTACAGACATCAAAAGGTGCGATCTGGAAAAAGAAATAGAGGCCATACTTGGGCACTACCATAATATGGAATGTGGGGGACACTTTGGAGGAAATAAAACAGCCGCTAAGGTTCTGCAATCAGAGTTCTATTGGGAAACTTTATTTAAAGATGCTCATGTGGTGGCGATGACCTATGATCAATACCAAAGGATGTGAAATATATCTCAATGGAATGAAATGCCCTTAAAGAACATTGTAGAAGTTGAACTTTTTGATGTATGTGGTATTGAATTCATGGGACCATTTCCCCCCTCTTACAACAAATCCTACATCCTGCTAGCTATGGCCTATGTCTCCAAATGGGTAAAAGCCATAGCCACTCTCACTAATGACGGTAAGGTGGTACTGAAATTCCTAAAGAAAAACATATTTTTGCAAGTTCAGTACTCCTCGGGCTATAATCAATGATGAAGGTACACAGTTTTGCAACAAGACATTTTTAGCCCTCTTGGTTAGATATGGAGTAAAACACCGCACAACAACTGCTTATCACCCTCAAACCAATGGCCAAGCAGAAATCTCAAAAAGGGAGATCAAGCAAATCCTTGAGAAAATAGTGAATACATCTCGCAAGGATTGGGCTATGAGGATTGATGATGCTCTATAGGCATACCACACCATCTTCAAAACACCAATAAGGATGTCTACCTACAAGTTGGTTTATGGGAAAACCTGCCATTTCCCAGTGGAGTTGGAATATAAAGCATATTGGGAAACACGACAACTTAACTTTAACATGCAAGAAGTCGGTGAGAAAAGAGTTTTACAATTGAATGATCTTGACGAATTCTGGAATGAGGCATATGAGAATGCATGAATCTACGAGGAGAGACCTAAAGCATGGCATAATAAACACATCACAAGAAAAGAATTCTCTCCCGAGCAGTTAGTGCTCCTCTTAAATTCCAAACTCTAGTCGTTTCTTGGAAAACTTAAGTCTAGATGGTCGGGACCGTTCACCATGACCAAAGTCTTTCCTTATGGTGCAGTAGAGGTATCTCATTTGGAGAAAGGCTTTTTCAAGGTGAATAGGCAGCGGTTAAAACTATATTTTGGAGGGAACATTGAAAAGGTAAAGACCAACATCGTCTTAAAGCTAGAGTGAAGCCAGGAAGATGACGTCGAGCTAAGGATGGTAAATTAAGCGCTTCTTGGGAGGCAACCCAAGCATATTTCATTTGTGTTTATTCATTTATATATATATATTTTGTTTTCTTTTACTTTCTCTTGATTCACATTTTCGAGCAAAGTCCCCTACCTTAGTAAGCATTTTGCAACTCATAACCACATTGAAGGCCTCCTCTGTCAGTATATATTTTTCTCCCCCTTTTGTTTACCTGTTATGTCCATACAATAAGGACAATGCACGTTTTGGTTAGGGGAGGGGTAGTGATGGAAACAAAGACTAGGGTAAATTTTTCCCATTTCTTGAATTGTGGTTGTAAACTTTATGCTTATAGAGTAGAGTCTCTTGAAAGATATTGTTGGGTTTGGTTGATCTTGTACTTGAGGAGCTCGTGTTATAGGTGACTTGGTCATCTGAGCCCCTTTACGTTTCACTTTGGAACCTCTATATTGAACTTGTCAAACACTAACAGCTCTAGGTCTTACACATGATCTTTGGTACCAACCCCCCTTTGGATGACACCCATATATTGTGATTTATTGTTGGTTCTAGTAGTGTTAAGACACCTTCAAAAGAGGGCCAATGACCCCCACAGAAAAAAAAATAGAAAAAGAGAAAGAAGAACAGAACAAGAAAAATAAAAAAAAGAAAAGAAAAATAAATTGAGTTGCTCCAATCGGAATCTC
Source organism: Tetrastigma voinierianum (assembly GCA_016808115.1). Taxonomy (NCBI): domain Eukaryota; kingdom Viridiplantae; phylum Streptophyta; class Magnoliopsida; order Vitales; family Vitaceae; genus Tetrastigma; species Tetrastigma voinierianum. Next base: position 286,564 of record JAEQBH010002522.1, read on the forward strand.
GAGCACAGTCCGAGGGGCCTTTCAAAGCCTAATGGCTTAAGCCAACTAGTTGGGAGTCATTAACTTCACTATTCGCTACATGGCTTAGAAGATGGGTTAATTCACAAGTAGGTGCTTTCTATATCTAGTTGAGTTGTTCGGGGTGAAGTTCAAAGGGAACTTAATGCTCAGTGCCCTTAACCAACTAGTGGAGAGTCACCAATGAATCCCTACTACATGGACACTTTCCTTCGCTTCGTTAGCATTGCATCCCACTATTTAGATATGATAGGAAATAAAAATGTGTGTTTTTCGTAACCTGCTCTAGTTATGATCTATTGTCTAAAGTGAGTTGAGCCTAGTTGGGGGGAGTTTGGTCCTTAGCCTATGTGTAGGAACTAGATACATTAACTACAAGGTCGGTATGGAAAGTCTTAGTAAAGACCTTGGGGCAAGAGTGCCTTATTCACCTCTTCATGAGGGACCTTGTACATTAGAGAGACCAAACCTAATGACATCCTAAGGAGACTTCTACAACCATTCAAATAAGTGACCAACCATCAATTCTAGAATCAACCATGGTTTCTCATCATAAGTCCACTTTCACATATGAGATCCATTGCTAATTTTGCACATATTCCACTCACACTTGCATCCATATTCACATTTTTCGCTTTTGCATTGCTAAGGGACTAGCAATGAGCTGGTTGGGGTATGTGCTGAGTGCTCAAATTATGTGTTTTCACATACATATTTTGAGCCATAATTGAGTACTTATCACCATATATCCTCTAATTTAGCTTGTTATTAGTTCTTAAGCACATGACTAATGAAAATCTCAAGTTATGTGATTTTTGTAGGAAAATAGGTGTAAATAGCAATATTTGGAGCTATTAAGGCAAGCTGCAAGTGTCCCCGGGTTGATAGCACGTATGAATCATGGCTGGGAGTAAGTGATGAGGGTAAAACTCATCTATGTTCTGAGTTCATTTCACATGCTATTTTGAGTATTTTATATCCATATTCATGTAAAACTCATAACATTTCCTCTAAATTTGGTTTTTAGGAATTTTGATGGAAAGCAAGTGATTTAGTAAGAAAAGATGCCAAATGTTTCCAAAAAGAGAGTTAACCGGATGTCTCATAGTGCGCCATTGAGAAGATCAATTTTTATGTATAATCTGGAGTATCAAATGGTTCAACTCTACTCATGGTTACATTATAAATTCAAAGATATTTCCAACGACACCTCACACGCCCAAATCTGAGTTAAAAGGAAGAAGTTATGGCTTGAGCAAGTTGAATGAAAAAAATAAATGACGGAGAAAACTGTTGCGACAAAGTTTTCTTCGCCGCAATTCAAACTACGTGTTGCGACGGAGAAAACTGTGTCGTGACGGAAAACTTTGTCATGACGGAGAACTCTGTCGTGTGGAGAAGCTTCTGTTAATGACAGGAAAATCTATCATGACGAGAGAAAACTGCTGTCGCGACAACATTGGAAAAAACCAAAAGTCAGAAAATTGATATTTTGGCTGTTTTCAAGCCCATTTCACTCCCTAGGACTATAAATACTCATTTTTTTGAGTTTTTAGGGCCTTGAGGAGTGAAGAACACCTCCCATGGGGTTTCTCTCTCTAAACTGCCTATTTTCTTAGTTTTGCTATAGATTTTGATTTTTAGTAGATCTTAGAGTAGTTTTAGAGCATATTTTTATTTGTATTGAAGATATTTCGGTGCTGTACATTAGAGCTTTAGATTTCATTACTGTTCAAACAAAGATTGAAACTAAAATCTAGATTTTTTTCTTACTCCTTATCTCTTGATTTTTTTCTTTATTTTCTTACTTTTTGTTTAATTGGTGATGATTGGAATCCAGTAATGGAACATTAAACACCCTCTAGGGGGGATTAATTTTTGAACATTCAGATTTGTAGATTCTCAATTATTTTGTGGTTTTGAAGATTGAATTTATATAATTGGTACTGTTCATATATTTAGTTGTTCGGAATATTAGTAGCTTATACCTAGAAAAGAGCTATATCTTTTCTCTGATTTCAGGAGGCCCTCTGAGTGACACAAAGATGGAGATTCCTGAGAGTAAAGAACAGTAACTTAGGGGTATGTTAGACTAATATTATGGAACTAATGAACTCTAAAAGATTACTTTGATAGATCACTAATTTACTCATGGTGTGAGGATTAATTAGATGATGTATCGGTTTAATGTTTAGAGGTCTCACCTCAAATTGATAGAATGATCTTGATCCCGTGTTAGCAAAGATCTAATTAAAGAGATAGAAAATTTTATTAGATTTAAAGGACGAGATACCAATTAGATTGGAGAAGGCTTGCATAATCCTGTCTATGGAGGCAAAAAATTCTTCGGTTAAGTAGTTGTGGTATTGGAAAGAAAAACACTCAAATCTTAAAGAGGGTTAGATTTTACAAGTAACTAATTAGACTCATGTCTCTGAAAGAAACATGGATCTCTAATTAGTGAAATGTATGGTGTATGGAGAAATCCAAGCTATACTACATTGCTCTTGGACAAATCCAGCATTCAACTCAAAAATGTTGCGCTTTCAAGGAAATGCAAACTGTTTTGTAAATAATTATCCCTATCCCTAGCGCTTCTCTTCATACCTTTTAGAATTAAGTAGTTACTTATTTGGTAGATTTTAGGATTAGTTTTAAATAAGTTTTTGTTTTAATTAAATTGATTTTATTCCACATCCTACTTGGTCGCCTAAATAGTGAAGAGCCCTTGTAATCGGGGTGATCAAATTCTAATTAGAAAGAACCTCTAATCCTCGTGGGTACGATATCCAAACTTTTAGAGTCCACTTTATTACTTGTATGACCCGTGCACTTGCGGAAAGGGGTTGAGTGTTGGTAATTCTTTTCATTTCAGTTTTTTTGAGTACACTTTCTTTTGTTTCAAATCAGTATTTAAGTATTTACCACATTTACTCCATTGACCATATTTTCATATACACATCATTTGGTCCTAACAAATTTTTGGTATAGTTACCGGGAACTTTAGTTAGTCTTTGGTAGCTGTGTCGGAAAATTGGTCAACAAGTTTATGGCACCGTTGCCAGGGAATAGATAATATTCCTTGGTAACAGTGTCATAAATTTGTATATATGCAGATTTGGTCTCAATAGTAAGCAAGAACAGATGTGGAACCAAAGAGGAAGACTCAAAGGATTTCCTAGTCACCATCACTGACTACGAAAATTTCACAATGCAACCATTTCTCTATCCAATTTTGTAGTGACATAAGCTGTAGCGAAAATTTCACAATGCAATTAGGCAACCTTTGGAGGATTTCATAGCAACCCTAAGTGACTGCAAAAATTTTACAATGTAGTCTGAAACCCTATGGTAAATTTCGCAGCCACTCAAAGTGACTGAGAAATTTGCGCGAAGAACATAAATGTGATGCCCCAACCCGGGGGTTCGGTTGATAACCCGTCAACCCGCGGAATATTCGTGGGCGTCGGATGATCCGATGTCCACGCTCGTCAATCCCATTCACAAGGACTCATTTCTTTATATTTTTCTTGCAAACATACAACTTCCCATATTATTATACAAGAGTTTGATATATAACTCTTTTACAAACCAAAATATATCAAAACAGATTGTCCTAATATATTTTACAAACATAGTGTTCAAGGCCACAACCCGGCCCTATTCATACTCATGGCCTCGAAGGAGCACCTTCCTCTCGTGTACCTGAAAGGGTGATCCCATGACGGGGTGAGCAAAGCCCAGTAGATATATCTCCTACAAGGCCTACTCCCCACCTAAGTGCACATGCAATGCCAGTTACACAATCACACACCCAAATGCCTACATGTCATGAATAAGATGTGACCAATCATGACCCAATCCCAAGTCCTCACTAATTCCCTCACACATGCATATGCTAAGTGTGAAAAACCGTCATGGGCATTCTGTCCATGACCCTTTTTCCAAAACAAAATCTTTTTGTTTCATTTTTTTTATTGGACAGTCTCCGAGATATAGTGTGGATAGTCTCCTATCAGTACTTTAGTCAACCTCCGAGAAGTACTATGGATTGATCTCGATCATTACTTTGGTTAGTCTCGAAGTACGCAGACGATCTCGGAAATACGTACTTTGGCCAGTCTCCGAGAAGTACTGTGGACAATCTCCGAAAATCATTTGCATACTTGATGTACCATCAAACCCCAAACACAAGGTCGATCATTTCCCTGCACTCACACACATGCCTTGTGCATAAATGCAATGCAAGTGTCATTGCATGTCATTTCATGCTACATGTACGCTATGTGTCACATGCAACATATAAATAACACATTACATGTCAAGTGTCATGGATAAATTATGTTTAATGCATATAATTATTTTCATTTTTATCCTACATATATCACATAATTTCACACATTAACATATTATTCAATTTACAGTAATAACACAAATTAGCCATTCGACCATAAGTCGGCCATGCCGATACTCAGAAAAGAGTAGACTTAGTCCGGAAATTCTAGCTTTTGTAAATATCACCACAAAAAACTTCAAACCGCAATTTCACCTTTCGGGCCATATGGCTTGAGCATTCGGATACAATCAGTTCAGCAGTTCCGAAACCGACGGAGCCGTTCCTCAAGCGCCGCGACCCCAGCCCCTTTGCTTAGCCATGGTTTAGGTGAGCACTTCATCTTGTTAAATTCTAGACTCAACGATCTTTCTATAGAGTTCAAGAACGCGCAAATCGGAGTTTGGATAGGAAAGTTATGGTCGTTTGAAGTTGGTGCTACCGATTCGCAAGGGTGGTGTGGAAATTTATGTATACCCCCGTTTTCCATTCTGCCCAGATTTGCTCAGTTCCGGGACACCGTGTTCGACCTCTATGGTCCCTGGAACTCATATACTCGGTCCATGATCGTCCCACAACCAAAAACAGACTACACAATGGAAATAGTGGCCCCAAGTGGGGCGAAATCGATCTAGGCCCCTAGGCGTGAGAGTGGAACAGGAGTAAGAAACCTACCTCTTGTAGGCGCGATTCACGGGTTCTTCCGTCAGAGCTTTACTCAATGTGCGACACTCCTTCATTTTCCTCTTTCCTTTCCCTCTCTTCCTTTTCTTTCTTCCTCATTTTTCTTCTCTTTTCTTCTTCCTTTCCATTTTTCTTTTCTCCCTGTTTCTGTTTTTTCTCTCTCTTCTATTCTGGTTTCCTCTCCTCTCTCCCCACGCACCCTTCCCTTCCACTTTTAGGATTTTGTTCTCCTCCTCCACGAGCCCGATCCATTATCTTCCCTTATCCAGTTCTGGTGACACATGGGTTTCATGTGTCACATTCACATTCTTTTCCCTTAACAAGTGTCCTACATGACACTAGCATCTCCTTCCCATGTGACCCATGGCCACCAAGCTTCTTGCCATGTGGAATCCGCCACCCACATGGCCCCTCTTGTGATGGACATGATGCCGTGTGGCATCATGCCACATGTCACCGCATCATTTTCCCGTTTTAACTCGAAATACGTAAAATTTCAACCGGCTCAGAATTCAACGTAATTCGCTAGGGTAGCTAGATTTAGTGAGACGAACCCAATGGTATAGTCCATGTCGTCATCAAAGATCTAGAGATTTTTTGGGTTTTCAATTTGTACTGTAACGGTAGTTTACCGTATTAAAGAAAAAAATTTCAAATTTACCAAGGTTTTCACATTCTTCCCCCATTAAAAGAATTTCGTCCCCGAAATTCACACACAGATACACACAATCACATGCACATGCATTAGTCATTACTACCAAATGATTAAACAACGTACCGTCATCCTCAAATAAGAAAGGATAATTGGCACGCATCGTGTCCTCACGTTCCCATGTCACCTCCTCCACTCCTCGGTGCTGCCACAACACCTTCACTAGTCTCATAGTCTTTCGTCGCAAAACTTGATCTCAACTATCCATAATTCGTACTGGTCCCTCCTTGAAGGTCCCATTTGTATCAACTGTCAGCTCGCCCCAATCCACTACATGAGTCGAATCTGGAGTGTACTTCCGGAGCATGAAGACATGGAACACCTCATGGACACCTGACAAACTAGGTGGTAACACCCGGCCGATATCTGTGTGCCTACCCTCTCGAGATCCATCTTGAAGGGTTCAATAAATCTGGTGTTACCCCACTTTCCAAATCGACCACTCCTGCTTGGCATCACTTTAGGAAGACATGGTCACGCCTTAAACTCACAGGTCGATAAGCTTGTCCGCGTAATTCTTTTTTGCTACTGCGGCGAGTGAGAGAAGACGTCTTCGTATCAAGTCCACCTTCGCTGAGGTGTCTCTGACAAAATCCAGACTTTTAGTTGAGCTCTCTCCGCCTCCCGAGTCCAATGGCCCGGGAGATCAACACGAGTCTCCCGTACAATGCCTCGTAGGGCACCATTTATACTCGCGATAACTATTGTTGTAGAGTGAGACTCTACTAAGAACCGTCTCCTCCCCAGCTACCCTTGAGATCCAAGACGCATGCAGGCCTGTCCTCTAACACCTGTATAGTCCTCTCCGACTGACCATCCATCTGTGGATGAAACGCAATACTCATTATCAAGCTAGCATTACCAATGGCCTTTGACTCTTTAGTGGCGAAGTAAACACGGGATCTATGTCTGATACAATAGAGACTTGAACTCCATGTAGTCGGACTATCTCTCATATATACAGCCTGCAGAATTCCTCCAGTGTGAAGGTCATCCTCACAGCTAGAAAATGTGCCGACTTAGTGGTCGGGTTTCCTATCACCATCGCATCGTGCTTAGATGCAGTCATGGCGAGTGGGTCACAAAGTCCATCGTGACATGTTCCCCGCTTCTATCTGCTACCTCGATTAGTGGAAGACCTGATGGCCTACGGTGCTCGACCTTTACCTGGCAGCACGTGAGACACCGTCAAATGAAAACCCTAATGTGTCTTTTCATCCCGCTCCAATAATACTGGCGACCAAGATCATGGTACATCTTCGTGCCACCTAGATGCACTATAAATCGAGAGTAGTGGAACTCCCTGAGGATTTCCTCTCTCAAATCGATCAATTGAGGCACAACCGTCCCTTATATTGAAAATTTGCTCACTATGTGAATATTGACCCTCATCACTTGTACTTGGCGTACCACGTCTACGATGGATATAAAGTGCGTCACGTGCAGGACTCAATCCTTTACTCATTAGGAAGGTGCTTGGCCACCAAACTCCCTAACGGTCCCTAAGCCTGATCATTGTATTGCAGTCCAAACTGTCCCACAGTCTCAAGCATCTGCCACTCTCGGGAAGCTACACTAGCCAATACTACCCATGACTTCCGGCTGAGCGCATCAGCCACTGCATTTGCCTTACTAGGGTGGTAATGCAAAGTGAAGTCATAATCCTCTAGATACTCCATCCATACATGTTGCCTCATGTTGAGGTCATTGTATGAATGTACTTAGGACTTTTGTGGTCTAAAACACCTCAAAGCGCTCCTTAGTATAAATAGTGGCGCAAATCTTTAAGCGAAAGACTATGACCTTGACTACATATCATGTGTGGGGTATTTCAGCTCGTGGTTCTTTAGGCTGTCTAGAACCATGCTTCCTGACCCTCGTGGTGCATTAAAATTACATCCCGATGTCTTTCGAAGCATTGTAGTATACAATGTACATCGATCCTCGGGACGATCGGAATAGGGGCGAAATCCGACCTCCTTTTCAATTCCTAGAATGCTCACTCACACAAGTCATCCCACTAAAACTAGACCCCCTTCCGGGTCAACCTCGTCATTAGTGCAGCTAGTTGGGTGAAGTCTTCAATGAACCTCCTGTAATACCCTGCCAATCCCAAGAAACTACGTATCTCGAAGACTAACTTCGGTCTCTCCCAACTCATAATTACCTCGACCTTCTCCGGGTCCACAGAGACACCTGAAGCTGACACTACATGCCCCAAAAATCTCACCTCAGTAAGCCAAAACTTGCACTTACTGAACTTCGCATATAAATGATGCTCTCTGAGGGCCTGGAGAATAATCCTCAAATGATCCTCATGCTCCTCCTTTGACTGGGAGTAGATCAAGATGTCGTCAACAAAGACCACCACAAACTGATTTAGATAGGGATGGAACACCTTATGCATGAGGTCCATGAATGCCGCTGGCGCATTCGTTAATCCGAAAGGCATCACTGTGAACTCGAAATGCCCATACCGCGTCCTGAACGTTGTCTTAGGGATGTCTGCCTCCCTAACCCTTAATTTCAACTGATTAAATAGATCATCAATCCTTGGTAAAGGATACCGATTCTTGATCGTAACCCTGTTCAACTGTTAGTAATCAATACACAGTTGAAGGGTCTTATCCTTCTTCTTTGCAAACAGAACCGGAGCGCCCCAAGGTGAAGTGCTAGGTCTAATGGACCCTCTGTCCAACAATTCCTGCAGTTGGACCTTGAGTTCTTGCAACTTAACTAGTGCCATCCTATGTGGAGTCATAGAAATAGGCGAGGTGCTAGAATGTAACTCGATGTAGAAGTCTACATCCCTCGATGGGGGTAATCTCGGTAACTCATCCGGAAAAACATCCTCGTACTCGCAAACTACCCGAGGTAGACTCACATCCTGTCTCACCTCATCCTCCAGGGTAAGGCTTGCTAGCCAATCCCTCAACTGTCCGTGCCACCTGGAGTCGTACATAGTCTAGGGTAAAGCATCGTGCTTATCCCCCTGAAACACTACATAGACTCCATCTCGTGTGTAGGCAGTAACTCTCCTACGATCACAATCGATGATGATCCGGTGTGTCGTCAACTAGTCCATCCCGAGGATGACATCAAACTCGGTCATGTCCATGACTCTCAAATCCATTGTGAGTAGAATCATGGAGATCTCTAACTCACAATTGTGACATATCCTCTGAACACTCACCCTAGTTCCGAGGGGAGAGCTCACATACAACGGCTTCTCCAAGGTCTCAACCTCTAAGCCCAACTCCTCCACACATGATGCAGCAATAAATGAATACGATGCACCAGAATCAAATAATATCTTTGCCCATAGGCGAGATAACAAAAACATACCCTGTATGACTGACTGCATTACAGACTCAGTATGTGGTACTATGGCGTAAACATGCCCCAAGGTCCCTGAAGTGTCGACCTATGGCCCTTGACCTCTACCTCGACCCATACTTTGGCCTCTTTGACCTGTCTATGATTGAGAAGGCACTTACGTAGTACCCTGAGCTTGAAACTGGTCCCTCTGGCCCATCCTGGGGTAAGAAGGAACAAATGTGTCTATAGATGCCCCATTGGTGCCTGAAACTATGGTGTCCCATAACTCTGGGATCCCTGCCTCTAGGGGCAATCCTTTCTCACATATCCAGGCTGTTGACAATGGTAGTATATAATCGACCCTGCCTGGCTAACACCTCTGCCTTGGCCTTGGCCCTAATAGCCACGACCCTGTACTAGACGTCCTTGAGGAATAGAAGTCCTCTGCTTCTTCCTTGAGCTCGAAGAAGGTTGATCCTCCTTCCTCTTCTCACTAGCACCCGCATCTCGGATGCTCTGGGCATCATCAATCTCTCTCTCTATAGCCATAGTTGTGTTGACCATAGAGTCCATATCCTGTAGGAGAAGTCCCGTAATCTTGCCCCGGATGGACAACTTCAGACCATCCTCAAATTTCAACGACCTTGGCCATATCTGTGGCCACATAATCATCGAAGCATTAACAACTTTGTGAACTTAGCCACGTATTCAGAAGTCTTGTCATGGATCCTGTCTCCAGCAGAAACTCCGAGCCTTGGCATACTGGCAATCTGGGAAAAACTCCTTATAAGAGCTCGAAAATGCATATGTCATGGCCTCCCAATCACTAGAGGTTTTCACCTAATCCCACCATACTTGGGATTCACCCTCTAGCTGAAATGTCGCCAGACGGATCCATGTCACATCGGAGGTAATCTCCATAGCCTCGAAACTCTCACCGAGAGCAATGGTCGACCACCAAGGTCCACTCCCCCTCACGAGCATTATGAGGATGATACGATCTAAACCTCGGGTCACTCGACCCTCACGACTACCCTAAGCGCACTAGTGCACATTGCAATGGTGGTAAATGCAGCGTCCATCGCCTCCACAAATGCCTACTAATCAAAGCCAGGCGGTGGTCGGCTATTGCCCCGTGGACGACCTCTATGTTCGCGCCCTTGACTTGCCATCTACACAAGTTAAGATAGCAATTTGAGATTCGCTCTTTTCATTTATCACATTAGTGGTGCATAATGCCAAACACTAATAAATAACCATTCCTACATAATCATGCTTATTTGTTTTCCGAACCCCTTAGGTTACGTTTGCTAACCCTAGTGTTCTTCAATTTCTATACACATTCTATCATGCATATATTCACACAACCACAATACATCTCCCGTGGAACATATTAGAACACAAAAGCAATCAATGCACACAATGTCGTGTTCTACACCCATGGCCACTAATCCTAGGTATTTGTATACCTAACTCTCGATACTTAGCTAAGACAAGCCAATATTCAAAAACTCTGGTGGATACCCCCACCTGAGTTCCTAGGTAATCGTTAACCAAAGCTCTGATACCAAGGCTGTGGCGTAACACAGGGAGTTGGTTGACAAATCAACGTGGAATGTCGTGGGTGTCGGATGATCCGATGTCCACGCTGGTCAATCCCATTCACAGGAACTCATTTCTTTATATTTTTCTTGTAAACATACAACTTCCCATATTATTATACAAGAGTTTGATATACAACTCTTTTACAAACCAAAATATATCAAAACAAATTGTCCTAATATATTTTTCAAACATAGTGTTCAAGACCACAGCTTTGACCCTCTTCGTACTCGGATTCAGAGGAACATGATCTCTAGTGTGCTGAAAGGTGACCCCATAACGGGGTGAGGCAAAGCCCGGTAGATATATCTCCTACAAGGGCTACTCCCCACCTAAGTGCACATGTAATGCCAGTTACACAATCACACACCTGAATGCCTACATGTCATGAATAAGATGTGACCAATCATGACCCAATCCCGAGTCCTCACTTATTCCCTCACACATGCATATGCCAAGTGTGAAAAACCATCATAGGCATTCCGTCCATGACCCTTTTTTCAAAACAAAATCTTTTTGTTTTATTTTTTTTATTGGACAGTCTCCAAGATATAGTGTGGGCGATCTCGTCGGTACTGATCGACCTTCGAGGAAATCTGTAGACAATCTCCGATACGTACTTTGGTTAGTCTCCGAGAAGTACTGTGGACAATCTCCGATACGTACTTTGGTAAGTTTTCGAGAATTATTGTGGACAATCTCCGAAAATCATTTGCATTCTTGATGTACCATCGAACCCCAAACACAAGGTTGATTATTTCCATGCACTCACACCCCTGTCATGTGATGCCCCGTGCATAAATGCCATGCAAGTGTCATTGCATGTCATTTCATGCTACATGTACACTACGTGTCACATGCAACATATAAATAACACATTACATGTCAAGTGTCATGGAGAAATTATGTTTATTCCATATAATTATTTTCATTTTTATCCCACATATATCACATAATTTCACACATTAACATATTATTCAATTTACAGTAATAACACACATTAGCCATTCCCGGCCATAGATCTGACCATACTTGGGCTCAAAAAAAATCTAGACTTAGTTAAAAAAATTCCAGCTTTTGTAAATATCACACAAAAATTCAATACACAATTTCCTACTTAGGCCATAAGCAGCCCCGAGCATTTCACATACAATCCGGTTCCGGAAACAGAAGTTCTGGAAACTCGAATAGACCGTTCCTCAACTATCCGTGACCCATCCCACTTCTCAGCCCACGGTTTGGCTGAGCACTTCATCTTGTTAAATTCTAGACTCAACGAGCTTTCCATAGAGTCAAAGAACATGCAAATCGGAGTTCAGACGAGAAAGTTATGGCCCTCCAAAGTTGGCGTTGTTGATTCGCAGGGATGGTACGGAAATTCGGGTATACCTCCGTTTTCCTGCCCAGATTTGCTTAGTTCTAGGATGCCGTGCTCAACCTCGATGGTCCCTAGAACTCATATACTCGGTCCATGACCGTCGCACAACCAAAAATAGACTACACAATGAAATAATTCGCCCCGAAGTGGGGCAAAATCGCTATGCCCCTAGGCGTGAAATGAATCGGAGTAGGAGGAAACCTACCTCTTGTAGCGCAGTTCCGAGTTCTTCGCCATCCGGGCCTACTCACGATGCGACATTCCTTCCTTTTCCTCTTTCCTTTCCCTTTCTTCCTTTTCTTTCTTCCTCATTTTTCTTCTCTTTTCTTCTTTCTTTCCGTTTTTCTTTTCTCCCTGTTTATGTTTTTTTTTCTCTCCTACTTTGGTTTCCTCTTCTCTCTCCCCACGCACCCTTCCCTTCCACTTTTTGGCTTTTGTTCTCCTCCTCCACCGAACTAATCCATTCTCTTCCACTATCAATTCTAGTGACACATGGGTTTCATGTGTCACCTTCTCATTCTTTTCTGTTAACAAGTGTCCTACATGACACTAGCATCTCCTTCCTATGTGACACATGGCCACCAAGCTTCTTGCCATATGGCATCTACCACCCACATGGCCCCTCTTGTGATGGACATGATGCCGTGTGGCATCATGCCACACGTCACTGCATCATTTGCCCGTTTCACCTTGAAATACATGAAATTCCGACCGGCTCAAAATTCAACGTAATTCACCAGGGTAGCTAGATTTCATGAGACGAACTCAACGGTATAGTCCATGTCGTCACCCAAGATCTAGAGATTTTCCAAGTTTGCAATTTGTACTGTAACGGTAGTTTACCGTATTAAAGAAAAAAATTTCAAATTTACCAGGGTTTTCACAAGAAAATAAAAGGAAATTAAGCAAAAACAAGGGAGATGATTCTTGGGAGATCCAGAATAGGAAGGAAACCCAAAAAGGCACCAATGAAGACCTAGATTTGGTTCTTTAAAAGGAGAGGAAGTCGAGAAAGAGAGGAGGGCGAAAATCGAAGGAGAAAGAGGAATCAAGAGGAGATCGTGAAGGCTTGAGGAGGCGACGACGGAATTCATTCGAATTCCATAAATCTTCGTCTTCTATGTTTTCTTATTTTTTTTTTATTTTGAACTTGCTTTAGTTATGTTTTAGTTTCTTTTGTCTAGGGCTACGATGTAGCCGGGTTAAGAACAATGTTTTAGGGTTTTTTATTTAATCTTTCAATACAATTTCATTTATATATTGAGTATTATATTATGTTTTTATTACTTGTGGGCACTTGATCACTGTCTACATGATTTTACATTCAATTTAAGACCGAGAGGAGATGGGAGAATGGGATAAGGAATAGAGTACTAGGGGATGATCATAGCCTAGAGATATGCATGACTCCCACTAGGTCCTAGGATTAGCCAAACATTAATGTTTTCCATAAACTTAGGGTTTGAGGCAGAGATGAGATAACCTAGCCTATGTGAATAAGGTGTTGAGACATTGAGAGAGATCAACTTATAAAAGGACTAATCGATCTTCAATAAATGGAATTGTTGCTTTAAGAATTTATCATGCCCTAATCATTGTGATTAACTTAGGCAAAATCGGAAACCCTAGATGCTTTTCATAAATTGATTTTTCTCAATTAATTAGGTTAATTCATAATTCATCCATAATTGACATCCAAACAATATTAGAATTAGAGTAGATTGGTATTTGGTGAACGTAGTCCCTATGGCTTCGACATCCGAGATTTAATTAGTCCACTTTATTACTTGCACGATCCATTCACTTGTAGTGAGTAATTGCATGTAGAAAATCGCACAACAGCTGACGCATCACATGATCATGCTGGCACATTTTTTTGGGAACCCTAGTTTGAGCATTATCTTTTGGAGATAACTTCACTCTACGCAATTGTAAGCTTTGGACATGTCCAGCTTCAATGCTGTCCAATCGCTCTTCCTCTCCCTTTTCCTCAGGTAGTGACAAACTTTGAAGTCTATTAAGATATTGTCGGTAATGTGCCTACCCGGGACAAAGGCACTCTGATTCTCAGAAATTATGAATAGGAGAACCTCCTTCAACTTGTTCGCAAGAACTTTCAATACGATTTTATACAGCACATTGCACAATGGGGCATAACTCTGCTAGGGACTGCGGTCTCCCCTTCTTAGGAATTAGAATCAGATTAGTAGCATTAAGCTCCCTCGGGACTCCCCCTTGTTCAGGAAGTCAAGGCAGGCTAAAGTCACCTTACCCCTCACATTATCCCAGTAGTGCTGGTGAAACCCCAGGTTCATCCCATTCAGCCTTAGGGCTTTGTCCGGGTGCATGGCGAAAACCACAGCCTTGACCTCTTGGGCCTCAAATGGCTTGGTAAGGAAATTACTCTGGCCCACTATCACCTTTTTGTCAACTAACTTCAAGATTGGATCATACTGGCTAGACGCCTAGGACAACCACGCTCCATGCTCATCCTTCAAAAAGTTAATCGTATTCTTTTAAGCTCTGGATGAGGCAAAACGATGAAAAAAAAATATAGTGTTGGAATCCCCGCCCTCTAACCACTACTGCTTCACCTTTGCCTCCAAAACCCCTCCTATTGGGCTAATAACTTGCTCAATTCTAATCTGGCTACTTTCACTCCCTTAGATGCCCCTGGGTCCTGACGCCTCTTAAGGGACTTGATCGTCTGACGACAATCATTCAACTTGTGTTTGTACGCTCGCCTTTAGACCCGACTCCAACTCAGCAGAAGGTGAGAGAGCACTTGCTTAGAGATCTTGAAAAATCACTGTTTGCAAAAGCCTCCAATAATCCTCGATTGTTCTCCTACACTATTATTCCCTTGTCAATACATTTTCGAATCGGAATATATGTTGTACCCATTGTTTACTCACACCTAGAACCAAAATTATAGTCGTATGATTCGAAGACTTCATGTCCTCATTTAGTGCATCGGCCCTAGGGAACAAACTACTCCATTTAGGATTCTCCAAAGCTCGGTCTAATTTCTCCTCCACCCATCGCATCGTACCCTGGGATCTTTCCCAAGTAAAAGGGTAACCCACCATAGATAATCAGTTAGTTCACAAAAATCCACTACATCCAAAACCCCCATATGAGCTTGAGCGGATGTCGGACTCCTCCTCTCTTCTCCGATAGGGACATAAGGTCGTTGAAATCCCCCATGCACACCCAATGGAGGTCTATTCTAGACTTGAAATTCGGATCATCTGACAGGATTCCTCCCTTCGAGCCGGGTCTGGGATGCCATAGATTCCTGACAACTGCCATAGGGGTCAATGCACCATTCACAATAACATCGATAAAGAACTGTGAGTACCCTAACCAATCCTCCTCCGTTATTTCTTCATTCTACGTAAAACAAGCCAGCAAACTGTAGCTTACGTTTTATTCCTTCCACATTCTTCCTTTTTAATTTAACCTCCATTAGGAATATTATTTTAGGCAGAAATCCTGTACGTGGGTTGCCTTGCCCACCATAGTTCCAGCTTAGGAGACTCATTGATCTCGACGAGTCTGAGACTCAGAAGTCAGAACCCGTCGGTTTTTGCACACCGATGATGTCTTTCTCACCCACCGTCGCTTGTGTACAACCGATATTAATAGATCCAGTGATGGGGCATGGAGTAGGCCCATATATAGGCCTAAACGAGATAAGAAGCCCAAGTCCAATGATGAATTTTATTATTATTAGTTATTTATTTAATTATATTTTTTTATTTATCCGTTAGTACTTTTTGAATTTATCTATTAGGATTTTTTGGATTTATCGGTTAGGATTTTTGGATTTATCCGTTAGGGTTTTTGGAATTATCCATTAGGATTTTCTATTTGTACTTATAAATAACACTTTATGTTATTGTTTTTGATAGACTTGATAATATTGAAAAACTCGAGAATTTCGTTTTATTTATTTGTTTGCTTGCTTTCTTCTTAATTTTATTGTTAGCCGTGGCCATTCACGTCGATTTGGTATAAGAACATAACCGATCCGAGATGGGTTATTATTCTTATTACGCATCAATTTGGTATCGGGCTAACCCGTCCAGAGATCAAGCTAACGACGACGTCGTCAAAGTCAACCTTAGATCCTCCTTGGAGTTTGGCTGCAACGAGGTTCCCACGCCCGCGGATTTTCCACGGTGCTTAATCTGACTTTCCGTCCAGTTTCTCATCAGACTCAAACCCAGATGGTTGATTATAGGCAGGCTGGAGAAAATATCAAGAAAGTATCAAGAAACGAATCTGCCCAAAAGATCCGATTTTTATTGTTTGTTAACTAGTCGCAACCTTCGAATATTTTGAGTTAACTTTTGGTGCAAAACCTATCATCCCCACATCTTGCGGAACCTCAAGTTTAAATAAAAATAAAAATAATAATAATAACTCTATCCCTAACCTATGTCTAGTCGCCGCTTCCTCCCTCCACTTTGCCCCCAAAACCATTGGATCATCACCATAACCGGAAGCTTCACGATTCATGCCTCTCGCGCTAGCATTGTTCCCAAAGTGCCCCAAATTCGTTCCTAATTGGGTTTTCTCCATCATAACTTTTGATTGCACACTTTATTTGATTCCCTTGCAACTACGTTAAGGAATCGTATCCATCCTAAAAGTTCTTCAATGGGGTACATTTTCTTTTACTTTGAAAACTCAGTTAATATTCGTGATATTTAAGCATATTTTGTTTGATTGTTTTAGGTTCCAGTTTATTTGATAGAGCATAAAGCGTATTAAAAAAAAATTATTTTGGTTTTTTTTTAGTTATTCTTTCGTGACTCGTGCAATCTGTGATATATAATCGCATTACATTTTTTAGATTTGTGTTTGTTGCATTAGCATATAGTTTATAAATTTCCTTACTCAGTGAAATTTTAGATTCTATCTCAGCCTGTTAGCCACCAAAAGTGATATTGTTGCATCTTCTTCTTCTTCACCTAACACAAATGATCCAATTGAGAGACTTCATAATTTTGACTTAAGACTACAAGCTTTATCTCAAGATCTAAATGATAGTCTAGTCTGTATTACTAGTCTCCATGATGCAAATAAAGCCCAATTTGATTTAGTCACTGCATTGGTAAGTAATTTAAATTCGATGTGTGGTCAATTGACTCAACGTCAACCTGTCCTCGAACAACAAACTCATGCAATAAATCAAAAAATGGACATGCTTTTAAAACATCTAGGTAAACATGAGACAGGTGAATATGTTGATGAAACTGTTAGAACACACATTGGGTCACCACACATTAGGGGTTCAAGTCCTTCTGGCGGTTCACATCAATCTAATGAACCCACAAATGGTTTGCATGACAATCTGGGTCAAATGCACTTGGGTAGTAATTCAGTTGCTCCGCCTCACACGAGGTTACCTACAACAGGAGACCTTCAATTCAACCTAGGTGATCTGTTTCAACATGCTAATGTTAACTTCTCATTAGATTACCAACCACCAAGACACAATTACCCACCAAATCAAGTGAGAGAAGATGTCGCTCCTCTCGTATACCCGGCTGGGGTTCTTGGTATTTGGGGTAGAGAGATCGGGATAGAGCGGAGTTAGACACCCTCGAGGGACATCACAAAAAGTCAAGGTTAGTGCTCTTGAATTTGATGGTAGATGGATCTAATATTTTCTACGATTGGTTAGTTCTTATTAAGGAATATTTTGAGTGGTATGGGGAAATGATTGATAGTGAACGGGTTAGGTTTGCTAAAAAATGAAATTAACCAATTCGTTTAAGATGTCTTGTGAGAATGTGTTGCAAGACATGCCAAATGCGGGTAAACCACACATCATCCAATGGGTTGTTATGAAAGTAAAGTTGTAAGAAAAGTACATTCCACCATCATATAAGAGTAAATTGTTTTCCACCATGATTAATCTAAAACAAATGACTCTTAATGTAGTTGAATATTCGGCTAAATTTGAGGAAGCTAGACTTAGGTGTAGTGAGTTCCATGTTGAGGACCAATTTTCTATCTACACTCGCTTTGTTAATGGTCTCAGGTTCGACATTCAAAGAATGGTTAGATTGCATGCTCCACACACTGTAGAGGATGCATACCAAAAAGCTTTAGAAGTCGAGAAGTTCAATAGACCCTCATCTTTTGCACACACAGGTTAGTTAAAGTCACAATCCATGTCACCAGACGATAAAACTATGCCTAATAACATTAGGAGCAAAGAGTCTAGTTTGCGTAACTCTCTTCCTGTTACTTCTCCTATTGAGTCTAAGGCTAGTAATTCATCAATTGTCTATCATAAGTGTCATCATAAGGGTCATATTGCATCTCGTTGTCCCCAACGTGCATTGGCATTAGATGTTGAACATAGTATTTTGGAGAATGAGGAAGACCAAATTATTGATCCTTTAGATTATTCTAGTGATGAAGATGATCTTCATGAAGATGCGTGTGTTGGTGTGGTTCGATGTGTGCTATCCATAACTATAGATAATGATAATTGGAAGCGCACTAGATTTTTCACACAGTCATACAAAGTGAAGATAAGAATGTAAGTTATTGATTGATAGGGGTAGTTCAATGAATGTGGTTTCTAAGGATGTTGTTAAATTGTTAAAGCTGAAAGTAGAACCACAACCAAATCCATTTAGAGTAGCTTGGGTGAATGACCATACTTTGCCTGTCACTCAAAGGTGTCTAGTCTCTATTCAAATGGGGGATTATAAGGATGAAATCTATTGTGAGGTGCTACCCATGGATGTTGCCCATGTTCTTTTAGGCCGCCCTTGGCTTTATGATCTTAATGTTACCAATTTTGGTAAAGATAACATTTATTCCTTTAAGTACAAGGGTAAGAACATTATTTTAAGACCCGCTAAGCCTAAAGATTGCAATGAAGTAGCGTGACATCTAAACTTCTTGAAGAGATTTTGCATATTTTAAAATGTAAGAAGTTTGAGAGAGAGGGATTTGAGACTGGTATGTGCTTAGCATTAGTGGCAAAAGAAGTTCCCTCTGATTCTTCGATTGTCGATGTTCCTTTGGAAGTGAAGAATTTGCTAGATGATTTTGTTGATATGGTGCTTGATGAGTTGCCTAGTGAACTACCACCTTTAAGAGACATCCAACATGCTATAGATTCAGTTCCAGGTTCTCAACTGCCTAACCTTCCACATTATAGGATGAATCCTAAATAGAGAGAGGAGTTGAATAGGCAAGTAGGACTTTTAGAAAGAGGATTTGTTAGGCATAGCCTTAGTCCTTGTGTAGTGCCAGCTTTGTTGACACCTAAGAAAGATGGTTCTTGGAGAATGTGTGTCGATAGTAGAGCCATCAATAAGATCATAATCAAATATAGATTTCCCATCCCTCGCCTTGAGGATATGTTGGACCTATTAGCTGGTTCTAGTTGGTTCTCTAAGATAGATTTGCGTAGTGGTTATCATCAAATTCGTGTTAGGTCAGGAGATGAGTGGAAAACTGCATTTAAAACATAAGATGGTTTGTTTGAGTGGTTAGTCATGCCTTTTGGTTTGTCTAATGCTCTAGTACTCATAGAGTTATGACCCATGTCCTACTGACCTCTCGTTGGTAAATTTATAGGCGGTTTACTTTGATGACATGTTGATCTATAGTCGATCAAGAAGAGCATTTAGCACACCCTAAGAGCGGGTTTTCTCACTCTTCGGCGAGGTTGAAGCTTTATGTTAACCTTAAGAAGTGTTCTTTTTGTAATGCAACCATGTGCTTTTCTTAGAAGTTTATTGTGTGCGAACATGGCATTTAATTGATCAGAAAGGGTTAGAGTTATTAGGGAATGGCTTGAACCATAATCTATCACTGAGACTCGTAGTTTTCATGGTTTAGCTTCTTTTTATAGGAGATTTATAAGGGGATTTAGCACTATTATGGCTCCTATCAGTGAATGTTCAAAAAATAAGGAGTTTCAATGGTGTTAATCTTTGCTAGCCAGGAGCATTTAAATCGAGTCAAAATGGTAAAGAGGCACGATTTTGAGATATCCTAATTTTACTAAAGTTTTGAGGTTGCTTGTGATGCATCAGGTGTAGGTATTGAGTGGTGTCTTGGAGTCAAGATTTTATAGCTTTCTTTAGTGAAAAACTCAATGATGCTAAAAGACGATATTCTACATATGATAAAGAGTTTTATTCTATAGTGCAGAGTCTTCGTTTTTGGAGGTTTTATTTGTTACCTACTGAATTTGTGTTGTTTTCTAACCACCAAGCTTTAAGATATTTATATTGACAAAAGAAATTGAATGGTCGACATGCTATGTGGGTTGAATTTTTGAATGAATATTCTTTTGTGATTAATCATCGTTTTGGTATTGAAAACAAAGCTGCTGACGCACTTTGTCGATTAACTGTTACACTGCATCGTATGAGTGCTCATGTCATTGAGTTTGATAGATTGAAAAATGAGTATTTTGCATGTCCCGACTTTGATATTATTTATAATGAGGTTAGTAATGGTAACCGTTAGGAGTATCTGGACTTCCTTGTTGAAAATGGTTATTTGTTTAAAGTGACTAAATTGTGCATACCATGCAGGTGGTTTAGCTGGACATTTTGGGAGGGATAAAACTATTGCTGATGAGTATCTTAAATACTCATTTTATCCCTATGCTTTAGTTAGTTTTTCTAGTGTTTTTATGTTAAATAAGTGCCCTAATGCTCTAAAAGTTCATACTTATGAACGAGTCATCCCATTTGGTGGGGTGTGCAAAATTGGTGGAAAAGCGCTACGAAGCGGCTATACGTATTTTGATGTTTTCCGATATCATATGAGCTCCAATTGAAGCAAGCTTTATATGTATGGATTCTAAATTTCAAGAGATTTCTAGGGATACCAAGAACACCAAAATTGGAGTTCGAACAAAGAAGTTATGCAAGTTCCAAGCCTTGAAGAAAATCCGCAAACATTGCAGCACCTTCGGCGGGGAGAACTCTGCGAATTTTGACGTTTTCAGACATCATATGAGCTCCTATTGGATCAAACCATATATGGATGGATTCTACACTTCAAGAGATTTTCCAACGGTACCAAGAACACCCAAATTGAAGTTTGGATGACAAAGTTATGGCCTTATGAAGTTGGAGGCAACGAGGGGGGCTGCGTGGCGTCGCGGCGTCGGGAACCAGCGTTGCGTTCGCGGCGAAGCATCCGACGTCGCGGCGTTGCTGACGATCGCGATCTGGGGTCCAGTTTTGGGTGGATTTTGGCCATTTTGAGCTATAATGGAGGTTTAAAGCTTCAACCCGAGGAATAAAGGATGAGGATTTGTGATGATTTTGGGCTTTTTTGGGGGAGCCCTCTCTTAGGGTGGAAACACCCTAGGGCACACATCTTGAAGGGGAAAAGCTTGAAGAAGTTGAAGAAGAGGAGATGGGGCTTTCACTCAAAATCGTTTATTTTCATCCTCTTTCTTTTGATGGTTTCTTCCGCATAGAGATGTTACAGGTTTCGTTCTAGAGGTTTTGTGAAACCTAAGCGCACTTGTATGGATTAGTTTAATTTTCATTTTATTTAATATAAGTATGATTTTTATCCTTGCTTTATTTCACAATAGTATGTTAGGAGCCAACTTTGGCATGCAATTGCTAAGTGCGAGATCGAGAGATGATGGCTCCTAGGGACATGAATAAAGCAACAATTGGTCAATCGAGGAATAGAGATATCCCGGGTTCCAAGTGTGGCATTAGGGTTTATACATTTAAAGCGTTTGGTCGGGGGTCAAGGCGACATAATACACTGCTTGGCGAGATAAAGCGGATATATCTAGAGAAGGGAATATCTTGTAGGCATGATCAACCCGCTAGCGTAAATCATATGAAATATTAAATAAACAATTTATCTAGGTTAGAATCCATCGAGTGTGGCAGGTGATGGTAAAACCCTAGTTTTTCCTAGTTTTTTTCCATGTCAAATTAATTCCAATAGTTTAATATTAGTTTTCTATTTAAATTAGCATTAATTCTATAAAAATGAGATCCAAATATTATTTAAAGCGTTAAGTCAGTATTCGGCACGCTTCTCTTCATGGGAACAACACTTGACGAGCCACTATACTACGTGAACTCGACACATATACTTGCGCGAACGGGCTTGCGTTTTTACTTAATTTTACCACACTCACTAAAAGCTTGTCAAGTTTTTGGCGCCGTTGTTGGGGAGAAGTTTTTGTGTTGATATTGACAACAGCGCACTTAGATATAACTTTGGATCACTCTTTATTTTTATTATTATTATTATTATTATTATTATTATTTTATTTAATTTTAATCATTTTACATTAGTGCTTGTGACTTGGTCTCTATTGTTGTTTGTTTGTGTGTTTCAGGAGGTTAATATTTCGTGTATACAAAGACAAGGTCAAGGTAAACTAGTTCCTTTTGATATCGAGCTAGAAAGAATCACAAATAGATTACATAGAGGGCAAAGATAAGCGCAAGTTTAAATCACAATGGATCTTATCATCGAGTTGACAAATGCATTGGCTCACCTTCAGAGCGGCAACAGAATAAACAGTGGCTGATGAGCATCAAGAAGAGTAACATGATTACAGAAGTCAAGTGTGGCAACCACATGCATCAATGGATTATGCTCAATATAGAGGTACCCTATACTTGAGCAATCAAAATTTTGGATGGAGCCACCACCCCAAACACCTCATGGAATACAAGCTATAACGCCTTCGTCTCCACAAGTCCAAAGATCAAGCCTAGAAGAAGGTATGGATGAATTAAGAATAAGCTGCATTTACCATGGCCGCAGCTTGAATTTTCAAGATCAATGGTTGAAATGGACTACTCTCGAAGTTAGGTTGCACCAGTTTTATCAAATGAGATGAGTCAACCTCCACATGAGAAGGTAATGACAAAGTTAGGCGACCTTTAGTTGAAATGAAAGACTTCATGCTAAATGTCGACATCTCAAGTTCATTATGGAATTGACAGAGTATGTTCAAAATTCAGCATACACCATTCGATAGCTTGAAGAAGAGATGGCTCTAATGGCCACTTCGTTTCTCAACTTACATTTGAGAAGAACAACCTAAAGAAGATGAGTATAGTATAAGAAGAACTAGTGTAAAATATATGAATGAACAAAGTATGGCTCTGATGTCCTTTGAAGGGCCAAACATGAGAGTTAAGTCATCTACTCTTTGGGTGAATCTGAGAAGAAGAAACACATGACTACAATGGAAAATCACTTCAAGAGGTAATGAAGAACTTGAGAAGCTTCAAAGTGGAGGATGATGATACGAAACTTCAAAAAGACTTAGTTGAAAGGAGGAAAAGAGTGACTTCTAGGAATCATATGAAAAGGTAAAGGAAGTTGCAGAGACTTTTGCCGGAGATGACTATATGGGGTGAGATGCATAAAGAGGTGAAAAAATGAGAAAACGATCCAATTCTGAGGTGGATGAGTACATCACCACTTGAACAACGAGTGGAAGGAACCATTGTAAACAAAAAATTAAAAAAATAGAAAATGAAAAAATAATAAGATTGTGGAAGACAATGTGCTCAAGTTCTTGGCCAGTACAACTATCGCCTCTTAGAAGGATGGAGGTAAACACCAACCCATCCGTAGTTGGTAGAGTCTAGGTTGGACTCGAAAAAGCAGCGGCGCCTTGGAAGGCGACCCGAGCTTAAAAATTTTCTTTCCTTTTTCTATTTGTGATTAGTTTGAGCTTTTTTTAATGATTTTAGTGCTTGATTTTGTTTTTTACGTATTTTAGTTTCCCAATTTAGGTTTTTGGGATTCAAATCTAGTTTGGAAGCTAAAGGTTGAAAGCTTGAGTTTAATAATTATGGGCGGCTTAAGAACCAAAGAGAGGAAACCATATTCAAGCATCCCCTTCATTTGGACTTAGAAGTCTAACCCCTCTTAACACCTCTTTGCCTCAAAGTGAGCCATATTTATCGGAGCAACTTCGAAACTTGATCAACCTCAAGAAGTACTCATTATCCATTCTTGCTTTTGTTTTCATTAGGACAATGTTCATTTCAAGTTTGGGGGGGGGGTGTGGTCAAGAATTCATTAAGAAAAAAAAAACATATGAAAAGAATAAGTGGGATCTTCTAATCGGAATCCTGGGCACAGTCCGAGGGGCCTTTCAAAGCCTAATGGCCCGAGCTAACTGGTCGGGAGCCATTAACTTCCTTTGCGGATTCACGAGGGGATAGAGATGGAAGTTTCTCACAACTGACCCTTAGGTTTAGTTGGTCGAGGGGCCCCGAGATGCCGGTGCCCTTAATCAGGCGGTGGGGAGTCACCAACTAATCCCACTACGAGAAACACTTAGCATAAACTACGGGCACTAGTTTTGCTCACAGTGATGGGTATGGTTAATGAATAAACACGGACGTTCTTATCCATACATGGATTAGACTCTCTCAACTGGGTGAGTTGAACTCAAGTTTGGGGGTGTCGGAACCAAGGTATATGCTAGAGATCATGTATTTAATTCACATAGGGTCCTTGGGAAAGGCTATTGAATACCTCGGAGGAGGTTGCGTCACATCGGCTGCAGTGTTCAAACAAATTCCCTTGAAAGTCGAGCACCCCAATGGATCTCCTGAAATTCGAACAAAAAGGCAAGATTTGTGAGTCGGTCCATTTTGATCCTTCATCTGTCAGCATGTGCATCACAGTCTTGTAAAACCCGTGAAAATTTTAAATTTCAATTTTTCAGATAAAAGGGGGCAAAACGGTAATTTCGCAGAATAGTCACGGAGAAAGTTGGTACCTGATCTCGGATGACAAAACGGATTGCACCGTTGGAATCGTCTCATGAAAATTAGCTACCCAGTCGAATTTCGTTGAAACGAAAAATGTCATGTATTTCGAGGAAACGGATTTCACGTATTTCGAGGAAGCGCGTGTCAGGAGACACATGGCGAGCCATATGGATGACACATGGCGAACCATGTGGTGACACATGGCAAAGGCATGCATGTGTGACACATGGCAAGCCATGTGAGTGATACATGGCATGCATGTGTCAACATGCATGGCTCTTGTCATGCCTATATAAGGGGCTCACATGGGCTATTGGTAGGGCAAGGGAGAGCTCAGATCAGTCCGTAGGAGCAGCAAGGAAAAGAGAAAGGGAGAAGGAGGAGGAAAGGAAAGGAGAAGGAGGAGGAAAGGAAAGGAGAAGGAGGAGGAAAGGAAAGGAAAAAGGGAGGAAAGGAAAGGAGAAAGGAAAGAAAAAAAAGAGAAGAAGAAAGGGGAGGAAGAGAGGAAAAATAAAGAGGAAGAGGAAGGAGTGTCACGCGGTGAAAGCAGACTGAGGCAATGAAGAACTTCAGCTGTATTTCTGAGGTAGGTTTCCTCTACTTGATTATTTTACGCTAGGGGTAGTGTAATGGCCTACGGGTTCGTCCGGTTTTACGAAATGAATTTATGTGTATGGTTTGTTGTGATTGTGTGATGGTCAAAGACCAATTTACGGGGTTTGGGTTGTCAGGGGCCGATACATCTTCACGGGATGATAAAATCCAGCGAGAATGCAAGCGGGGTGTGCCCAAATTTCCGCACACCCTTGTGAATCGACCACGTCAACTTTGGACGACCATAACTTTCTCGTCCGAACTCCGATTCGCGCGTTCTTGGACTCTACGGAAAGATCGTCGAGTCTAGAATTTAATAAGATAAAGTGCTCAACCAAAATGTAGACTGAACATTGGGCTGGGTCACGGAGAGTTGAGGCATAGTGAGTTATGATTTCCGGAACTTCTGTTTTCGGAACCAGTTTGTAACCGAAATGCTTGGGACTGCATATGGCCTGAGCAGGGGATTGCGTGTTGGATGTTTTGTGTGTTATTGCCATAAATTCAATGACATACTGAATATGCGAAATTATGTGACATATGTGTGATGAAGATGGAAATAATTATATGCATTGGGCTGTATGATTGACACACTACGTCTCAGCCTGGGAATATCAATTATGGCATTACTTGTCAAAGTAATGGTTGGAATTATTTTAATACATGCTTGAATGATGTGTTGACATGAAGGAACTGAATGATAGAAAAGATGTAGTGCATGCTTATATGATGTATTGACTTGAATATGTGGAATATTAACATGACTACATGTATGTTAAAGATATGAAATGTTGCGTGCATTAGACATGAGTGTTCATAGCACACACATAGTGTATGGTGTAGAATGTCCATGTAGAGGTCTTCATACATTGGTCATGGGTTTGAGTGCAGTAGCACAAATTGCATTGCATTGGTGTGCGGTAACAACACATTACTTGAGGTGTGTTCATGATGCGATTTGACGCTGCGTTTGGTGTTGAATTGTGTGGGCTTAGGAATGGGACAAAGTCCAATTAAGTTCCATAGTGTTAAATGAAAATGGAAAATGAAATGTCGCCGGGCGTATCGTGGGGATAGATACCCCCTCGGGTGAAAAGCACGAGAACACAGTTGGAACGGCGTATCCCTTTGGTGGCTTAGAAAAATGTCGGAGGGTG
Organism: Tetrastigma voinierianum; assembly: GCA_016808115.1. Lineage (NCBI taxonomy): Eukaryota > Viridiplantae > Streptophyta > Magnoliopsida > Vitales > Vitaceae > Tetrastigma > Tetrastigma voinierianum. The sequence continues at coordinate 313,139 of JAEQBH010002522.1, forward strand.
TAAGAGGCCGCGGTGAGACCGAAAGTTACATTTGCCCCAGACACGAAGCGATTCATCGTATCACATAGACTACGGGTTGTGAGATGGGGTCGGGTTGACCGGTATTGATTTCCATTGGCACTTGTATGGGTGGTGGGTCGAAGGTTGACCGATTGCGGGCGTGTAGAGTGTCGTCTTATACATTGCATGTAGATTTTCCATGATGGGACAACATGTATGCAGTTGGTTGTTGGTTTATTTGTGAAATGATCATTTGCATGTGCACCTAGGTGGGGAAATAGCCCTTAGGTTATCATGCGGGCATTAGCTCACCAGTCGGTGGGACCCCCTTTTCGGTGCGGGCGGATGGCACTCCTTAGGCGAGGGATTATGGGCGGGCGGTGTGGCCTTGATTCTTGTTTTATGTATATATTAGAACAAACTAGTTTTAATATATGTTTTGTATTAAGAGTGATGTAGTAACTCTTGGGTCTATAGAAATGTATGGATGATGGGCCCTATTGGGTCATTTTATTCAAGTATGGGTCTCATGATATGGGGCACGAGGTTCCATGAGGTTGACGGTGATGTGGGGCTGGGTTTTTGGGGTGTCAGAGTTCTTACTTGGGACAAGCAAGAAGCTAAGTTGGGGGTGTGATGAGTGCCTAAAACACTCATACCATGCCGCGTACGTCTTATGGTTTTAACTCTATTTCTGATCATCGCATTTTATGGCAGATATCTAATTCTTTGCATTTTGTGTGAATAGCGGGTCGACGAGCGGAGTTTTAGGACCATTTTGGAGTAGAAGAAGATCGAGAACTGGCGAGAATGTAGCGGCCAGCCAGCGTCGCGCCCAGCGTCCTAGCGATCGACATCGGGTCGGCGAAGGTAGTCAGTAGTGACCAGCGTCGCGGCAGCCTCAACCGCCCGAAGTCTCAACGTCGCGACGTTGAAACGTTGCGATGTCAGTGCGATTTCTGCCTGAACATCATTAAAAGCAAAGGGACCAGAAATCGAGAGAGGATGGAAAAACATACGGACAAGGGCATGAAAAGTATAGCAGCAGTGACCCAGATTAGTGGAGAGGAGACTTGCTTTTGTATTTTCTTCTTTTCTAAAAAACTGCTAATGGTTTTTAGATTGATTACGTGTATAATCAAGCCTAGTATGTTCTAGATTCACATCTAGGGTTTTGTTGAACCCTGTCACGATTGCATGGATTAAGATTTTGATTTTATATTATTCGATTGTTATGAGCTTGTTGTTATCTTGCTCTATATTTGTGATTTATATACATGTGATGTCTGGCCAACATTGACATGACTTTGCTAGGTATCCGAGATCGAGAGATAAGGATGCCCAGGGATTCGAATAGAGCGACCCTCGGTCAATTCGGTAAATAAAGATATCCCGATTCTGAGAGTGGCGATTAAGGTTAGAACATTTAAAGCGTTTGAACGTGGGTTGGGGTAGAATACACTCCAGCCACGCTGGCGAGATAGGCGGATACACCTCTCGAGAGAGGGTACCTCGTGAAAGAACTTGATCGCGCCATCGATAGAGTCGTGAATAGACTGAATGAAATGACTTTTCTCTGGAGTGGTAAATCATGCAAAGAATGGCGGGAGCCAGGCCTAGTCTCTCCTGACACGGTGATTTACTAAGATAAATTAGTTTAGTTTAATCTCACACCTTAGTTAACTAGTCATTCAAGGTTTAAGTCCAGATAATGTTATAGAGCCAATTTCTGTAGTCAACACACTTCTCCCCGTGGATCGATATCCGTACCATAGGTACACTATATTACTTGAGGCGACGCGTGCACTTGCACACATAGGCGTACGCATCTTACACATCACGCTTTTGGCCTATCAAAAAAAAAAAAATTCCAAAATCCAACTTTTGTATCTCCTTACAGCTTTAGTTAGTTTGTTTGGTTATTAGTTTGCATAATGCTTTTCATTCTTTATTTTATTTATTTTGTGTCTCATATATAGTGGAGTTTTGATCTTGCATTGGCTAGTAGAAGGTTATTTTGAACACAACTATTCAAAAAATGCCAAGTATGAAGAATAGGACCCTTAGGTTTTTAAATGATGGGTGTGTACTTGCTTAGTATGGGTGACTTAGCTTAGTCACCTCCATTTGTGCTTCTGAAGTTATTTCTTAAGGAATCTATCCACACACCTTTTGGTCTCCCTTGTACCTTGGTGCAGGACCCTTTGCCTTGAATTCAACTATTGGGATTCTAGCCACCTAAGTGATGGGACACCTGTCCAAAGAGGATTGATATCGAGCCCCAACTAAAAAAGAAGTACAAAACAAAGAAAAGTGAAAAGAAAGATAAAAGCAAAAGAAAAGAAAAATAATAAAAGAAATAAGTATGTGAATAAGAATAAGCGGGATCATCCAATCGGAAATCTGGGCATAGTCCTAAGGGGTCTTTCAAAACCCTAATGCCTAAATGGCTGGTGGGAGTCGTGTCCAACGCGATACATGGGACCCGAAGATGGATCCTTCCTGACTTAAGGCCTTTTGGTTTAGTTTAAGTGTTAAAGGTGAGTTTTGAAGGGAATTTAATGCTGGTGCCTTAACCAGCGGTGGGGAATCATTAATGGATCCGCTACGGGAACATCACTATCAAACTTCTTGACACTAGTTCTCTTCATTTTTTGAGTATTGAGAAATTTTAGGTATTTTGGTATGAATAAAAAGGGTGCGTTCTTATCATTTATTAGTTAGCTTCTTCCAAATAGGTGAGTTGAGCTTAAGTTTGGGGGTGCTAGGATCTTGCTATACACTGAAGATCATGCTATCATCTACACTGGGTTGCATACGAACTGGAGTGGATGACACTGGAGGTCTAATGGATGGTCCATGTGAAGTAGATGCCTCTTGATCGTGTCCGGCGATGCGATGCTCTTCTCCGATATGGTGTAACATTGATCTAGCAATATGATGTAAGTCGTACACCAATCCGGTGGTAGCCCACACAGGGGAGCTAATCATGTCGATCATGGCGGGTCAGAATAACCAATTATAAATACATAATCTATTGATTCAAATTTGAAAAACACTTTAGAAATACAAGACTCTAACTTACCAAAACATGAGTAGTATCGGCTATAGTATGGTACCTGATATCATCCCTATGGAGTGGTGGTGTCATAAAATGTCGTGTAATATGATGATACCACTGCATATATGGATCACAGAATCCATAATACCCACCATAGGGGTGTAGTGATGATCCTGCCCGCTTGCGTATCCCATAAGGCAATGTATGGAGCATGATACGTCGCGATCTCTTCGATGCATCCACTACATCGGTTGTTGCCCAAAGAGCAAGGTGAGGTATATCCACAATTAGCCAGCTGTGGCTCAAGACTAGCTCTGGTGATGCCACTCAACAATCCCAAAACATATAAGCGAGTGAGATCGTTCGCCATATCTCCTAATCGGAGATAAAGCAAATACCTCAGGTGGTTGGTGACCAACTCTGCAGGCGATAGATGCCATAAAGACCCTACACATTTTACACTTGATGTCGATAACGTTGATGTGAATATGAATGAAATTACTATAGAACCATAACCACTTTTATATATGCCATTACGTCAAAGGTACATTGCATCTGGTTGATCTCGGTATAAGGAGTGCACGGATGGGTTACGTGCCCATGTCAAGGTACTCTCCACCTACACCCCCAGATAAGAAGAGCCGGCTGAGGGCTCATTGTAAGCTTCGACGTAATCCATCGTGGATAGCCTCAGCTACGTCTCCATCGACGACATCGGTGTCGTCATCATGTAAGGCACGAGCTGTGGATGTCTTTGGATATGTGTTAAGTGCCTTCTAAAAATTAGGTCCCCACATGAAGTCTACTCCAGACCATAGTGAATGAAATAAACCAAAAGTAAGCAAACTAATGAGTATATGAATGTGTATGTAATAAAATAAAGTTATGTATACATGTAACTGTGTAATACAACCACTAATACCGCGTCTATGATCCAAGATGGCACGGCATAACTCTCGATATATCTATGCTAGTACTACACCACCCCAACTATAAGCCACAGTCTACGTCAAATCTCATTGCAGTGGGAGAAAGCACAGATGGACATGCACTCCCTTCTTGTCCGCGAACAAGAAGGATCACATCAGTGCTAAAATGAAACCACACACACTCCGCTCTAAAGTGACCTCCTCTCCTGTCAGGTAGGTGCTAGGGTGGATAATAACTAGTCACATAACCTACCATATAAGGCGGAATCCTTTGAGAGCGTAGCGATGGGGTGACACGAGTAACTCCCGCACAACTCAGCCACATCGGACACACATGTCGTTCACTCTTGGTCCATGGATCTGAAGCCGAGGATGATAGCAACATCCGTAACATAGCGAAGAATCATCTCTCGCGGGTACATGAGAAACTTATGTGTCTTAGAAATTTTGCCATCTCGGCCAGAGACAAGTGATAGTGGCCAATCAATCTTGATGTGGCCCGAAGCGATATATACCATAGAATCCCATATGGATGCGTGTGGGCCATCGTAGATCCATATTCCTGTGATGAAGGCTTTCATCTTAGTGAGGTAGAGGAAATGCACTCTGGGAACTACAAGTAACGAATAAATCAATTTTATAATTGATTATATATAAATTACACTAACAATATGTAATAGTATTTGATATTTAATAAAATACATACCTTCTCTAGTATCTCTGCAAGTGCGACACGTATGCGTCTTGCAATACCGAGACGGTTGGATCTGAGATGCACGTAAATGAAGCCCTCTAAACGCCATATCGATAACAAATGACACAAAGACAGTATAATTATTAACAAAAAACATTGAGATGCTAGTATCATAGTCATGAATGCAATTACTAATTACTAAGACAATGAACAAAAAAACCATGTACAACAATGATGTCTCATTACTTAAATAAGGTACCCCGCAAGAGTCTTTTATAATCGAAATAAACGACTAAAGCACATAGTCTTATACAAAGAAACTACAAACATACAAGGAAAATATCCTTACATAGAGTTACTTCACATCATTCACTAAACTTGATTTCTATTCTTACAAGACCGTCGATTATGACCTGGTTGTTTGCACAACCGACATTGATAGTAGTTTTCCCCTCCTTAACGTCCATTTCATTATACAAACGGGTTGATTTAGGACATCCACTACCTATGCATTTCATTTACTCAAGAGGTACAATCATAGGACCATCATAAAGAGGCCACTCATCTTCATTGAATATGGGATAAAACAAGTTTGTCCAAGTACCATAGTACGACTGTGTAGTGTAGTAGCCTTGAACAAATAATCGAAAATCAACACATCGATGCTGACATGCTGCTATTATATGGCTACATGGAAATCCATAGATAAGTGTCTTACCACATGTGCATTTCTGGTCATGTAAGTTAAGGCGTTGTGTTCGACTACTCCTTGACTAGACATGAAATCGTCTCTAGATGTGATTGTAAAGAACAATTTCCATTGATCTAGCCTTAACCACATGGGCCTTAATCTGAGCATCAACATAAAGAGTTTATTGCTTATCAGATGTTAAATTGTTAGCACTTTGTTCCCTTCTTGCAATAAAGTAACTATTAAGGCGAAAAAAGGTCAACTGAACTAATGCAGTGATTGGTAGGATTCACGACTCCCTTCTAGAACTTGTTGTCTACCGGACATGTTCATAGTTATTATCCCATATCTTCGACCTCCATCATGTAAAAGTCTCCATATCTCAAGAGGGATCACCTATAACCATTGTTGTGCTTCCGAATTAATTCTCCCAATTATAGCCATATGCCTATTGAATTTGTGTTGTGTACTTAAGCTGCTCTACATACCATATTCTTTAAGACTCTATCTTTGAAGCGAGTCATAAAATTGCTTGCAAGATGACGTATGCAAATCCTGTGATAGGCAGATGATGCAGCCCAACCAAGATGATGATCGCTTATTGCTACCATAATACCTGGATGTATGTCAGATATAACACAAATTCTTGTCTGTTGAGTTACTCTGTTTTTGATACATGCCAAGAACCATCCCCAACTATCAATATTCTCACCTTCTATAATAGAAAATGTCAATGGAAACAACTGATTATTTCCATCACACCCCATAACAATCTTTAACGTGCCTTTATACTTCCCATAAAAATGTGTACCCTCAATACTTAGTACGAGACGATAATGTTCAAACCCTTCAATAGATAGCTTGAATGACTAGAACACGAGTTGAAATATCTCAGTGTTTGGTATATTACTATCAAATGTTTTTCAAATTACAACACATTTAAAATTTGCTTGCTCTAAGGCCAAGAACAAACGTGTCAGCTTTGTATATGATTGAATGATTGAGAAAAGTCACTAAATAAGTGTCTAAGTGCCTTATGCACCCTCACATTTGACGGAGTTCTACGTGAAATCCAATACGGGGATGTTGCTAGAGTCTTAGGAATAAGGATCCTCCTTGAGAAATCTGATCATGGTTTCCAGCGCCATGAAATCCTATACCAGAGGGCAGCCACAGTTCTGTGGTTTTGTGTAGGGCAGCGATGTTATTGGCTAATGTAGTTATACGCTGCAATGTGTACCCCCCTATGCACATAAGGTTGAGCGGAGGGATGAGTTCCTCAAAGCCCTCTATTGCATCCATAGATAGATAAATATATATATATATATATATATATATATATATATATATATATATATATATATATATATAGTCCTGCCCTGCCAGGTTGTTTATGGGCAGCCTTGTTTACATTTGAGTGTAGAGAGCGAGGAGAAGGTAATGGTTGGGACAGGCAGGTGAGGAGAAGGCTAATGTCGCGTTTGTTTTTTTTACTTAATGCTAAATATAATTTTTTTTGAGCTTAATATTGAATAGTATTTAAGAACATTAAATATTAAGTTATTTGTTTTTTAACATTGAATAATGAGTAGGGATGACAATGGGGAGGGTTATTTCGGGTTCCCGTCCCGCCTCGCCTTTAATGAGACGAGTTTGATTTAATTGTAATCGAGTTTTTAACGGGTTTTGGTTTATTTTCTCAAATCCGAGACAAGTTCGGGTATTGTTATTCCTGCCCTGATTATATTTTAAAATTATTTTATTTTATACTTTAATATAAATAATGTGTGTGTGTATAATGTTTTTAATAAATAATTTATAAAAGATCATGTTTTTATTTTATGAAATATATTAATTTTAATATAATAAAAATTAAAAAAACAAATCTAAAAAAATTAAAAATAAAAAATAAAAACAACAATCAAAGATAACTTTTAAGGTGAAAAAGCAAATATTTTAATTTTCTATTCGAATTTTTTAGAAATTTCAATAATAAGTGGTGAATAATTTAAAAGGCAGCAGTTGAATCTTTAAAGTAGTGAAACCGGCTGGTGAAAAACAAGCAACATGAGTCGGAGGTTCGGTACAGAGCAAAGCCTCTCGTTGTGGATTATTTTATGGGATTGTTTGGTACCAATTTTGCTAGGATCATTGACATTGTACTCACAAACAATTGATAATTTTGTCGGTTTCTCTATCTTGAGCTTGAGGATGCTTTGTTGAGGATGTCTTGGTATTGATAGTCCTCTTGTTCTTCACTTAGCCTTTTCCATTTGGATCTTGATAAACACAGTGCACACTAGATCCCTTACATACAGGTATTGAACCCTTTTCTGGGTGAACCTCATCCCGGTAAGTGTTTGAGACCTTTAAAGAGATATAATGTGCACCACCTAAAATAAAGAAAGAGAAAAAAAGAAAGAGGAAAGCTTGACAAAAATCAGAAAAATAAAAATAAAATGAAGGAAATTATATAATAAATAAGTGAGTTGATTCAATTGAAATCCCGAGCACACCATAGTTAAAGGGAATTCCAGATGCCTAGTACCTGAAGTCAATTCATTGCAAGTCAACGATTTCTGACTTCGTACATTATATAAAAAGATGAATTGATTTCACATGTCGATGCCTTGTTATTTAGGTGGTTAGTTTATGGTGAAATCCGAAGGAAACTTAATGTCTAATACTCTTAACCAACTAGTGGGGAGTCATCGACGAATCTCCATTACATGTGCTGCCACTTAAGTATCTTAGGAGCACACCTACACCCACACCTTAAGCAAGTATAGAATAAATAAAGGTGGACCTGTTGTAGCTAACATCACTTCCTTTGGTAAGTATAACTTGGTTGGGGAGTATTTGGTCCTATATTTATGCCAGCAAGCGAGTCAAATTAACACCAAGATCCCTGTGAAAAAACTTATTGAAAACTTGGGGACATGATCACCTTGTCCATCTTAACTTTAGGAACCTCGCTCATTAGAGATAGCAAATTAGTGAAACCGAATAGTGAGGAAATATATTTAAAGATTTCTTTTTCAATTATTCTTTGTTAATTTTGGCACCTCTATAATTCTTCCTTTTTTTCTTTGCTTTAATTAGGATTGAGTCAGTTTGTTTCTTTTAATATATTTTTCAGGTTTTAACCTTGTATCAATTCATTTTGCTTATCCTAAGGGACTAGCAATAAGTTGGTTGGAGGGTTATGATAATGACTCAAAAAGTACATTTTCAAGCATTTAATACTCATGATTTTTACACTTTTTTTTTGTAGTCAATGCACCAAATTACCCAATTCAGTGTATTGTTAGCCCCTACTCGTATTACTGATGTTTTGTTTGAGTTTGTTGCATTTTCAGGCATTTTTAGGTATTTTTCGACTCTTGGAGGACACGAGGATGAGCAATGGAGTTACCTTAGGTGCTTGAACAGGTTACAAAGACTCTTGCTCATGATTTTCAAGAAATTATAACGACTCGAAAATTACATTTTCAAGCAGTTAGAACTCACTATTTTTACGCTTTTTTGCGTAGTTATTGTACCAAATAACTCAATTTAGTGCATTGTTAGCCCCTACTCGTATTATTGATGTTTTGTTTGAGTTTTTTGTATTTTCAGGCCTTTTTAGATACTTTTTCGACTTTTGGAGAACACGAGGACGAGCAATGGAGCTATCTTGAGGTGCATGAGTAGGTTACAAAGATTAGTGGAAGAATATAAAAGGAATTTGAAGCATTTCGGAGCAAGAAGCAGTAGAAAAGGAGGCCCGAACAATAACTTTTGGGTTTTCACACCCAAAGAAGTGTGGGAGAAACAAACCAACGGCAAAAATAAACAATCTTGTAAGTAGATTCTAATATGTTACATCATTTTATGCTTTCTTAAGGCTTAATCCCAACTAACTCCCACTACCCATAAAGCATGTTGGGAACATATATATCTAACAACTAAGCTATATTTAAGATCATCAAAGACCCCAATAGACAAATCTTCATGAAATGATCTTCCAAATTTCTATAATAAGGATATATAGTCATATCTATTCACTCAACATTATTGCAAGTGATACTTACTGCTTATATGTTTACATTTTAGGTGTTTCTTGGTTGTTTAGACTCTGCTATCGTGAAACGATATCAAAGCTCATGCAACTAAGGGTATTGCCCTAAGTCATTTCATGAACTTTTGAAGCCAATAGCTTTCTCCTGCTCTATGGGCAGTAACAAACTCTAATAATAAAAGATTACTTTACACTTTTCGCCAAACAGCTCCACCTTATTGGGAGAATACACACTTGGAAGCTTATACATGCAAGAATATATTAGAACATGTATCAAATAGGTTCCTATTGGGTATTAATTCATTTTTTATAGGATCATTCCTAGTTGTTATATTATTATAATATTAGGTTTCCTTATAAAATAAGAAAAGCTTTTAAGAATATTCCTATAAATATTATGGGTCATGAAGGGAAAAATGTAAGATTTTCCTAATGTGGGCTTTATTAATTGAGATCAACTAAATTAGGTTGGTATAATAAAGGTACGATATATGGGTTCTTAATCAGTCTAATATGGGACTGGCTGGTGTGTAGAGGTACGGCCGGCTGATGAGAGGGCCCGTGGTCAAACTCTATAAATAGCGCCAAGTCCCTCCCTTGTCCTTCCTACCATTTTTTGCACATTTTAATTTTTACGTGAAACTCGAGAGAGAGAATTCCTTCCTCTTACTGTAAGGCAATCTCATTAGGCCGCATTCAATGGCGGATAAGGGAGAAGATTTTGAGATCGTATACAAGGAATCGTCGCTAATTCCGCATCAAGCACGATGGATTCCAAACCGTGTATGCATTGTTGTGTTTGGCTTCTAACTATGGTGATTCAAGGCATGGCAATATCATGGTTTATTATTTGGTATCGTGAGCTCACATAGTTTAGAATCAGAACATAAAAAAAAAAAAAAACGCTTTTTGTTTGTTTTTCGTAGAGGCGTTTTTTGTTCGGCCATACTTTTTTATTCGATGAAAGTTGAATATTATTGCATATTTGGAATCTACTCGTCAAACGAAATATGGTGGCACGTCAGCCGAGGAGGTTTAATACAGCTTCACGCCGCCACACGTGCCAGAGAGCGACGGAGCGCGGACGGGACACGCCGCGCGGCCAAGCCAAATCCGGGCTGCTCGTCTCAGACCGCTTTGGCTGACGCCATGATGACGCCATACCGACCGGCGTTTGACCCGGTCCGACCCGAATTTCGATCACTGCTAACTGGCGTCTCGATTTGACCCGATCCCGGAAGGACGGCCAGATGGACGCCATGCCGACTCGACCGGATGACGCCATGCTGATCGCCATCCCGACCGGATCCTGACCGACCGATTCGACCCCCTCGACCCGACCGGTTCAGACACCCCGCCTTCCGGCGGCGCGTGTGGGCGCGTCCGACGTCCGTTTTGGACGATCTTGGTACCGACGCGCTTGTATCGAGATGCTCTACATTGTGGGATATTTATTTTACATGTTTGAAGCTTTTACATATGTGAAAATACGTAAAGAACCCAATGTACACGTAATTTTGTATATTTTATGCACTTGAATTTCTATAGTTTCGAAATATGTATGGTAGCTCACATTTATATCACCACATAAGGATCAGAGTGTAATCTATTATCTATGAATGAATTGAACAATATAATTAGCATGACATAATGCACATACGCCCACGCTCCGCATTACATATATATATAGTGAATGTGATACATAAATCTTATATCCTCGGTATGAGAAATTTCAAGGATTCAATCGTTGTGACCGCCAAAGCGGCACACTTGACTGGTTTGAGAAATATCGTGGGCCTCATATTGTGGTGGATGCTCTCGTTTTATTGCATGATCATACTCCTAAAGGAGATGATCTTGTGTTAGTTCATGGAGGGGTACATGTATAGCATGTGCTTGAGAAATGACTGATCTTAGTGATTCATACACCTAAAGGTGGTGATTTCACGAAAGATTAGAATATGTTCTCATGGCTTCACACAAAAGTGGAGAGGTACAAAGATGTCATATTTTCTCGCCCAAAGGGTGATTATGTGATGATGTATGTACTGCATAAGTATTCACATGATGTTGATTGTGGGGCTGTTTTGTTTTGTTTTCCGCCACTTTTCTCGTAAAACTATGAATCTATTTCGATCGAGGTCCTTACTCGGGATTGAACTTTAAGAAATGGAAAGAGGATTTTCTATTTGGAATGGAGTCGGCGATGTTCAGACGTTTTTCAAAAAGACAAGCTTGCAGATATCACGCCACCAAGACTAAACTAGAAAATAGACTACGCCGTTCAAGAGCAATCGGTTCTGCTTATTGAATGAAGAAATCCATTCAAGAACACTTAAAAGTGGGCTTAACAACAGACTGCATCGCTTAAGGAAATGATGGCCTTAGAGGCTAGAACCGCACTTCATCCAATCGAGGTTGGTACACTTCTTCGGGGTGCCTTTCAATATGAAGTATGATGGTTCTCACTGGGTTAGAGATTACATCCTTAGGATGGTAAACCTATAGATCTAAGCTTTCAAGCTCCCGAATGTTTCCATTCCCCGGCGCTTGCATCGCGCATCAAGCCTTAAACACCCTTCCACCCGATTTTGGCATGAAAGACAAATTACAATTCCTAAGATGAGACTTGGTCGCTTAATGACTTGATAAAGAAGGGTGGTGGCAGAGGAAGAGAAACTTAAGTAAGGAGAAAGGGCATCCGTCCTTATATGTTTCTAGTTCCTGCCAAAAAAGAAAAAAATAAGAAGTCCAGAAATCGTACTCATAAAGGTACTCATGACACTACCGGTCAATCTGACAATATGGGTCCAAAGAAGACATCCTTCAAGAGGGATGGTGATCGCTGCTTCTTTTGTAAGAAGAAAGGTCACATAAAGAAGGATTGCACAAAGCTTAAAGCTCGTCAGTTCAAACGTGAGCCTGGCTGTGTAATGATTCTTGAAGACTTGTGAATCCAACCTATCAAGCACCATCCATTTTGGTGGTTCGATAGCGGTGCAACTAATCGTTGCTTTACCATACAGTGATTCATAAATCGGAGGAAGCCAACCGGGATAACCAAACTCACCGTGGGAAACAAACGAAAGTCGATGTTATGCCTGTGGGTACGGACCTTTGATTCTAGACTCGCTTTAGATTAATGTTGAAAGACACTTTTATGTAATCTTTCATTTAGACTAATCAGTTTCCGTATCGTGTTTGGACTTGTGTTGACTACTCTTTGAAATCAAGAACAATGTTATTTCTTGTTTTTAATTCAAATAAGGTCATGCCAAGTATATATGTCCAACGGATCAGTATGTATCAGGTTTATCTCCCAATGACATATACGTCACTTGTAATGGTTTAAAGGTTGTTTTAAGAGACCACACTTAAGGAACAGCCTTATGCATTGTGGTATAACCCGGCTTGGCCATCTCTAAGGATAGAGTAGAAAGGTCGATAAAGACTAACATTCGCTTGCTCTTAAAAATGACTTAGAGACATGCGTAGACCTGCTGGGTGTAGGTAAAATGACCAAGATAAGAAAAGAAAAACCCAAACTAAGTTCGACTTGTTGGAGGTCATTCACACCGATATAAGGGACCTATACGACAACCTTGTAGAAATTTTATTTCATCACATTTATTACAGATGATCATTCTCATATGGTTATTTGTACTTTGATTAAAGAAAAGAATAGCCCTGACAAGTTCAAGATTTTTTTGATCAAGTCGAGAAACAAATGGGGAAAAGTCATGGTATGTTGTTAGATCTCGACCGAGGTGGAGAGTATTATGGCAAGCATGCATGGCGTCTGATACCTTAAGGGGCCATTCGCAAATAATACTTAGAGGATTATGGGATAGTGGTACGCTTATCATGCCCGGGAGTCCCGATAAAATGGTGTAGCCGGAAGGCAATCACACTTTTAAGTGGAAATGGTGTTATATGATTAGTGTGACAAATTTACCCCGGTTTTCGTGGTGAAGCTTTGAAAACGTTTTTGTACACTCGAATCGTGGTACCTACAAAAGCTCCATTGACTCTTTGGGAAGTTATGGATCACGTAAGCCCAAATTTTAAACCATCTTAAGTTTTGGGGATGTCCTCGTATGAAGTTATATAATCCGATTATTAAGTAAGTCGGATTCCGTAACCACCGTTACTTTGTATCTTACCCTAACACTAAAGGACGGGTTCTATAATCCCAATGGAGGCACAAGAATTGTGGAATCATAGACGCTCAAGTTTTCGAGTTTGATGTGGTCAAGAAAGTAGCGTACCAGCCGCACTATCGAGGATACAGTACTGCGGGTAATATGGTATCTTTATCTCTCCCATGTATACTGTGGAAACTCCCACACACCATATTGAACCCGGGTTGAGACCTCGATCCCGTTGTCGAGGCAATTTCCTAATGAAGTTCAACAAGGCTCAAAAGTGTGGATGTGGCTATTACTTACTCCAAGAAGGGAGATCCATTAGGGAGAGACGATCAGCTATACCACCGGACTATTTAGTCTATATAGGAGAGCAAGACTACGATATCGGTTCTGTGGCTGATCCAATGACGTATGCGGAAGCTGTTTCTTGTCCTCAGTCAGAACTGTGGTTGGATGCAATGAAGGATGAAATTCAATCTATGAGGCATAATGGAGTTTGGGAACTTGTTGAATTACTCCGAATCGTGAGACCCATTGGTCAGAAATGGGTGTATAAGACTAAAAGGGACCTAAAGGAAAGATTGAGAAGTTTAGTCGACCGGTAGCCAAAGATTTCACCTGTGAGAGTAAGGAGTAGACTATGAAGCAACATTTTCTCCGGGTCTCTTCTAAAGATTCTTCGTAGTGATCATGGCACTAGTTGCTCATTTCGAAGGCGTGGAGTTACACCCGCATGGATGTTAAAACTGCCTTTCTCAATGGAGACCTTAATGAAGAAGTCTATATGATGCAACCCGAAGGTTTTGTGGCAAATGATTCAGGTACGCTTGTATGTAGACTGAAAAAGTCTATTTATGGTCTAAAGCAAGCTTCTAGACAATGGTACTTAAAGTTTCATGTTGTTGTTGCTTCCATCCGGGTTTTGTTGAGAACAAAAGTAGATCAATGTATATACTGCAAGGTCATGGGAGGAAATTTATTTTCCTTATACTCTATGCGGATGATCCCGCTTCGTAGCGCTGACCTTGGTTTACCGCATGAGACAAAGCTGACAGTTATCAAAGAACTTTGGCGCGAAGGACCTTGGTGAGGCGCTCATTCCGGGCATTGAGATTCACAGAATCGCTCAAGGACTATTGGGTTTATCTCGTAGGGCATATGTTGATCATATTTTAGAAAGATTCAACATGCAACAATGTGTCTGAATTGCTCCCGTCTCAGAAGGTGATAAGTTGAGTCTGTCACAATGTCCTCATTCAGATATTGAGAAAGCCCAAATGAAGAATGTACCTTATGCTAGTGCGCTTGGGAGTATTATGTATGCTCAAGTATGCACTAGGCCAGATATTGCCTTTGCAACAGGACTTCTAGGCAGATATCAGTCAAATCCAGGACACGATCATTAGGTTGCTGCCAAGAAGGTTATGAGGTACTTAAAGCGAACAAAAGACTATATGCTGATTTACAAACATGTTCAGGACCTAGAGCTAGTTGGGTATTCGGATTCAGACTTTGCTGGCTGTCAGGATGAAAAGAAGTCAACAACAGGTTACATCTTCAAATTAGCAGGAGGTGCAGTATCATGGAAAAGTGAGAAACAGAAGTCAATAGCATCCTCTACCATGCAAGCGGAGTTTGTAGCATGCTTTTCAGCCACTACTCAGGCAATTTGGCTCCGAAACCTCATTAAGGAGTTGACCGTATTTGATTTTGTGGATAGGCCCATACAGCCAGGTTGTGACACATCCCGCAGTTGTTGTTTATTAACAACAACAAGAGGTCTCAAGGGGGTCTGGGCACATGGAGGCTGGCACCCGACTATAAAGGAAAAAGTTCAGACCGTGACGTTTGCAAAGGGAGCACATTTCAACAGATGATGATTGCATCCGCTTAATCCAGTTAAGCCTTCGCCCTTGTGTGTTTGACGACATGTCATTAGTACGGGCTTAGGGAGTATCATACATCACAATTGTTGGAGTCGTTTAATTTATGTTGCTCTCATAAAGTTTGTTTCTGATTTCATTACATTTTTGTAATATTTGAATATGTATCAATTTTTTTGGCATTCAATGAGGCATAGGCATTGGTGAATGCAGATTTATCAAGTTGAGTACGTATAATTGTTAAAATCTTTATGGCATTGTAAAACCTTGAGTGTGCTATGGGGCATCCTTGCATTAGCCTAATAATATGTCTTGTTACACATAAAGTACAAGTAACTATCAAGATAAGACATATACAAATTATTGGAACCATGATGAGAATTTCTGCCACACACTAGGTTTTGTGACACTTAAGGAGAGAGAATTAATTCAACAAAAATGGATAACACATGAAGTATCACTCATTATGAGGTATTGTCCATTTAACACACTACCATATTGAATCCATATCGCAGTTGAAAGTACCGTGATTCACAAAGTGCCTCACGGATTACATGCGCTACCGCTATGATTCGTGTTCAGACTTTATGGGATGGGATTGACCATTAAGAACAATCTCTAGACCAATATGAGGTGCACCACACGCTCTGCTTTCAATTAATATCGCCTGCCGAGAACGAAGATTTTCCTAAATGGGCTTTATTAATTGAGATCAACTAAATTAGGTTAGTTCAATAAAGGAAAATGATATATGGGTTCTTAATCGGGCCTAGTCATGGGATCTGGCTGGTGTGGGTCGAGTACCGCCCGCCGTGACAGAGAGGGCCCGTGGTCAAACTCTATAAATACGCCCAAGTCCCTCCCTTAACCCTTCCTACCATTTTTGCATGCATTACTACGTTAAACTGAGAGAGAATTCCTTCCTCTTGCATTGTAAGTGGCAATCTCATTAGGCCAGCAGATTCAATATGATAAGGAGAAGATTTTATATCATACAAGTGAATCGTCGCCAATTCTGATCGCACGAAGTGGATTCCAAACTGCATGCATTGTTGTGTTTTATTTCTAACTATGGTGATTCAAGGCATGGCAATATCATGGCCGACAAAAAAGTGATGAGAGAGATGGGCTTGTAAAGGCTATTCAGTGTGCAAAGATGCTAGGGTTTTAGAGATTGAGAGTTTTGAGAGATATTTTCTCGATATTGTAGGCATCATAAGGCTTTGTGATTTTGTGATTTTTTATAATTATCTCTAATACCACATTCAATCTTATACACTGGTTTTCAAGAGAATAGCAGAAAAATTTTCTCTCATCCTAGAATGTATATACTTATCGAACCACATTAAAACCCTCGTGCATCTTTTTAATACTACTTTCTTTATCTTGGGACTTTGAATCATATTCTATGCATCAAAGATTTTGCAATCTACAACAATATCTTTCAAACTAAAATTTAAATAATGCATCCATGGGATGCCAACTTATCATATGATGACATACCAACATAGTAATCACTTACTTCAAGATGGTCGAGTATGTGGCAATGACATCCGATATACTTTATTCTTTGAAGATGATTGAGTATGTGGTTGATTGTCGTTCAATGCTCCATACATGGAATAGAATAATATCTTACTAACCATTCCTAAAGTAAAGCACATATATTGTTGGGTTCAGCTATAAAAAGCTTGTTCTCATATGAGAACGAGTTTTATACCGTTAGATGGTGTTATAAATTCTACCATATCATGATTGGTATGTTAGAAACCAGCATAGCTAGTAAACATCTAACAACTCAATATTAAATTATGGACATAGAAAAAACTTACTCCAAAATAATATCTTTGAAACTTATCATATAATAATTTAACTATAATCGAAGAAAAGCTATCAAAAGTTGAAATTTGAAACTTCGACAACTGAGCCAATAAAGTTACTTGTAAAACCTTAACTTATTTTTTCTCAAATTTTTCTCTGTTAACCTCTTTTTCTTTAAGAAAATAAGAGTGATTTTTTTGCCATTAAATCGTCATTCTGTATCTTTTTCATCGTCTTCTTTCTTAATAAAGCGATTATTTTATAAAAATCTAGGTTTTTATTTGTTTTTTCATGTTTTAATAGTTATTTTGGTATGATGTTTGTTTATCATAGTCGTGATGTAGCGTTTATTTGTGAGAGATTCAGATAAGCAAAATATATCAAATCAGAGATAATAAATCAAATCAATAATCATCTATATGTTGTAGAACTGAAATCATAGGTATTCTAATCATAAAAGTAATATAATCTATGATTCATTATCAAACGTATCATACAATTAACTTATATGTTGTTTCATCATCTATGATTTTTAGGAATTTTGAATCTATATTTTTATCGATGTTTTGTTAGTTTGATCAATAAAACAAGTTGCATTTACATTTAAAAGGAACAAAATAAATTAGAAAGCCCGCCCTACCCATTATTTTGGATAACCATAAAACAATTATTTATTAAAATAAGAATTATCCACATCAGCATCCATATATACAACATTGGATTGGGGAATTATTTCGAAAACTAATGCTTAAAACAAAGAAAACTTAGTAAAAAAGTTTCTTATATTCCCACTTGGTCCACCTTTTCCTTTGCGTAGACGTCATTTACTTAACCCCTACTTTCCTCACTTCACGCGGAAAGTGCCATGTACGTGTCAGTATTCTCCTCCACGTGTCAAATTTCTATTGGTTTTGATATATAACGTTCCACCGCCCGTTCACATGCATGTCCAGAAATTTCTAATGCTCAAGTGCGAACTTGAACTACAATCAAATTGATGTTGCTTTCTTTTGTTGTATTTCACTTCTGCTGTATTTCTCTTAAAGATTTGGATTTGAATACATGATAAGATGATTTCTATTCTTGAGAAAAAGATCAAGAATTTGAAGTGTCTTGCATAATAGAAAATTTTGCATGCTGGGGATTTATTATTTTCTTTAATATTATCATTGTTGTTATTTTCATTTTGGCAGTGATGAAATTGGAAAATTAAGTGTGTTGATCTTCAAATGTTTGGGTTAGGTTATTTGCAGTATTTGAATATGTTTGTTTAAACTAGAGGCAGCATTCTGACAGAGAAAAAAAATCCTTACAACTGATTTGTTAATCCAAAAAAATGAAAATATTTAGCTCTATTGGGAGACCATTGGGTCACACATAAGGCAGTCTTATGGCCACGGCTAGCCTCAAATCGTGGCTATAAAGCGATCCTATAGTCGCAGACATACTCAAACCGAGGTTATGGAGCAGTCTTATGGCCCCCGGCAAGCCTTAGACCACGGCTATAGAATACCATATAGCCAAAGTCAACCTCTGATCACGGCTATAGAGTATCCTATAGCCAGGGTTAGCATGTGGCGGCTATAAAGTACCCTATAACTATATAGGGTCAGCATCTGGCCACAGTCATAGATCTTGAACCTATAGTCATGCAGTTGGACTTGGCCATGTCCATAGCATTTACCCGTACCACCTATGGACACATTATGTCGCGGTTTATTTTTTTGCAACTATATTTTATAGCCACATTATATATTACTTTTTTCCAAGGTCAATGATCGCATCTATAGGCCTTTCTTCTTGTAGTGTTATTAGCAAGATACAGTTCCACTCCAAACCAAAGACATTGAAATGGTATCAAACATACATTGTGTTATCTTTGGGGAGCTACTAATATGGGCCTATACTACTCAATGAATCAAAGTAACAATTGCTTGGATATGCTGATGCAGGTGATAACGACTCGATAAGTACATTTTCAAGCACTTAATACTCATGAATTTTACACCTTTTTGAGTAGTTATTGCACCAAATTACCCAATTTAGGGCATTATTATTGATGTTTTTTTTAGTTTGTTGCATTTTCAAGCCTTTTTAGGTACTTTTTTTTATTCTTGGAGGACACGATGATGAGCAAAGGAGATATCTTGAGGTGCATGAGCAAGTTACAAAGATTCTCAAAAGAATATAGATTGAATTTGAAGTATTTCAGAGCAAGAAGTAAGAAAAAAGGAGGTCTGAGCAATAACTTTTGGGTTTTTGCACCCAAAGATGTGTGCGAGTGAAATTTCTGCTCCCACAAATTAACAAAGCGAGATCTCACAGTCTAAGGAAGTGAAATTTGCTCCCTTAGCCTGAGAGGGTGCGAAATCTCCATAAACCCATTTTTCTCCTTTTTTCGATCTCGATTTCGATATGTAATTACAAAAGGGCCCTTGTAATATGTCAAGAATGACCTTAGGGTATATTTTTGCCTATATATATACTATTATAACACAGAAAAGGAGAAAACGATTTTCAAGAGATTGAATAGCCTCCATGAGAGGATTTCCTTAGTTTTGCTTGATTCATTAGAAATCAAAGAACAATTTGTAATTTTATGTTTTCTTTCTATAAAGTTTGTATTTTTCTTTCATTTGTTTGTTGGATGGCTTGGATTTATGCTTGTGAGATGGTAGATCACCTCTCCAACATGCTTAGGTGATCCTTAACTTGGGGAAAAGCATATTTAGGGGTTCCAAACAGGAGGTAATGAGGGCAAAACGATTTCAATGCCAAAGTTGAGTTCTATAACCCGTTAGATTCGTTTAGGATGTATTTGATGTATCTTGGGAGCATTCCTAGTAGTTGAGAATGAGACTCGTCTCATTAGGATCCCATTGAACAAATCCTATAAGGAATATGCCTATAAATATTTTAGGTCATGAAGGGAAAAAGTGATGAGAGAGATGGGCTTGTAAAGGCTATTCAAGAAAGATACAGTATTATAGACATGAAGCCTTTATGAGGTATTTTCTCAATATTGTAGGCATCCTAGGGTTTTGTGGTTTTATGATTTTTCCTAGTCATAACAATACTCTAATACTCCAATTCAGACTCTAGGTTTTCTCAAGAATAAGAGAAAAGATTCTCTCTCATTCGTAGATGTATACATATGTTGATTTCTTTATTTTTGTGTTCTTCAATTCATATTCTCATGCATCAAAGCTTCCACGATTCATAACAAATTGTGTGACACCCCAAAACCCGGGGGTCCCGTTGACCGCCGTCAACCTGGGAAACCTGTGTGTCTCATATCATGAGACTCATACTTGAATAAAATGACCCAATAGGGCCCATCATCCATACATTTCTATAGACCCAAGAGTTACTACATCACTTTATCACAAAACATATATTAAAACCAGTTTGTTCTAATATATACATAAACAAGAATCAAGGCCATGGTCCCACCCGCTTCATAATCCCTGCCTAAGGAGCTTCGATCTCACTGCATTCGTCCTTGCATCCTCAAAAGGGGGTCCCAAGACTGTGAGCTAATGCCCAGAGAGATAAATCCTACAAAGGTTATTTTCCCAGCCAGTGCACATGCAAATGATCATTTCATAGTCAAACCAAACAACAACCGTTGCATACATGTCCCTATCATGAAAAATCTACATGCATGTATAAGACGACAATCTACATGCTCCTAAGTACGGTCAACCTTTGACCCACACCCAATGCAAGTGCCAATGAGAAATCATCGTCAATTCCGACTTATCCACAACCCGTAGTCTATGCGGATGTTTATTTAATCGCTTCGTGTCTTTTCGGGCAACATAACTTTTCTGGTCTCACCGCGGTCTTTACACCCTCCGACATTTTTCTAAGCCACCTGGATACGTCGTTTCAACTGTGTTTTCGTGCTTTTCAATTCGAGGGGGTATCTATCCCCTACTTGCTACGCCTCGACATTTCATTTTCCATTTTCATTTAACACTGGAACTCAATCGACTTTGTCCCATTCCTGAAGCCCACACGTATCTGGGACCAAAGCAAAGGCTGCAACCAAGCATTCATGAACACATTCTTCATGTAACAGTCATATCGCACACCAATGTAATGCAATTTGTATATCAGACTCAAACCCATGACCACAACGATGAAGACCTCTACATGGGACATTCTACACCATACACTATGTGTGCTATGAACACTCATGTCTAATGAACAATAACATTTCATATATTTAACATACATGTAGTCAAGTGTTAATATTCCACATATTCAAGTCAATACATCACATAAGCATGCACTACATCTTTTTTCTATCATTCGCCTCTTCATGTCAACACACGATTCAAGCATGTATTAAAATAATTCCAACCATTACTTTGACAAGTAATGCCATAATTGATATTCCCAGGCTGAGACGTAGTGTGTCAATCATACAACCCAATGCATATAATTATTTCCATCTTCATCACACATATGTCACATAATTTCGCATATTCAGTATGTCATTGAATTTATGGCAATAACACACAAAACATCCAACACGTAATTCCCTCAAGCCAGCCATATGCAATTCCAAGCATTTCTAAGCAGCAAACCTGTTCAAAATGTAAGTTCTAAATCATAATCACTATGCCTCAACTGTCCATGACCCAGCCCAATGTTCAGACTACATTTTGGTTGAGCACTTTATCTTATTAAATTCCTTAGACTCGACGATCTTTCCGTAGAAAGCTAAGAACAGCTTCCTGGACCGGGAAGTTCGGACGAAAGTTATGGCAGTCCGAAGTTGACGCTGCCGATTCACAAGGGTGTGGAAATTTGGCACACCCCGTTTGCCATTCGCCGGATTTATCATCCTGTAATCACACTGCTCTGGCCTCTGACAAATTCCGGTAAACCTCAAACTCCGGGGTCTTCACCATCACAATCACAAAACAAACCACACAACATACAAATTCGCCCAGAAAACCGGACGAAACCCGTAGGCCAATACACGTGCCCCAGGGCGAAAAATAAATCGGGCAGAGGAAACCCACTCAGGGCCAGCCCTGCTCCTTTTTGTCAGCTCGAGTCTGCCACCGCACGACACTCCTTCCTCTTTCCTCTTTCTTTTTCCCTCTCTTCCTCCCCTTTCTTTCTCTCTTTCTTTCTTTCCTTTCTCCCCTTTCCTTTCCTCCTCCCTTTTTCTTCCTTTTCCCTTTCCTCCTCCTTCTCCCCTTTCTCTTTCTTCCTTGTCATCTCACGACCGGACCTCGAGCCTCCCGCCCCTACCTACAGCCCATGTGAGCTCCCTTTATAAAGTATTTGGCAAGCATTATGGACAAGTTGGACACATGGCATGCCATGTGCTCACTCATGGTTTGCCATGTGTCACAGCGATGATAGACACATGGTCACATAGTCACCACATATTTGCCATGTGTCACCACATGGTTCGCCATGTGTCATCCACATGGCTCGCCATGTCAGCCGACACGCTGCCGAACACGCTGCACAATCGACTATCTCGAATTCAACGAAATTCGACGTAGCCTAATTTTCATGGTATCGATTCCAACTACAAGTAATCCGTTTCACATCCGGCATCTGGGTGCCTCTAACTTTTCTCCGCATCATTTCTAGAATTACCGTTTTGCCCCCTTTTATCTGAAAAATTGAAATTTAAAATTTTCACGGGTTTTACAAATGGTATCAAAGCTTCATGTTAAAAATCTTTAGAAGAACAAAAGATTACAGAGCATGCAAGATGAAGATAAAAGGAATTTCAGTTCAATGTGGAGTCGATTGCTCTCTTATCAAGATGTGATAGAATTTGATCCAAGGTGGAGATTATTAGAATATGTCTCAAATTCCTATTTAATACACTTTTCGTAAAGAATATTTTATAGATACCTTAGTGTTATATTCCTTGTAATATTAGGTTTCCTTTATGTATCACAATTATTTTAAGAATATCCCCATAAATATTCTGGAGGTCATGATGAAGGCTTAATAGAGTATGGGCTTGTAAAGGCTATTCAATGTGTGTAGAGATGTTAGGGATTGAGAAATTAGGAGTTTTGTGAGGTAGTTCCTCGGTATTGTGGGTGTAACACCCCGAATTAGACCCTAGTAGTTTTATTACAGTTTTATAGTATAAGAAAAGTAAAATTTGTATTTTTTGGAATTTAAGAAAAGCAGAGGAAAGGATAAAGCCTAAATTAATCAACTAGGTCATGTAAATGGTACTTTTCAGATTACACTTAAGGGTCATAAAACAAGAAGAGGATATGCTAGTGTAGGAATTGTGATAATATGAAGTGAAAATATATTAAAAATGAAGGACCAAATAGCAAAAAATGGAAATTTAGTACAAAATGTGACAAAGCCAAACATAGCCTAAAGCCAAATTGGGGATAAGACCAAACTTGTCTTGGAATGAGACAAGTTCTCATGTTGATTTCGTAAGAGTCAATGTGGTTACCATTTCCTGAGAGTGAGAAAGAGCTATGTCGGGTGTTTCTTCTTCTGTCGCCAACACCAAATTCTCGTCAAGTAGCGCTGTGTAAGTGAAGAGTTAAAGGTTAAGTTTCCAAGAAATCAAGGTATCAACCTATATGTGCGGATTACTTGTATGGAACTATCACAAGCCATGTTTATTTACGTTGCCGAAAACCAACCTAGCTGCGAAAGTATTGGCTGTTGGTTTTCGTGGGCTTTAGCGGTTTCTGATACTCGTTTGTTTTCGAGTTGTTTTCTTTGGATGTGTTTCGGTTTCGCTGGAAATTTCTAAGTAGGGCAACCTCGCCATTTCTCGCCGAATCGCAGGTGAGTAACCTGCATCAAAGTTGTTTTTAGTCTAAAGGATATGAGTACCCGGTACCGTTAAGTACCTGGTGAATCAAAGTTGTTATCGTTTGTAGGACGGTGAGTATAGGTATTGAAAAGTGGATTAATGCAAGACTCAAAGTTGTTTAAGGTCCAAGAGGATGGTGAGTACCCCAGATCGAAGTGGAGTACCCCAGACTAAAGTTGTTTAAGGTCCGAAAATTTGGCCTTCCTTTGTTTTACAATGTGATTAAGAATCAAAATAACAAGCTCGCATATATAATTGTATGTTCTGTTTGGGCACCGTATATAGCGAATGAATAGCACGTTTGATCACGCGACACACTCTCGTGATTGCGTTACGACACCGTTACGTGAGGCATCTGTCAAGGCGATGGAGACTACTGGTGCTACTGCGACTTCTATTACATGGGAAGACAGTTCCATTCAGATCAGACCAGACCTTGAGTACCTATTGTGTTGCGTTCCTATCTTTCACTGTTACTGGTCTATATAGGCAAACATTTATATGATAAGAATATACATAATGAACAATAAGTGAAAGCAGTTTGAAGTAATCGCTTCACTGCTCAGATCGCACCTACGGTACCCTCTATACAAGACGTTGTTAATGCTTATTGTGAGATATGAAAACCCCAAGGTAAGAATTATGCTATATGAAAACTCTATGATAAGAATTAGGTTATACGTGAACTCTAACTTATGCATTATGTTATATGTATCTTGTAATTATAGACCACTTCAAGTGGTAATATCTGTTATCTGTTTCCCACTAAACTATAAGCTAAGACGGCCGGCTTCTCATCCGCATGTGTGTCAAGAGGACATTTGAGGAATTCCGCATACAACAAGGCTAACACAAGAATATGCACCCATGAGGTTTCTGGAATGTAAATGTAAAATACTTTAGAATAAGAGAGCTCAGGCGGCCAAGTAAATGGGACTCAGCACATATATGTGGATTTAAACCCCAATATGGTGGTTGTATTACAAGTTGTATGTCATTATGAAATCAACACCCAATGTTAGAAAAAGCGTTATGAGCCCCACTTCCCATGTCGCACTCTTCTCAAATTTCAAAGTGGGGTAGGGCATGATAATGGGCATCTTATGGTTTTGTAAATTTTCCTAGTCGTCGCAATACTCTGATACTTTAATTGTAGGGTTTCTCGGGCTCAATCATAGCTCGAACGAGTGGAAAAAAAAAAAATTCTAAACCTAACGCGAAGGATCCTCTCGATTATCAAAAGCCAAACAACCATGCCATAGGGTGTTTAGAAGATCATACCTTTTGGTCCGTGCTTCCTTCTTGAAGAAGATCCGACGAGGGCAGCTTTCCTCAGTGTGTATCCATAAAGACACCATGTGTTCCAGCGATAAGAACACTCTAACGCATGATCCACACCGGTCGTAGGTAAAGAAACTCAAAGGAGATGGCTAAGGCTTTGATCTACGTTGCTAGCCAAGATCAAACCTTTTGAGAGAAAGCTAAAGGAGAAGAGAGAAAACGTTTTGTCTCTTCGTCACTATGTGAAAGACTGCTATTGCATTAGGGTCCAAATGTGTGGCTTAAATATAAGCCAACACGTGGAGGAAAGGACCATAGTGCCCCTCATTAAAGAGGGGGTTGCATACATGCATCCCTATGCATATAGTGTGCATCCTAATGGGCTATAGGCCCAAGTATGAGCCCAATGACCCATATGGTCATCCAAATGACCCTGGGATTCTCCTAATCCCTATATGGTCCAATCCCTAAGCATTCTTGTTCGATTCGGATCTCATCCAAATTACTATCTCTTAGCTTGGGTCCCATCAAAGACCATTTTGTTCCTTCTTCAAACCTTCTAAGTGCGACCCACGTATCTAATTATGCTGTCAGCCAATCAACCTCATTCAAGCAGTCAAGAAGCAGACAACAACGCATCATGACCCTTAATCAATAGTCAAGGGTTCGATCGCAAACCTTTTCATATGCAATATATTGTAATGCTATCCTTCCTTCATACTAAACCCCGACTGGTACAGAGTAATGGACACGACCCCACTAATTTAACGAACCCGCTGCATTTTATCTCGCCTCCGAATCCACACTCACAAAGCAGCGCCAATCGGAGACTCTTCTTCAAGACATGTTTACTCTGGCCAGAGATTCCAAGTAATGATCTCTACAAGATGGCCTAAGATATACCCTGCTTCTATAAGGAGTGGTGAGTCCTTTATTGGCTACTCAATTACCTTTGAATACCTGAAGTTATACCTAATCATCACCCTACTAGCTACCTCTCTTGAGGCAACAAAGTCAAAGTATAGAATCAGTATTCAAGATACCATTAAGCACCTCAAGTCTAAGGATACTCACACCATTGCTATGATGAGACTAGAATTAATGTTTGAATAGATAATTCATATGATTGTCTCATAGAGGGTCTCCGATGAACTTAAATACTCTTAGCAAGAACCCACATGTCTAGTCTAATCATCATGATGATCACAGTTTATAAGATCACACGTTTGATCAAATCAAGGAGTACAACATGTGCTAGTCTGTCCTGATCAACAATGTCCATTCTTGTCGATCCTATGACTAGAGATAATTTAGATACTACATAATTACACATAATATCAATCTCATTATCATGATCGCAATCATGATTTCCTTTATGCTATGGAATGTATCAAGGACTTCATTAATTTGATTTAAGATTGCTATCAATTCATATATTAAATGAACATAAAAATAATGAAGATGTGTTTATTTTAAATGAATATAAGACATACAACAAGTGCTTAAGGTGATGGCCTTTAGAGCACTTCTCTAACATTAATTCAGATTGCTTATCGGGCATTATTTTAAAATTTTTTCATCCACGGATAAGTAATGATCAATCAATCACTTTAAAACCCTCGTGCATCTTTATTTGATTTCTTTATCTTTATGTTCTTGGATTCATATTATCATGCATCAAAGCTTCTGTGATTCATAACAATATCTATCAAACTAAAATTTAAATAATGCATCCATGGGATGCCAACTTATCATATAATGACACACCAACATATAATCACTTATTCCAACTTATCATATAATGACACACCAACATATAATCAAGTATTCTTTGAAGATGATTGAGTATGTGGTAATGACACACCCAACATATAATCTCTTTTCCTTTGAAGATGATTGAGTATGTGGTTGATTGTCGTTCAATGCATAATACTTGGAATAGAATAATATCCTACTAACCATTCCTAAGGTAAAGCAAATATCATGTTTAGTACATAACATCATACACTTGTCAATAATTTTTAACTCAATGGTTAAAGTTTGAGCGGGACACAGGGAAGAGAGTTTTGGATTAAAATACTATTTTTCAAAATAAAATTACAAAAAATAGTTTGTATATCAAACTATTGCCCAATCTAGTGCGTTTAGGCCACGTAGGAGATGACTAGGATGATGTCGTTGTCCTGAATAGGGACTTCATTAATTTTTTTAAATTCAATTGTCGTTGTCCTGAACAACGAATTCATCTTATAAATATTTATTTAAAAATTATTATTATTATTATTTACATCAACTTATTTAAAAATTATTGAAACAAGAATATTTACTATTTGATAAATTACATTAACTAATGGGTTCGAACACAGATTTGATAAATTAAAATTTAAAATATATATATTTACTATTTGATATTAAAATAATTTATTTTATCACTATAAATTAACACACAAGTTATTTATTATCTAAATATATTTGTAAATATTTTTAAATTTTCACAACAAGGACATTCAAAGTAGCCTTAAATCCCAAATAAACCTACCGATTTTATGCAAAAATATTTGTAAGTTTTATTTTTTATTTCACAAGTTGTATCTAATTGTGTATATTATCATTTTAAAATACAAAATCATGGAATGTTCAATGGATTTTTGCATGAAGCTCGATTATAACCTGTAAGTTTTGATCGAGAATAAGAATATATATAAATCATCACCCACATGCATTCAAATTATAAACTAATTCGCAAACAAGAAACCTCGATT
The DNA here is from genome assembly GCA_016808115.1 of Tetrastigma voinierianum. NCBI lineage: Eukaryota > Viridiplantae > Streptophyta > Magnoliopsida > Vitales > Vitaceae > Tetrastigma > Tetrastigma voinierianum. Next base: position 341,304 of record JAEQBH010002522.1, read on the forward strand.
TCAAGATATAAACCAAATCATATAAATATATAAAAATCAGATAAAAATATCAACATATATCAATGAGTCCCATAAGATAAAGTCTTTATATTTCTTTAGATCGATGCCCGTAATACATACTTAGTTTATCTATGTGGTTCCATGCAATCTCAAACGAACCGATGGAGTCGAGGAGCTACGGTCGATGGAGTCGGTGAGCCGATGGATGAAGTACTCAACGATACTGGAGCCGCAAGGTCACAGCCGGAGTGCAAACCCAACTCGATACAAGGTCAACCACATCTCATCGATGGGAGTGCATGATAGCGCTGGATGATAAGGTAACATCTATTGCCATGGAAGCTGGATCTGGCGACACCAGAGATGGAAAAGATGTGTAAGTGTGTGGGGGTATGGAAGATGATGTGTAAGTTTGTGGGGGTATAAAAGTATTCCGTGATGGGTGTATAAGTATGGAAGTATCAGTGACGTGGTGGGCATGGGGACATGGAAGTAGTAACGCCATCAGTGTACCACGACCTCCCCTCACCATCTCGACCACGACCGCACCATTCGACCATGACCTCGTTTGCCAACTCTCCTCTCCCCACCGAATGGGCAGCGCATACGAATTTGTTCGATGACACCCGAGGTCTGAACTGGATGGTCCATGCTAAGTGGGCGTTCTCGATCGTGTCCTGGCGATGCGATGCTCTTCCTCCGACATTGGTAACATTATTCAAGAATATGATAAGTCGACACTAATCCTGGTAGCCCCACGTGAGCGACTAGCTATGTCAGCCATGGCAGAGATCTAAAAGAACCAACCAAACAATTATAAATACATAATCTATTGATTCAAATTTGAAAAACACTTTAGAAATATAAGACTCTTACTTACCAAAACCTGAGTAGTATCGGCAATAGTATGGTACCTCATATCATCCCTATAGAGTAGTGGTGTCATAAAACGTCGTGTAATATGATGATACCACTGCATATATGGATCATGGAATCCATAATACCCACCATAGGTGTAGTGGTTGACTCTGCCTTCGCCTCGTATCCCATATAAGGCAATGTATGGAGCATGATATCGCCGCCCAATCTCTTTTTGTCATCCACGCGGCATCCACTCTATGTGCTTGTCACTTCAAATGAGAAAGATGGAGGTATCTCCCCGGTGTAAAATTTCAAACCAGCGTAAGACTCGGCCTCGACGATGCCACTCAACAATCCCAAAACATAGTGTCGATGACATCGCTCACGCTATATCTCCTAATCGAGGCAGATATCTAGGCAGTCACAATCAACCCTCCACGTACGGATGCCATAAGACCTACACATTTACACTGACGTGTAACGACCGCACTCAAATAATACAAGTTTCAAAACGCTTGACCAAGTTTGACCAAGTTCACCAACAATTAGTAGTGCGCGGGCCTGCCGACTTTTTTTCAAGGATGATAATTGGGTCGACTAAGCACACCATTTCAGTAGCTCCTCTTCGACAACAGAAAGTTCCATGGATGTTAAAACGCTGTAACCGACTATAGATAAAAGTTATGGCCTCAGGAGTTCTGGGTCAAATGTGATTTTTATCGTTGTCCAAAGTTGTTCCCGCTTTACTGAACGCCAGCCTCTATATAAACATACATACAATAGAACCCTAGGCCCCAAAACATCATCTTCGCCTCCAAACCCAGAAAATTTCCAAACCCGTGGACCCGAATCAGTCATTTTGAACCGCTGTGCCAACTGTTTTGTCATGGAGGCGCGACGCCACCCTCATATACGACCACCGTGGAGGAGCCGCCACCACTGCATCGACTGGTCGCCAAATTTCACGGGCGAACCACCATCTGACCGCCAGATCGCCAATGGCTGGCATGGGCGTCGCCATACGGTCGCCGACTTGATGTTTTCCGGCCATTCCAGGCCAACCCATACATCCTTCCACCCATTTTTCGACCTCTAACCCATTCCCGTGGTCCCTTCTGACTCGTTAAGATACGCCCAAAACAAATCACAACTGTTGGATCGAGTTTTCCTACCACCACAAAGAACCTTCGACCACTGTGGTAAGGGTACCGGCCTTGTTCCCGGCCCTCGGGCTTTCCTGATATAAAGTTTGTAAATTTTGGACGCCGCTTGGTTAGTTTTCCATTGTCATTTCTGCATCACTGGTATAGTTTTGACTGAACACTACCAACAGGCAAAATTAAAGGATTAGTGAAATTGGACATTTTATGAGTTATCAATAGTTCAATTTTCAAAAACTTAGCCTCCACAAAGAAAAGCCCCACTGGGCAATTCCTGCCCTGATAGGCACATCACTAATCGCCAAATTCAATCTTAGATATAGTTTCATAGTTCTAAAATTATTCTAAGAAATTTAAAGCATCCCAAATGTTTTCGTTAAGTTATCAGTTTCCAAATGGTATTTTTATATTATTACAGCACTTACATTTGAAATAGACTATCCCGTAGGGAGCAGTGACTCCAGCATCTCGTAGTCATGAGTGTTTACATGTTTTAAAACACTGTGGTATTATTATGATATATAATTTGCTAATTATTGTATATATAACTTATTTGATCGAATCCGTTGGTTACGATAAATATAATTATCTCGTTTATATAAACAAGTTAATACTTATGGAATTTTGTCAACATTTTAAATATTTGGAAATTTTACCGAAGTTCATGGATAAATTCTCATATTTAAACATTTTGGTACATGGATCGAGGTTTTAAAACCATTTTGAAAATTTATTGATTTAAGAAATGGATTTGAGATTTTTGCGGAAATGGTTATACACAAAGTACGTTGGAAACGTATATACGAGTAAGGATACTGTCGGGTCGTTATGAGTTGACAAAACAAGTTACAGTACCGTAGGTTCGGATTCACTCATATTGGCAAGCAGCACTGGCTTGCCACTGTCGCGGAGGTTGGTTCCATCTAACCATATTATTTCCACTACCGTGATGCTCCGGATTGGATCTAAGGTTTATTAATGTCACGGTCAGCGAGGTCGGGTACCATCCAATCCAAGTATATATTATTTTACCGACGGATTGGGATTACCCTCAAGGTTTCATTAGTTGCTACCAAGTGTCGGAGATTGGTTCCATCCAACGATTATATATTTGTTTCCACGACCGTATCCCTGCCACCCTCGGGTTTATTATTTGCCACTGTCGTGAGGTCACTTAATTCGACGATTTACTATGGGTATATGGTACTATATTACTGTTGGTTTCTCGAGTAAGTGCATAACCATTTCAATATTTATGGTTATTGTATTTTCATGATTATTTTTACGACATGATAGTTATATATATTTTATGCTCAATTTTTATGTCATAGAATAAATCGTGGTCACAAGGTTCGGGTCTGCTCTCTTTCGATAATGATGTCTGCAAATTTCTTGAGCATGAATTTCCATATCATTGACTTTGCATATGTTCAAGTTTTGTGAAATGATTCCAAACGGGGAACCCACAAAAGAGTGGACGTGAGGTCTCAGGGAAGGAATTTTTCGAAAATAAAACATATTTTCCCTTATAAATTATGTCACTGCAACAGATTTATTATCTCACGTTTTATTGTTTTAAACTGCTTCAGTCCAGATAAATCCGCAGACCACCAAGGCCAAATTTTCCACGTCGACTGCTCATGTGGGCAATGGCAAAGATTCTATCTTATCTATCTCGCTTTATTTTATCTGACTTACGTATTTCATTATACCCTAAATTTGCAAACACTCTTAATGCTCGGATCTTAGTATCAACTCATATGAGTCTTTATCATGTGTGTTACGACCTACAAGAAGATGGCCTATTGTGGATTTGAAATGTTGTGGATCTTTTATATATATATTTGAGGTATTATATTAATGCATGTGTTTACTTTCTTTCAAAGGGGTTCCATTGGATATCCCTTATGGATTGCACGCAATTACTCAGTGACCACCGGAAATCCCTCCGAGGGCATCCTGCCTGGGTCTCACTACTTGCATCGAGTCGAGTTTCTAAATCTCGGGTCAGATGCCATTGTCAGGTAACCTATCCAAAGAGCCAGAGTACCTTCCTCACTTGATCCTTGAAATTAATTTCGCTTCATTTATACTGGAACGCTTCTTATGTCGTGATCAGTCTGACACCCGGGCCTCGGGATGTGGTTTGGAGATTGCCACGCCCACAAGAGAGTCTCACGGCCTAGCCAAACGCTTAAGGATAGCTTGTTTTCATCAGGCCAAGTTATGGAAGCAGATTTGACACACAGATCTCAAGGAGTCAGATGTGATTCCTCGATGACTGGCTTTGCTTCAAACTATGCCTAAATGGATCATTTCCAGAGTATTATTAGGATCACCAGATCACGCAAGAGTAGTCTTCTACGGAGAGCGAGTAAGAGCACCTTCGTGTTTGATTTCGCTATTTCGATGTTTACTTCAAAAGGTTGTAAGGGTATCTAAATTTCATGTGGGGTCGATAATTTAGTAGCTTAAGTGAGAGATTAGAGTAATGCAATTTAGTGAGGGACTTTCTCGATGTGTTTCCCGACGATCTTCCGTGTTTCGTTTCCGAACAGAAATATATTTTCTCCCATCGATTAGTCCTCGGTACAACTCCTATTTCTTTACCACCTTAGGTAGAATGGCACCAAACAGCTGAAAGAGTTGAAGACTAACCACAAGAGTCATGATAAGGATTTATTAGCCCAAGATTTCACCTGGGAGCACTGTGTTATTTGGTGCAGAAGCGATGATATCAGAGGTTGTGTATAGACTACAGACAGTTGAATAAGGTCACCATTCGTAACAAATATCCTTTCCTGACATGATCCATTTGATCGCCTGTGGCGCAAGAGTGTTCTCCAAGATCGACTCTCAGGTCGTGGTACCATCGCATGATCAGTGAATCCTGACATTCCCAAGATCCATATCTCAGATTCCAGATACGGGCATTATGAGTTTCTAGTGATGTCTTTCGAATTCACCAATGCCCTAATAACTTATGCATTTGATGAACCGGCCCTCCGTCCATACTTCGATTCGCTTTGTCATCGTTTCATCGACAATATTCGTGTACTCGAGAAGCGAGTCGAGCATGAGAGATATTTTGTTTAGTGTCATGACTTTAGGCGCACTCAATCAGATGCCAAGTTCGAAGAATGAATTTCGTCGAGCCGAGCGGATTTCTCTGACATGTGGTTTCAAGTGATGGCATTTATGTGGATCCTCGTGGCGGTATAAAGGAAAATCGGGAGCAACCAACTACGTGATAGAAGTGCGGTTTCCGATTAGCTGTGGCACACCGCTTGCGTTCATGTATGGTTCTGTAAAGATAGCAGGACTACTTACCGTCAATTAGAAAGGAGTTAAGTTCGAGCGGACTCCGACGTGTGAGGAACCTTCCAAACACTAAAGGAAAAGTCGACACAAATTGCTTTGACATCGCCAAAGAGGGCAACGAGGGGTTCGAGGTTTACAATGATGCTTCACGCCAAGGTTCGGGGTCATGCGGTCGATGCAACATAAGAGAGCTGCATGGCGCTTCCCGCATACTAAAGAAACACGAATGAATGATCCCGCCTATGACTCGGAACTCGCTTACGGCAATTTTCGGTATCAAGACTCGAGGCATTACTAGATGGAGCTTACCTGGTCGACATTTACCGACCATAAGAGCTCTAAATATTTGTTTACCTGCAAAGAGTTAAACTTAAGGCGTAAGAGGTGGATGTGGAATTACTTAAGGATTATGATCGCACTATCGATCACCATCCGTAAGGCAAATGTAGTGGCTGATGCCTCGAGGTGAAGTCTACGTGCCTTCGGGCTTACATGCGTGCAATACAACTTCATCATGGTCGAGTTGCGAAAGTCGTGTCGAGTCGAGGATGCACGCTTCAGAGCACTTTGCTAGTTTCCAACTACGACCGATACTGTAGATTGTATTCTCGAGGCACAACTAGAAGATTCCCATTTGACGAAAGCATGAGAAAGAAAGTCGAGGAAGGAACAATCGATTTTTGCTATTAGAGGCAATGGAGCCTTGAGGTTGGTTCTGACTTTACATGTTCCGACAGGCGAAGGGTTCAAGGAAAAAAAAAATTAGGAGGAAGCCGTGATTCTGTATGTCACTCATGCACCGTGAAATGCAACGCAAAGATGTCGTACAACGGAAGGAATCGTGTGAGTGGTGAGGATCGAAAGAAGTTTCCAAGTATGTATCGAGTGCTCCATCAAATCCAACAAGTGAAGGCGGAGAGACAAAGTATGGACATGTGACCATTACCCATCGAATGGAAATGGGAGGCGCGTTACAATCAGTTTTGTATTCAAACTCCCTCAGTTCGGAGACATGACGGCATTTGGGTGGTAGTTGATCGACTCACTAGAAGAATCTGCATGTACTATTAATGAGAAGTTTCTCCTCGAAGCTAGCAAAACTCTTTATGAATCATAGTTAGTTTGCATGGGGTGCTAGTCAATCGATCATCTGATAGAGATCACGATTCATAGGTTTTTGGAAGGATTGATGAAGGAGCTAGATTATTACAGGATTAAATTTGAGTGCACGTTTCTGCTTCTCGAGGCCGGTGGAATGTCCCGAGGAGGACTATTAGGACCTTAGAGGATATGTTGAGGTCATGGCAGTCAAACGCGATTCAGGGACATTGGAATGAATACCTTTAGGCGGAGTTCGCACAACAGCGACTATCCTCAAGCATTGAGATGTACCTTATGAGGCGTTGTAGGGAGCTTGATGCCACGCTCCATATGTTGGAATGGGGCGGCGAAAGGAAATTACTGGAGTCTGAGATTGGCCTGGCAAGCGGTGGACAATGTTAATCTTATGCGTGCGGTTGAGACGACTCGGGATAGGCAAAGAGCTCACCCAGCGGACAAGCGTGAAAGGATTTGGAGTTTGAGGTTGAAGATCGGTATTGCAAAGGCTCTCTCTTGGAAAGGCGTGCGCTTGAAGAGCGAGGAAGCTAAGTCCTCGCTACATTGGACCTTTTGAGATTGTTGAGAGGATATGTCCGATTAGCTTATAAAGATTGAACATCGGAAGGAGCTTTCTCGAGTCCATAATGTGTTCCACGTCTCCATGCTCGCAGTATATCTCGAATCCCTCACATGTGTTGGAGACACGAGAGATTGAAATTTGAGGATGACTTATCATGAGGAACGACCCGGTCTGGTCACAGGTAGAGAAGTGAAGGAGAAGCCGCAACAAGACAATATCCCTTAGTGAAGGTCCTTTGGAGAAACCACCTAGTCGGAGCGACTTGGGAGGCGAGATGACCAAATGCAGACTGATACCCTGACTCTTCCATGACACCGGCTACGAATTTAGAGTGGAATGAGAATTTTCTTTAAGGGGGGGGGGTAGGTTAGCGACCCGTACCAAATGTACCAGGTTTTCAGCGTTTGACTAAGTTTGACCAACAATGAATTAGTATGTGGGCCCAAGTTGACTTTTCAAAAGGATGGATAATTTTGGTTAACTAAGACACCCATTTCATAGGCCTCGTGATAAAGTTTATATAGACGGGTTGAGCGTCAAAAATCAGACTTACGGATAAAAAGTTATGGCCACAGGGAGTTCAAACGACGACATTTTATCAATGTCAAAGGCTGTCCGGTTTACACAGCGACCTAAGGCCACATATAAACATAGTTTTGCGTGCAAAATAGAACCAGCCCAAAAACTCATCTTAGGCTCGAAACCTGAAATTCTCCAAAACACATTGGACAGGCTGGGTCTTTTTGAGCAAGCTTTTCGGCCAAATGGGTTTCGGCGGAGTAGGGCATTCCGGCCACCTTGCCCTCTGGCGCCGGCCGGGGAGGAGCGCCACCACCCGGGACGACCTTGCTTGGGCGGAATTTTACGAACCAGGCCAGGACGGCGCCCGAGGATCAGCCAGATAGACGCGGCGCGCCGCCACGAGTGGAGTCGCCGATTTGATGTTTTAGGCCATTCTAGGAAGACCCATACCTCCCTCCCCTAATTTTTGGACCCTGCAGACTCAATTAAAGGTAGGTCACTTTTGATTCCTCACCTTTTGAAAGATCACAGCGAAAACAAATTGTGGCTGTTGGATCGGGAGTTTTCCAGGCCGCCCGCGGCCAACCTTTGGACCAAGGTAAGGGTATTCTTGTGTTCCTGCGGTCCTCTTGGGCTTTAGGAACCCATTATAAAGTTTGTAAATTTTGGGCGTCGTTTGGTTAGTTTTCCATTTTTGGGTCATTTCGGATGATTCTGGTTTGGACCGAGTGGACACAATTAGTCAAATTAGGCGAGGGTGGGGGTTGGATTAGTGAAATTGGACATTTTTATGAGTTATTGAAAGGTTCAATTTCGAAAAATTAGCCTCCGGGTGAAAAGCCCCAATTTTGGGTGCCGAGTCACATAGGGCCTTATTTTGTATGGTGGACTGTCGAGTCGATTTAGATAGTTTCATAGTTCACAAAATTATTCTAAAGAACATTTGGGGGCATCGATATCTTTAGTTAAAGATGTGAAGCCTAAATGGTGTTTTATATTATTACAGGGCACTCACATTGAGCTTGGAGATGATCGCATGAGGAATTTATGGTGAGCATACGTAGTCGATTAAGATTAGTTTACATGTTTTAAATGCTTTGGGGTATTATTAGCGATATATAATTGTGGTTAATTATTATGAAAAATCTGGCTTATTTGATCGAGCGGTTGGTTATGCATAAAAAATATAATTATCGTTTTTATATAAGCAATTATGTCGTTTAAGTGTGAATTTTGTCGGCGATTTTAAATGTTGGAAATTTTCTTTGAGTTCGTATAAATTTGTGGTATTTAAACATTTTAGTACATGGATTGAGGTTTTAAACCATTTTGAAAATTTATTGATTTAAGAAATGGATTTTGAGATTTTGTGAAATGGTTATAATACGATTAATGGATTTAGGAAGCGTGTATATGTGATAAGGATACGGTGTTGGTTGTTATGAGTTGATGTACCATATGATGCAGGAGGTTCGGTCCCGTGCATGTTACGATTACCTTTGGGTTTGCCACGGTGTCATAAGGTTGGTTCCATCTAACGGTTACATATTATTTCCACGGCCGTGATGTCGGGATTACTCGAAGGTTTATTAGTTGCCACGGTGTCGTGAGGTTGGTACCATCCAACGGTTATATATTATTTCCACGGTAGTGATGTGGATTACGGGTTTTGTTAATTACCGCGGTGTTGTGAGGGTGCCGGTTCGTCGAAGCGATTATATATTGTTTCCCGCGATGCGTGCGGGTTTACGAAGGTTTGTGTAGTTGCCGGCGCCATTGAGGTTGTGTTTACCCGACGGTTTACTATGGGTATATAGTGCAGTACATTGGTTTGGTAAAAGGTATAACCATTTCAATATTTATGGTTATTGTATTTTCATGTTATTTTTCGACACCGATAGTTATATATATTTTATGCTCAATTTTTATGTTGTGAATAAATTCGAGTCCATAAGGTTCTTGATAATGATGTGGAGATTTAAATTTTGAGCATGAATTTGTGTTGACGGGTATATGTTTAGGTTTGTGAAATGATTTCAAACAGGGAACCTTACAAGAGTGGAATGTAAAGTCTTGAGGGGAAGAATTTTAGAAATAAAACATTATTTTCCTTATAAATTATGTAAATCACGAGATTTATTATCTCACGTTTTATTTTTTTTAAATCCGTTCTCTAGGTCGAACCACGGTCCCGTAGGGTCTACACACCGGCGCCCGGCTTCTATTCAAAACAATTACGCGATTCACGGTATTCTATCTTATCTATCTGCCTTTATTTTATTGGACTTATGTATTTTCATTTGTACCCCTAAATTCGCAAACACTCTTAGAATGCTCTGATCTTAGTATTGAACTCATATGAGTCTTTATCATGTGTGTTTGTGGTTATGACAGCCTCTGATAAGATAGGTCGGTTGTAGTTGGCTTGATTTGTGGATCTTTTATATATATATTTGAGGTATTATATTAATGCATCTGTTTACTTTCTTTCTTAAAGTGGGGTTCCATTAGATATCCCCTATGGATTGTACAGTGGGACTTCACTAGGCGGGACCACCCGGGAAATCCTGGGAGGGCATCCGGGTCAGGTCTTGTCATGACGTTAATAACGTTGATGTGAATATGAATGAAATTACTATAGAACCATATAATTTTACATATACCATTACCTAATCAAGAGTCTGTGCATCTAGTTGATCTCGGTATAAGAGGAGTACACCTGATGGGTTACGTACCCATGTCAAAGGTACTCTCCACCTACACCCCAATGAAAGAGCCGGCTCAGGCTCAGCTGCAAGCTCAGCCTGTAATCCATCGTGGACAGCCTTAGCTATGTCTCCATCGACGACATCAGTGTCGTCATCATGTAAGGCATGAAATTTATTGGATGTCATCTTTGGGTATGTTAGCTGATACTTTAAAAAATTGGAGTAAGCCCGCGTAGAATACTCCAGACCACTTAGTTGAATACAAAATAAACCAAAAGTAAGCGAACTAATGAGTATATTAATGTGTATGTAATAAAATAAAGTTATGGATACATGTAACAGTGTAATACAACCACTAATACCGCGTCTATGATCCAAGCTGGCACGGCATAACTCTCGATATATCTGTGCTAATACTACACCCTGACTATAAGCCCACGGTCGTCGAGATCTTATAGCGGTGGGAGAAAGCGCAGATGGACATGCACTCCCTTCTTGTTCGCGAATAAGAAGGATCACATCAGTGCTAAAATGAAACCACACACACTCCGCTCTAAAGTGACCTTATCCCCGTCAGGTGCTAGGGTGGATAACTAGTCACATAACCACCGTATGGTGGATCCTTTGAGAGCATTAGCGGGTGGGGTGACACCAAGAAACTCCCCACACAACTTCGCCACATCGAACACACATGTCCCGTTCACTATTGGTCCATGAATAAGGAGCCCAAGGATGATAACAACATCCTATAACATGATCGTCATCTCTATGACGGGTACATGAAACTTGTGTCTTAAGTACATAAATCTCTCGGCAGAGACCAGTGATGAGTGGCGATTAATAATCATGATGTAGCCCCGAGCGATATACCATAGAATCAGAGCATGGATCATGTATGGGCCGAATGCATAGATCCATCCTCCTAAGCCCGATGAAGGCTTTCATCTGGCGAGGTGAGAGTAGAGTATCTCCACGGAACTACAAGTAGCAGATAATCCCAATTTTATAATTGATTATATATAAATTACACCAACAATATGTAATAGCATTTGATATTTAATAAAATACATACCTGCTCCGTATCTACTAAGTGTGACCTGTGTCTGTCTTGCAATACCAAGACAGTTGGATCTAAAGGATCTGCATTATGAAGCCCTCTAAACGCCATATCGATAACAAATAACACAAAGACAGTATAATTATTAACAAAAATAATTGAGATACTAGTATCATAGTCATGAATGCAATTACTAATTACTAAGGCAATGAACAAAAAAACCATGTACAAGAATGATGTCTCATTTGCTTAAATAAGGTACACAAGTCTTTTATAATCCAAGAAATAAACATTCATACATAAGTCTTATACAAAGAAACTACAAACATACAAGGAAAATTTCCTTACAGAGAGTTACTTCACATCATTCACTAAACTTGATTTCTATTCTTACAAGACCGTCGATTATGACCCGGTTGTTTGCACAACCCACATTGATAGTAGTTTTCCCCTCCTTAACGTCCATTTCATTATACAAACGGGTTGATTTAGGACATCCACTACATGCATTTCATTTTACTGGAGAAGTACGATCTTGGACCATCATAAAGAGGCCACTCATCTTCATTATATATGGGATAAAACAAGCTTGCCCAAGTACCATAGTACGATTGTGTAGTGTAGTAGCCTTGAACAAATAATCGAAAATCAACACATCGATGCTTACATGCTGCTATTATATGGCTACATGGAAATCCATAGATAAGTGTCTTACCACATGTGCATTTCTGGTCATGTAAGTTAAGGCGTTGTGTTCAACCACTCCTTGACTAGACATGAAATCGTTCATGGATGTGATTGTAAAGAACAATTTCCATTGATCTAGCCTTAACCACATGGGCCTTAATCTGAGCATCAACATAAGGAGTTTACTACTCATCAGATGTCAATCGGTTAGCACTTTGTTCCCTTCTTGCAATAACGTAACTATTAAGGCGAAAAAAGGTCAACTGATCTAATGCAGTGATTGGTAATGTAATACCCCAAAATATGTCATAACAGTTTTATAACATGTTTAGGATATTTTGTAGGTATAATTTGAATTTTTCGTAATTATAATTTGCTAAGTGAGAAAATTTACGAAAATAATTTATACAAGATACAAAGGAGTATATTAGTAAAATTTTTCAAAAGTATATGAGGCATAATATGATAAGGGGATATGCTATTATAGAAGGCAGAAAATTGGGTTGCAAATAGAAGAGAGTATAAGGACTAAAAATTAATAAAGGAAAATTTAAAAATATAAAAAGGGGATAAAGACCAAATTTGGTCTCACATTCTAGGGTTTCACGTTTGAAGCAAATAAGAGAGAAAATAAGAGAAGATGAAGAGGAAGAAGAAGGAAGAGAAGAGAAAAAAAAAAGGTAAGGAAGTCTAGTTTCATTTTTTTTTTTTTTTTTTTTTTGTGGATTCTTGTATGGATTTTTAATCTTGGGTGTATGGAATTTGTAAGGATCTTTGGTTTTACATATGGAATATGTTTATTTTCCTTTTTGTTGTCCTAGCTTTTGTTTGGAGTCTTGAAAATGTGGGAATGGAAAGGTTAACAAGAATTTTAATTGATTAACCGTATTGGTATTTTTCATTTATTTTAGTATTCTTGTTTATTTTCACGATCAATTATTTGTTTGTTTCTTTTCCCTAAAGATGCTAATGAATTGTGACTTCGTTGAGATTTGCGTAATTCTCTCCTGGTTGCTTGCCAAGCCACCGGGAAGGCTGAATCCACTCCACGAGGTTTAGGATATTGCTAAGGTAATGAGCACTACTGAGTTCGGTTCCTTCTTAATGACGGAAAAAAAAATGGAAGACATGCTTTTGTTCTTAAATTCAGTGCTTCATAGGTACTGCCACAGAACTAAACCTTTGTAAAAGGCCCTTCGCAGTTATGACCATGAGAAACTTGGAAGTGGTTCCATATATAGATTAATGAAGGACTTCTGAACATTCGGTTAATTTGACTGGTGACTTTGACTTAAATGAGGGGCTGAATTTGAATAATAGGTACAATTTAGTGTTGATTGTGAAGGAAATGCAGCCCGGAGAATTTTATTGATTTAAATTTGAATGTAGATAGTAAATTCGATGAGAAGTTCAAAAGATGGAGTGATTTGGGTTAGTTGGTTGATTTAATCCTCGATTGAGAATATTTGTATTAAGGAAATATTGGGTTTTTAGGGGAGATCTTTGTCAAAATTTCTTTAAAAGCATGTTTTGTTTTAGCCGTAACTTGGTCATCACTCATACGAATTGAGTGATTCAAATTTGAGTTAAACTAGACTCATAGAGGAGAACATATCTCCTTGAAATAGAGTATATCCAAATTACCACGAATCCTTTAGGCTCAGAAATTAATCAAAGTGTAAGCGACACGCATGGTGTGTAGCGACCCGAGGTGGCCTTTGTTCACTCCGAGCAGATTTTCTGGTTGTGCAGCCCTCCAGCTCGAACAGCGTAACTAACCGTCAAAGTCCGTTTTGGGTGTTCTTGGACTCTATGGAAAGCCCTTTGAGTCTAGAATCCACCCATATATATATTAATTCAACTTGAACCAATATTGTGTCCGAAAATGACAGAAAACAGTAGGCCCATGCTGGTTAGGCGCAACCAATTTTCTGATTGTGTCCTCCAACCGGGCCCGAAGCCGCCTTCTTCGTCAAAGTCCTTTTGGGTGTTCTTGGACTCTATGAAGCACTTGAGTCTCAAATCCACCCATATATAGCTTGATACTTATTGAGTTTATACTACATCCAAAAAATGACTAAAAATAGTGGCTGCTGCTTTCTTTGCAAATGCTACCAATTGCTGGTACTATTGTAGCTTGCAACTTGCATAACTCCTTCGTTAGAGTTCCGTTATGGGAATTCTTGAATACCATGGAAACCTCATTGAGTATAAAATCTAGTCATATGCTGTTGTGGCATTTGGTGTCAATTTAAGTTCTAAAAATTTGATTATTGGCACCAACATACTAATCGGCAGCTACGGTTTATAAACATGCATGAATTTAATATCGAATGATAGAAATAGCAATATCGTGGGGATTGATATGTAAAGTATGAGAATAGTGATATGAAGCTACAAAATATGAGAACAAATTCGATTAAATTAATCATAGAAATATACATATGATTCAGAATAACAATAATTATTCGGGAATATGAGATATGCGAAAATGGAATAAAACACTGTGGATTATGCCTTAGAACACAGTAGAGAGGGATAGATGGCGTACTGATAAGAGAAAAACAGTCTGCGATGCATTCAGGGTTGTGGCGATTTGGGTCATAACGGGCGCCTTCGGGCCCTTATAGATGGTCATTATGCCAGTACAATGTCTTGGCGCCAACCAGGGCTTTTATAGATGGTCATTGTCTCGTACAATGATACTTGACCAACCAGGGCCATATAGTTTTATTATTAATAAGGTTTATGCGGGCATGAAACATAAAACAAAGGACAAAGTATATGCAAATGATTCGAACATGATAAAAAGTACATGACATGATATAGAAGCGTAGCATTTTGCCTATGTGATGATATGTAAGCAATGACAAGTACATGTTGGCGAGAACGAGAAAGAAAAATGTAAGCGACACGAAATGAAACATGATATAGTAAAAAGTATAAGATTGCATAAGCATGTATAAAATTATATTTATGGAACATATATAAGCATGTGTATATGACAAGTATAGAATATGACATAAGTATATGATATTTTATATGTATATGTAAATGTAAAGTGAGATGACTCTTATTAGTGGTTGTCACGAGTTATTCCACTAAAGCGTAAAGCTTAGCCGCGGGTTTGTAGTGTAGGTGCGAGTAGAGCGAGAGGGACAAGACAGTCGCATCGGTCTCAAGGTCGACACATCATTAGGTGCTCCACTTAGAGACTTTTTGGTCCATTTGTATATGTAATATCCTTTTTGTTTGTAAACAAATGAAGCAATGTAAATGTTGAACACTTTCATGTATAAATTTTTGCCAATCCATTTTGCTACAGGTGAAATTTTAGAGATAAGTGTTTAACATTTTATGATGAACAAACATAGGCTATAAGTTAAAAAAAAAAAAAAAAAAAATGTGTACCCTCGCTTGGCCGGTGATGCTGGGTTGGGCGTCTCAAGTTAAGTGATATCGAGCCGGGTTTGAGGCGTTTCACAGGCAAAGTTTTAAACCTTTTAGATGATTATAAGATAAACATGCACATATGTTAAGTAATGTGTTGACCTCTCGATGTGGATGTCCTTGTGTTTTGTATAGATGGATCGTCACGAAGAAGGAAGGCTCTTGAGGTATTAACCAGAGAACAAGGTTGTAAACCGAGGCCTTTAGGAAATGTGGACCTAATAGGCCCATGGAAGCCTCTTTAAGAATATCACCAGGGACATGGCTCGGGTATTGGATAGATTGACCGCTCCTAAAGCTCGAGTAGACAGTAAAAGGCATAGAGCAATTCCATGGGTCGGCATGGAAGAGTCGAGGAGAAAGGCAATTACAGTTAGAAAAGCTAGAAAGGGTGGAAGAGGTTAGATGCCCTCCGTTAGAGCATCATGTGCGGTCTCACTATTGCGAGAGATTGAGGCATATGATTTTGAGTGGGGCTTGGTGCGCAAAGTCCGGGGATTCCAAGTCTGTAACCTTCCCAGAGATTCGCTGTCCAGAGTTTAGAGTAGTAATATTTACAGGGACATGTATAGGGAGTCAGTGGAAAACCGGAGTTTTACGAATATGAAGCAAAAGAGGCATAATGGGTGGGCGCCAAGAGAGTTAGAGCCATCTACAAGCAAATATGCCTTAGGAAGCGGTCCCTCAAGAGCATTTCAGATTGTAGGCAATTTGAAGATGGACTACGCCAGGTTCATCAGAGGTACTTAGCACCTATGACTTCTCTCTAACAGGTGAACTTTTATCAATTGGTGCAAGGCATAGTGAAAGTAGAGAGACTAGAAACCGGCAAAAGTCTCGAAGAAGAAGTTCTCCAAAGAAAGGGCCTGCACCTCTTACGGTAAAAGAGCTAGAATCGAACTGGCGGCGTGCGAGGTTATTTCTGAGAGGTGAAGACGAGTACGGCGGTATCTAGTGCGGGTAGAGGTGCCCGGTTGGACGGGGAGAGATCTGGAGTGCGCCCGTGCATAGACGGCATTCGGGCGTTTGCGGGTTATTGGCCGGGGTGTTTCGGTGTAGGCAGAGCATTTGATACCACGGTGGCTCGAGGCTAGGATAATAAAGTCAACAGGAAACTGGCGAGGAAGATCGATGCACCGCTCGGCTTCGTGACGGTGCAGGGGTCGTGTTGGCCCATCTCGGCATGTATAGAGGACAAGGAGCACGGGTTTGAAACGATGGATCGTCACATGCCTCTGGCTTACCAGCCGCGAACGCGTATGTTATGAAGGCTGGCGAGATGTGATGCTCACGAGGAACATAGGCGGTATATTTTCTTTATATGATGTTGAGATGCATGCATTGATTGATCACGGATCTACTCATTTCATATGTATTACATAGAGCATGTATTTGACCAAAGTACAGTGATGGAGAAATTAACATATGACAGCGTACGCCTTGACTGATCGCTGAGGCGCGACATTAGCGTGAATAGCATATCACGAATTGCCTGGAAAATTTATTTATCTGGCGAAAATTATAGTGATTTGATAACCTTACCATTGGGGTTTGACTTGATTAAAGGAATGGATTAGTTATTAACACGAGCCATAGTTGATTGTGGACAAAGACCGGTAGTGTTAAGATGCTCACGATCAGTCGAGTGATATCTGAGGCATTAGATCGGTGTATTATCCGAATGTGATCACCCGACCCGTGCGACGAAATTTATAAGAAGGATATGAGGCATTCTTAGCCTTGATAGCCGACTCAAGAGAGGTCAAGTTGATGTGGAAATGATTCAATGGCCAAGGAATTTCCGGATGTATTCCACTGAAGGTTACGGTATTCCCTTGAGAGGGAGGTGGACTTATCCATAAATTGTGCCGGGAACAACGCCCACTGTGTCACAGGCGCTGTACAAGATCAAACCAGCGAGTTAAAGGAGTTAAAGGTTCGGCTACAAGGCTTTTAGATAAAGGATTTATGCGACCCGATGTTTCACCTTGGGGGTGCACTGTTTTATTTGAAAAACATAGCACTTTACGGATGTGTGTGGGATTATCGGCTGAGATCATCAGGTGACAGTGAAAAACAAGTACCCATTATCGAGAGGCTCGAAGATCTCTCTTTGATCGGTTAAGAAAGATGGTGTGCTTTTGAGAAGATCGACACAAGTCGGATATTATCGATTGAGTAAATGAAGTAGATGTCTTTGAGAAGACCGCATTTAGAGCTTGATATAGAGCGTATGAGTTTTATTGTATTTGTTTGGGTTGACTCAATGCCGTGACATTCATGGATTTAATGAATAGGATGTTTCAGCTTCCCTAATAGCAGGATCGATTTGTAGTGGTCTTTGTGTTGAAGCATCTGCATTGTATTCTAGATTCTGCAGTTTTATAATTCTTTTATCTTAAAATGATCTTGCCCCGAACCTTAAGAAAATAAATTATATGCCCCAGCTTACAGCAAATGTAATTTTTGGCTAAAGAGTTTTTCAGCCACCTTAGGCGTGTGTGTCATCGGAGGGTATAAGAGTTAGGCCTACCCAGAGGAGGGTTAGGCGGGTGTGAATTGGAAATCACCTCGAAATGTAACCGAGGTGAAGTTTCTTCCCAGGCTGGCGGGGGATGGGGGGAACGGTTATTATGAAGATTTTGAGGCTTTACATCATAGCTTCATAAAGGCTCACACCTTAGGTCATCCGAGGGAGAGAAGGAATAAAAAGTTTGAGTGGGACGGACAAATGCTCGGAATAGGTTTTGAACAATTGAAGGGATCTTTGGTTTGACACCCGGTATTGGCTGTATTCTCCAGGGAAAGAGTATACCTTGTATAGTGATGCTTGAGCATTGGTTTTGGGATGCGTATTGATGCGAGATGGGAAAGTGGTGGCTTATCGCGTCAGGACAGGTTGAAGCCAGTGAGCAGGAGATATCCCACTCATAACCTAGAGTTGGTTGTGGTAGAGTTTGCTTTGAAAATATGGCGACACTACTTATACGGGGAAAAGTGTAAATTTGCTTATCATAGAGTCTCAGTACTTGCTTCTTGTAAAGTTAAATTTGAGGACACTTAATTGGTTAGAGTTATTCAAAGGATTATGATTGCATCATAAACTACCACCGGAAAGGCTAATGTAAGCGATGCCTTAAGCCGAAACAGTGGTTGCTTAATGTCACTCACGGTATAGTGATTGGAGACTAGCGAGGCGATGGAGCTATGTTAGCTGGTCGGCGCCGGCTTAGTTTTAAAGCGAATGATTATAGATGAGACGGGAGAAAATGATGAAGAGGCTGAGAGAAAAAAAGTTACAAATGGTTGAGATGGTGACGGGGCGGGTTTTCGGTGAAAGAAGAATTTGGAAGTTTATTTCAGGAACAAATTATGTGTGCCCGGATGATAAAGAGCTAAAGAAAGGTTGGTATTTGAGAGCATAAAATAAATATTTTACCATGCATCCTGGAGGTAATAAGATATGTACGGGACTTGAAACGGCTTGTAGTGGGAAAGGAATGAAAGGAATCTTGGCTGAGTATGTCTAAGTATTTGACGTGTCGACAAGTCAAAGGCGAACACCGAGTGCCGAGTTTGTTAAATCCCCTTCCAATTCCCCAATGGAAGTGGGATAACATTACCATGGATTTTGTGTCAGGTTTCCCCCTCACACAACAGAAGCATGACTCTGTTTGGGTGATTATTGATAAGCTCACAAAGTCGGCCCATTTTATACCGGTCAGGATGGACTATTCTATGGATCGACTAGCTGAGTTATATGTGGAGGAGATTGTACGATTGCATGGTGTACCATTTATCTGTTATTATCGAGATAGAGATCCGCGTTTTACATCGAGGTTTTGGAATGAATTACAGTCGACTTTGGGCGGCCCGAAGTTCGATCTGACATTCCATCCGCAAACGAGATAGACCAGTTAGAGGTTGATTCAAGTACTTGAAGATATGCTTCGAGGGATGTGTCATGGAATTTTTCGAGGAAGTTGGGATAGGTATATTCCATTGATGGAATTTTGCACATAACAATAGTTACCCAGTCAAGCATTGGTACATGGCACCATACGAGGCTTTGTATGGCGGAAATGTAGAACTCCGAGTGTGTTGGACGGAGTTAAAATGAGCATAAAGTGGTAGTCCGGACATAGTGAAGATACGGAAGAGAAAAGTGCAGGATTATTCGGGAAAGGTTTAAAGGCTAGTGTTGACAAAAATCTTATGCCCCGATTTGAAGAGGAGAGACATTGCATATGAAGTGGGAGATAAAGGTATTCTTAGAAGTATCGCTAGTGGAGGAGAGAAATTTCTGGTTTGGAAAAAGGGGAAAATTGATCCCGAGGAGTTCATGGGCAATGAGGTTTTAGAATTAGCCACGTGGCTTATCGATTGACCTCCTCTGGGTGCTTAGATTACACGATGTGTTTCATGTGTCGATGCTTGAGGAGATACCGCTCACGATGGGTCGCACATACTACCGGTCACAAAGAGATACAAATGCAGGAGGATTTGTCATATGATGAGGGCAGAAAGTAATGTAGCTCAGAGGTGAAAGCTTGATTCTTGGGGCAAAGCAAATGCAGTTAGTGAAAGTGCTCCCGGCAACACCATGGCGAGGAAGAAGCAGGGCGAAGCAACTATGAAGCTCAGTATCACCAACTTTTGCTACAGGTAAAATTTCGGGGACGAATTTCTTTAAGTGGGGAGGATTGTAATACCCCAAAATATGCCATAACGGTTTATAACATGTTTAGAATCATTTGCATTAGGTATAATTTAATTTTAAGTAATTATAATTTGCTAAGTGAGAAAATTTCGAAAACCTGGAATTTATACAAGATACAAGGGTATATTAGTAAAAATTTTCAAAAAGTATATGAAAGGCATAATATGATAAGGGGATATGCCATTATAGAAATAAGAAAATTGGGTTGCAAATAGAAGAGAAATTATAAGGACTGAGTAAAAGGAAAATTTAAAAATATAAAAGGGGATAAAGACCAAATTTGGTCTCACATTCCTAGGGAGTTCACGTTTTAAGGAGCAAATAAGAGAAAATAAGAGAAGAAGAGGAAGAAGAAGGAAGAGAAGAAAAAAAAAAGGTAAGGAAGTCTAGTTTCATTTTTTTTTTTGTATGGATTCTTGTATGGATTTTTGTCTTGGTGTATGGAATTTATGGGATCTTTGGTTTTTATATGGAATATGTTTATTTTCCTTTGTTGTCCTAACTTTGTTTAGATCTTGAAAATGTTGGGAATGGAAAAGGTTAACAAGAATTTTAATTGATTGGCTTAGTATTGGTATTTTTTTTTCATTTATTTTGGTATTTCTTGTTTATTTTCCTGATCAATTATTTGTTTGTTTCTTTTCCCTAAAGATGCTAATAGCCAATTGTAACCGTTGAGAGCTGCGTAATTCTCTCACTGGTTATGCCAAATACGGGAGGCCCCGAATCCTCACTCACGGGGTTTAGGATATTGCTAGGGTAATGACCTTTGCGGGATTCGGTTTCCATGTAATGACGGAAAAAAAATGGAAGACATGCTTTTGTTCCTTATTCGATGCTTCCTAGGTCTCTTGCCCACGAGAACTAAGCCTTTGTAAAAGGCCCTTCGCAGTTATGACCATGAGAAACTTGGAAGTGGTTCCATATATGAATTAATGTGGACTTGAACATTCGGTTAATTTGTTTAGTGACTTTGACAAATGAGGGCTGAATTTGAATAATGGGTACAATTTGAGTGTTGATTGTGAAGGAAATGCAGCCAGGAGAAATTTTATTGATTTAAATTTGAATGTGAATGGTAAATTCGATGAAAGTTCAAAGATGGGTGATTTGGGTTGGTTGGTTGATTTTAATCCTCAATTGAGGAATATTTGTATTAAGGAAATATTTGGGTTTTAGGGGAGATGCTGTCAAAATTTCTTCAAAACCCATGTTTTTGTTTTGGCCATAACTTGGTCATCACTCATCGAATTGAGTGATTCAAATTTGGATAAACTAGACTCATAGGAGAACATATCTCCTTGAAATAGGTATATCCAAATTCCGAACCCTTTAGGCTCAGAAATTAATCCAAAGTGTAGCAGCACGCATGGTGTGTAGCAGCCCGGGTGGCACTGTTCCTCCGAGCAGATTTTCTGGTTGTGTCTCCAACAGGACAGCCTGCGGCTTCATCGTCAAAGTCCGTTTTGGTGTTCTTAGGACTCTATGGAAAGCCCTTTGAGTCTAGAATCCACCCATATATAGCAATGCAACAGACCAAGATTTATGTCCGAAAATGACAGAAAACAGTAGGCGCTGCTGGTTCGGCGCACGGATTTTCTGGTTGTGTCCTCAGCCACCCGGACGGCCATAGCTAACCGTCTGAAGTCCTTTTTGGGTGTTCTTGGACTCTATGGAAAGCCCTTTGAGTCTCGAATCCACCCATATATAGCTTGATACCATATTGAGTTTATACTACATCCGAAAATGACTAAAAACAGTGGCTGCTGCTGCTGCTGCAAATGCTGCAAGTTGCTGATTTTCTTCATGGCTTGCAACTTGCATAACTCCTTCGTTAGGATTCCGTTATGGGAATTCTTGGACTCTATGGAAAGCCCTTTGAGTCCCGAATCCACCCATATATAGCTTGATACCACATTGAGTTTATACTACATCCGAAAATGACTAAAAATAGTGGTTGCTGCTGCTGCAAATGCTGCAAGTTGCTGATTTTCTTCATGGCTTGCAACTTGCATAACTCCTTCGTTAGGATTCCGTTATGGGAATTCTTGGACTCTATAGAAAGCTCATTGAGTATAAAATCTAGTCATATGCTATTTAATGGCATTTGGTGTCAGTTTCGTTCTAAACATTTGATTATAGTACCAAGCATACTAATCGCTTGGCTACGGATTATAAGCATACATGAATTTAATATCCGAATGATAGAAATAGCAATATCACGTAGAGTTGATATGTAAGAAATATGAGAATAGTGATATGAAGCTGCAAATGAGAACAAATTCAGATTAAATTCCATCCTTAGAAATATCTTTGCGATTAGAATAACAATAATTATTCGGGAATATGAGATATGTCTCTTGAAAATGGAATAAAACCTTTGGATTATGCGCAGAACTGGTAGAGGATGAATTCGGGCGTACCTATTAGGGAAAAACAAATTACATGACATCACTTGATCGGTTGGCCAGTTTGGGTCATAGCAGCGCCTTCGAGGGCCCTTATAGTAGGTCGTTGTCTCGTCTGATGATCGCAGCTATGGGCCCTTATAGATGGTCATTGTCTTAAATCTGATAGCAGCCTTAGATATAGTTTCCTTATTCCTTCCTGAGTTTATGCGAGGCATGAAACATAAAAAACAAAGGGCCACAGAAGTATATGCAAAATGGTCGAACATGATAAAAGTGCGACGCGATGTGAGGAAGCATAGCATTGCACATGTGATGATATGTGATGACAAGTACATGTTGTGAGAACCCGGAAGAAAATGTAGCTTGACTGAAATGAAACATGATATGATAAGAAGTATAAGATTGCATAAGCATGTGTAAATTATATTTATGGAACATATATAAGCATGTGTATACTTGACAAGTATAGAATATGACATAAGTATATGATATTTTATATGTATATGTAAATGTGTAAAAAGTGAGATGACTCTTATTAGTAGGTTGTCCACGAGTTATTCCCACTAAGCGTAAAAAAACAGCATGGGTTTTCATCGGAGTGTAGGTACGGAGTAGAGCGAGAGGACAAGACAATTCGCATCGATCTCAGGAGTCAACACATCATTAGGTGCTCACTTGAAGACTTTTTGGTCCATTTTGTATATGTAATATCCTTTTGTTGTTTGTAAACAAATGAAGCAATGTAAATGTTGAACACTTTCATGTATAAATTTTGTAATCCGCTGCTACAGGATATAGTACAAGATAAGTGTTTAACATTTTATGATTGAACAAGCTTATAGGCTATAAGTTAAAAATAAAAAAATAAAATAAAAATGATGACACCCTCGCTTGACACTAAGTGCTGGGTTGGGGGCGTCTCAGGTAAGTTACGAGCTCTTTTAAGAACGCTGTTAAATACCTCAGACATGTTCATATTTATTATCACATATCTTCGACCTCCATCATGTAAAAGTCCCCATATCTCAAGAGGGATCGCATATAACCATTGTTGTGCTTCCGAATTAATTCTCCCAATTTAGCCATAATACTGTTAGTTTGTGTTAGTAATAGTCATAGTGATCCATACCATATTCTTTAAGACTCTACTCTTTGAAGCGAGATATGCAGGTGAGATGACGTATGCAAATCTGTGATAGGCCGAGATGATGCATCGACCAAGATGATGATAACTAACGCTGCCTTAATGCACGGATGTATGTGAGGATTATAACCGCAAATTCTTGTCTATTGAGGTTACTCTGTTTCGATACATGCAAGAACCATCGCCAACTTCTCGATATTCTCAGCACGTAATAGAAAATGCTAATGGAAACAACTGATTATTTCCATCACACCCCATAACAATCTTTAACGTGCCTTTATACTTCCCATAAAAATGTGTACCATCAATACTTAGTACGAGACGATAATGTTCAAACCCTTAAAATAGATTAAGCAGATAGGCCCCAGAACCACAGTTGAAATATCTCAGTGTTTGGCATATTACTATCAAATGTTTTCCAAATTACAACACATCCAGAATTTGCTTGCTCGAAGGCCAAGAACAAACGTGTCAGCTCTGTATATGATTGAGAAAAGTCACTAAATAAGTGTCTAAGTGCCTTATGCTTTCCATCCAACACCTTTTTATATGAGAATTCCCTTATCTCATTTCTCAAAAGCCACATTTGGATTGAATAGCAGCTCTGAGACAGAGTGGGTGTCTTGTAATAATTGCCTTGATGAGCTATACCCCGAGTTTGAGTCAGAATTGATGATGGTCGTTAACTTGAAGTTGACACAAGTATGCGGCGCACATTTATTGATAAATAAAGCAGTATCTTTCACAAACATGACACGAAGCTTCCATGGACATTAACATTCCTCGGCTTTCTTACATCTTAAAACTAGCAATTTTTTTGAGGATGCAACAACCACAAACTCTTGGTGTGCTTTATTTGAGTAAATCTTTGCAACCTCTTGCAAAGAATATTTGGAATTAAAAACTTGGCCAGCTACAAATTCTCCACTTGAGTATCTGGTAGTATGCTTCACCCATGGAGTCCAATCACTTGACATAGCATTACCAAAGTTTTCAACATGTTCAAATTGAGGTGATGGTGGTAAGTGATAATGAACAAGGGATGACTCATCTGGTTCCTCAGCATCTGGGTTATTTGATACATCATAAGATGTTGCATGCATAGAGACATATATCCCTTGCTCATTCTCCAAAACTTGGTTGAAAGTATGGAAGGATGATACATGTCCATCAGCTTAAACATCTAAGTCTCCATTAGATTCATCATGACATCTTCACCAGATTATCATTGACTGTAACTAGCATCTTGTGTCTTTCATCATCTCCATATACTTCCATCTCGATGTGCGGTGCTAGACCACTACTAGGCCCACAACTATAGTCAAATTCTACAACATTATCATTTTCTCGAAAGAATAAATCTGTATAGGCACCCACAAATTGATTCACTTGTGGCTTGACTTGGACGACCTGAATATACAATTCAATTTCCTCCATGCCATTTGTGTTAACCAAGTTCAACATTCGGTTCACACTACTGTCATCCCATATAGGAAAATGTTGGAACCTATTTCCACTTTTTAGGGGATACTTACAATTGAGGACTAATTTGAACCTTTGTTTGTCAATGATTGTCCTTGAGTATATATATCACCCAATTGTTCAAACGGGCAATCAATAGGTACATCCAAAGGCACAATGACAGTTTTGTTCCCAACATATTTGACATATGTTTCAGCCCTCGGTATATTTCCATTGTATTAACATATCACAGGAATAATGGAAACATACATAATTGACCTATACAAAATGGTCCCAATAAGTTAAATAATATGAGAGATCATTATCCTTATCATTTAAACTACATTCATGGATGCAAAGTCAATATGGGAGGGCATACAGTAGAGATAAAAATACAGTAACAAATGATTAATTGATTGAATCACTTAGTAGGGCCTTGTAAAATGGTCCCACGGCCATTGAAATGTTATATATACTTGGAGATTGGGCCAATCATGTGGGTTTGTGGTAAAGGTAAAAAAAACATTCAATCTATTAGCTGAGATTATTGGTCAATCGTTTATAGATTTTGCTCAATAGTAAAATGGTCCCATGGCCATTAACATGTTTGATCAACTGTTTAAGGATAAACAAGTAGGTCTTTTAGGAATATCCAAAAACTTTTCAAAAAAACACTCCAATTTTTTTTTTTTTTTGAACTTTTAAAAGTGCTTTTGAAAATATTACCATATGCCTTTTTTTTTGTCTTAAAAACACTTAAAAGTGTTTTTAGGTCTAGAAAAAAATTCTGAAGCTCTTGTGGCCCATTTAAATCTAATCGTTTCATTAACCATTAAATCATATTACAATAATTATTTATAGTGCAAAATCATAAAGGTTAAATCTAGAAAATCCAAAACCTTTAGATTTAATATTTTATAATCGTAAATATAATTATTTTTATTTTTATAAATATAAATATTTATATATTTTATTCATGCATTCAAATTTCAATAAATATTTTTTTAAATTTTTGTATAATCATAAAATAGTTTATTTCAGGTTTTATTAATATAAATTTTTTACAAATATAAATTTTATTATTTATTTATATATTTTTAATAAAATATTTTATTTGGCTAAGATATCCTATTTTAATTATATAAAAGCTTTTTTATACCTATGCGACATGTTACAAAAAATACATGTAGAATCACTTTTTCGGATTCTTATAAAAACATTTTTGATAGAAACGCTACCAAATTAAACGTTTGGGCTAAAAATGTTCTTACAAGAAACAATGTCCAACTTGTCCTTATTTTTAATATAATTAATTATTTTTTAGAAATAAGTAAATATGAGAATGGGGCACCACCGAACATATAAGCGAGATTATTGGTGTCTCTCCTAACTTAACCCAAGGTCTCGAGTTTGAGCATTGGGAATGCGGTTGTGTTCTATCGTATAGTCATTACCATCCTTGTGGTCCATCTGAGCATATGAGGATTAATGTGAAGCGCCTTCCTTCCCTTGTCAAAAGCAACTAAGATTGCCTTGTCTATTTCTAACCGCTGATGATTACAATTCATGGAATCATTCAACACCTCTCATTCATTCTCCTTATCTTCATCCAATTATATCAAAACTTTGAATTGAGAGACTTATGATGTTCTTTAAGAATTTTCCAAAAAACACATTTTCTTTAAAGTTTATTAATCATTTAAAAAATATAATTATATATATTGATAACTAAACAGTTTAGTACAATATAGTAAATTGCACCTATCGAGACTTAAATTCGAGACTCCTTCTCTCCCTATATATATATCAACTTATCTTTTAAAGGCATGAATAAATGTGTTAGGGTCTGATCAGTTCTTGTTTGGCTTTTGTTTTTTAAAACTGTTATTTATTCTCAAAAACAAAGATAACAAGAAAAACAGAGAGAACACGTTTGGTTCCATTTTTTTAAAAAACACTAAGAACAATATAAGTTTTCAAAAACAAAAACCAAATAGGCCTTTGGTGTTTTTTGAAAACTGTTATTGTTCTTTAAATTTATTGTTTTTTGTACTCCTCATAATTTTCATAACAATAAAAAGAAAAGGGAATCACATGTTTTTCAAACCAAAAAGGAAAAATAACTAAAAGTGTTCTCCTTGTTTTTCAGAACAAAAAACAATTTTCAAAACTATATCAAACAAGACACTTAACTTCATTTTTAGAATTAATTCTTGTCAACTACTTTTCAAAGATGATACATTTTAGGAGTTTTGACCAAAAATAGTGCTTTTTGAATACAAAAATATCAATCAAATACATATTTGAAAAACAAATACCCAAATTAATGCATAAAACTATACTTGGTAACTACGAAATATGAAATTGCAGATGCTTAAAACCAAAAAATCAATACCCAAGAATAAAATAAAGAAACACACCACATAAAACCTTTAATTTATGCTCATTTTCTACTCACATAAGACCTTATGATCAATATCCAAAGGGGACAAAATTCCAAACCGGACAACCCAGAAATTAAAAAAATAAATGTGACCTTCCTAAAAACTGTAACTTAAAAAACAGTTACCAAACAAGGTCTTAGCTTCTATATGTTTGTTTCTCAACAAAATACACATTTAATCACCACATTATCAACAAAACACACTACACCAACAAAAGATTATCACCGCGAATTAAAATGAGAACTGAACTCAAAGATTTATCGCCACATTATCAATAAAACACACCAACAAAAGCAACAATGTAAGAAATTTTTAACCAAAAACAATCCAATGTAGGAGGGTTACCTACTGTAGAGTCAAATGGACTACTATAAGAGAAAATATGGAGCAAAAATCACTTGATTTCCAAGCCCTAATTGGTCGCCGACAGAGAAGTAGGTGAAGAACAGGAGAGAAATTGGAGAAATGGGGGAGAAAGAAGGGGTCTGCACATATAATATATGTGATAATGTCGTTGTTTCACCAACAGAGGCAATTGAATTTTAAAAAAAAATGATGAAGCCACTATTTAGGACAGTGGCATCATCCTAGTCATCGCTTTTATGGCCCAAACGCATTAGATTGGGCAATAGTTTGAATTTCAAACTATTTTTGTGAGTTTTTTTTTTTTTTTTTGAAAAATGGTATTTTAATCCAAAACTCCAAGGAAGAACTAGGTTCGAGTCTCCATAAGTACAGAATCCTTGTAATACCAAGTGAATAGACGCCAAAAGAAAGAAAAAAACATCACATACCTAATGCTATCCATTGTTTACAAAATATACTACTACCTTCAAGTGATTGATCTCCTCAATTTTCTTAGGACATTGTTCTTGAGAAAAAAAAGTACTCCATGCTTAAAGGGTGACAAATCTTTTTTTTTTTTTTTTTGAGTCGTGCATCACGTAATAATCCAAAAGTTTACTAAATTTAGGTGACCTAAAATAATACAATCTTCATTTTCTTGCAATCACGAAGGACTTTAATCCCAATAACATATCAGGTTTTGATTG
Organism: Tetrastigma voinierianum; assembly: GCA_016808115.1. Lineage (NCBI taxonomy): Eukaryota > Viridiplantae > Streptophyta > Magnoliopsida > Vitales > Vitaceae > Tetrastigma > Tetrastigma voinierianum. The sequence continues at coordinate 369,983 of JAEQBH010002522.1, forward strand.
AGAACAATAAACTGACATCATCCCCGATGAGTATTTTTACATTTTCATCAAATGAGATTCAATGTCAACGCATTAAAATCACAAGTTTGAGCTTTTTTAATGTCCAAATTTAATATTTGTTTTATATTCAAAGCCATTATTTTTCATTGTTAAATTAAAAATGCCTAGGATAAATATAAGCACTCCATAAGATTCAAAGTCAAGAAATAACAGCTAACTTCCTTTGTTGGAGGATGTAACACCATGTCATTTTTTTTCTAATGCCATTATGTATGTTTATTAAATGTGATTTTTTTTCCTTGGAGGAAGCTTACAAAAATTGTTTGGGAAATATTTCAAAAAGAGATTTTCAATTACGTGTGTCATAAATTCTACCATATAATGATTAGTATGTTAGAAACCAGCACACCTAGTAAACATCTAATAACTCAATATTAAATTATGACATTAATCCAAAATAGCATCTTGAAACTTATCATTCTAATAATTTAACAACTATAACGAAGAAAAGCTATCAAACTTTGAAATTTGAAACTTCAACAAAAAGTTATTTGAAAACCTTAGCCTCATATTCTCTCAATTTTTTCTCTACTAGTATCCTTTTCTTAAAACAATGAGGGATGTTTTTTGGCCATCTTTAGCCTAAAATCACTTTTTTATACCTATTTTCATTATCTTCTTCCTCAATAAAATAGTTATTCCACAAGATTTGGGTTTTCATTTATTTTTTTCATATTTTAGTCGTCGTCGTCTTGGTGTGTTTGTTGTCATCATGGTGTGGCATTTATTTGTGAACGATTTAGACGAACAAAGTATATCTGATCAACAACGATAAATCAATGGTCATCAATATACTGTATAACTAAAATCATAGGTATTCTAGTCCCAAAAATAATATCAAATATATAGGTTCAACTATCAAATGTATAGGTTTTGAACTTATTCATTATATTATTAAACTAGATGTTGTTTCTTCATCTATGATTTTAAGGATTTTGATTCTATATTTCTATTGATATAATCAATAAAATTATTTTTCTCTTAAGAAAACGACTACAAAAAAAGAAAAAAGCACCTTATCCTATATTTTGGATAGATCATAAAACAAGTTGCATTTATATTTAAAAGGAACAAAATAAATTAGAAAGCTCGCCCTACTCATTTTTTTGGATATCGGTGAGGTTCGAAGCGATATCGGCTATCGATAATCGGTTGATCGAAATTTTGAGAAAATGTCGATAATATCAGCGATATATCGATTAAAGACTAAAATATCATGGAAATGTCAGGTTTGTGACACACACACGCGTGAAGGAGGAAGCAGTTAAATTTTCGGGAAAATATCACCGATATATCGGAGATATATAGAAATATATTGAGATATATCCAAAGACATCCAACTGTTGAGATCTTCCTGCAGATGATCTAATAGCCTAAATTGCACCCGTGTTTTGAAAATTTTCCAACGGCTATTTTGACTTATCCAAGGGCAAGATTTGAATTTGCTTTGATTCGACGGCCCACCCAGATTTCACCCAAATTTTGAACGCTCTCCAACAGTCAAATTTGCGATCCAACAATCAGATTTTAAATCCTAACTTGATCCAACGGTTATGAATTGATCTCAACGGTTTAAAGAAGATCTAACCATCAGATTTGCATCAAAATTAAATCCAACGGCTATAATTAAATTACAAAGATTGTGGGTACAAATCAAGACATTTATGCATGGCATGTTTGATCCTATAATCAATATTATCGGAACATAATGTCCTAGTATGAGTATTGTCTTCACTAAGATGAGATCTCTTCATCAATTGTTGCAATGGAGCCACATCGATATTCATTTTGGTTTTAAAAGCTCATTGCAATGTAATCTCAATGTGTATATTTGATTATTAATGTCATTTTTACAAAGAATTTCCATGAATTTCAAAGTATTTTTATTAATTTCCGATATATCGATACTCATGTAAAAATATTCACCGATATATCTCTGAATATATCCGTAAAATCCAAGTACCGATATATCCATCGAAACCGATATTTCCAACCTTGATTGTAATGTAGGTGTAGTGAATTGGTTGTATTTTGGATAGGTGTAATTGGTTGTAATTTGGATGAAATGGTTGTAATGCAGGTGTAATGAATTGGTTGTATTTTGAATATGTTAGTTTGGTTGTAATTTAGGCCTTATATGTAATTTGAAATTACCATTTTTTAGCAAAATTCCAATGCCGCAGTCACTTACTGCGGCATTACAAATTTTTAAAAACGATAATGTCGTAGTCAATGATTGCAGCATTGTAATTTTTTTTTTTTAAACTATAATGCCATAGTCAGTGATTGCGATATTAATTTAAAAAAATTATATTGCCGTAGTCAATGATTATGGTATTACTGATGTGTACGCCGACGTGGCTAGGACACATTAGTTTGAGCATTATTTTCATTTCAAATTTATTTAAATAATTTTTTTTAAACTAATCTAAATATGTCCAAAACTCAAATTTTGCACCCTCACATTTGACCGAGTTCTACGTGAAATCCAATACGGGGATGTTGCTAGAGTCTTAGGAATAAGGATCCCCCTTGAGAAATCTGATCATGGTTTCAAGTGCTATGAAAACTTATACTAGAGGGCAGCCACAGTTCTGTGGTTTTGTAGGCAGCGATGTTTTCGCTGATGTAGTTATACGCTGCAATGTGTACCCCCCTATGCACATAAGGTTGAGCGGAGGGATGAGTTCCTCAAAGCCCTCTATTGCATCCATAGATATATATATATATATATATAGTCCTGCCCTTCCAGGTTGTTTATGGGCAGCCTTGTTTACATTTGAGTGTAGAGAGCGAGGAGAAGGTAATGATCGGACAAAGTGTGTGACGAAGGCTAATGTCATTGCTTTTTTTACTTAACGCTAAATATAACTTTTTTTGAGCTTAATATTGAATAGTATTTAAGAACAATAAATATTAAGTTATTTGTTTTTTAACATTGAATAGTGAGTGATGATTAACTTAAGTACAGATTTGCTTCGTCCTCTCGCCTCGCCTTTAATGGACGAAGCTGATGAATCAGAATCGGGTTTTAACGGGTTTCGTTTATTTTTCTCAACCGAAACAAGCTCTGCATTGTTATTCCCTTCTCGATTATATTTAAAATTATTTTATTTTATACTTTAATATAAATAATTATTATTATTATAATGTTTTTTAATAAATAATTTATAAAAGATCGTAATTTTTTTATTTTATAAATATATTAATTTTAATATAATAAAATTAAAATAAATTCAATTAAAATTAAAAATAAAAAACAACAATCAAAGATACCCTTCCGGTAGAAAAAGCAAATATTTTAATTTTTCTATTCGAATTTTTTAGAAATTTCAATAATAAGTGCGAATAATTTAAAAGACAAACAAATAACGCTAAAAGCCTAATTAGTCAAAGAAAAAGTCAAAAACAAACAACCTCGAGTTTAGAGGTTCGGCATGAGCAAAGCCTCTCGTTGTGGATTATTTTATGGGATTGTTTGGTACCAATTTTGCTGTGATCATTGACATCAGACTTCACAAACAATTGATAATTTTGTCGGTTTCTCTATCTCGAGCTTGAGGATGCTTTGTTGAGGATGTAACTGGTATTGATAGTCCTCCTTGTTCTTCACTTAGCCTTTTCCATTTGGATCTTGATAAACACAACATGCACTGCCTAGATCCCTTGCATACGTGCATTGAACCCTTTTCCTGGGTGAACCTCATCCCGGTAAGTGTTTGAGACCTTTAAAAGAGATGCCAATGTGCCCCACCTAAAATAAAGAAAGAGAAAAAGAGGAAAACAACAAAAATCAGAAAAATAAAAATAAAAATGAAGGAAGTATATAATAAATAAGTGAGTTGATTCAATTGAAATCCCGAGCACCATGTTAAAGAATTGAAATGCCTATAATCTAAGTCAATTCATTGGGAGTCACTGATTTCACAACTCGTACATTAGATAAAAAGATGAATTGATTTCACATGTCGATGCCTTGTTATTTAGGTGGCTGGGGTTCAAAGTAAATCCGCGAACGCACGCCTAATGCTCTTAACTAACTAGTGGGAGTCATCGATTTAATCTCCATTACATGCTGCCACTTGCTATATCTTAGGAGCACACCTACACCCACACCTTAAGCAAGTATTAATAAAATAAAGGTGGACCTGTTGTAGCTATCATCACTTCCTTTGGTAAGTATAACTTGGTTGGGGAGTATTTGGTCCTATATTTATGCCAGCAAGCTAGTCAAATTAACACCAAGATCCCTGTGAAAAAACTTATTGAAAACTTGGGGACATGATCACCTTGTCCATCCTAACTTTAGGAACCTCGCTCATTAGAGATAGCAAATTAGTGAAACCGAATAGTGAGGAAATATATTTAAAGATTTCTTTTTCAATTATTCTTTGTTAATTTTGGCACCTCTATAATTCTTCCTTTTTTTCTTTGCTTTAATTAGGATTGAGTCAGTTTGTTTCTTTTAATATATTTTCCAGGTTTTAACTTTGTATCAATTCATTTTGCTTATCCTAAGGGACTAGCAATAAGTTGGTTGGAGGGTTATGATAATGACTCAAAAAGTACATTTTCAAGCATTTAATACTCATGATTTTCACTTTTTTTTTGTAGTCAATGCACCAAATTACCCAATTCAGTGTATTGTTAGCCTCTACTCGTATTACTGATGTTTTGTTTGAGTTTGTTGCATTTTCAGGCATTTTTAGGTATTTTTCGACTCTTGGAGGACACGAGGATGAGCAATGGAGTTACCTTAGGTGCTTGAGCAGGTTACAAAGATTCTTGCTCACGATTTTCAGGAAATTATAACGACTCGAAAATTACATTTTCAAGCACTTAGAACTCACTATTTTTACGCTTTTTTGTGTACTTATTGCACCAAATAACTCAATTTAGTGCATTGTTAGCCCCTACTCATATTATTGATGTTTTGTTTGAGTTTGTTGTATTTTCAGGCCTTTATAGATACTTTTTCAACTTTAAAACATATGGATTAAGTTTTACTTATTGAAAATCTTTAGTGCATGAGTAACAGCAAAGACTGCAAAGAATAAGTAAGAACTCAGCAGCCTGGATGCAGCCAGAGAAGAGTCTGAAATGCACACTCTGCTCACACCAAAGCAGGAGGAACAAACCTGGGTCCCAAAAATAAACAATCTCAGTGAGATCTGGGCTGGTACACTCATTTAGTGCCATGTTTGACCTCCCATCCACTCCCCATTACTCCCCAAAGCACTGGGAACAGAGCATCAACACTGGTTGAGAGTTAAGATTCACCTAAAAGATCCCACAGACAGTCTCAAGCAGCTGATCTTCCAATCTCTGAGCATGTAAGATAGAGTCAGATCTATCACACTCCACAGCACAAAGCAAAGGAGCACTGGCACGTTATATGCCATACTAGTGCTCTTTGCCGCTTTAGACTCAACACAGAACGACATCAGTTCCCGCCACCATATTGTCTCAGTTGCTTCCCATGAACCTTGAAGCTACAGCTTTCTCCTTGTCATGCACAAAACCTGTTTTTAAGAGCACAAGATTAGGCTTTACATTTTCGCTGTCAGCTCCACCCTGGCTGAGAGAACATACACACTGGTTTACATGCAAGAATAATCTGTTGAACATAAATGGGCAGAAATCTTGTTAAAGACATTCATATTTTTGTAGGATCAGCCTTAATGTTGCAGTAGCTACAGTGCTGGCAGATAGTTTCTTTGCATAAAGTCAAGGTGCAAAAGCAAGAATGACTTATGCAAATATTATAAGGTCATAGTGAAAGCGGATGAGAGGAGTGCTTCTCTGTAAAAGGTCACAAAGATGTTAGTGCTTAGAGATCAAGAAGTTTCAGAAGATTTTCAAGATCAGAATTCCAAGGTTTTGAGCCTGTGAGATTCTTTTATAATATTGTTCTAGCCCACATCGATAAGACTCACAATGGTCTCATACCCATTTCACTAACAGTATGCCCTTTCTCATTCCAGAATCGGATATGTTTAGCTGGGCCCACATTAAAAAACCCTCTGATCTTAGCAGCTGATTTTTATCTTTAGTTCTAATTTATATTCTTTATATCAAAGATGACTTGGCAAATTCCATACTCACATCTTCTAAACAAAAAAGCAAAGAATAATCCATGGAGCCAACTTACTGGTATGACACTACCAAATATAATCATTTACTTTGAAGATTTATTTAGTAAGGGTAATGACACATCTCAACAGCAGGGTTTCTTTGAGCTCCTTTGAAGAGATGAGCTGATACGGGCTGGATTGAGCCAGCCCACTGTTCAGCACAGCTGAAGGTCAGGTCATATCTTGTTTCAACCTATCTCAAAAAAGCAAAGCACACAGGCGGCTCACAGGTGCCTCAGCTCTCATATGGCACCAGTTTTGCGTACAGCCTGAGTGCACACAGTTCTGCTCAGGAGTCATGAATAGGTGTTAAACCAAAGATAAGCTGTGCAATGAATTAGTGGCCTCAATATTAAATCATGACATAAAAAACCTCCTTATCAAATAATGACTTACACTTTGATCAAAGAAAATAATTTGTCACACTATAATCTAAGAAAAGTTATCAACTTAGAAATTAAATTTCTGTTATTTGAGCCATTAAGTTGTTTTGTAAACTGTACTTGTATTTTTTTTTCGTTCTTTCATAACTTTTCTTTGAGTGCCAAGATGATTTTTTTACACATTCCAGCTATTTCAGATTTTTCTCCATCGTTCTTTCTACCAAAGTGATTTATTTCATGTACCAGTTTTTATTTAAGTCATGCTTGTTTAGTTAGCTTTTGCAACATGTTTGTTCATATCATCACGGATGTTTACTAAAAGAGACTAGAGCAGCAATGTCCGGTCCAGAAGGACAACAAACAATGATCACTAATAGCTGTGATGAAATCATGTAGTTTCAATCAGAAGTAATACATCACATCTGTTATCAAACGATCACACAGTCTTCAACTGAGTGTTACTATCATCTGAGATTTTAGGTTTAACTTGGTGAGTTTTATCATGTTTTAGTTATTAATCTCACAAAATGGCTGGCCAGGTTTGCAAGTGGAGCAAAAGGCCAATTAGAAAAGCCCAGTTCCTGTCTATATTTGAGAGAGTTTTGATAATCATAAAATGGGCCTGATTTGAGCAAATAAGAATACATCCACATCACATCCATATGAGGTTAATATTGGATTGTAATGGCCTTGAAACCATCGCTTAAAAACAAAGAAAAACTTAGTAAAAGCTTTTAGAGAGTTCCCACTTATCACCTTTTCTTGGTGGACGTCATTTATTAACCTCACACTTTCTCACTCATTTTTATAAAAAGGCCAGCAGCCAAATAAGATTTTCCACGGTTTGGCCTTGTTACTTATTATATCAAACCCATCGTTGTTCGGCGGCGTCCTGTAAATTGGTCAAGTCAGCATCCTGAACTACATCCCCAAATTGATGCTTTCGTTGAAGCCACTGCTGTATTTCTCTAAAAGATCGGATTTGTACTCAGAAGGCATAGATTCTCACCTTTAGCAAAAGATCAGTTAGTCTAGCTGGGTCTGCACACAGCACTTTTGCTTCAGCTAGATTTCAATATTTCTTTACTGACACTGCTCCTCACTGTTATTTGGTTTCCAAGAGCACTAAACTGTGGAGCCCAGCTACTGATCCTCAAACGGCTTCACTGGACTACAGTTTACTTCAGGCAGCCTGAAGAGGTTTGAGCTGAATCCAGAGACAAAGCACTTTGAGGGAGAAAAACTTTACAAACACTCACACAAAAACCGGTGCCAGCTTAGCTCTGCCGGGGTAGGTTCATCGGTCACACAGGGCAGGGTCCCATGGCCAAGTGGCCAATCCTCAAACCATATTTGGTAGAGCGTCCCACAGCCTCATGCAATACAGGTCCATGTTAGATAGCTCCTATAAGCCCCCAGCCTTTAGAACAGGCTGACAATATATGGCTGGAATGTCAACTCTGATTTCACACGATCAGGTATCCATGGCTAGGTCAACATGTGACCCATGAGCCATAGAGTGTCTATACTTAGTAATTGGTTGATCAAAGGTCACGCACCACAAGATCTTGTCCTGGAGGCTCATGTGGCCTGGTCTTACTATCACTCCCAGATTAAGAGTCCCAGACACCAAGTTGAAGTGGAGCCATATTGAGCGCCACGCTATTTTTCACAAAAACATGGTATTTTGAGTACTAGATTATACAGCTTTGAAGCTTGAGTCACAGATCAACAAGCCTTTCTCTCGAGCAAAGGCTGTTGTTGAAGGCAACACTCAAACCAAAAGACACTGAAATGGCACCCAACATAAGACATTAGTACTGGGGAGTCACATGTAAGGCCCAGTACACTTAACAGAATCCGGGAAGTGTCATCAGTCTGATAAAATATGTATATCACATCTTATAAGTACAGCTAAGTTACTGATTACCACAATTTTATACCCTTTGAGTGTTGAAGCCGTACCAATGTCCATCTAGTACAGCAACTGCCTCATAGTTACCTGATGTTCAGTTTACAATGTTTCCTTTAGCCCTTTCGGCTCGAGAGATACAAACATGATGAAACAATCTGAGGATGATCTGTGTGCAACAGAGCAAGTTACAAAAGATTCTTTCTAAGAATATGGATCAATTTCAGCAGGTTTAGTGGCAAATATGAAAAATGAGGTTCCAGCAATGGGTCTTTTGGAAGTTTAAACAAAGATGGAAGGAATTTCTCCCACAAACAGCCAGCTGATCTGTTGTCATGGATAAATGCCTCATCTTGAGGAAAGTAAATCCTGAGCAGTCCCAGCTTTTCCTTTTCATCCTGATTTCTATAGTACTCATGTGTGTGGCCTCACAGGCCTAAATGTCTTGAAGGCTTCTTTGCCTGAACGCATGCAACACTGTAATGAGTGAAAACCATCAAGAGGACAATGGTTCATGAGATAGATTTCTTGGGGGCTTGTACTGATTCATTGAGGAAACCAAACAACAACTCTGTGACTCCTTATGCTATAAAGTCAGCTTCTTCTTCTGCCTTTGCTGATTTGGCTGAGATTTGAGTACAGATATGTGATCTGTCCCTCCAACATGCCTTAGTGATCCTGGTCCGGGAAGTTATGAATGGGGAACCCAAATGTGAGTGCAATGAGGAAAATTGAGATCTTCACATGCCAGTTAGAGTCTGAACCAATGGGGCCCCAGTTAGATTTGGCTGATGGCCTCGGAGCAGCTCCCCAGGTTGAGGAAGGCCTGAGACCGTCTGTTAGAACCCACGGGTCAAACCTTATAATACGCCCAGGGTCATTTTAGTCATAAGAAAAGTATTGAGATAGACAGCCTTCCTCCCAGAAAGATTCAGGGGGTGTAGATATTAGGGTTTGAGAGATTAGGAGTTTTATGAGGTATTTTCTCCATATTGTAGGCATCCTAGGATTTTGTGGTTTTGTGATTTTTCCTAGTCATCACAATACTCTAATACTCCAATCTTGTACTCTAGGTTTTCAAAAATAGTAGAAAGATTCTCTCTCATTCGTAGATGTATACATATGTTGATTTCTTTATTTTTGTGTTCTTCAATTCATATTCTCATGCATCAAAGCTTCCACGATTCATAACAAATGGTATCAAAGCTTCATGTTAAAAATCTTTGGAAGAACAAAAGATTATAGAGCACGCAAGATAAAGATAAAAGGAATTTCAGTTCAATGTAGAGTCCATTGCTCTCTTATCAAGATGTGATAGAATTTGATCCAAGGTGGAGATCATTAGAATATGTCTCAAATTCCTATTTAATATTAATTCCTTTTCGTAAAGAATATTTTATAGGATAATTCCTAGTATATATTCTTTCATATTAGGTTCTATAGACCATAAATTAGGTCAATATCCAATGTCTAAATTATATGCATGAGTATTTACTTTAAAAAGTTATCTAATGTGTGATGTTAGATTTGAGAAATAGATTTTATAGGTATCTTATTGTGTAACACCTCTAATTAGACCCTAGTAGTTTTATTATAGTTTTATATAAGAAAAGTAAAATTTGTATTTTTCGAACTTAAGTGAAAAGCAGAGTGAAAAGGTGATGTTTTAAACACCAAAGAGTCATGTAAAATGGTAATTTTTCATATTAAGGACTTATGGGTCATAAAACAAGAAGATATGCTAGTGTAGGAATTGTAGATAATACATGCAAATAGAATGTTAAGGACCAAATAAAAAAATGGAAATTTATACAAATGGATGTCAAACATGGCCTGTCAAATTGGGATAAGGAATCAATCCTGTTCCTGAATGACAAGTTCTCATGTTGACTTTGATATTTTAATAGGTTACGATTTCGGGAGAGAGAAGAGTGATGTTATGCTTCTTCTTCATCTGTTTAACGACTAAATTGTCCAAGCAAGAAGGAAGGTAATAGAGTGTTTGCTTCCATGAAATCATATGAACCCATATGGTGATGGACACTGTATGGAAACTCATCACAAGCCATACTTATTTATGTTGTTAGGAAAAACCTAACTTCCATTATGAAAGTGTTTTTGGTTGGTTTTGTGGGCTCAGTGGTTTCGCTGGTTCAAGTCAAGTTTTCGAGTTGTTTTCTATGATGTGTTTCGTTTCGTTGAAATTTCGGGTGAAAGGCAATCCACTATTTCGCTGAATCAAAGAGGAGTAATGATACTCCAAAGCAGAGCATTCTGCATCAAAGTGTTTTCGGGTCCAGATAGGAGTACCCAGATCAAAGTTGAGCACCGGTAATCAAAGTTGTTATCGGGTTTAGATGATGGCGAGTACGCACAAAGTGGATTACCTAGATCAAAGTTGTTTAAGGTCCGTGAGGATGGTGAGTACTCAAGATCAAAGTGGAGTACCCCATCAAAGTTGTTTAAGGTCTGAGTACCGGTCCTTCCTTTATTTGCTAATGTGATTAAGAACAAAATAACAAGCTCGAAAACACATATAATTGTATGTCTCCGCTGAGACTGTGATAGTGAACAGAATAGCACACCCATCACATGACGACACTCTAGTATCAGGCAACACCTCTCGTTATGGAAGGCACGCCTCTGCTCAGCTGATGGCACTTCGCTTGCACAAGACTTCTATTACATGCAGATGTCTCTATTCAAGATCAGATCGCACTCCTTCGAGTACCTATTATGTTGTGTTCCTATCTTTCACTGTTACTAGTCTATACATGCAAACATTTATATGATAAGAATATACATAATGAACAATAAGAAAGAATAAGTAATCAGTTCTGCTCTGTTCTGTATCGTACCTATGGGTACCCTCTATACAAGATTTTGTTCTGAACGCCTACGGGAGATATGAAAACCCTGTTATAAGAATTATGCTATATGAAAACTCTGTGATAAGAATTATGTTATACGTGAACTCTAACTTATGCATTATGTTATATATATCCTGTAATTATGGACCACTTCAAGTGGTAATATCTGTTATCTGTTTCCCACTAAACTATAAGCTTAGCATGGGTGTTTCATCCGTGTAGGTGCTGAAGAGGACATTCGAGGGGAATCCCTCGCATACAATGCGCAAACACACAATGTGTGGTTCACTACGAGTTTCTGGAATGTAAATGTAAAATATTTTTGTAATAGTAGAGTTTGTGTAAGTACAAGTAAATGGGACTTAGGCATGTATATATAGGACATTTAAACCCCACTATGGTGGTTGTATTACAAGTTGTATTTCATTATGAAATGGGCCCACCAATGTTAGAAAAGCAAGTTAAGGAACCCCACTCCCGTGTGTCGCCCCCTCTCTTCGCCCAAGCGAGGTAGGGCGTGATAATGGGCATCTTAGGGTTTTGTAAATTTTTCTAGTCATCGTAATACTTTGATACTTCAATTGTAGGGTTTTCTGGTCCTGAATCATAGTCGGAACGTAGTGGAAAAAAAAAATTTAAACCTTAACGCAAGGATCCTCTTGGATTATCAAAGCCAAACAACCATGTCATAGGGTGTTTAGAAGATCATACCTTTTGGTCCATGATTCCTTCTTGAAGAAGATCAGACGAGGGCAGCCTCTTTGAGTGTAGATCCATAGCACACCATGTGTTCCAAGGATAGGAACACCTCTAATGATGATCCACACGAAGGTTGGAGAAGAAAACCTCAAAGGAGATGGGTAAGGCTTTGATCTACGTTGCTAGCCAAGATCAAACCTTTTGAGAGAAGGCTAGAGGAGAAGAGAGAAAACGTTTTGTCACTTCTTCACAATGTGAAAGACTGCTATTGCATTAGGGTCCAAATGTGTGGCTTAAATATAAGCCAAACACGTGGAGGAAAGGACCATAGTGCCCCTCATTAAAGAGGGGGTTGCATACATGCATCCCTATGCATATAGTGTGCATCCTAATGGGCTTTAGGCCCTAAATATGAGCCCAATGACCCATATGGTCATCCAAATGACCCTGGGATTCTCCTAATCCCTATACGGTCCAATCCCTAAGCATTCTTGTTCGATTCGGATCTCATCCAAATTACTATCTCTCAGCTTAGGTCCTATCCAAGACCATTTTGTTCCTTCTTCAAACCTTCTAAGTGTGTGACCCACAGTATCCACTATAGCCGGGTCGCTTGAATCAACCCTTTGATTCAAGCAAGTCAAGAGCGGTATCCAGCAACGCATCATGACCCCAATTAACTAAAAGAGTCAAGGGTTTGACTGCAAAACTTTTCATATGCAATATATTGTGTAATGCTATCCTTTCACTTCATACTAAACCCGACTTGGTTCGTAGAAAATATGGACTATGACCGTCTCCCACTTAGATGAACTTAGCCCATGGGCCATTCCACTCGAATCCATTACTCACAAAGCATGCCACTGGAGACTCTTCTTCAAGACATGTTTACTCTGCCCAGAGATTCCGAGTAATGATCTCTACAAGACGGGTCATGATATACTCCTTGCCAGAAAGCAGAGTCCTTTATCATACTCCAATTACCTTTGAATAATTGCCATACCTAATCATCACCCTACTAGCTACCTCTCTTGAGGCAATAAGGATCGAAGTCAAAGTATAGAATCAGTATTCAAGATACCATTAAGCACCTCAAGTCTAAAGATACTTGCACCATTGCTATGATGAGACTAGAATTGATGTTTGAATAGATAATTCATATGATGTCTCATAGAGGGTCTCCGATGAACTTAAATACTCTTAGCAAGCACCCACGTGTCTAGTCTAATCATCATGATGATCACAGTTTATAAGATCACACGTTTGATCAAATCAAGGAGTACAACATGTGCTAGTCTGTCCTGATCAACAATGTTCATTCTTGTCGATCCCATGACTAGAGATAGTTTAGATACTACATAATTTCACAAAATATGAATCTCATTATCATGATCGCAATCATGATTTCCTTTATGCTATGTAATTTATCAAGGACTTCATTAATTTGATTTAAGATTGCTATCAATTCATATATTAAATGAACATCAAAAAAATGAAGATGTGTTTATTATAAATGAATATAAGACATACAACAAGTGCTAAAGGTGATGGCCTTTAGAGCACTTCTCTAACATTAATCTTGTACTTTGGGTTATCAAGAATAGTGGAAAAATTCTTTCTCATCCGTGGATGTAAGCATGATTGACCGAATCACTTTAAAACCCTCGTGCATCTTTATGTTGATTTCTTTATCTTTGTGTTCTTGGATTCATATTCTCATGCATCAAAGCTTCTGTGATTCATAACAATATCTATCAAACTAAAATTTTAAATAATGCATCCTACGGATGCCAATCATCATATAAACATGTCAACTACCATATAATCAAGTATTCTTTGAAGATGATCGGTATGTGTAATGACACACCCAACATATATAATCTCTTTTTCTTTTGAAGATGATTGGAGTATGTGGTTGATTGTCGCTCAATGCATACACTTGGAATAGAATAATATCCTACTAACCATTCCTAAGGTAAAGCACATATCATGTTTAGTACATAACATCATACACTTGTCAATAAGGTTTAACTCAATGGTTAAAGTTTGAGCGGGACACAGGGAAGAAAGTTTTGGATTAAAATACTATTTTGCAAAATAAAATTACAAAAATAGTTTGTATATCAAACTATCGCTCTAATCTAGCTGCTAAGCAGCCACGTAGAGCATTTACTGTGGATTATGTCGTTGTTCCTCAATAGGACTCATTAATTTTTTTAAATTCAATTGTCGTTGTTAGTGAAAGCGGCTTCATCATTTTTTTTTTAAATTCAATTGCCGTTGTCCTGAACAACGAATTCATCTTATAAATATTTATTTAAAAATTATTATTATTATTTTTTACATCAACTTATTTAAAAATTATTGAAACAAGAATATTTAATATATTTGATAAATTACATCAACTAATGGGTTCAAAATACGTATTTGATAAATTGGGGTATTTTAAAATATATATATTTGGCTATTTATATTAAAATAATTTATTTATCAATACAAATTAGAACACAAGTTATTTATTAATTCAAATATATTTGTAAATATTTTTAAATTTTCACAACAAGGACATTCAAAGTAGCCTTAAATCTCAAATAAACCTGCCCATTTTATGCTAAAATATTTCTAAGTTTTATTTTTTATTTCACAAGTTGTGTCACGTCCCGATTTCCCGGTTAGACCCGATCGGCGGATCCGAACCGAGGTCGGGGTGCGAAACTATAAACTGGGACTCTTTACCTGCTTTATCAAACGTTGGTATATCCAAGTCTTATAATTATATCGACATATCATATACAAAAGTCCAAAATAAAACTACCATCGTAATGGTGTTTTACGTGTCACATACAAGATCGAGTCTCATTTACATATTCAAAACTATACATTTACATTCATCGACGAGCGCAGAACCTACAAGATGAACCCCTGCTCTGTGTCGCCCAAATAATGCGTAAGATCACCTGCTCTTCTGTACCTACACGGATTGAAAAAAACCCGTGCTGTTTTTACGCCTTAGTAGGAAACATAGGTAATATGCATATACACAGCTATAGCACGCCTTTATAACAATAACAGATATCGACCTAGATGCATTCATACACGGAACTTATACAATTACTTATGCTTCTAACAGACTTATGCTTATTCAGATCTCCCGTAGGAGCTACAGAGCTTATTCTTATTCAGAAATACCCATAGGTATTACGCATCGTAACGATACATTTGTTTTCATTTACCTATCATTCAAAGTTATTTTCATATAACTATGGGAATACTCTGCACTGCAAGATTTTAATAAATGAGTAAGACACAACACAATAAGTATCCGAAGATACTATACAAGATCATGCCATAGCACAGCAGAGGTCGGCACCGAACAGATGGTCAGAGACTTAATCAGAGTACCGGCATCGAATATGAGTGCTGAAGACCTAATCGGGGAGGCACTGGCACACAAGAGGGCGGAAGGCACGCCACCGTATATCACGATCGAACAGAGGCTTGGCAGACGCACCGGGGAGTACCAAGAACTGAACAGACGTGCCTCGCCCACGCCGGTGACAGAAGTGCTGTGGTCATTTAACATCAGTTCCCAGCATTCTATGATTATGTGTATTTCACCTTACCTTGATTACTGAGGCATGAACTCGCTTCCCATCAATCTCGCCGAGGCGAAGGTGCGCCGCCAAGGCGGCGAGGTACAGTACGGTACATTTTTCACTTACTTCTTTCTTATCTTAACCCTTGTTAATCATTTATTAGGTTTCTAATACTCTTAAAGTAATCTATAGCTTAATTATGCAAAAATATCAAAAACAAGGGTCAGGTGAACTAGTGTACCTAAGACTACTGTCAAAATGCATCAACTGGTGGAGGCGTACCGGTACCGCTTTGGGTGTACCAGTAACCGATTTGCCATCAAGATCATGGTACCTGGTACCACCCCAAAGGGGTACCTGCATCGGCCTCCCATTCGCCTGAAATGCGTGACCACCATTTTTCATGCACTTTTCTTCCATAATTTCTTTATATTCCATCCTTCATCAAAACCAATATGGAACTTCCCTCCAAACACTCCTACAAACACTTTCTGATCAGGGCCAAAGAACTGATTCATACCCAAGTTCACCCAACTCTACAAAACCTTGGAATCGTGGGAAGGATTCAATATCTAATTATTGTCAATTAGGGATTTTCAACCCAACTTCCCCCTTAAATCTAGAGTTATGAGGTATTCAAAGAAAACTCAGAAAAGGGAATCAAATTAATGTCCAATGAAAACCCTAGCAATCACACTAAGTAGTTTTTGGACAAAATCTACTATTTCATACTTAAATTCACACTCAACCCAAAGATCCATACACAATTCCATACCTTGCTTGATTTCTCTCTTTTTCCTTTCTCTTTCTTTCCTTCCTTCTTCCCCATGCAAGCTCCTTCTTATTTGAGACCAAAACAGAGTTATTTTTGGTCCCTCTCCTTTCTTATACCTAAAGTTTTTATTTGCCTTATACCCTCCATCTTCTACTTACCATTACAGTTATGTTATTTCCACTTTCGAATTTAATTTTATCAATTCTATATCTGATGTCTCCTTTTGGACAAATTACAATTTTGTCCTTAAGTCTGCACACTTCCTGTTTCTAAATTTCCATTTTTCACATTTAATTTACGAAAAATTCAAATGCCTACAAAATACCCTAAACATGTTGAAAATAACTAGGGTATATTTCGGGGTGTTACAATTCTCCCCCCCTTAAAATAAATTTCGTCCTCGAAATTACCTAAACTGAAGAGTTGAGGGTACTGTACCCTCATTGTTGCTTCTGGTTCCCATGTCGCTTCTTCCATACCGTGATGTTTCCAAAGCACCTTTTACCGCAGGGATTTGCTTATTTCAGATCATTTTATTTCACGATCTAGAATAGCTTGGCCTTTCTTCTAAAGTGAAATCTTCTGTACTTGTATATCTTGAATTGGTAATATGTGAGATGGGTCGAATGATATTCACTAAGCATGTATTATTACGGAATACATCATGCACGGCTAACTCCAGAGGGAGTGCCAACCGATACACTACTGGTCCAACTCTTTCTAAAACTGCAGGCAATGAATCGTGGACTCCGCTTTCCTTCCTTCCAAAGGAGCATCTTTCCACTGAGATACTTTTAAAAACACTTTGTCTCCGACTTATACTTCATCCTTTCTTCAAATTAGCATATGACTTTACTCATCACAGCGCTTTTAATCTCGTCGAATAATCCGAACTTTATTCCGTATTCTTTACTAATTCAGGACCAATAATCTTATGCTGTTCATCTATGTCCAACATATAGGAGTTCTACATCGTCTTCCATACAAAGCTTCATACGAGGCCACTAATACTGATACTGATAATCCTATTGCTTACAAAGTGCAAATTCCATGAGTGGAATGTACCTATCCCAACTTCCAAATTAATACAACCCTCGACATATCTTCTAATACCTTAATCACTCTTTTCGCATCGTCTATCGCTTGTGGATGGAAAGCAAGCATAAAATTCAGTCTCAGAATAAAAGTTGATCAGAATTTTTCCGTAACTTTGACGTAAACCGAGATCGCGACGGACACTATCGATAAGGGAATTCCATGTAATCTCGATAATTTCCCATTCACATAGCATCCACGCAACGATCCATGGAGAAGTCAAGTCGGATCGGGTAGGAAGTGAGCAGACTAAATAATCATTCACAATTACCTGTGACATCATGTTTTGGGTAAGGGGAACCGGATAAAATTCATAGTAATGTTATCCTAATTTCCATCGGGGGAATCACAGATCCAATAAACCCATATACTCGCGTTCACTTTACCCGACACGCCACATTTAGACACATACTTTAAATGTCTTTCATCCCCGCACTAGTAGAACTGTTTCATATCTTAGAACATTTTATTACTTCCAGGATGCATAGTGAAAACTGTATTGTGGCTTTCATATAATATCTTCTTTTTCAAATCCATATCATTCGGTACACATAATATGTTCTTGTACAATAAACCTCCACTTCCATCTATGGCAAAATCAGTCTTGTCTCCAGTAGTGACCAACTGAGCCATTTCCCTTAACTTGGCATCATTTTCTGAGCATCCACTATCATTTGCTTCAAATCCGGTATCACACTCAATTGAGTCAACAAGGCTCCATCGGGTGTAACTCTCTAATCATAATCTTTCAACGTCAAAGCATAAATCATTTTCCTTCTCAAGGCATCCGCCACTACATTTGCTTTCTCGGGGTGGTAATCAATTATACAATCATAATCTTTAAACAATTCTAACCATCGACGTTGCCTCAAGTTCAAATCTTGAAGGCTCGCAACATTTCGTAATTCTTACGATCGCGTGAAAATTGAAACATTCTTTCTCCATATAAATAGTGTCGCAAATTTCAAAGCAAACACTATTATAGCCGCTTAACTCCAAATCATGTGTGGGATAGTTTTGCTCATGCGGTTTCAACTGTCTGGAAGCATAAGCCACAACTTTCCCATCCTGCATCAATACACATCCCAAACCTATCCTCGAAGCATCACTATACACTGTGTAATCCCTACCCGTAGTAGGCTGAATCAACACTGGTGCTTCAACTAGTATTTCTTTTAATCTTTTAAAACTGGATTGGCACTTATCATCTCACTCAAACTTCACTCCCTTCCGGAGTAATCTTGTAAGTGAGGATGCTATAACTGAAAATCCTTGTACAAATCTCCAATAATAACCTGCTAAGCCCAAGAAACTCTCACTCAAGTTACATTTCAAGGAGGTTTCCAATTCACAATTGCTTCCTAATTTTCACTCGGGTCCAATTCTAATACCATACACATGGCCTAGGAATGACACTTCCTTAAGCTAAAATCGTATTTACTTAACTTTGCAACAATCGATTCTCTCAAAGCTCGCAATACTATCCTCAAATGGTGTCTGCGTTCCCTGCGGCATCTTTAGAATACACCAGGATGCCATCAATAAATACCACAACAAATTGATCCAAATAGGGGCGGAAAACCCTATTCATCAAGTCCATAAATGCAGCCGGAGTATTAGTCAACCCAAATGGCATGACTAAAAACTCATAAGGGCTATAATCTGCTCCGAAAGTCGCCGACATCAACCTCTTTCACCCGGAGTTGATAATATCCCGATCGTTAAGTCCATATTTGAGAAGACACTTGCTCCTCCCCAATTGATCAAAAATCTTCTATTCTTGGCACTGTATCATTCTAACTGTTACTTTGTTTATTCACGTAGTCAATGCACATCCGAAGAGTACCATCTTCTTCTTAAAAATAAAACCATGACCCTAAGGTGAGACACTAGGTTTGATGAAAACCTAATCCAATAGCTCCCGTAATTGAGTCTCTTCAACTCTTTCACCAATTGAGCCATAATGACAAGGTGTCCTCAAATAGAGTCGCTCCCGTATTAACTTCAATAGAGAGATCCACTTCCTTCGTGGTACTCTGAACTCCTTCTGTGAAACACATACTGAACTCCCTAATCACAGGAATATTTTCTAAGTTTACTTGCTCTCTCTTGGAGTCAAGAATCAAAGCCAAAAAGGCTTCACAATATTTTCTCAAAAAAACGTCGGGCTTTCATAGCTGAAATAACTTTCGGGATTGATTCAAATCGGATACCTCAGATTAGTTACTCGATAAGCCGCATTTAAGGTGATCGTTTTCTTATCACAACTAACTATGGGCCCATGTCCGATAACCAATCCATTCCTGGGATCAAATCAAACTCATGAAAAGGCAAAGCAATTAGATTAACCGAGAATTCCCTATCATGGACCATTAAGGGACAATTCTTATACACACGGTTGACTCTAACACTATGCCCCAGAGGACTTGTAACAAGTAGGTCATAAGCTAATAGCTCTACTACAGTTAATTTATCACTCATTTGTTCCATGCATATATATGAATGCGTAGAGCCCGGATCAATTAAAGCATACAAGTCAATATCAAAGAGAGTGAATGTACCCGCAATAACCCCTAAGATAACCTGGGATCTTCACGAGCCTCATAGCATGTCCGTGGCCGGGCCAAGCAGTGGACGATTCACCTGCCTCCGAAGCATTACCTCTTCCTTATGAGCCACTTCGTCCTCTACCCCTACTCTGAGTCTGTGGAGGTACATTTGATCCTCCTCTACCACTTCCTTGAGGATTTCTAGAACTTCCCAATCCTCGCGGACAGTTAGCTAACACATGATCTGTGCTCCCACATCGAAAACAACCCCCAGTTACTTGTCTGCAAATACCACTATGATATTTGTGGCAGTGCGGGCATTCATGTTTTTCCTCTTATCCAGTTGAGATGCCTCGATCGGAACTTTGTGTCATGGTAGGTCCTTGTCTCCTACCCCTTGTAGTTGAACCCTGTACTGAATCAACTTGTGACTCTCTAAGTCTTTTCCCCGAAGAGGAACCCCTCTGAGAACTTCTCTTTTTTCTCTCTTTCTTCTTTCTTGACTCTTCATTTACTTAATTTTTATTGTCATTGCACTGTACCGATAAAATTGACAACTTGTAGCGAAGTAACAGCCGTGAGGTACCTTTTATGTGACTCATGTAAGCCCTCCTCAAACTGTCCACATCTGAATTTTTTTCCGTAAGAACGGATTCCGGTGCATATTTACTAAGGCGGCCTGCTAATTCCTTTCTCATATTCACCCACTCGTCATTTTCCTCGCCTTAGAGTCAAGAATTTCTTCCATTTCGACTTTGTAATCATCGTGTTGACATACTTCTCAGATAAACTCGTGGATCATAAAGCCCCATGTAATCGATCCGAAGAGTGGATTTCTCAAACCAGCCTTCCAATTAATCATAAGCTACACCTTGCAAAGAATGAAAACTTTGACATGTGACCTTTTGGTCCACAAGACATCTCGCTTCATCTAGAGCCCTTTCAAGTTTTTCAAGCCAAACTCGACTTTATCGGACTCTTTCCCATACTTGCATTCATGGAATTCTTCCACCTACAAGCCAGACAAATCACCGAAGCCTCCGAGGGGCCATGAGCTCCATCTAAGACCCTTGCCATATCCCGAGATTTTTACCACGCTTCCAGTTGAAGCATTTACCTATAGTTGACTCCCGACCCGACCGGTGTGCAGATCGATCCAAAGGATTTACGCTTTCGCCTTGCTCTGGCCTATGCTTCTCGGTGGATCCATTCTAGACAATACACAAAACAAAGACATCCGCATTAGGCCAACACATTCTATGTAGATACATTCGTAATTTAAGACTCTTCCAGAAACGCCTAAACCTAGGCTCTGATACCAACTTGTGTTGGTATCATATCCCCTCAAGCTTTAGGTTATTGTATACCTATGCTCTGATACCAACTTGTCACGCCCCGATTCCCGGTCCAACCCAATTGGCGGATCCTAACCGAGGTCGGGGTGCAAGACTATAAACTGGGACTCTTTACCTGCTTTATCAAACGTTGGTATATCCAAGTCTTATAATTATATCAACATATCATATACAAAAGTCCAAAATAAAACTACCACCGTAGTGGTGTTTACAAAGGTCACATATACAAAGATCGAGTCCCATTTACATATTCAAAACTATACATTTACATTAATGATCGTAACGTTAACCTACAGCTGACGAACCCCTACTCGTGTTGGCCCAAAGAGAATGTGGAAGATCACCGCCTCCTTCTCTTTCCGTACCTATACGATTGAAACTCGTATGTTTTTACTTAGTGGTTTACAGGTAATATGCATATACACGCTTATAAGACGCTTATAACAATAACATATACTAGAATTTTGTATGCATCCATACCAAACTATACAATTACTTATGCTTCTAATGTGACTTATGCTTATTCGATCTCCCGTAGGAGTTACGTAGCTTATTCTTATTCGTAAATACCCGTAGGTATTACTAAAGACGTAACGAGGCACATTTGTTTACCTTATTCATCATCGTTATTTTCTATATAACTACGGGAATACCTAGACCAGTACTAATAATGAGGTAAGACATAAAGACACGGTATCCAAAGATACTATACGCGATCAAGTGTCAGAAAGACAAAGCAGAGTGTCGGCTAATCGAACAGAGGTCAGAGCACTAATCGTATATCAAGCATCAATCGTGAGGCCGTATCGACTAATCGGCACCGGCACACAGACGTGCTCGCCACCGCCGTGACGTGGCGCCGTGGTCATTTAATTCTCGGGTCTAGCATTCCTAATGATTATATCATTCAAAAACTTCCTATATTATCATTGGGGCATGAACTTTGCTGCCATCGAACTCGCCGAGGCGAAGCGAAGCCTAGTCGAGGCGGCAAGGTACGGTACATTTTTCACTTACTTCTTTCTTATCTTAACCCCTGTTGATCATTCATTAGGGTTCTAATAATCCTGGTAGGCGAATTATAGATTAATTATGCAAAAATATCAAAAACAGGTCAGTAGAACTATGGGTACCAAGATTTCACTGTTTCTGCATCGCGATCGATCCAGCTTCGAGGGCGGCACCGGCACCGCTGCGGTACTGGTACCGATTTGCCATTGCATCAATGGTACCGGTACCACCCCAAAGGGGTATCTGCATTCTGGCCTCCGATTCCCACCTTAAATGGCGCAGATTCACCATTTTTCATGCACTTTTCTTCCATAATTCTCTTCTATTCCATCCTTCATCAAAAACTAACATGGAATCCCTCCAAACAACTCCACAAACACTTTTAATTAGCCAAAGAATCCAAGGATTCATACCCAAGTTCACCCAACTCTACAAAACCTTGGAATTGTGAAGGATTCCATATCTAATTATTATCAACTAGGGATTTTCAACCCAACTTTCCTTAAATCTAGAGTTAGGAGGTATTCCTAACAAAACCCTAGAAAAGGGAACCAAATTAATGTCCAAAGAAAACCCTAGCAATCCATACCCAAGTAGTTTTTGGACAAAATCTTACTATTTCATACTTAAATTCCATACCAAACTCCAAAGATCCATACAATTCCATACCTTTGCTTGATTTCTCTCTTTCTTCCTCTTCTTCTTTCTCTTCCTTCTTCCTGGGTAAGCTCTGTTTGGAGACCAAAAATGAGCTATTTTGGTCTCCCTCCCTTTTATAGCTAAAGTTTCTCTTATTTGCCTTATAGTCCTCCATCTTCTACTAATTTCTATTACAGGTTATGTTATTTCCACTTCAATTCTAATTTTATCAATTCATATCTTTGATGCCCCTTTTCAACAAATTACAATTCTTATTCTTAAGTCTTGTACAATTTCCGGGTTTCTAAATTTCCATTTTTCACATTTAATTTACGAAAAATTCAATTTATGCCTACAAAATACCCTAAACATGTTGAAAACAACTAGGGTATATTTCGGGGTGTTACAAGTTGTATCCAATTGTGTATATTATCATTTTAAAATACAAAATCATGGAATGTTCAATGGATTTTTGCATGAAGCTTGATTATAACCTGCAAGTTTTGATCGAGAATAAGAATATATATAAATCATCACCCACATGCATTCAAATTATAACCAATTCAATAAACAAGAAACTTTGATTTCATATATAAACCAAATCATATAAATATATAAAAAATTGTATACAAATATCAACATATATCAATGAGTCCCATAAGATAAAGTCTTTATATTTCTTTTAGGACGACGCCCAGAATACATAGCTAGTTTATCTATAGGTCCTATGCAATCTCAAATGAAGCTAATGGAGTCGAGGGAGCTTATGAAGCCGATGGAGCCGAGGGAGCTGATGGATGAAGTACTCGACGTATACGTGGAGCGCGAGGTCGCCTAGCTGGAAGTGCACCCAACTCTGATACAAGGCCAACCATGATCTCTGGGATGATAAGGTAACATCTACTGCCATGGAAGTTGGATCTGGCGACACCAGAGATGGAAAAGACGTGTAAGTGTGTGGGGGTATGGAAGGTGATGTGTTTGCTCTGCTATAAAAGCATCGGGTGATGGGTGGGCATGGGGGAAGTATGGAAGTATCGAGTGACGGGTGGCATGACATGGAAGTAGTGGGCAATGTCTACTGTGTACCACGACCTCCCCCCACCATCCGATCACCTAATTCGCCCACCATCTCGACCATGACCTCGCCCACCATCTCGACCATGACCTCATCGATAAACTCTCCCTCTCCCTCTACCTCGAATGGGCTGCATACGAACTGGAGTGGATGACACCGGAGGTCTAATGGATGGTCCATGTGAAGTAGATGCCTCTGATCGTGTCCAGCGATGCAATGCCTCCGATATGGTGTAACATTGATCTAGCAATATGATGTAAGTCGTACACCAATCCGGTGGTAGCCCCACCTGAGCGACTAGCTATGTCAGCCATGGCAGAGATCTAAAAGAACCAACCAAACAATTATAAATACATAATCTATTGATTCAAATTTGAAAAACACTTTAGAAATACAAGACTCTAACTTACAAAACCTGAGTAGTATCGGCTATAGTATGGTACCTCATATCATCCCTATGGAGTGGTAAACATAAACGTCATGTAATATATGATACTGACGCATATATGGATCATGGAATCCATAATACCCACCATAGGGG
Organism: Tetrastigma voinierianum; assembly: GCA_016808115.1. Taxonomy (NCBI): domain Eukaryota; kingdom Viridiplantae; phylum Streptophyta; class Magnoliopsida; order Vitales; family Vitaceae; genus Tetrastigma; species Tetrastigma voinierianum. Next base: position 394,680 of record JAEQBH010002522.1, read on the forward strand.
TGTAGTGATGATCCTACCCGCTCGCGTATCCCATAAGGCAATGTATGGAGCATGATACGTCGCCCAATCTCTTTGAAGTTGTCCACGTGCATCCACTCTTTGTAGTTGTTGCCCAAAAGAGCAAGATGGAGGTATCTCCTGGTGTAGCCCAAACTGGTGCAAGACTCGCTCTGGACGATGCCACTCAACAATCCCAAAACATATAAGCAGTGACATCGTTCGCCATATCTCCTAATCAGATAAGAAAATATCCAGTAGTTGGTCAACCAACTCTCCGACGTATGGATGCCATAAGACCTACACATTTACACTTGACGTCAATAACGTTTATGTGAATATGAATGAAATTACTATAGAACCATATACTTTTACATATATCATTACCTGATCAAGAGTCTGTGCATCTAGCCGATCTCGGTATAGGAGGAGTACACCGGATGTCACTGCGATCTACGTCAAAGGCAGCCTCCACCTACACCCCAATGAAAGAGCGCCAGCTCACCAGAAGCTCACCAGAATCCATCGTGGACAGCCTCAACTATGTCTCCATCGACGACATCAATGTCGTCATCATGTAAGGCATGAGCTATTGGATGTGCTGGATATGTTGTTGGTCGCCTAAAATTGGGTTGCCCCACGTGAAGTCTCTCCCAAGACCATAGTTGAATACAAAATAAACCAAAAGTAAGCAAACTAATGAGTATATGAATGTGTATGTAATAAAATAAAGTTATGGATACATGTAACAATGTAATACAACCACCACTCGCCTATGATCCAAGCCGGCACCCAAGATAACTCGATATATCTGTGCTAGTACTACACCACCCCAACTATAAGCCACAGTCTATGTCAAATCTCATAACAGTGGGAGAAAGCACAGATGGACATGCACTCCCTTCTTGTCCACGAACAAGAAGGATCACATCAGTGCTAAAATGAAACCACAAACACTCCGCTCTAAAGTGACCTCATCCCCGTCAGGTGCTAGGGTGGATAACTAGTCACATAACCACCGTATGGCGAATCCTTTGAGAGCATTAGCGGGTGGGGTGACACCAAGCAACTCCCCACACAACTCCGCCACATCAAACACACATGTCCCGTTCACTACTGGTCCATGGATACGGAGCCCAAGGATGATAACAACATCCTGTAACATGACAGTCATCTCTCTGACGGGTACATGAAACTTGTGTGTCTTAGGCTGCCATCTCTCGACGAGACAAGGATGGCGGCCAATCAACTGCGATGGGCCTAAGCCGATATATACTCATAGAATCCCACATGGATCACGATGTGGATCGAATACGATCCATCCTCCACAAACCGATGAAGGCTTTCATCGCAGTAGTACCTCCCGAACTACAATCGAATAAATCAATTTTATAATTGATTATATATAAATTACACCAACAATATGTAATAGTATTTGATATTTAATAAAACACATACCTGCTCCGTATCTACTAAGTGTGATTCGTGGTCTGCCTTGTAATACTCAAGATGCTTTGATCAAGGATCTGGTGATCATGAAGCCCTAAACGCTTATATCGATAACAAATAACACAAAGACAAGATAATTATTAACAAAAAACTGAGATGCTAGTATCATAGTCATGAATGCAATTACTAATTACTAAGACAATGAACAAAAAAACCATGTACAAGAATGATGTCTCATTACTTAAATAAGGTACACAAGTCTTTTATAATCCAAGAAATAAACATTCATACATAACTCTTATACAAAGAAACTACAAACATAAGTTAAGGAAAAATTTCTTACAAAGAAAGCATTTCACATCATTCACTAAACTTGATTTCTATTCTTACAAGACCGTCGATTATGACCCGGTTGTTTGCACAACCCACATTGATAGTAGTTTTCCCTCCTTAACGTCCATTTCATTCTACAAACGGGTTGATTTAGGACATCCACTACCTATGCATTTCATTTACTCAGGAGGTACAATCATAGGATCATCATAAAGAGTCCACTCATCTTCATTGAATATGGGATAAAACAAGTTTGCCCAAGTACCATAGTACGACTTTGTAGTGTAGTAGCCTTGAACAAATAATCGAAAATCAAATTCACATCATGTTTAATAAGATGTCAAGATGACAGTCACTATGGAAACTATTATGATAAGGCCTTTAACAGATATTGGTCATAATATATGCTGTAGTTCTGATTTACCTTTGACTAGACATGAATTAATTCCGATGGATTGCAAATAATACTTCCACGACTGGGCCTTAATCACATGGGGTCTTAACTTCAGCATCAACATAAAGAGTTTTACTGCCATCGATTTCAATCATAGTTAATCTCTTGTTCCTCTCGCAATAAAGTAACTATTAAGGCGAAAAAATGTCAACTGAACTAATGCAGTGATTGGTAAGTTACGAGCTCCTTTAAGAACACTGTTAAATACCTCGGACATGTTCATAGTTATTATCCCATATCTTCGACCTCCATCATGTAAAAGTCCCCATATCTCAAGAGGGATCACCTATAATCATCAAGTAAAGCCTCCAATTAATTCTCCTTAAATCAGAAGCCATATGCCTATTGAATTTGTGTTGTGTAGTCGCTTAAGCTGCTCTACATACCATATTCTTTAAGACTCTATCTTTGAAGCGAGTCATAAAATTGCTTGCAAGATGACGTATACAAATCTCTGATAGACGATGATGCACTCCCTAAATCCAAGATGATGACGCTTATCATACCATAATACCCGACGTATGTCGATATAACACAAATTCTTGTCTGTTGAGTTACTCTGTTTCTGATACATGCCAAGAACCTCCCCAACTATCAATATTCTCACCTTCTGTAACAGAAAATGTCAATGAAAACAACTTATTATTTCCATCACACCCCATAACAATCTTTAACGTGCCTTTATACTTCCCATAAAAATGTGTACCATCAATACTTAGTACGAGACGATAATGTTCAAACCCTTCAATAGATAGCTTGAATGACTAGAACACGAGTTGAAATATCTCAGTGTTTGGCATATTACTATCAAATGTTTTCCAAATTACAACATATTTAGAATTTGCTTGCTCTAAGGCCAAGAACAAATGTGCCAGCTCTGTATGTGATTGAGAAAAATCACTAAATAAGTGTCTAAGTGCCTTATGCACCCTCACATTTGACGGAGTTCTACGTGAAATCCATTACGGGGATGTTGCTAGAGTCTTAGAATAAGGGATCCTCCTTGAGAAATCTGATCATGAAGCTCTGAAGGCCATGAAATCTAAGTACCAGAGGGCAGCCACAGTTCCCAGGTTTTGTAGGGCAGCACGCGTTGGCTAATGTGAAGTATACGCTGCAATGTGTGAAATTTCATGCACATAAGGTTGAGCGGAGGGATGAGTTCCTCAAAGCCCTCTATTGCATCCATAGATAGATAAATATATATATATATATATATATATATATGGTACTGCCCTGCCAGGTTGTTTATGGGCAGCCTTGTTTACATTTGAGTGGTATGAGTTTATGGTATGTGTCGGTCGACAGGCAGGTGAGGAGAAGGCTAATGTCGTGTTTGATTTTTTTACTTAATGCTAAATATAATTTTTTTTTGAAATTTTAATATCAGCAGATTTGTTAACATTAAATATTAAGCTGTTTGTTTTAACACGATAATAAAGAGTGGGATAAATGTCAAAGGCGGTTATTTAAGGTTCCCGTCCCACCTCGTCCTTAATGAGACGGGTTTGATTTAATTGTAATGGGGTTTTTAACCTGCTTTGGCTTATTTTCAACCGAGATGTTTCAGATTATTCCCGCCCGAGCTATATTTTAAAATTATTTTATTTTATACTTTAATATAAATAATTATTATTATTATAATAATGTTTTTTAATAAATAATTTATAAAATTGTAATTTTATTTTTATGAAATATATTAATTTTAATATAATAAAATAAAATAGTAAATCTGGTGAATAAAAAATAAAAATAAAAACAACAATCAAAGATAACTTTTTCTGGGTAGAAAAAAGCAAATATTTTTAATTTTTCTATTCGGAATTTTTTTTAGAAATTTCAATAATAAGTGGTGAATAATTTAAAAGACAAACAGTTGAATGCTAAAAGCTAATTAGCTTTCAGCAAAAAGTCAAAAAACAAACAACCCTTGAGTCGGAGGTTCAAAGGGAGCAGCCTCTGTGATTATTTTATGGATTGTTTGGTACCATCTGCATAGATCATTGACATTGTACTCACAAACAATTGATAATTTTGTCGGTTTCTCTATCTTGAGCTTGAGGATGCTTTGTTGAGGATGTCTTGGTATTGATAGTCCTCTTGTTCTTCACTTAGCCTTTTCCATTTGGATCTTGATAAACACAGTGCACACTAGATCCCTTGCATACAGGTATTGAACCCTTTTCCTGGGTGAACCTCATCCCGGTAAGTGTTTGAGACCTTTAAAAGAGATGCCAATGTGCCCCACCTAAAATAAAGAAAGAGAAAAAGAGGAAAACAACAAAAATCAGAAAAATAAAAATAAAAATGAAGGAAAGATATAATAAATAAGTGAGTTGATTCAATTGAAATCCCGAGCACACCATAGTTAAAGGGGAATTGAATGCCTAGTACCCTAAGCCAATTGATTGAGAGTCAATGATTTCACTACTCGCTACATTGGATAAAAGATGAATTGATTTCACATGTCGATGCCTTGTTATTTAGGTGGTTAGTTTGGGGTGAAATCCGAAGAGAACTTAATGCCTAATGCTCTTAACCAACTAGTGGGGAGCCATCGACGAATCTCCACTACATGTGCTGCCACTTAAGTATCTTAGGAGCACACCTACACCCACACCTTAAGCAAGTATAGAATAAATAAAGGTGGACCTGTTGTAGCTATCATCACTTCCCTTGGTAAGTATAACTTGGTTGGGGAGTATTTGGTCCTATATTTATGCCAGCAAGCTAGTCAAATTAACACCAAGATCCCTGTGAAAAAACTTATTGAAAACTTGGGGACATGATCACCTTGTCCATCTTAACTTTAGGAACCTCGCTCATTAGAGATAGCAAATTAGGTGAAACCGAATAGTGAGGAAATATATTTAAAGATTTCTTTTCAATTATCTTTGTTAATTTTGGCACTTTATACCTTCTTTTCGTTAATTTAGGGACGAGCTGTTTGTTCTTTTAATACTCATGATTTTCAAGTACATTTTGCTTATACTCATGATTGATACTTATGATTTTTTGTGATAATGCCTGAAAATGCAACAAACTCAAACATTATTGCAAGTGAAACGTACTATTTATATGTTTACATTTTAGGTGTTTCTTGGTTGTTTAGACTCTGCTATCATGAAACGATATCAAAGCTCATGCAACTAAGGGTATTGCCCTAAGTCATTTCATGAACTTTTGAAGCCAATAGCTTTCTCCTGCTCTATGGGCAGTAACAAACTCTACTTTAATAATAAAAGATTACACTTTTCGCCAAACAGCTCCACCTTATTGGGAGAATACACACTTGGAAGCATACATGCAAGAATATCTATTAGAACATGTATCAAATAGGTTCCTATTGGGTATTAATTCATTTTTTATAGGATAATTCCTAGTTGTTATATTATTATAATATTAGGTTTTCTTATAAAATAAGAAAAACTTTTAAGAATATCCCTATAAATATTATGGGTCATGAAGGGAAAAAGTGATGAGAGAAATGAGCTTGTAAAGGCTATTCACTGTGCAAAGATGTTAGGGTTTTAGAGATTGAGAGTTTTGAAAGGTATTTTCTCGATATTGTAGGCATCCTAGGTTTTGTGATTTTATGATTTTTTATAATTATCTCAATACTCTAATATTCCAATCTTATACTGGTTTTCAAGAATAGTAGAAAATTTTCTTCTCATCTGTGAATGTAGACATACTTAGTTGAACCACATTAAAACCCTCGTGCATCTTTACATTGATTTCTTTATCTTTGAATTCTTGAATTCATATTCTTATGCATCAAAGATTTTGCGATTCATAACAATATCTTTCAAACTAAAAGTTAAATAATGCATCCATGGGATACCAACTTATCATATGATGACACACCAACATATAATCACTTACTCTTTGAAGATGGTCGAGTATGTTGTAATGACACACCCAACATATAATTTCTTATTCTTTGAAGATGATTGAGTATGTGGTTGATTGTCGTTCAATGCTCCATACATAGAATAGAATAATATCTTACTAACCATTCCTAAAGTAAAACACATATAATGTTGGGTTTAGTTATAAAAAGCTCGTTCTCATATGAGAACGAGTTTTACACCGTTAGATGGTGATTTTATCTCTTAAGATCTGTGTAGATTAAAATTTTTGTACGAGAAAATGCAGATGCCGAGAAATAAAAAATCGTCGTCAACGATGTAAAACGTTACCGTATGAGAGCAGCTTTATGGTTGAAGCTTCCCCATAATGTTTAGTACATAACATCGCATAAATGCACACTTGATGAAGGAACGCTGGAGCACAGTAGTTAAAGGGTTAAGCGGGGCACAGGGAAACAATAGGTTCGAGTCTCTATGAGTACATAATACTATAACATTATAATGCCAAGTGAATAGATTTCCAAATATGGTACTACTACCTTCAAGTGATTGATCTCCTCGATTTTCTTAGGACATTGTTCTTAGAGAAAAAAAAAATGTACTCCATGCTGAAAGGGTAACAAATTTTTTTGGGGCCGTGCATCACATAATAAACCAAAAGTTTACCAAATGTATGTGACCTAAAATAATACAATCTTCATTTTCTTGCAATCACGAAGGACTTTAATCCCAATAATATATCACGTTTTGATTGATAACAATAAACCGACATCATCCCCAATGAGTTTCTACATTTTCATCAAATGAGATTCATTGTCTACGCATTCAAATCACAAGTTTGAGCTTTTTTTAATGTCTAAATTTAATATTTATTTGAAATTCAAAGCTATTATTTTTCATTGTTAAATTAAAAATGCCTAGGATAAATGTAAGCACTCCATAAGATTCAAAGTCAAGAAATAAAGCAATTTCCTTGTTGAGGCATGTAACACCATGTCCTCTTTTTTTTCTAATGTCATTATGTATGTTTATTAAATGTGATTTTTTCCTTGGAGGAAGCTTACAAAATTTGTATGGGAAATATTTCAAAAAGAGATTTTCAATTACGTGTGTCATAAATTCTACCATATCATGATTGGTATGTTAGAAACCAGCACAGCTAGTAAACATCTAACAACTCAATATTAAATTATGGACATAGAAAAAAAATTCCTCTCTACTCCAAAATAATATCTTGAAACTTATCATTATAATAATTTAACAACTATAACGAAGAAAAGCTATCAAACGTTGAAATTTGAAACTTCAACAACTGAGCCAGTAAAGTTACTTGTAAAATCGTAACTTATTTTTTCTCAAATTTTTTGTCTATAAACCTCTTTTTCTTTAAGAAAATAAGGGTGATTTTTTTACCATTAAATCGTCATTCTGTATCTTTTTCCATTGTCTTCTTTCTTAATAAAATGGTTATTCTATAAAAATCTAAGTTTTTATTTGTTTTTTCATGTTTTAGTAGTTATTTTGGTACGGCGTTTGTTTATCATCGTTGTGATATAGCTTTTATTTGTAGGAAGTTAGATGAAGCGAAATTATGTCCGATTAGAGGCAAATACGTCAATCGATAATCGTGATATGTTGCGTAACAAAATCGTAGGTGATACAGTATAAAGTAATATGTCATGATTCATATATTATATCAAACGTATCCTTATAATTAATTTAAATGTTGTTTTAAGTAAATACATGATTTTAGGAATTTTGAGTTACATATTTTTATCTCGATGTTTTGTTAGTTTGAATCGATAAAGCGAGTTGCGTTCTGTTTAAAGGAACAAAATAAATTAAATCCGCCCTACCCATTGTTTTGGATAACCATAAAACAATTATTTATTAAAAATAAGAATTATCCACATCAGCATCCATTTATACAACATTGGATTGGGGAATTATTTCGAAAATTAATGCTTAAAACAAAGAAAACTTAGTAAAAAAGTTTCTTATATTCCCACTTGCACCACCTTTTCCTTTGCGTAGACGTCATTTACTTGCCCCCTACTTTCCTCACCTCCCGCGGAAAGTGCCATGCACGTGTCATTATTCTCCTCCACGTGTCAAATTTCTATCGGTTTTGATATATAACATTCCGCCGCCAGTTCACATGCATGTCCAGAAATTTCTAATGCTCACGTGTCAGTATTTCACTTCTGCTGTATTTCTCCTAAAGATTTGGATTTGAATACATGATAATATGATTTCTATTCTTGAGAAAAAGACCAGGAATTTGAAGTGTCTTGTATAATAGAAAATTTTGCATGTTGGGGATTTATCATTTCCTTTAATATTATCATTGTTGTTATTTTCATTTTGGCAGGGATGAAATTGGAAAATTAAGTGTGTTGATCTTTCAAATGTTTGGGTTAGGTTATTTGTAGTATTTGAATATGTTTGTTTAAACTAGAGGCAGCATTCTGATAGAGAAAAAAAAATCCTTACAATTGATTTGTTAATCCAAAAAACCAAAAATATTTGGTTGATGGGGTAGGTGGGTCACACATAAGGCGATCTTATCATTCTGAAAAATCTGATTAGCAGCGTATATTATCTTGAGCATATTGATATATGTAAATATTATGTTAAATTAGCAATTATGACGTATCTGACTTACTTCAAAAGCAATAATGACATACGCCAAAACTTGTTGTGTTGTTCCATGATTTGGGATTATGGAGCATGACAAAAAAATTTATAAGTAAGTAATTTAGTTAATATTTATATATGTCGAGAGTGCGTGGAAAAAAAAATAATAACACATGAATTTACTAAATTTTTATGCATTTAAAAACTCTATCCGTTGAATAAATGCATTGTACGTTGGATAATTAATATGCATAAAATTATAAGAGGGTCCCTTAATAAGATGTTTAATTTCCAAATTTATATATATTTTTATAGAATAAAAGTACTTTTATGTTTAATTTGGAACGATCTATGAGAACCGTTTTTAGGATTTTCAAAGGAATATTTTTTTCTTGCTTTGTGTTTAAAAAAACAAATGGTGACTCAACTCAAATGAATAAATACAAGTAAAATTTCAGATAAATATAAATCAGTTTTTAAAAATAAATAATTTATAAAATATAAATTAAATTGAATAAAAATAAATTATGCTCAAAAGTCAAATTATGTGACCAAACTCCTTATATCTCAAATTTTGAATTGAAATAACTAATTTAGAAACATTAGTTTTGCAAAAGATTAAATAATGATTACTTTTATAAAAAAAAAAAACAATTTTGGTATTTAAGAAGTGAACTTTTATTGAAGTTTTGATTTTTAAATTTTGTTTAAAATATTAACTACGGATGTTGATGTCAAATTATTTTTATAAGGATAGATTATATTTAATTACACTATCTCCTTTTTTTAGAGCAAGATTCCCTCTCCCTCCCATTTTTTCAAAGACCGCCAATTTCCTCCCTCCCTCTTTTCACATCATCAGTCATCTTGAATTTATACTAATAATATAATTAAAAACTCTACTGCCCACCACATCTCTTCTCTCCTCTCCCTTTTCACCTGCGAAACGCCAAGCGCCCGACAAAACCTCTTTTATGATGTAGCGCTGTAGATGAGCTTTCCTCTATCATCTTTGTTCTCATGTGTTTGATCTCACGGTGATGATGTTCGTAATTGTTTTCTCTCAAAAACCATGAGTAAGTTGTGTTGAGAAGACAAGGTAGATTGCATTGCAGATCCATTGAAGCTGATAGGGGTAGATTCTAATATTTTTGAGAAGTCGTTGGGTTGGAACTAAAGGGTTTGTGTGTTTGGATGGGTTTAAGAATGTCAAATATACGATTGAATAGAAGGGTCGATGAAATTGGAGTAAATGAGATGTCAGATTTTAGGACTCTTGGGAAGAACAATTCGGAAGATAAGTATACGATGATATTAGCAGATATGGCAGGGTCTTTCTCTTAACATCTTAGAGAATAAGAGGATTCTCAATCTCGAAGATAAATAAACACTGGTGATTATTTTTCTTATTCCTTCCCTTTTCATTTACGGTTTTCCATTTCTTCCATACACATGGAGTTTTAGATTCCTACAACTTTCTTGAACAGCCCTTTTCTTTCTCCTCTATATATCATCGCTTTGTTTAATCGCCTTAAAATGTCTGTTTGTTTCATCTTTGTATCTCTGTTTTACGTGTAGCCATCTTATTCTGCTTTTTAAAAACCTTTTTAGTTTAGAGTGTAGGCAAAATCCTGAGATGGTGTGTGATACGTGTAACCATAGAAATTAGCATTTGTACATCAAAAGACATTTTAGTGCCATGTAGTATTATTGAAAGTTGTTATTAAGGATGAAATTATAAAGTTTTCAAAGAATTATGGCACTTCTACAAATAAGGAAAGTGGAGGGGGTGAAAGTATAATTAATGGAAGTTTAAATAGTAAAATAATAATAATAAGTGCAAAGAAATAGTTCGAGAAGTCTCGAAAATTCTCACAGATCTCGGATAATGGCAATTTGTCTTAGTTAAGTTCGTCTCGCGAATCCTAGTAACCCGGGGAAAGTTTCATTAAATTTCGAGGCCGGTTGGAATATTTTGCAATTTACGGCGACGGTTTAGAGTGGCAAAGCGAGTTTTAGAAAATCTCGAAAAATGGCAAATATTTAAAGAATATTCAATTATGATAAATGAAATTGGAACCGGGAAAAAATAAATTGTTTCGAGGCTGAAAATGATCGAGGAATAAAATAAAAAGGGACATGTGGGTCCCATTTAAAAAAAAAAAAAAAACAAATGAAATCAAAAGGAAGGAGACGGACAGAGGATGCGCATCAGGCAGAGAGAGATTCAGGCAGAGAGAGATTTGATTTTTTATATTTTCTCTCTTTGATTCTTTTTTAGATTTATGAAAATCGGATCGTAGGCTTTCATCGGAGCAGAAGGCAAAGTTGGGCTTCTGTGGCTTCTGTATGGAGTACAAATATCTTAGCCTTTTTGTCAAACTTTAAAAGGTAGAAAATTTGTCTACTTGTGTTATTTCAAGCTAAAGGTTATGTAATGGCTTTGAAATTTTTTAGAAGATCGTGAAGGTCGTAAACTTCGGTTCCAAAATTTTTAGGCGAGGGAGGAATTTTTAGGAATTTTGGGGCGTGTTCGGACAGTCTTAGCTGAATTCGGGGCCCATTTTAGAAGTGGGTTCGATTGAAAATTTGAGTTGGCAGCGTCAGACAAAAGTCGGAAAATTTTTCGAAATGTTCGGACACAGACTCTATGGAAAGTCCTTGAGTCAAAAAGTTTGCTAAAACATATAGTTTTTATGTGGACATTTAATGTGTAAGGCATTTTTGGTCAATTTCATCATATTATCGATGTCCTTATCGAATGGGACTAACCGCGTAAAGTTTTGTTAGATAAGTTAGTTGGAATGGTCATTTTGAAAGGCCGGTGTATGTTTTTATGGTTAAAGCGTTAAGGCGAGGCATTTTGTAATTTTAATGGTGTGTGGCGATTTGAGCATCAGACGATAAACTAGAGTGCTTGACAAGATTTGAAGAATTAGTCGAGAAAAGGGTGAGTACTCAAAATCATTTTTAAAGCGAAAGTGTTTAAGTACAATTTTTGTAAAAAGTGCTTTGAAAATATAGATTTATAAAGCATTTTTACCTCCCGATTGTTATCTCTTCGGCCAGAAAAGTTTGATTTCGATATTTAAAAACAATTTGGTGGTTTAGCAAAACCTCTAAATGGCACGTCGATTTCGGTCGGATGTATTTCGGATTGTGCACTGTGAGATTATGGGATATTATGGTAAGCCCATATTGCACAGTGACAATTGGAGGGTTAGATACAGTATATATTTATATAGTGAATTAAGCCCTCTGCACATTCGAGTGTATATAGTTATTGTGGCCGACTTAGTACATAGAGATGAGGTGTTGGTTCGAGGTTCAATCACCAGAGCATTTTGGTCCCAGGGTTCCATTATGCTATATAGATCATAGTGTTCACTTGGGACCATCTTGGCCGGGTAGTGTTAGAGTTCACTCTGGAGTGCGGATTAGAGGTTCGTGGTATCCGCGTCTAGGGTATTTAAATGGAGCCACGATGGTTGGTACTTGATTTCGTTATAACATTTTTCGAGATGTATTAACCACCGCGGCGGTTTCAACGGCGAGAAATTGTTTTCGAGCCGAGTTTTAAACGAAATAGTTTTCGGCCAGTTTTAGAAATGGTTTTCGTAGAAAAACTCGTTTTTCTCATAAGCGATTTTACTACCATTTTCTGTCTGATTTTCATATTGGGAGTACAACGGCGAGACAACAACTTTTAGAACTTATAGTACTCAGCGAGCTCATTTGGCTCTGATTTTGTTTCCCAAAATAATTTTTCGGGTGCGGGTGTTGAAGTAGAAAGACCTTTCCGAATCCTGATCCTAGGCGTTGTGTTGTAATTATATAAGATAAGGTGTAAATTCAAAATAGTAAGTTAAAATGTGGCATTTGTATATGTAAAAAATATCGTTTGTAAAATATGCATGCATAGTTTTGAGAAAAGCAGGATTCTTATGAAATTATGTTTGATTGATTAGTATCTTATATTTTGATGAGGACCCGAGGAGGTCCTTTATTGTTAACAGTTGGACATTTGGAAAACATTGGAAGTGTATATTTTTGTTATACAGGTGATTTTGTATTTTGGGCTTGACCCACTTGCGTCTGATCAGTTATCGCTGCCGGATTTCGTTAAATCTAAAGGTGTGATTTTTGATAGAAAAGTGAAAAATTTACATAACCCAGTTTTCCAAATACGAGTTTCCGGCAATTTTAGGATTAGCTTCATGGTAACTTGTCGATCGGCGACTTGGTGCGGGAGGTTCTTTGTGGGTTAGCGGGCGATTTCGTCCTTCAGGAAGTGCGTAGAGTTGGTATCGAGTAGTTTTAAGGGCGATAGTTAAGCATTTTGTTTTTATGGCGTTTTCCACATTATTTCCTATAGAATTGTTTATTTATAATGATTTTCCACAATACGACCTATATTGTTTTGTTAAATCCTTGCGTACCTCGAATATTGAAAAGTGTCCAGCGAATTTTTAACCTTGAATTCACCGGCATTATGTCTAGGCAGGTCGTAGAGATTAGATCTGGGACACGCATAGGAGGCACCACCGGAGAGATATGTCGAGCACACCCACCCAGATCGGAGATAGCCCCGATGAATCAGCTCCCGAGTAGGAACCATCACGGCCATGACCGGGTAGCGGTACCTTGTGATGGATCGAGTTATACAGTTATTACGATAACTACCATCGGACAGAGTCTCGAAAAGCTGAAGGGCTTGATAGACGTGCTCTAAATTAGGAAATTTAAAACTTATGATGAATGCCGTGACCCGGAGGCGGTATGGTTAGATAGGGTTAGTGTTCTAGCTATTATATGGTGATGTAGACATGAGGTCTTTCCACCATAATTGCTGGAAAAAGTGGCGTGGACATGGGTTCTTCAGCAGCGCGGTAGAGACACCGGATTTCCGTGTTTACTGGGGATCTGACAAAAGCAAGCGGCAACTTGATTTTGTAGAAAAGTTTGAGGATTTGCCTTGAGTAGAAAGAACGATTTCGGTTCTAACTTAGGGCGGCGAGCGGTAGAGAAAGTGCTCTAGCCGCTGAGTCGACCGGACCACAGAGTCGGTCTAGTAGAAAGAAAGGAAGAAATGGTGGCCGGCGGTAGAGGCTCGGGACGAGGAGCGACATCTACAGCGGATAGTTGATCATCCAGGCCAGGGAGGTGGTAGATCTTGGGATCGGATCTTTTTCATTGTGCCACATGTCGGAAAAGAGGCATCTCGGAGTGCGTGATGAATATGACAGGGATGGTGTTTCCATTACGGGCAGAGAAAGGTCACTTTATCGAGTATCCCGCAGCTAGTATGGAGACCTCCCCAAGGTAGATGCAATTAGCATCTACCGAGCTGTGGTCCAGTCGGCTAGTAGGGGGGTGGTTTAAGGCGGAGGTGGCGATCTGACGCCTTTGGTAGGGTCGCGATGGGGGGTGCGGAGCGGAGGAAGTGCCCAGGTGACGGACGTCTGAGGTACTCGTACTCGGGCTCGGGTATTTACAATCACAGTAGGAAGCGGTCATCTGAGGCGTGATTCTTGGTATGATTTAGGTTCGATCGTGATGCATATGCATTGTTGGTGGACGAGGAGCCACTCATTCATTTATTTGATACCATTCAGCGAGAGGCACGGATAGAGTCACGATATAGATGGTGGTATGGTGGTTCTACGTACCCGATGGGGATACTATGATATCGAAAGGATGGTTCTGGAGTAGCGATTGGTGATCGAATAAGTTTTCAGCGTACTTGATAGTGTTGGGTATCCCGTGATTTCGATATAATCTTGGGTATGGACTAGTTATCCAGGCATAAAGCCACCTTAGATTCTTTATAAGAAGGAAGTAAGATTGGTTCGACCGGAGGAACCGAGGCGTGATGTTCGGGAATCGGAAGAGAGATCGCCCTAGTCATTAATGCCATGACCGCCTCGAAAATGCTTCGGAAAGGTTACCAGGGTTATTTGGCATTTGTAGTGGATAGGAGACAAGAGGGGACACGGCTGGAAGACATCCCCATAGTCAAAGAGTTCCCAGATGTCTTTCTAGATGATATTTCAAGTTTACCCTCGGATAGAGAAATTGAGTTTGTTATTGAACTAGTTCCGAGGTAGTAGATATCCATTCATCCATCTGAGAATGGCGCGTGATTGAAAGAATTGAAGGCACGATTGGAGGAATTGCTAGGAAGGGCTTGTCCCGGAGCCTAGTACCTCACCATGGGGGGAGCCGTTCTCTTCGTAAAGAAGAAAAGATGGATGCTACGATTTGTGTATAAACTATAGGCAGTTGAATTGGGCGCGACAATGCGCAGCAGTATCTTCTTCCTCGTATAGATGAGCTATTTGACCCGATTGCATGGATCTCGGGTATGATACAAGATTGACTGGAGTCGTTTGCCATCGGTTGAAGTCGCAGAGAATGATCTTCGAACGTGAGAATCGAGACCACCCTGATTCCCTCGTGTGCATTCGATTGACTAATGCCGAATGCTGCGTTCGTAGTTTGATGAGCCGGGAGTATTCGATCCCAGTATTTAGATAAGTTCGTGATCGTATTCGTGATGACATTCTAGTGTACTCGAGGGCGGTTCGAGGAGGAACATGCAGGCATCTCGGACCGATGTGCGGATTCTTAGGGCGTCGGTTATACGCTAAGTTTAGTAAGGTGCCAGGTTTGTTGAACAAGTAGCTTTCTTGGGTCATGTCATTTTTGGCGAAGGTATTGAGTGTGGATCCTCGGAAGATTGAAGCTATAGTGGCGGAAGCCACCTGAAATGTTTACGAGTTCGCGGTTTCCTTGGATTGGCGAGTTATTCTGGGGAGAAAAATTGTTGAGGATTTTCGAAGATAGCAACCCCATTGACCAATATTGAAAAAGGATCGAAGAGGGTCGAGTGGTGAGATACGCGACATAGTTTTGAGGGCGAGACAAGATTGACGGCCGAGCTCCCGATATTGCTCTGCAGTCGGGGAAAGGATGGTTATGTGGTATATATAGTGATCTTGCCCCTCCCGGACAAAGGGTTAGGGTGTGTTTTTGTTGATCTGCGAAGATGGTAAGTGATAGCTTATGCTTTCCGTCGATTAAAGAACGCGAGCGAGGAACTACGGAGCCCGTGATTTAGAACTGCGTATTTCGGTGGTTTCGCTCTGAGATTTGGAGACATTATGCATGCGGTGTTCCGTCGGATATTCACCCAGATCATAAGAGCTGCGATATATCTTTACTTAGAAGGCTTGGCAAGGCGGCCGTTGGTTGGAGTTGATTAAGGATTATGATTGCGTGATAGAGTACCATCAGGGGAAGGCGATGTAGTGGTCGATGCCTTAGCCGAAGCAGGAGGGTTCCTATGCTTATCTGCTTGACGATGCTCCCATTGTTGATAGAGTTGAGATCTTTGGGGTTCGGTTGCAGGTAGCTGATCACGAGGAACCTTTGTTGGCATCATTTTATGTTCTTCCTCTTCGTGGATCGGATCGGGGAAGGTCGGAGCGGGTTGAGGAGATGATTAAGTTGAGGGGCGGAGATTGAGGGTGGTAGGAAACCGAGGAGTTCCAAATCGGGGAGCCGATGGGCGTAATAGTTAGAGGGGTCGAATGTGTGTACCTGAAATGGAGTGAACTAAAAGGGAAATCTGGAAGAGGCTCGCTCTTCGGCATATGCACGTGCACCACTGGTAGCACGAGATGTATCATACTGAGGGAGCATTATTGGTGGAAGGGGCGCGAAAAAGTGCGATTTCGTATCCGGATGCCTAACTTTGTCGGCGGGTAAAGCGGGCACGGCAAGTAGGAAAGATACAACCTTAGTTCTATGTGGAAGTGGGATGAAGATTACTATGGATTTTTGTTGTCGGGCAGGAAACTAGGAGACAACACGATGCCATATGGGTGATAGTGGATAGACTAACGAGAAATCGCGCGCATTTTCTCCAGGTTAGCAATGATGACCCATTAGACGAGTTGGCCCGATTATATGTGGAGAGATAGTTAGATTACATGGTGTTCTTATATCGATAGTCTCGGGGCGAGACCCGTATTCACATCCGATTTTTGGTCGGGTTTCTGAAGGATGCCATGGGGTCGATTGCACTTTAGCCTGACTTTCCATCCTCAAGCCCGATGAGGTCGGTCGAGAGAGAACTATTCGGACATTAGAGGATGTTCTTAGAGCATGCGTGATAGAGTTTAAGGAAGGCTGGGATGCATTTATCTCCCGATGGAGTCGCTACGACAACGATTATCAATCCAGCATAGGCATGGCTCCATTTGAAGCATTGTATGGCGGAAGTGTAAATGCTCGTATCTTTGGGATGAAGTAGGAGGCGTAGGCCCGGAGTTGAATCTGGATTGCCTTAGATAAGATCCGGTTGTCAGAGACGGACTCGAGATAGCCCGGGGACGAACCGGAAAAGTTAAGCGGACAAGCGGGTAGATCTCCGGTTTAAAGTGGACGATGGGTCTTCCTCAGTTTGCTGGAAGGTGTCCTCGAGATTTGGAAGGCGAGTTGAGGCCCGAATCGCTAGGAGCCATATGAGATTGCAGTGGGACCGGTAGCATATAGATTAGACCTTCCTCAGGAGTTGCCCCAGGTTCATAATGTGTTTCATGTATCCATGCTCATAAGAAGTACATTAAGATCCTCGTAGTACTTAAAGATCGGCGA
Organism: Tetrastigma voinierianum; assembly: GCA_016808115.1. Lineage (NCBI taxonomy): Eukaryota > Viridiplantae > Streptophyta > Magnoliopsida > Vitales > Vitaceae > Tetrastigma > Tetrastigma voinierianum. The sequence goes on from JAEQBH010002522.1 coordinate 412,083, forward strand.
TTAGAACTAAGCGTAATTTGACTATGGGCGGCTAATGCGGACCAGTGAATCGCGAGAGAAGCGATTTTGCGGAATAAGGTCATTAGTTAGTGGTTTATGGAATCGTGGGATTAAGGAGGTCACGTGGGAGTCAGGCTCAAATGCGTAGTCAATATCCTCAGTTGTTTTCAGATTAAGATATCCTCTTTATATTAGTTTTGTTCATTTCGAGGACGAAATGTTCTTAAGGAGGGAGGATTTGTAACGCCCCGTCCCGAGATGGTGTACGGTACGTGTAACCATAGGGTCGTATTTGTACATCAAAAGACATTTTAGTGCCATGTAGTATTATTGAAAGTTGTTATTAAGGATGAAATTATAAAGTTTTAAAAGAATTGTGGCACTTCTACAAATAAGGAAAGTGGAGAGGGTGAAAGTATAATTAATGGAAATTTAAATAGTAAAATAATAATAATAATAAATTATAAAAATAGTTCGGGGAAGTCTCGAAAATTACTCTAGATCTCGAGATGACGGCTTGGTTTGTCTTGGGTTAAGTTAGATCTCATGAATCTAGTAACCTAGAAAAGTTTCGTTAAATTTGAGAGACCGGTCGAATATTTTATGAATTTACGAGCGGCAGTTTAGATTGAAGCACGAAAGCGGGGATTTTAGAAAAATGCCGAAAAATGGAAAAATATTTAAAGAATATTGATTATGATAAATGAAATTAGGCAAGGAATGAAAATAAATTGTTCGGTGAATGATCGAGAAATGAAATAAAAGGGACGTGTGGAGTTAGAGCAAAAAAAAAAACAAATGAAAGCAAAAGGAAGGAGACGGACAAAGGATGCGCATCATGCAGAGAGAGATTCAGGCAGAGAGAGATTTGATTTTTTATATTTTCTCTCTTTGATTCTTTTTTAGATTTACGAAAATCAGATCGTAGGCTTTTATCGGAGTAGAAGGCAAAAGTTGAATCATCTCTTGAGAAGAGAGAAATTTGCAGCATAGGTATAATATCTTAGCGCTTTTGTGTTTAAAAGGTAGAAAGGGTATTCTTTCTTGTGTTATTTGACTAAGGTTATGTAATGGCTTGAAATTTTCTTAGGGCGTGAAAGGTCGTAAACTTGATCCCAATTTTTAGGCGAGTTTAGGAATTTTAGGAAATTTTGGGACGTGTTCGGACCGGTCGGGGCTGTCGGGATTTGTTTTTCGACCGATTCGGATTGAGAAGTACAGGATTGTAGTCGAACGAGTCGATTGAATTAATGTTTCGGATATTTTTAGACTATGGAAAGTCCCTTGAGTGGTTGCTAAAGCGAGATGGTTTTATGGGGCATTTAATGTGTAGGGACATTTTGGTCAATTTCACATCATATTATCGATGTCCTTATCGAATGGAATTAGCACGTAAAGTTTTTGTTAAAATCGAGAGTTCGTTCGATATAGTCGACTTTGAAAGATACGTGTACATGTTTATGGTTAAAACGTTAAGGCGAGGGCATTTTCGTAATTTTTAATGAATTGTGTAGGCGATTTGAGCATCAGACGATAAAATTAGAAGTCTTTGACAAGATTTGAAAGAAATTAGTCGAAAAAGGTGAGTACTGAAATCATTTTAAAGCGAGAAAGTGTTTTAAATTACAAATTTTGTAAAGTCTTTGAAAATATAGATTTATAAAGCATTTTTTACCTCCCAGTTGTTATACTCGGCGAGAAAAGTTTGATTTCGGTATTTAAGCTTGATTTGGCCTGGTTGCAAAACCCACTAGATAGTACGGCTAGTTCGGAGTCATATGTATTCGGATTGTGCGTGACAAGTTTATGGGATATTATGACTAACTATATTGCTGGTCGGCAGTGGGGTTAGATACAGTATATATTTATATAGTGAGTAAGCCCTCTGTCGGGAGTATATAGTTAGCCGCGACTTAGTACATAGCGATGAGGTGTTAGTTGAGGTTCCATCAACGAGCATTTTAGTCCCGGTTCCATTATGCTATATAGATCGCAGGTGTTCGCGGGACCATCTTAGCGGGTGGTGTTAGGGTTCACCTAGATGCCGGATTCAGGGTTCGTGGTATCCTTGTGCAGGGTATTTCGGAAATGGTACCGAGTGGTTGGTACTTGATTTCCAGTATAGCATTTTTAGATATTAACCACCAGCGCTTGATTTTCAACAACATAAATTGTTTGAAACGGTTTTCGGCGATAGAAATAGTTTTCGACCGCGAGTTTTTCGAGAAATGGTTTTCATAAACAGCTTCAGTTTTCTCATAAGCAGGTTTACTGCCATTTCTATCTGATTTTCATATTGGGAGGTACAAACAACGAGGCAACTGACTTTTAGAACATAGTACTCAGGCAGTTTGGCTCCGCGATTTTCTGTTTTTTAAAATAATTTTTCAGGTACGGTGTTGAAGCCAGAAAGACACCGTCGAGGATCCTCGATCCCCGAAGCCGGCCCGTGTTGTAATTATATATAAGATAAGGTGTAAATTGAAAATAGTAAAAGTTAAAATGTGGCATTTGTATATGTAAATATACGTTTGTAAAATATGCATGCATGGTTTTGAGAAAAACAAGTTGCTATGAAATTATGTTTGATTGATTCGTATCTTATATTTTGAAGTGAGGAACCGAGGAGTCACTTTTTATTGTGTAGTTGGACATTTGGAAAACATTGGGAGTGTATATTTTTGTTATCTGGTGATTTTGTATTTTTGGGCTCCCGACCAGTGCGATCGTTATGCTCTTGGGATTTTAGATTAAATCTAAAGGTGTGATTTTGATAGAAAAGTGAAAATTTTATAACCGTTTTCCAAAATACGATTCAACAATTGTAGTGGCTTAACTTCATGGCAACTTGTCAGTCGGCGGCAGGCGGGAGGTTCTTGTGGAGTTATAGCGATTTTTGTCACTAGGAAGGGTGCGTCATTAGGGATGGGCGTTGAATAGCAATTTTATTTCGTGGTAGTCTATGTTCATATTTAAAAATGCATCGTGATTCCTTGGATCTTGAAATAAAAAGTCAAAAAAATTTATTTGATTAACCTGCGCATGATGCGTGTGTTTTCCACTGCTCACATATTATGTACGGTTTCTTGATTTTTGCTCGATTGAGGATTAAACGATGTGTGGAGCCAGTCGGAAAGAATTGTGCATATGGTTCATGTTCTCTCAATGTCTGCAATAGAGGAGATCTTTTTCTTTAAAAAAGTATTCTTTTAATTCAAATCCTTTCTCCATTAATCAATATAGCAAAATATATATTTGAATTTATCTATGTCAATACTTTTCTAAGACATGATAATTTTGTATCGATGTTAGTAAGAAACAATAGTATTTTTTTCTCTTTTATATGCTATATTCCAAAATATTCTTGTTTGCCTTTTAATTTTAATGATATTTTTTCTATTTTTATGTTTCTTTTCTCAGATCTGGTTTCGTTCTCTATTTTAAAATTGGTATTCTTTTATCTTTCTTTTTCCTTTGAAATTGTCTAATAAAAAGAAAATATTCTCTTTAAGTTGAAGGTGAAAAAATGGTAATATTTCATCTTTTTATTTGTCATTGTAATTATATTATTGATAATGTTGTCTTTTAATCAAGCGAGAATATAATTGAATCTGAATTTTAGGATTCATGTGGATATAATTAATTAGATTCATGTGGATTTCTTATGACTTATTGAGGAAAAAGTGTGAATTGTGTGATGGATTCAAAATGAGTGGTTATTAGGTTTTCATAAGGGATCTCAAATGGAGTTGTCATGTGGTATAATTTGAGATTCTTTAAAGAGCACCATTTGAATTCCATTACATGAAAAATGTGTTGCTTTGTTTTGCTTTCCCTACAATTTTCGCTTTATAAGTTTGTTAAAAACAACTTTCACGATTATGAACAAGGGTTCATTCTCCTCGAGTGAGCACCAAGCGTAGAAGACAAGTTTTTGGAGGTTCCTCATGCTATTTAGGGATTAGTGGAGTTTGATGCTACTATTCTCTTGTGGCAATATTTAGTAACACTGACACGAATACCATTGCTTCCTATAAGGATGTCGGCGAGGAAGTGTGTCCGGTTCAGGGCCCCAGGACTCTTTATCACTAATCTTCTCGAAAATTTGTTATGTACACATTGGTTATGGAGCCCCGGTCCCGATACCACGATTTTTGTAATACATTCACTTATCTCTTATCATCAGTTGACTATATTTTAGGATCAATACATGTGTTATCTTCTTTGCTTATATAAGGTCATCTTTTCTTACTCATATATCAAATGTTCATATTATACATATCCCTTATCCTTTCATAGTCATAGATAATCTTTTACTTTATCATCTATTTACGTATTCTTGTCATGTGTTTATCTATTCATATAATTCCTATATTTCTACCATATATGCATCTATTTATTCATGTATTCATATATTCATATCATTTACGTATTCCTGTCATGTCTTTATCTATTCATATACTTCCTATATTTCTATCATATATGCATCTATTCATTCGTGTATTCATATATTCATATCATTTACGTATTCCTGTCATTCATTCTTCTCTTTGCATAGCATTTTCAGGTATTTCATATCGTATCACTTATCCATGTATGCTGTATGCTCTGGAGCTCTTTGTATTCTCTTATTATACTGTTATGAAAATAACTAGATGGTCTCGAAACAAGGAAACAAAATAGAAAAAAGAAAAAGCGGTTTGAGCAGTGGGTTCACCACTTTCAAATTTCAGCAAGGTTGTGAACCCCTTGTTCTCCACGACGTAAATCTAGATTCTTGACTCGTGGGCTTTCCATAGAGTTCAAGAGCACCTCAAACGAGTTCGGACCGAAGAAGTTATGGTTGTCAGTTAGAGATTTCATGGAAAATTTTCGCACAGTGCGAAAGTGCACCATGAGCGTTGGTGCAAAAATTTTTCGCACTGAGAAATTTCGCTGCAGCGAGGCAAAAGCGAAATTACAGCGAGATTTTCACTACACTCAGTCCTAAACTGAAAACAACATAACACCTTCTCAATTCAAGATGGTATTTTTTACAGAGATTTTAAGATGTATATACGAATGTGTTACTAATATTTTTTGGTTGTACAGTTGTTATTTTGGTAAGATTAAAGTTTGTGTAGTTTCTAAGATTTTATTACATGGATTTCATCTTCAACTAATAATTAATTAGTGTCATTTGTTTATTTATTTTTGGCCTCTGGTCGGGTTAATGAAATACTCAAAGTGGTTTTTTGCATAGAGACATTTAAAGATGTATATACATACATGGGTTATTAATATTTTGGTTGTATAATTTATCTATTGGTTCTATGAGTTTTTATTTTTGATGTATGTATTATAAATAAAACTTGATTTACATTATCTTTTGGTATCTTTTATTCTAAGTAAAGTTGCTTTAGCTTCTCTTTTAAATATATTATTTTGTTTGTATATTGAAGGGAGGACAACTTAATTCAAATTAACACAATATATGTACATCTATTTTAATAGCTACATGCATATTTATGGTGCATTGTGGTTAACAAGATAAAGTCTTAGTTATGAAAACAAGGTATATTTTGTAATAAGTGTTTAAAGCAGCAATTTTCAATATGCGACAAAGTTATTTTTGCATTATACTTCTTCATTCTTGACATTAAAAAGCTTATTTTTAAATTTTCAAGGCTATCTGGCATATGCTTCTAATTCCAATTTATAATCTATGGTGGAAGATCCTTACCTTGGCATATTTTTAAAGAAACCATGATTTATTTGAGCCGCGAACGCTTGACATATTATGAGTGGTAGAGAGAAGTTATATTGATTAATAGAAAAACACATTCATTAACATTTTATATATGTCAAGGTTGATATTCCTACCTTGACCTTTGCGATAGATGACATATATTTAGAAAGTTATGATGACATATAACACCGCATCACGATGACAGTTAGTAGATTAAGATAGATCTTTTTTTCTTATAGTGTATGGCGCGACCCCAGCCTGGCAGATGGCTATAGAGCCCGGTCCTGCATTCTCGACGAGCTTCCAGGGCTATTTGCGGACTGGTAGCGATGTAGCGGAGTGCACATGAATGCAATGATGCCAATCCATATATTCAATCCTAACGATTCATACACAATTATATTCCATATAATTAAAACCTCATGATAACACATCAAATTTGCATGCATTAACAATTCTCATTCTTACTTTGACACATCTTTATGCTTTTCCAGCCATAACACGCCACGCGACCACATGGGCGATTTAGTCGAAATAAATTTCCAGCGTGCTGACACGGTCCATGTCCGGTGATTGGTCGTCGAGGATAGTCCCCACTTCGGCTATGATCCATTTCCAATGCTGACGTTCGGCCTCATGACTCCCAAAATGCCATTTTTCATGGCTTTTTAGGCAATAGCGAGTAGGAGAAGACACACCTCTCGGAGTTATGTGAGAAACTCCGCAAATGCGGTACTGCGTGTATCTCTTGTAGTGAGATCAACTTTGCCTTTTTGTCGCCAGGAGTTGGCCTTGCCGTCGTCGGAAAATCTAAAGAGAAGGTAGAGTCTTCTCTCCTAGCTCTTATACTCTCTTTTCTCTCACTTTTCCCTTACCCACTGGCTTAGGTTGGGCTAAGAATGGGAGGTCGAGTGAGATGTCCTCTCACTTGCCAAGTGTCAACTCTAAAGTGGCTCTTAGATTTCCCACCCCATCTTATCCATTCACTTGGATTTCCTTTGTCGTGTCTCTTATGGGTCACTTTGGCTCATTGTTTGACTCGTACTGCAGCTTGACACGTGTGGCGTTGTGAGCGATCATCTCGTACGAAGTGTCGTACTACTCTTGGTGCCTCGCGTGAATTCCTATTGTCTCGAGTGACCAATTCAACGTGGTATTAGATTTCACGAGATGATTCAACGGTGATACGTTTTTGTCATCGAGATCTCTAGAAAAAATTACGGATTTAGCAGAAATTTTACCATTCTCATAATTTCCTTAGAAAATATGGATTTTCGGGGGTTTCACATTCTCCCTTAAAGAATTTCCTCGAAATTCACACCGCATCTTGCCATCGAACCACGTGCATATGTATACTCTGCCTTTCAATTTCTGCTTGGTGTCGCAGCAATGACCTTCGAGGTCACAATCAGCGTGACAGATGGGCGTAACCTAATCGCGTCGAGAATGACATCCAATTTGATATGTCTGCCACGAAGGAGTCCGTGGCGAATCCTGAGATCTCAGGCTCACGATCGGGCTGATGGGTCGACTCACCAGATCCTGAGGGAGAGCATCCGTACTACGGCTTTCCCGAGGCCACGACCTCCCGAGCCCCAGAATCTGTCACCTGAGATGCGATGATGAATGATGCATCTAATTTAACGACACTCTTGTGAGGCGTAGCGTACCTTGCATACGGGCTTATCGGTAAGCCTTTGTGGTACCACGGGACCCACGTACCTCTTGGTCTGATCTGGTCTCATGTGCGGGTGGCCAATGGTAACACTGTCGTCGCCCCATTTGGCCATAAGTCTCGGTCTGCGAGCCTTGCCCTTGACCTCGACCCATCCCCTGGTCTATGTGGCTCGTCTGCGAATTTATAGGTGCTTGTGTAGCACTCTTGGGTGATCTTGGTTATACGCGTCTTGGGAGTAGAGGAATAGTGTGTCATTGCACACGTCCCAGCGATGTTTAGGTACACCTTTGTCCACGAGCCTTGGGATCTCTTGCCTTTGGGGGGCAATCGCCTCATATGTCGGTGATGGCAATATAAGCATGTCATCGACCACTGGTGTTCTCTATACAGAGCTCATGGGACAGAAGTCCTCTGCCTCTTTCCCAAACTCCAAGAAGGCTGATCCTCCTTCCTCTTCCCACTAGTCTCTGCGTCACGAATGCTCTGTGCATCATCTACCTCCCTCTCTATGTCCATGGCGTCCAAGGCCATAGAGTTAGGGTGCAATGGCGAAGTCCTACCAGTCTTTCCCGAATGGACAACCGGCCCATTCTCAAACCTCACGGCCTTAGCGTGTTTGGCAACCCACGTAATCATCACCCAGCGTGCCAACTCAGTGAATCTGGCCACGTACTCCATCACCATCATTGTTCCCTGCCTCAGCTCTAGGAACTCTTGGGCCTTTGCATGTCTAGCAGTGGCCAGAAAATATTTACCCACGAAGAGTTCATGGAATTCTACCCAAGTCATTGCCTCTAAGTCCCTAGAGGTCTTAACCTAGTCCCACCACACTTAGAGCTCTCCCTCTAGCTGGAATGCAGCTAGTTTGATCTTGGCCACATCGGAGGTAATATCCATGGCCTCTAATACCTTCTCAATCTATCGAAATCAATGGTCTGCCACCATCGAATCCCCTCCCCCTATGAACGTCGGAGGATGATGTGACTTGAACCTGCAGGTTACTCGAACCTCCACGACTTCAGAGCCCCACTAGCTTTGTGCAATGGCGGTAATTTGCAACGCCAGCGACCGTGAGCACGCTTTGGTGAATCCCGGTGGTGCTTGGCCATCACCTCTGGGCGACCTCGTCCTCGCCCTCGACCCACCGTACACATGTCAAATAGCAGCAAAATTTTTAATTTCCATCTCGGTCCCCAACTATTAGTGCACATGCCAACCACTAATAGATAGTTATCGTAATAGCAGATTCGTCCTTTTCTCGATGGTGCTAATTACTTGACCACTAACACAATTCAATTCAATTTCCGAATTTAAACCATATTCATTTCACATATACTATGTACCAAGTATATGCTTTATACAATGCATAACATAGCATTTTTGCACATGTCACGTCTAGTTTACCTTTCCGAACCCCTAAGGTTATATTTCTCAACCCTAGTGTTCCATACACAATTCACCATGTGTATACATTTCACATAATTCAATCACATGTTAGCGCGAGAACATGCATGCAACACACACACCACAATCAAATCATCAAATGCACCTGAATGCATGATCTAAACCTGTTTCCCATCGAGTCCTAGGTACTCGTGCACCTAAAATTCGATACCAAGTTGTGATGTTGGTATCAATTTCACCACAATTGCCATGTCCTAAACCCATGTCCCTCAAGCCCTAGGTGGTCATATACCTATGCTCTAATACAGGCGCATGACACCGAATCCGAAGCATTTTTAAGTGAGCAATTGATCCGGGAGCAGTGTCTTAGAGCGATGTTCCCAAGCGGTGCACAACCGCGATTGCCTTTGCGACGTAATGGTCGGCGTGCACGCTGCGCTGTCGCGCGCAACTGGCAGCTCATGTTGCCAGCGTTATTACCCGTAGCGCGCTGGCGAGTGCATTTCGCTTTCGGCACCGTGTGGTGGGCGTGGCGGCGTTAGTAGCTGGCGAAACTGGCTAGCATGCCACGGCGATCGTGACACCAAGGGCCATGTAGTGGCTCCGGGCCCCACGCGTACGAAACGGTCGTGACACGGAAACTCGGAGTTGCGACCGGCGAGCGGGACGATGTGTGACACGAAAAAGTGTCGTGACGCGATTAGTCTGCTTTATCGCGCGACGCTAATTTTTGGTCGCAACCCGAAAGGCCAACCCGTGCCGAGACACGAAAAGTGTGTCCGCGACCAGCCTCCCGCTCCCTTGGCTTCCGTATGCGTGACCTGAAAATTGCGTGTCGCGACACCCCCAGGGCTGCCCTTGCCACGACATGAAAATCATGTCGGAGCCAAGAACCCGACCCGGGTCCCTGTCATGCTCGCCCGGGCGTCTGTCCGCGACACCATTTCTAGGTGCGACGACCTGTGGGTAGTAGCCCATCCCATTATGTCCCAACATTCCTCTTTTCTTTCCTTTTTGTTCTACCCACTGTAAAACCACCAGAAATTAGCCTCATTGCTACAAAGGCTACGGAAACCTGGAAAACTCGCCAAAATGCATATATTATGCAAAAGCGAACTTAATTACAATTTGTATTTAATTAAAAATTACAAAAATATGGGTTTTCTCTCTAGAATTTACAAAATACAGAAATGAGGCCAAGTTTGGCCATTTCTTCGCCTCTAAGGCATCAGATGTGTCCCATCCTCAAGTGCACCTTCAGTACCTGAAATAAATTTTCCCTCGACAGGATGAGCAATGCCCAGTAGTGGAATTTTCCTACATTAGGTTACTCCCCACCTAAAATGCACATGCAATGGCAGAACACATACATCCACATTCCATACAATTTGAAATTCACACATTGAATGACTTATATCATGCATGAGATGTTTTCATGCCCATATCGAGTCCCTTGCAGGCTCCTCACACATGCTTTATGCCAAGTGTGACAAGATCCTTCAGTAGTACCAATGACACCATCACCAGAGCCCTTATCGGCTCGCCCAACACCAATAAGTCTTAATGGGTAACTAATCGTCGATCCAGGCTCCCGTCGCGACTTCGAGAAGTCAGTGATAACCATGACCGTGTGTCTCTTTAGGCAACATAACTTTTCGGATTACACCGCGGGTCTCTAACACCCATACAAAACTTTCCGAATAACACCGTGGGTCTCTTACACCCATACATAACTTTCCACTCATGCCACGAGTCTCTTACACCCATACAAAAATTTTCGGATATCTCTGTGGGTCTCTTACACCCAAATTTCAGGCTTTTCACTTAAGGAGATTTATGGCCCCCTTCTTGCTTCACCCCACACACACTAAATTTTATTTTACTTCATGTTTTTAACCATGAGTCAATCATTGGATGTCTTCCAAAATACGAGCTCATCACCGCGTTCACGAGTGGTGAAACGACCATCACTGCGATGCACACCCACACGAGCTCGGCGCGATGTAGCGGAATTGCACATGAATGCAATGATGTCAATCCATATATTCAATCCTAACGATTCACACACAATTATATTCCATATAATTCAAACCTCATGATAACACATCAAATTTGCATGCATTAACAATTCTCATTCTTCACACACAACACATGCTATGCTTTCCAAGCCATAATACGCACGTAACCACACATGGACAATTTCAGTCCAAAATAAATTTCCTGACTATGCAACACAGTCCCATGTCTAGTGGTGGACTATCCAAGGACAGTCCCCACTTCTAGCATGTAGTCCCATTTCCAATGCTCGGCCATTCCGGCCTCATAACTCCCAAAAATGCCATTTTCATGGCTTTTTAGACGAAACTAACTGAGTAGGAGAAGACCCCTACCTCTCGGAGTTGTCGAAACTCCACAATACCAGTACCCACGCGTAGCTCTTACAATGGGGATCAACTTTGCCTCTTGTCTCACCGGGATTTGACGGACCGATCGTCGAAAAATCTAGAGATAAGGTAGAGCCTCTCTCTCTAACTCCTTCTCCTCTCTTTTCTCACCCTTTTTCCCTTCTCCCCCAAACCGGTTGGGCTAAGAATGGGATCAAGTGAGATGTCCTCTCACTTGCTAAGTGTCGAGCTCTAAGTGGCTCCTTGGATTTCCCCCTTATCAACTTATCCATTCACTTGGATTTCCACCCAACCATGTGTTGCCACATGTCTCCTATGGATCCCACTTGAGCTCATTGTTTGACTCATCCTACACTTGACATGTGGCACATTGTGAGCCAATCATCTCATGCCAAGTGTCCCATACTACTCTCGGTGCCTCGAAAAATGCGAAATTCCTATTGTCTCGAGGTCGACCCGAAATCCAGCGTGGTAGGCCCAGATTTGTGAGCGATTAGCGGTGAAGAGTACATTTCGTCATCCCAGATCTAGAAAAATTTGGATTTTAACCAAGGTACCATTAACCTTCTCGGAAAATGCGGATTTTCAGGAGGTTTCACATTAGGGATTGAGATATTAGGAGTTTTGTGAGGCATTTCCTCGGTATTGTGGGCATCTTAGGGTTTTGTGATTTTTTCTAGTCGACGCAATACTCTAATACTTCGATTGTAGGATTTTCTTGGTTCGAATCATAGTCAGAGCGTAGCAGAAAAAAAAAATTAAACCCCAACCCAATGATCCTCTTGGATTATCAAAGTCGAACAACCATGCCATAGGGTGTTTAGAAGATCATACATTTTGGTTCATACTTCCTTCTTGAAGAAGATCCGACGAGGGCAGCCTGTTGGAGTGTAGATCCGCAGCACACCAAGTGTTCCAAGGATAGAAACACCTCTAATAATGATCCACACGAAGGTTGGAAAAGAAAACCTCAAAGGAGATGGCTAGGCTTTGATCTACGTTGCTAGCCAAGATCAAACCTTTTAAGAAGGCTAGAGGAGAAGAGAGAAAACGTTTTTTCTATTCTTCATAGTGTGAATGACCACTATTGCATTAGGGTACAAATGTGTGGCTTAAATATAAACGAACACGTAAGAAGGAAAGAATATAGTGCCGCAAAAGAGGGGGTTTATCGTCGTCCATTTGTCGTATAGTGTGCATCCCCAATAGACTTGCTGCCAGGCCCAAGAATGAGCCCATTGACCCATATGGTGATCCAAATGACCCTAGGATTCTCCTAATCCCCATATGGTCCAATCCCTAAGCACTCTTGTTCAATTCGGATCTCATCCAAATTACTATCTCTCAGCTTGGATCTCATCCAAGACCATTTTGTTTCTTCTTCAAACCTTCTAAGTGTGTGACCCATTAAGTATTCGATCATGTTGGCCACTTGAATCAACCCTTTGATTCAAGCAAGTCAACTCTTGATATCGACAACAAATGTGACCCTACGATTGACTAGAAGAGTCGAGGTTTGGCTGCGAAACCTTTTCTATGCAATATATTGTGCGATGTTATCCTTTACTTCATACTATACGAGCTTGGTTGAAGCATGGACTATGCATGCTCCACTAGATGAACTAGTCAAGTGAATTTATCTTATCTCGAATCCATTGCTCATAAAGCATCACTCTTGAGAAAGACTCTTCAACCCGAGACATGTTTTACTGACTCAGAGTAATGATCTCTGAATGCTTTAAGGATATACCCTCCTTACATGTCGGGAGTGGTGAGTCCTTTATTGGCTACTCAATTACCTTTGAATACCTTAAGTTATACCTAATCATCACCCTACTAGCTACCTCTCTTGAGGCAATAAGGATTGAAGTCAAAGTATAGAATCAGTATCCAAGATACCATTAAGCACCTCAAGTCTAAGGATACTTGCACCATTGCTATGATGAGACTAGAATTGATATTTGAATAGATAATTCATATGATTTTCTCATAGAGGGTCTTCGATGAACTTAACTACTCTTAGCAAGCATCCATATGTCTAGTATAATCATCACGATGAACACAGTTTATAAGATCATATGTTTGATCAAATCAAGGAATACAACATATGCTAGTATGTCCTGATCAACAATGTCCATTCTTGTCAACCCTATGACAAAAGATAGTTTAGATACTACATAATTACACATAATAGGAATCTCATTATCATGATTGCAATCATGATTTCCTTTATGCTATATAATGTATCAAGGACTTCATTAATTTTGTGATGCCCCGGCTTCGACACCGATTAATGATGAGTGTCATTTTTTCTTGTTCTTATAAATTATAAACTTTAAGCTTGTTCATTCATATAATGTTAAACATTTAACTTGTATTATATTCTGTAGCAGCGAATTACAAAATATATACAAGCTCCATACATGGAAGTGTTCAACATTTACAATAGTTACATTTCTTGCAAAAGAAACAAAAATACATATACATTATACCAAATGGTCTTCCAGTGGGCACCTAGTGATGTGTTGACTTTGATGGCGATGCGGATTGTCACATCATCACGGTTTCTCTTACGTACCTACATGGATGCAACACCCATGCTAACATAGCTTAGTAGAATAATACTCGTGGAGCGTTTTAATAAGGATCATCTCACTTTAGACACTTGCATATACTTGTAATGATATAACATTTACATATCTTGTCAGAATTTCATATCTATTTTTTCATAACATGTTTCATTTCTTATCATATTTCATATACTTTTCGTGTCATCTTACACTTTACTTCTTGTTCTTGTAACCGTATACTATCATCACATAGTAGTACTATGCTTTATATATCATGTCATATATTATATACATCTCATTTGCGTATACTTGTCATTTGCTTTTATGTTTCATGTCAGCATAAACCTTAGAAGTGGATACGGGAAAGAACTGTATGTACCCGAAGGTACTATCATTGTACGAGACAGTAATTTCTATTTGTATGACCCAAATGGGGCGCTATAATGATCAAAACAGGATCTACGTCATCGACCAACGGGGGCCTCGATATGTCACATAAAGCATTTTGTTATATAAATTCAGCTTGTATCTCTATGGCGTGCTACCTATCCAACTACCAGGTTATAAGCGGACAATCAGTTTTATTATGTTTCAATAATCTCTTTAGGTATTGAAAAAGATATCTCATATATATGAATAACTGCGTGTCATGTATGCTTATGAGATATCCCGTTATCAAATAATCTCTTATAAACGCATTTAAGCGCCCACTTTTCATATAACAAAATTATGCGTGTATTCTCTTTAGCTTTCATAACACATGTTATCATGATCATATTACTATGATACATTATTTCATATAACAATACAATTATATAACCTTTATACAATTTCAATTTTCACCAACCAATTACGCATGAAACCGGTTGAAGGCGGAGTTCCCGAGTCGTTTAACCACGTAAGCAGAGATTGTTAGAGGGATCTACTAACTCAATATACCCCCCTATGTCTTAAGTTTCTTGTGGTTCAAAAAATCATGTCATTTTGGACTTTTAATTTGGAAGATATGTGTGCAAACATTTCCATTGCTCCTAGACGATTTCGAGAATAGAATAGGTGTAATCTTATATTTGAAAATTTTCTAAGAATGTTAGAGACATAATTTGACCATAATTTTTTAATGAAAGTTATTTTCCCATATGTCTAGTTTGTACAAAAATTTGAATCATGCTGTTGGCGGATGAATATAGCTTCGAGTTATAATTTAAGCAGCGAAGTACTCTAGTTAGGGGGCGTACGAGACATATTTCGAGGGCCGGTGTTCCCTTACTTTGGCAATTTTCTAAGTCGATAAATTGGGAATTTGAATACACTTATTTCAAGGAGATTTGTTCATCTAGAAGTCTAGTTTACCTAGAAATTTGAATCACTCAATTTGGATGAGTGATGGCCAAGTTATAGCCTAAATATCAAAGCGTTAGAAACCCCCGAAAGCGTATCATAAGCGAACGAGGGTGACCCAAGCAGGCTTCACTTTGGCAATTTTTAAGGTCGATGGGGTCCAAATTTGGAGACACATATTTCAGGGGGATTTGTTCTTCTAGATGTGTAGTTTATCCAAAATTTTGAATCACTCAATTTTGATGATTGATGGTCACGTTATGGCCAAAACAAAATATGGGTTTAAAAAAAAGCGAGACGGCGTCTCACTAAGCCACGACATTTTTTCTCTATACAAATCTTTCCTCCATTGAGGACCACAACCAAACCAAACAACCATTCAAAACAAGGATTCTACACAAAAAGAGGTATTCTAAACCTCCAAACAAGTATCCATACATTCCATACACAATTCCATACTAAAATTCCATACAAACAATTCCATACCTTTGCTTTTCTTTTCTCCTTCCTTCTTCCTTCTTATATTTCTTCTTCTTCTTCTTCTTCTCCTTATCTTCTCTTCTCCCACCAGTATTTGCCACTGGCTTGCTTGACTTCTCAAATGAGATATTTCTAAGGCCCGTGTTTGCCTTATCCTATTTTGAGCCAATTTCCTCCTTTTGCCTTTTGGTCCCTTTAACTCCATTTATTTGCAAATATAACTTATTCCATCTCTATGATAGCCTATAAATCTTCTTATCGTATGACCTTTGGGTCTGGTTGATAAATTACCAATTTACCCATGACTCTTGAATTAATTCTGGATTTTTGCTTATTTTATTTTTAGCGTTATTTTATTCCGGAAAAATATGATTTTACTTTTATTATACCCTAAACATGTTATAAAACTGTCATGGTATAATTTAGGGAGTTACAACTCTCCCCCCTCATAAAAAGAATTTCATCCTCGAAATTCATACTTGAATCGAAGAGTTGTGAGTATTGTGTTCTCATAGTTACGATGCTTATCTTCTCATAGTTACAAGCTCCCGTGGCAGGCTTTCTTCCTGTATGGTGTTCTTTAAAAGCACTTTCACTAGCTGTGCCTTATTCATGTTGCTTCCACCTCTCGAGCAGGTGCCTTTGGCTCCTCATCATATGAAAAATACGCACACGTACTTATATGCGTATAGTATGTCAGGCCCATCAATGAAGTCTCGAAGCATCAACATAAAACACATCATGTAATTTGGCGACTCAGAAGAGTGCCAATTGATAAGCTCGCATAGGGCGATACGTTCCAAGATCTCATGTATTACATGGTTACTCGGGACTCAACTTGCCTTTCTAACTGAACCGTAGAATTTTCCTCCATGGCGATACCTTTAAGAAGAACTTGTCTCCCACTTCATATTCAATAGCTCTCCTCTTTAGATCGGCATATGACTTTTGTTGGTCACTAGCCGCCTTTAACCTTTGCCAGACAACTTGTACTTTCTCTTATGTATCTTTTACTATGTCTGGACCAATCACCTTATGCTCATTCAACTCTGTCCAACATATCGGGGTTCTTCATCCACGACCATATAAAACTTCGTATGGTGTCGTGTCAATACTTGCTTGATAACTATTGTTATAAGCAAATTCCATCAATGGAATATACCTATCCCAACTTCCCTGAAATTCCATTACACAACCTCGAAGCATGTCTTCGAGCACTTGTATCAATCTCTCTGATTGTCCATATGTCTGTGGATGGAATGCTGCATTGAAATTCAACCTAGTATCCAAGGCTGGCTGTAATTCCTTCCAAAATCTCGATGTAAAAATGAGGATCTATCGAGCACAATAAACAGCGGTATACCATGCAATCGTGCGATCTCTTTCACATACTTATAGCTCGGCTAGTCGATCCATAGAATATTCCATCTGTGGGGTATAAAATGGGCCGGAACTTTGTAGGCTCTCTCAACTATCACCGGGCGAGTCATGTTTACGCATTTGTGTAAGGGAGTAAACTCGACACAAAATCCGTAGTAATGTTATCCTTCCATTGAGGAATTGGAAGGGGATTCATGGCTTTGTTAGAACTTAGTGTTCAACGACTTGCCCGACCGCATCCGAACATTTAGACACGTACTCTGTCACATCTCTTTTCATTCCTTTCCACTAGTAATGCTGTTTCAAATCCCGGTATATCTTATTACCTCCGAGGATGCATGGTAACATCGTATTATGAGCTTGAATAACAACTTTTTTCTTTGGCTCTTTGATCATCTATTTTTCTTGTTCGGGATAGAAATTTCGACTTCTTTTGCGAAAAAAATATGTTTTATCACCTTCTCTGACCATTTGTACCTTTTTCTGTAACTCTACATCATTTTTCTACGCACTTATCATCATTTTCTTTAAAATTGGTTGCGCTATTAATTGAGCTAATAAAGTTCCATCATCTGCTAATCTCCCTTCACTATGTTGAAGTGACATTGCTGCCACTGTCTTTCTGCTTAAGGCATCTGCTACCACATTAGCTTTTCAGGGTGTGTCATTATGCAATCATAATCTTTCTGGATAGCTTTCCCAACCACCTCGGATTTGTCTCAAATTTAATTCTTTTTTAGTCAGCAAATACTTAAGACTCTTATGATGTGTGTAAATTCTACACTTTTCCCCATATAAATAGTGTCGCCATATTTTCAAAGCAAACACTACCGCATCCAACTTCGCACATCCCAAACCAATGCCTGAAGCATCACTGTATAAGGTGTATTTTTTTCCCGAGGTAGGTTGCGTCAATACTGGTGCTTCAACCAACATTTCTTTCAACTGTTCAAAACTATTCTGACATTTATCCCTAACTACTCAAACTTTACTCCTTTCTGAGTAATTTGGTGGCAGAAGAAAGCTATGTGAGAAAATCGCTCACAAATCTTATAATATCTGCCCTTTATACTTGAAACTCCTCACCTTAGTTACGGTCGGCGGTTTCAATTTACAAATGACCTCAATTTTTATAGGGTCCCTCTTATTCCCTCGACTGACCTGATATGACCTAGGAAGGAAACTTCCTTTGCCTTGAAAGTCACATATGGCGGGTTTAGCATATAACCTCTTTTCTCTTAACGTCTCCAAGACTATTCTCAAATGCTGTTCATGTTCCTGTGCATCCTTAGAATACACTGGGATGTCATCGATAAAAACTACACAAATTGATCCACATAAAGTCGGAATACCCTATTCATTAAATCCTTAAATGCTCACCCAGGTGCATTGGTCGACCCAAATGTAATGCGAAAACTCGCAATGGCCGTATCGAGTTACGAATCATCTTGGCACATCGACATCTTTCTTAATTGATAGTACCCTGGTCGCAGGTCTATCTTCAAAAAGACACGCACTCCCTTTAACTGATCAAGAAGATTTTCGATTCTCAGCAATGGGTACTTGTTTTTCACTGTCACCTTGTTGATTTGTTGATAATCAATGCACATCCATAGAGTGTCATCTTTCTTTTTCACGAATAAAACAGGTGCACCCTAGGGGACACACTGGGTCAGATAAATCCTTTATCCAAAAGCTCTTGCAATTGACTCTTTAACTCTTTCAGCTCCGTTGGAGCCATCTATGCGAGTACCAGACAAAGGGTTGTTCTAGTACAATCTCTATGGATAAGTCCTCGTACGGGAATCTGCAGTAGCTATTGGGGGAATACATCTGGAAATTCCCTTACCTAGAATCTTTTCCACATCTGACTTGACCTCTCTTAGTCAGTATCGAGCGAATGTCTCCGCGACCTTTCATCATAAATCTCCCCAGCTTGCGTAGGGGAGATCACATTAGATATTGCATGATCACGATGCCGCGAACTATCCTTTCGATGCGGTCAAAACATCTCGACACTCTTTTGTCTTTTGACCATAATCAACAATGGCAGGTGTAGACAACCAATCCATTCCCGAGAATCAAGTCGAGCTCTCGAAATGGTAAGGTTATCAAATCGGCGAAACTCTCTTACTTGTATATGATAGGGCAATTTAAGCTATACGCTATTCACGCTAATCATTGCCCCGATGGTGGTCATGCATGTCATATGCTAGTGTTCCATATTGATCTTATCAAATACATGTTCGATGTATACACATGCAATGAGTGGATCAGGATCGATCGATAAATGTATCTCAATATCATAAAGAGAAAATATACCAGCTATAACCTCAAGAGCATCCTGATCCTCACGAGCCCTTATAGCATATGTTCGTGTTGGTAATGTAGGTATAGGATGATCCATTGTCTTAGAGCACATTGCCTCACCCATCCTCTACATCTTTGAAGATCGAGCCCACCTCGACCCCTACCTCGATCTCTGGGTCAGGTGAGTGCAAGCGATCTTCCTACGCCATTTCCTTCTTGACTTATTATCCTGAATCTACAGGACATGCTTTGAATGATCGTGCTTCCACCTTTAGGAAGCACCCTCCTGTTAATAATCTGCACACACATAAATGCCTTTTATGCGATGAGGGCATTTTAGATTTCTCCTGTCTGACTGAAGCACCTCACTGTCTTAGGTGCTACGTTGGACCACTGCCTCTACCTCTCGTAGCGGAACTATGTGATTAATTTGGAGACTACTGGAGTCTTCCTCGAAATTGGATGAAGCTCCTCTAGAAAACTTCTTCTTTTGAGATCTTTCTTTGTTGCCCATTTCTAGTCTCTCTACTTTCACTGCAACTTGGACCAACTGATAGAAATCCACTTGTTGGAGAGAAGTCATAAGTGCCAAATACCTCTTGATGGAATCATGCGATCCATCTCAATTGCCTACAGAAATGCGCCGATGAGGGACCCGACTCGATGCGTACTTGCGAGATGACTAAATCCTTTCTCTGTTGTATAAACCAGAGTTCCTTTGCTTCAAATTCGATTGTTTCCACTTGGATTCACGTATATCTCGATAACGTGCTGCCTTACTGAACTCTTGGATAAAGAACTCCCCGAGTCATGGGATTTGGAATCCTTGGTTCGACACTAGTTTCCACCAATCATATGCCTGTTTCTACTTGATAGTGAGGCGCACATGATACTCTCACGATCGAGAGGGGGCATCTAACTTCCTCCGATATTCTTTGTAACTTTTCTAACGAGAATTTACCGCTTTATCGGACTCTTCCGTGTTGTCCCATAAATTCCTCGGCCACAGTGTCTTAACACCGTAATACATAGGGGCTTTTGGAGTTGTTAATCTTTTTCTAATACGGGTATATCACGAGATATCTCGATGGCAGCTTCATTTGGCAGCCGGAACTTAGCTCTCGCCACGATAGATTTAGAAGGGTCAGCGGGTAATCCACACGAACTCGGGGGTTAACCCTCTCAGCTGCTTCTTCGGCCGGATTTGGAAGACGATCGATCTATCTGAAAACCTGAGGACATCCACATCCGGTCGACACATTACTAAACGCACATGTTTTTAATCTTATCTCTATCTAGAATACAAACTTAGGCTTTCGAGCAGCATAAACCTGGGGATGCGATGCGACTAAAGCTGTGACACACCCGGCTTCGGCGCGGTGTCGAAAATTTCACATTTACTATAAACTTATAAACTTTTAAGCTTGTTCATTCATATAATGTTAAACATTTGCTTGTGTACTATATTTTGTACTTGATGGATTACAAAATGTATACAATCCATTATGGAAGTGTTCAGCGTTCCTGATATTTACATTTCCTCTGAAAAAACAAAAAATACATATACATTATACGAATGGTAACAGTGGGCACCTAGTGATGTGTTGACTTTGACTGTTGATGCGGATTGTCGCATCTCCCAGTTTCTCTTAAATGCGCCTGCATGGATGCAACACCCGTGCTAAACATAGCTTAGTGGGGAATAATACTAAGTAGACAACCTAATAAGGATCATCTCACTTTAGACACATGCATATACTTGTAATAAATATAACATTTACATATACTTATCCATTTCTCATGTCATTTTTCATAACATGTTTCATTTCTTATCATATTTCATATACTTTTATTGTCATCTTAAAGCTGCTTCTTATTCTTGTAACTTGTATACTATCGTCACACATAAGCGATCTTTATGCTTCTCATATCATGTCATATATCATATACATCTCATTTAAATATACTTGTCATTTGCTTTATGTTTCATGCATAAACCTTAGAAGTGGATACGAAAGAAGCGTATGTGCAGAAGGTACACTATCCTTTGTCTGAACAGTAATTTCTATATGTATGACCTAAACGGGCGCTATGGCCAGTCGAAACAAGATCATGTCGCCGACCGAGTGGGGCGCGATATCCCATAGGTGTATCTTTGTAGCAGTGTATCTACGTAGGCGTGCTACCCTATCCAAACTACCGGTCATAGCGGATAATCGGTTTTATTATGTTTCTCGACAATCTTTTTAGGTATCCAGAAAAGATATTTCATATACGCATGAAGACCAACTATTGATATCATGTATACTTATGAATATCCATTATCAAATAATCTCTTATAAGCATTTAGCTGTACTTTTTCATATAGCAAAAATTATACGTAATATTCTCACAGCTTTCATAACACATGTTATCATGATGATATTACTATGATGCATTATTTCATATAACAATACAATTATATAACCTTTATACAATTTCAATTTCCATAACCAATTCTGCCTTAACAGTTTGAGGCTATTCCTAAGTCTATTTTCGACTACAATTTTAACCCTGTAAACGGGATTGTTAGAGAAAGTGATATACCCCTATGTCTTAAGTTTCTTATGGTTCAAACATCATGTCATTTGGACTTTTAAGTTGGGAGATATGATCTAAACATTCCAAACTGTTCCTGGAGAATTTCTAGGAATAGAATATGGAATTGTGTCTTATATTTGAAAATTTTCTGGGAATGTTAGAGACATAATTTGATCATAATTTCTTCATGAAAGTTGTTTTCCCATATGTCTAGTTATTACAAAAATTTGAATCATCTTATTTGGATGAGTATAACTCAAGTTATGGTTTAAACAAGCCAGATTACTCCGGTTCAGGGGCTGATGCGAGACATATTTCGAGGGGGCCAGGAATTGTTCACTTCTTGACAATTTTTAAGGTCGATGGTCGAGGAATTGGATACACTTATTTCAGGAATATTTATTCTTATAGAAGTCTAGTTTACACAAAAAATTTAATCACTTAATTTGAATGAGTTATGGCCAAGTTATAGCCTAAATACCAAAACTGTTCCGAAACCACCCAGCGTATCGGGGCCCCGAACGGGGTGATAGAAAGCAGGCTTGGCTTTGTGAATTTTAAGATTAGATGGGGTCGATTTGGAGACACATATTTCAGGGAAAAAACTGTTCTTAGATGTGTGGTTGTCAAAATTTTGAATCAATGATTTGGATGAGTGATGGTCACTTGGTCTATGCGAGAAACAAAAGCATGGGTTTAAAAAAAACGGACAGCATCTCCCCTAAAACCCAACATTTTCTCTACCATATAAATTTTTCTCGAATTTGAGGCCCTTTGTAAATCAAACAACCATTCAAAACAAGGATTCTGCACAAGAGGTATTCTAAACCTTGAGCAAGTATCCATACATTCCATGTAACACCCCAATTATACCACTAACAGGTTTTTACATAACTGTTTTAGGTATAATAAAAACAAAGAAATATATTTTAGAATAAAATAAAGATAAAAACAAAGTAGGAATGTCGTAAGTTAAATTACAAATAATAAGAAGATTAGAGGCTATTGTAAAAATAACATAAATTGATTTGCAAATAGTAGAAGAGTTGAAGGACTAAAGAGTAATAAAAGAAAGATATAAGAATGAAATAAGGAAGAAAATTGTGGAAGAGACAAGTGGATTGAAGGAAAGAGGGAGGGAAGTTTCTAAATAAACTTAGAAATTAAAAATAAAAAGGGATAAAATAAATAAATATCTTTATTTTTAGTGGCAGGAAGGAGAAGCAATACGGGATAAGAGAGAAGAAGAAAGAAGAAAGGAAGAAGAAGAAGAAGAAGATCACGGGTATGGAATTTGAGTATGGAGTACGGATACATGTCTTGGAGTAGTATGGGGCTGAGTGGAGTGCGGATACGTAATAACGGGTGGTATGGAATTATTAAATTTGGTATTGGTATGGAACTATGATTTGGTATAGAAAAGTAAAATTTGTGAATATTTGTACGAATACTGTCTTGGGTTGTATGGAGTATGAGAGTATAGTTTTACAATGCAAAAACTACGGGTGTATGGAAATCCTAGTTTTAGTGCAGAAACGTTTGGAATGTAGTTAAAATATACATCTTATCTATGGTTTGGGTTTGGGAACTCCTAAAATCATTTCTTGTAGGGTTGAGTTAAGAAAGAGAAAGAGCTTTAAAGGCTCCCAAATATGTGTGTTTGAGAAGGGAGATGCAGTTGCAAGTTAAACCCGAGAGAAAATTCCTATTGTCGATCATATGCGTGTGGGATCTTAGAACAGTTTTTGGGTCAGAAATATAGAATTCAGGAAGTAAGTCATACGTGAGGTGTAAGCCACATCTGATGAAGATGTTAGGCTTTTGAATTTCTCAATTCGGACTCTACGTAGTCGAGATTGTGAGTGCTTTTTACCTAAGCAGTCAAATGTCGTTGGTCGTGGCTTGATTACTCGTCAACGGTACTCGTCGTCAAGCGGTACTCGATCATCCAAAACGGTACTTTCGTCATCAAACGGTACTCGTCGAAGCGATGCTCGTCAGCAGTCACTCGTCAACGGTGCTCGTCATTTCAAATCGAGGGGCGTGCGCGTGATCGACGGAAGGCCATGCTTTCGCCGTTGGCTTCCGTTTGGGTGCTTTGGGGTACATGGAAAGCCCGTTGAGTCAAGGTACATTCATTACGAGGAGGATAATAGATGTCGAGGCCAGGGTGTTAGAGCGAGCTTTTCCATGGCGAGCTCGGCTCGTCGATCCAGTCGACTCGTCAAGGCGGCTGCGCATGACCTCGACGGAAGATCTGCTTCGCTTCGTTGAACTCCGATTTGAGTGCTTGGAGCTATGGAAAGCCCGTTAGGTCAAGAATCCATCAATAGACAACTTGATAAGATTGGAACTCATATTAGTTCCAGAAAACACGGAAAACAGTGGCGATCTGGAGTAAACATAGTTATTTGTATTGCAAGGAATGCCTATTATGAATTTATAAATAACTCATAAGCATACCATGGTAAGTATAGTTATTTATGCATGTAATAGAATATGAAAAATGAAAAGATATATGAATAAATGATTGTATTTATATATCACATATGATTAGAATGACAATAATAATTATTCGAGAATATGAGATATATCACGAGCATAAATACACGGTGATTGTGCGCAGCAGAACACGAGGTGAGGATAGATGGGTATCTTTTATTAGGAAGAATAAGTGCGGCGTATCGAGTTATGTTCGGAAATCGGGACCCAGTTTGGTCGATGACGTAGATCAGTTTGGATCGGGTGGCCACGAAGGTCACCACGCAGCGCCTCTCGGGCCCTCGTGGAATGAGTCCAGCGTCTCGGGCCACGTTGATGATACCTTCGGGTATATATTCTGAGCGCCTCACAGACCCCTCATGGATCACTATTTCATACGAGTGAATATAACACGCCAGTCCTGTGGATTATAGTATTCTGTGTCAAACTCCTTTAAGGTTCTCTGAGACATGAAACATAAAAGAAATAACCCAGTATATCTGAAAAGGAAATGAAGAATATAGGAAGCATAGTATTTCTTATGTGATGATAGTATTATACGATTCTGAAACAAAGTAAAGAAATCTGAATTACATGAAAATGTCTGGAAGATGATAAGAAGTAAAGAAGCGAAGTTATGATGATAAAGTATATATATGAGAAATGTGAATGTCTTTGTTATATGTGTTCATACGTTTGTATAAAAGTGTGGTGACTCTTAATGAAGTCATATTCCGCAAGGCGTAAAGGCAGCGGGTGTCAGGTGTGGAGTACGGGGAAAAACGAGAGGACGGGGACGATCAGCGTGTTGGTCAGGCCACGCGTCGATAGGTCTTGTGAGACGCTTTGGAGTCCCATTTTGTATATGAATTTTGTAAACCAATGTAAATATTGTAAATGTTGAACATCTCGTGTTGGAACGTATATATATTTTATGTCCATTCAGCTACGGAATGTATCTGAAGTTAATTGTTTAACATTATATATGAATATCTGCAGTGTAAAGGTTATAAGTATAGTAAGAGTGATACCCTCCTTGACATCTATCTCACCAGGGATTGGGGTGTCAAAGTTTAGTGGTATCGAGCATCGAATTTGGATTCGGACATGATCGGGTCGGATCGGAGAAAAGGGTGTCGCGATTTAATTGGTATCGGAAGCGTCCGGTGTGGTGCATGTCGGGTCGATCGGAAGAAAGTGTCGCATTGCCTGGTCGTACTAAAATTTCATACAAACAATTCCATACCTTTGCTTTTCTTTTCTCCTTCCTTCTTCCTTCTTCTCTTCTCTTCTTCTTCTTCTTCTTCTTCTTCTTCTTCTTCTTCTTCTCTTCTCTTCTCCCAACGTATTTTCCCTAGCCTTCAAATGCCAAATGAGATATTTCTAAGGCCATGTTTTGCCTTATCCTATTTTTGAGCTAATTTCCTCCTTTTTGCCTTTTGGTCCTTGACTCGTTTATTTGCAAATATAAGCTTATTTTTATCTACATATTAGCTATATCTTGTATCGTATATGACTGGGTGCGGATTATTAAATTACCAATTTATGACCCATAATTAATTTGGATTTTGCTTATTTTATTTTTAAAAAATTATTTTATTAGAAAAAATATGTTTTTCTTTTATTATCACGCTAACGTGTTATAAAGCGTATGGTATAATTTGGGGTGTTACAAATTTGATTTAAGATCGTTATCAATTCATATATTAAATGAACATCAAAGAAATGAAAATGTGTTTATTATAAATGAATATAAGGCATTATAATAAGTCTTCAAAGGTGATGGCGCTCAGACGCTTCTCTAGATGTCTTGTACTTTGGGTTTCGAATAGTGGAAATATTCTTTACCGTCCAGGTATAGATCATAGTGTATTGCAAATAATTCAACCATTGCATCTACATTGTTCTTCTCTTGTGTTCTTGAATTCATATTATCATGCATCAAGGCTTATGCGATTCATAACAATATCTATCAAACTAAAATTTTAAATAATGCATCCATGGGATACGAACTTATCATATAATGACACACCAACATATAATCACTTATTCTTTGAAGATGATTGAGTATGTGGTAATGACACAGCCAACATATATTCTCTTATTCTTTGAAGATGATTGAGTATGTGTTTGATTGTCGTTCAATGCATAAATACTTGGAATAAAATAATATCCTACTAAACATTCCTTAAGTAAAGCACATATAATGTTTAGTACATAACATCACACACTTGTCAATGAAGTTTGACTCAATAGTTAAAGTTTGAGTGGGACACAAGGAATAACTAAGTTTGAGTCTCCATGAGTATAAAATTCTTCAAGTGAATTGATGCCAAAAGAAAGAAAAAAACATCACATACCTAATGCTATACATTGTTGACAAAATATACTACTACCTTCAAGTGATTGATCTCCTCAATTTTCTTAGGACTTTGTTCTTGAGAAAAAAAAGTACTCCATGCTTAAAGGGTAACAAGTCTTTTTTTTCTGTTTTTTTTTTTAGTTGCGCATCACATAATAAACCAAAAGTTTACTAAATGTAGGTGACCTAAAATAATACAATCTTCATTTTCTTGCAATCACTAAGGATTTTAATCCCAATAACATATCAGGTTTTGATTGAGAACAATAAACTGACATCATCCCCGATGAGTATTTCTACATTTTCATCAAATGAGATTCAATGTCAACGCATTCAAATCACAAGTTTGAGCTTTTTTAATGTCCAAATTTAATATTTGTTTGATATTCAAAGCTATTATTTTTCATTTTTAAATTAAAAATTGGGATAAATATAAGCACTCATTAAAATTCAAAGTCAAGAAATAAAGAAATTTCCTTGTTGAGGCATGTAACACCATGTCCCTTTTTTTCTAATGTCATTATTTATGTTTATTAAATGTGATTTTTTTCCTTGGAGGAAGCTTACAAAAATTGTATGGGAAATATTTTAAAAAGAGATTTTCAATTACGTGTGTCAAAAATTCTACCATATCATGATTAGTCTGTTAGAAACCAGCACAGCTAGTAAACATCTAATAACTCAACATTAAATTATGACATTAATCCAAAATAATATCTTGAAACTTATCATTCTAATAATTTAACAACTATAACAAAGAAAAGCTATCGAACTTTGAAATTTGAAACTTCAACAAAAAATTATTTGAAAACCTTAGCCTTATTTTCTTTCTACTAGCATCCTTTTCTTAAAGCAATGAGGGATGATTTTTATTGTCATCTTTAACCTAAAATCACATTTACTACTTAGCTCTTTTCGGTATGTAACCGCCGATAAAATAGTTGTCATGAATTTGGGTTTCATTTGTTTTAAGTATTTAGTCGTGACTTTTACAGTGCGGCGTTTGTTTGTTGTTGTGGTAGTCGCGATATTTGTTGCATAAGCGATTGAACCAGCAAAGTATGTTCGATCGATAACGATAAATGAATCGATGGTCGATCGTGATATCTTTACAATGGCCCCAAAATGCGTAGGTATTTTAGTTCACGAATGTCATCGAATATGGGATTATTATGAATATATATATTTTGAATTGGTCATTTATATTATTAACCTAGATATTGTTTCTTTAATTTTTAAGAATTTTGATTCTATATTTTTATTGATGTAATTAATAAAATTATTTTTCTCTTTAAGAAAATGATTGCAAAAAAAGAAACAAAGCACCCTATCCTATATTTTGGATAGATCATAAAACAAGTTGCATTTAAATTTATAAGGAACAAAACAAATTAGAAAGCCCGCCCTATCCATTTTGTTGGATAACCATAAAACAATTATTTATTAAAATAAGAATTATCAACATCAGCATCCATTTATAGAACGTTGGAATAGGGAATTATTTTGAAAACTAATGCTTAAAAACAAAAGAAAACGTTAGTAAGACGTCAATTACTTTACCCCCTCTGCTTTACTAAACTTAAGCCGAAAGTGCCATGCACGTGTCAGTATTCTACTCCACGTGTCGAATTTCTATTGGTTATGGATTTATACTGGAAGCTTCACGCGCTACGACATTCCACCGCCTCGTTCACATGCATGTCCGGAAATCGTAGCCATCGCCACGTACGCCATCAACACGTGTCGATAGAGTAACGGTTCATAAAGATTTCTTTAATCCTTTCTACTGTTTTTTTGGAGACTATAAATGAATAGATCTTCTTCTTCACAAACCCGGAATCACTGCGGACTTAAATTCATTTTCTCTATTTGGATTAGATTTCGTTTAGATTCGATTTGGTTTAGATTCGATTTGATTTCGATTCTCTCAGTGGTAGTAAGGAGCATGGCAGGTATGAGTATCACCCACCAGATGAGCGCAATCTCCGGCCAGCAGATCGCTTTAGAGTCCGGAAACGGGACGGCGGAGCCGACGACGGCGGTGGTGAGCGCGGCGGCGGTGTGGAAGTCGCCGGTTCCGGTGATCAGGTGCAGGGCGGGAGGGGAGATCGAGGCTCTGTCGCCGCCGGTGAGCCCTTGCTTGTCGCCGGTGAGGGGAGGGATGAGGGCGAATCTGGCGGTGGCGTGCCAGGCATTCGCGGCGGAGGTGGAGGCGGAGGCGGAGGCGGCGCCGGGGGAGCGGGAGTACAAAGAAGGAAGCGGGAAGGGGAGGGGAAAGGGAAAGGGGGTGCCGGTGTTTGTGATGATGCCTTTGGATAGTGTGACGATGGGGAACGGGGTGAACAGGAGGAAGGCGATGAAAGCGAGTATGCAGGCGCTGAAGAGCGCGGGTGTGGAGGGGATAATGATGGACGTGTGGTGGGGGCTGGTGGAGAGGAACGGCCCCGGCGCCTACAATTGGGGCGGCTACGCCGAGCTTCTCGAGATGGCCAAGCACCATGGCCTCAAGGTTCAGGCGGTCATGTCCTTCCATCAATGTGGCGGAAACGTCGGTGACTCCTGCACGTCAGTATACTCACTTTCTCTCACCTTTTTTGGTAGAGGACCTTGTGCCCCCCTCATTAAAATGAATCACATGTCACACTGCCTATGATGATGATCAAATAAATCCTCATCCATATTTTGTTACAACTTTTGCTACTTCTTATGCTGTTTTTTTTTTTAAATCTCAAACACTCCAAAATTTGTAGATTTAGCCTCTCCCGCGATTTTTTCTTGAACCATAACCGTTTTTAGATGAAAATCCCCTTATACATTTGATGTATTTATATGTATTGTTTCGAAAGACTGGATTATTTTTATAAGAAAAAAGGGTGTTTTCTTTTTCAAAATAAGGTAAAAATGTCTTGGAGGATTCGATTTTTGAAATTATGAAATTGTATTTTCAAAAGATCTTGTAGTCAAATCCTGATCCTTTAAGGGTCATAATCTTCTTCTGTAAGACAATAAGAGGATTTGAATCGATGACTATTAGGAAGCAAACCCCAGATCAGACAATATGAACTATTCTACCTGTTTGCTCCCATGCTACTTCCAATGATGATCTTGTCACTTTAAGCCCCAATTAGTTTGTGTAGGGTAGGAAACATGTTTCCCAATTTTTGCCTGTTTGGCACTGGTAATAGCCGGAATTTTTTGATATGCTAGGTGTGTTACTGCTTTTTTTTTTTTTTTTTCCTCTGTTTTTTCATGGTTGATGCTTTTGTTATACAGGATACCTTTACCTAACTGGGTTGTGGAAGAGATGCACAAAGATCAGGACCTAGCATACACCGATCAGTGGGGCCGGAGAAATTTTGAATATGTGTCCCTTGGTTGTGATACTCTTCCAGTCCTCAAGGGGCGTACGCCCGTCCAGTGTTATGCTGATTTCATGCGTGCTTTCAGGGACAATTTCAAACATCTTCTTGGTGACACCATTGTGGTAATTACTTATCCTTAAGTTCACAGCAATTAGTACAAAAATTATAGCGGGTTTCAAGTGATTAATCATCTTAAGAGTTTGTCTCATTCAGGAAATCCAAGTGGGGATGGGTCCAGCTGGTGAGCTCCGATACCCTTCATATCCAGAGCAAAATGGGACATGGAAATTCCCGGGCATTGGAGCATTCCAGTGTTATGACAAGGTATATATTTTTCTTCTTCTTTTTCCTTTTTCTTCTTGTAATGATAATATTGCTGAGGATGATAAGATGCAATTTCCGGGTTTAGCCTGAATATATTCGTTTAACATTCCCGTAATCAAGTAATACTTAACTTGCCCTTGAGGCCTAACTCAAGTGGTAAAGGGATGAGTTAGGCATATGGGAGAAGCAGAATTAAATTCAGAATAAAGTACTATAATGAAATATGCGAAAGTGAATAGATGTAAAAAAAAAAGACGTAACTCAGGATCTCCGCTTAATGCCTAGATTACGATATTAAGCTACTTAGGATCAAACTGCATGATGTATACTATAGTAACATATTCTGTACAAATATTGTGCAGTACATGCTCAGTAGCTTGAAAGCAGCCGCAGAAGCTGCCGGCAAACCAGAATGGGGTAGCTCTGGTCCGACAGATGCTGGCCACTACAACAACTGGCCAGAAGATACGCAATTTTTCAGGCGAGAAGGAGGCGGTTGGACTAGTCCTTACGGTGAATTCTTCCTCAACTGGTACTCTCAGATGCTCCTAGAACATGGTGAGAGAATTCTGTCATCAGCCAACTCCGTCTTCCATGACATGGGAGTTAAGATCTCGGTCAAGGTTGCAGGCATTCACTGGCACTACGGGACACGGTCCCATGCTCCAGAGCTCACTGCAGGGTACTACAACACAAGGTTCCGAGACGGATACCTTCCTATAGCTAAAATGCTAGCTCGCCATGGTGCCATTTTCAACTTCACCTGCATAGAGATGCGAGATTATGAGCAGCCTCAAGACGCCCTTTGCGCGCCCGAGAAGCTGGTGAGGCAGGTCGCATTGGCAACTAGGGAAGCTCAAGTCCCTCTTGCTGGGGAGAACGCGTTGCCTCGGTATGATGAGGCCGCACATGAGCAGATCATGGGAGCATCATCTATCAATATTGATGGTGAAGAAAGAGAGATGTGTGCCTTTACATACTTGAGAATGAATCCAGGCTTGTTCCAAGCGGATAACTGGAGACGGTTTGTCACGTTTGTGAAGAAGATGAAGGAAGGGAAGGATCCACACAAGTGTCGGGAACAGTTGGAAGAGGAGGCGGCGCATTTTGTACATGTGACTCGGCCTCTGGTTCAGGAGGCTGCTGTTGATCTTATGCTCTAAAATGTCAAGTTCTCTGGACATTTTTCTTGTTTGAAAGCAAATAGTATTTGGGATAATCCTGCCCACTTTTCTTGGGCTCGTTCCTGGTGAAAAGGGAAAGTTGCATTCTGATGATATGATAAGAAATAAGATATAATAGATTTGGGGAGCATCAGCTGTTTTTGTACCTGAACCCCCTTATCCTGTGTTGAATATACTATATATGATAAATACAAACTAGATTTCTATCTTCTCCTCAAGTTATTTATCTGTTTACTGTTTTCTACTACTTCCTCCTAGTCTTCTTCAGCTTTATTGGCAGGAATAGTTGATTTTGAGATGCTGACCATGCCGGAGATATGGGACAGAATTCAAATCTAATTGCAGTTAGTATCAGATAAATTTAGATCTCAAGGGATGGCCATGTTGGCGTTGGTTTTAATCAACTTAACAATGTGAAAGCCAAATTTAATGGTCAGGCAAATTGAGGGAAGCCTTTATTTTCTAAATGTTTTTATTTCCACGACAATTTTAGTTATTATTTTTTTTAACAGAAGGAGGGAAACCCATGACAAACAAAGCTTAAAACTTGTATCTCACTTTCTTGTGCCATTAATATATGTCCATTAATGTCATTAGGAGGAGACGATCACACTGTCAAATCCCAACAATGCAAGAGAAGCATTAGCCAAGAAATCCACAACTTGATTTCTCTCCCTATAGACATGCGTGAGATTGACATTTCAATCATGTCTCAACATTCAGTAATTATATTAGAATACTTATCCGCTAACCTACTAATGATAAGCAAGCAAAGAATCTATTTCAATAAAAAGACGGACCCTGTATTTCATGCCAATCGAAGACCATGAATCAAAAATACACAACCCAACTAATATACCATATATCCAATTACCATAGTGATCTCGCAAAACACCACCTTGCGCTAGCTAAGTTTCACCCTTACGTCATCTAAGTTTCTTTCACTTTTATAACAGGCATCCGAATTCAAAGTAAGGAGACCAACCTGTCCATGGAATGATATGGCATTTAGCTCCACCGATCACAGTGTTTTAAGCCTAGAAAGTGGAATTCACCTCTTGCAAATAATGAGATTAAAATATTTACTCTTAAATACATAATCATTCCGTAAACGTCAAATCCACCAACAAATGGAAAAACCTTACATATTAGGAATTGAGAAACTGAACTTTAAGGCTCCGAAAAGTTTGGTAATTTTAAAGTGAAAATAATTTTTTAAAGTAACTTATTTTTCAGTGGTCTACAATTTTTGGAAATGAAACAATAGCGTAAAAGATCAATCCTCCCATCCCGTCTCTTCTTTTGTCTCCAGCGCGGGTACGTGCAGCCTTTGAAAACCATTTGTTAGTTTAATGGTTCACCTCCCTTGACGACTTTATGGTCCAAATTTTCTCAACGATCTCTTTCTGCACTGGATCGAGTTGTTATCTCCACGTAATTGAACTGAGAAGCTCCCATAATTATCATTTGACGTGCAAAGTTTTTTTTTTTTTTTTTTTTAAAGGAAAATTATGATCGATAGATTCAAGATATAAATAAGCCAAAAACATATATAACAAGAAGAAATACTCTGAGTTAATAACGTAATAAATCGGTATAAGTCATAAATTTGATAATATAGTGATTAGAATATATACCAACATTTCCAGGTTCTTGCGTATATTAACGATACGTAATTTGATATTTTAGTGATCGTATCAGTTTCTTATCATCGTAGTATGAATAAAATGTTCTGACGAAGATAGTGTGGCGTCGTATGGCCGTGACAATAGAAAACGTCGATAAGAAAGCAGCGATAACGTAAAGCGAATAAAGCTGTCTTTATGGAAATAGCGTTTTTGATAGCGAAAGTGAAAGAAAAAGATTAAGAGTTTTTGGCAAAGTTTTTTGATAATTAGCTCTTTTTGTGTGTTTTTTTTTAATAAAATCATCTTTATTATAAACAAATTATATAACCTTAGGAACTTTCTCCAAATCAGAAACTAATGTGAGAATGTGATATATACCCCATATGGAGACACAATGTGTTTGTTATATCCAATGGGGTTATGGACTATGTATGGAGCAAATAAGCCAAATAATTAAAGGCGCATTTAGTAGGTGAAAATTTTACATTTTACATATTGACGAAAACGAGGAAAAGCAGCGTTTGAATTCACGAGAATAAGGCAACAAAATTTTGGCATAGAAAAATGAATTGGCTATTTTACGGCGTTTTATATATGAATCGAGAAAACGTTAAATTTACATTTTCGCTTTGTTTTTCAATTAAATTGGCCGAGGTGTCGAATGGGGTTGAAAATGAAAGCGTATTTTAATGAGTGATCTGAAACGTATTTTCGAAAATGGCCCAAAGATTATATCATTGAAAATTTTACGTATTAAATTTTGGATAGAGTTGAAAATTTTTAGGTAGCTAAACGAGAGCGCCCGAAGTACACATAGTTTACATGTTTGAAAAGTACTGTTCTTGAGAATAGTTCTTAAAAACACAGAGAACATCGTTTTGATCTTTGAATCTGTGTTTTCAATGTTTTTTCAAAACAAAAAAACAAATGAAACCAAACTCTGTATTTTCTTTGTTGTTCTTTTCTTTTCAAAAGAAATAAAAAATTCAAAATTTATAAAGAAACAAGCCTAAATATCCCCTCGTTATGTGAAAGCTTCAACATATAAAAAGACAAATAACTCTCACATGATCCAACGAATCTTATGAGGTCAAATAAACCCCAAAATCGAGATCAGAGATCAACTATGATATCATTTCTTTGCTTTTGATTAAGAGACCTTCATGCCTTTAAAAGGCATTTGCAATTTTAGAAATAAATTACTTAACCATTATGCTATAATGCCCCTTTTAAAATATTTTGTCCCTCTTGACTATATTTTCTGGATTCGTCACTGATTTTAGAGATATGGATACATAAAAAAGAGTTCATACGTACTTGTATAATGCTTTCCCACTAACCTAAATAAAGTGTAAAAATCCATTAGTAAAAGTGAAATATCAATAGGAACAGACAAACTTCAATCCTAAATGGGTGCCCATGCATCAGAGAAATGGACGCCCATATGAGGGATGTTTTCCAAAAATAATAAAAAAATTAAAAAAAATTCTTGAAAAAATGTGGTTTAAAAACTAATTTCAAGTATAGTGTAGTTTTCTCCATATAAGAACGACGCACGTGGGGATAAAGGCACAAAATGTGAGTTTTGAAGGTCGAAAAAGAAAAGGTAGAAAAAGAAAGCTATTTAGAAGGTGAGTTTTGAATTTTTTAGATGGTATTTTAAAACGGCTTTTAGTATAGCATTTTAATAATTTGAAAGTGTTTGTTTTTAAGAAACGAGCTTTCGGAGTTTCAGTTTTTAGAAAATATCTGTGGCATTTTCGATATAAAATAAAAAATTTTTAAAATTATGAAGGTATTTAAAAAACTGACTTTCGATATAACGTTTTTAACGATTTAGAAAAGTGTACTGGCACAAAAATGACTTTTCGAGTTTTACCATTTTTAGAAGTATTTAACAGAACTGACTTTCAGATTAAGTCGAAAATTTTAACGAGCTTCATTTTTCAATGTAAAAAGTGTCTCTTTAAGATATACTTTTAGAAAGTGTTTTTTCAAGAGACACTTTTAAATCCACATGATAAAAACTATACTAAATTTAAAAATATTTCTAAATCTTTTTTATTTGGAAAATATTTTTTTCTTTTTACACTAAATGTCTAAAAAGCCCCCGTATGATAGCCACCCGTCAAGATTGACCAGTTACTCGATGCCCCACTTCAAAGGCAGCAATTCACGTTCAACCTCCACTTGAAAACCATTTGTTAGTTTAATTGTTCACCACCCTAAACGATTTTATGGTCCAAATTTTCTCAAGGATCCCTTTCTTAAATACCTCTCGTGGAGTTATTATTTCCACATAATTGAGCTCAGAAGCTCCTATAATCATCATTTGACTAGTAAAATTTTTTGATAATTAACTTCTCTTGTACTTTATCATCTTAATTATATAAAGTTGGTAATTTTTACTTAATCGAAAACTAATATATGATGTGACAAATACTCTCCTTACAAACACAAATCTTGTTATAACTTATATGATTATGGATTATGGGGCCACTTAGGCCATACAGACAACCACTCTTTTGTTATATCTTTTGAAATTATAAATTATGGGATCAAATAGATAAACACACATCGTGAGTACCCTTCATAAGACTAAACAAATTTGGTGAAGCTAAACAAGCTCCCATATTGGAATTCGGACTCAATCATATATGATACCATTTGTAATAATGTATACTTAATTATATAAATATTATCCGTTTTAAATATAAGACACCTGCTTTAAAACGCATTTAAGAGTAAGACAACTTCATACTTATAAGGTGTCATAACCATCTCATACTTATATAATACAATAACTTTTCCCAACCATTGTAAAAGTCAAATATAAAATATAAATAGACAAACTTCAACCCTAAATTAACTTGAACCCTAAATAGTCAGATTGATCAGTCGCCCAACGCCCACTTCAAAGGCAGCAATTCACGGTCAACCTCTATTTGGGCTGACAAATGGATGAATCACAGCCTCATGCCCACTTTCATGAATCCCATAAATACATGTCTCGATAAGGACACCATTTTCCATATCTAACTAAGGAACAAGTCTTTTCCCATCAAATCAATTAGCCAACAAAACATGTCTAACCCACACCAACAGTTTTCGCCCGCCCAAGCTCCTGGTCGATCCCAGGTATGATTGCGTCGACGGAGATGGGATCTAGATTTGTCTACCACTTGTGCTTTTCCTCGTATCATTTCCTTAATCTAATTAATCATTTTTTTTACGTGTAATTGTAAGCAGGCTGGCGCAATGGGGGTGAGCCATACGACTCTACATTCAGGGGATTCAGCCCAAGTAGTCAGGGAATCTTCCGAACATGCTGAACAGTCTCAAGGGTTCCTCCAACAGGTTCTCTTTCTTCATAAATATGAAATTTGGGTTTGAGTTTAGTATGAATATCGTATATTTTTTAACATGCATTCTCTTTTACCGGAGGCCCCAATATGAATATTATGCTTCTAAACAATTTCCCTCATGAGATGTATGGAGAGTCAAATAAACCTAACCAAATTATTTATGGATTTTTAAATAAACAAATGATGACTCAAAAGACAAAAAGGTGGCGTGAACCCAAACTCTCGTCAAATCAGACTCTAATATCATGCAAAAAATAAACTACTCTCCGAAAAACTCAAACTTCTAGGAATTGGGTTTAATATTTGTCCATTGCTTTTTTTTTTTAACTCATATTCGCTTTTGTATATTATATTGTAAGATTTGATCCTGGTTCTCCAATACGGCTATCTCACTTTTTTACCACTTAAGAACAAATTTATATTTTATATGAATACCATGCTTCTTAACATTTCTGACCCTAAATGCTGATACATGATGATGTTACAGACAGCAGGACAAGTGAAGGATATGGCTCATGGGGCAGGGACGGTGGTGATGAACGCAGCTCAAGGGGCAGGTGAGACGGTGAAGAATGTAGCTCAAGGTACGGGACAGACCGTCATGAACTTAGCTCATAGTGCCACTGA
Source organism: Tetrastigma voinierianum (assembly GCA_016808115.1). Lineage (NCBI taxonomy): Eukaryota > Viridiplantae > Streptophyta > Magnoliopsida > Vitales > Vitaceae > Tetrastigma > Tetrastigma voinierianum. The sequence continues at coordinate 449,292 of JAEQBH010002522.1, forward strand.
GACCGTCAAGAACTCCCTTGGGGCTGGTGACAAGAGCAACTGAGATTCATTCCATTCTTCTTCTATGTTTAATTTCCTCTCTTTCCCAAATAATTTCAACACCCAAGTTGAAGGGTCCTTTTCTCCCTTTTTTTAGTTGAATTTTGTATGGATTGCTTTATTCATATTGAGAGATGATATGATTTTAATGTTTGTTTAATGTTCAGAATTCGCCCTTTCCTTTCCTTTTATTTTATTAAAAGACGTAAAAGGAAGAAACTTACAAACGCAGCCTGAACTCTAATTGTTTCATGGAAAGAAGTCTCTGCTCGAGTCGTGGGTGAAACTACAAGATGAGAATCACCTTGGTTGCCTCATCACAAATGCCTTAGACCAAAATAGAGAGTATTTGATCTTCTTCTAAATCTCCTTTCGTGTATTTTTGTTAGAGAGAGATATTATCAAAAAGTGGAAGAAGCAACCTAAGAAAACCGATTCCTCTTGGATTAAAACCGTTTCCCATGAATGGGTCTTGTGATTGGGTCGGATCAGCTCCATTTGGGCATCCGAATCCAATTCTAACAAATTTATTTTAAAAAATATAAGATAAGATTGAATTTAGCAAATGTGATTTCATTTTTAAATTTTTACTTACAATTTATAATGTAAGATATGTATAATCATAAAGATAAGTATACATAAATAACATATCGAAAGTTAAATATTGAAAACCCTAATCTCATTTTCTTTCGACTTTTTCTCTGTTAGCATTTTTCCCTTAAGAAATGAGGGGTGATTTTTTGGCCACTCTTTGCCTAAAAACACTCATCTACACTTAACTGCATTATTTTTAACTAACTTGATAAAGTGGTTGATAAAATCTGGGTGTTCGTTTGTTTGGAGTGTTTTGGTCGTCGATGCTTGATTACGCGTGTTGTTGTGTCGTTGTCTACGGAAGCGATGTGTGTTTGTCGTCGTCTTGAGTGCGAACTTTGTTTTATCTCCCCGTCATCTTTATGACATTTATTTGTGCGATGGCTATTCGGATGGTAAAAATATGATCGATCGGCGATAAAATCAAGAATTCGATGGTTATTAATATCTTTGCGAAATTAGAATCATATGTATTATGGTCGCGATAGTAATATCGAATGTGTGAGAACCATTTATTAAATGTATAGACTTTAGGCGCTGTACATTATCTTCATTACTTGCCGGATGTTTCGTCCTTTATGATTTTTAAGCGTACGATTCTATATTTCTATTAACGTATTGCTAGTTTGAATCAATAAAATTAATTTTTCTTAAAAAAATATATATATACATAAATAACATCATTAAAATTTAAATTTTCAAAATAAGTATATCAATTTTATATATTAAATTTTATTATTTATTAATTAATACTCCTACTTAATTATATGCAATTAGAGATATATACTTTGATGATAAAAAATTCTATATATTTAAACTTAAGAATCTAGTATTTTTTTTTAAAATAAAAATAAAACTTTAAAAATATTAACAAATTATTATGTCATTCATTAATGATTTAATAATCTTAAAGTAATAAAGTTGTCATCTCCTCTAAAAATCCTAATTCCTTTTATTCTTTCTTTTCATCCTGTTAGAAAAGAGGGATGGTTTTTTTTTTTGCATTCCTTGGCCTAAAACCACCTTTCCATTGTTTGTCCACTCAAATATGAGCTCTCTCTCTCATAAAGTGGTTTCTTCCACTCGATTTGAGTTTTCATTCGATTTTTCTTTGTTTTTTTGTGTTTTTATTGTCGACTTATTGCGGCATGTGGTTATCCTGTCATATGACGATTGATTTGTTAGTTGGTTTTCATGTAGACGATAGAGCTATTATGATCAAACAGAGAAGTCATATCAAATCCTTGTTCATCAACATGCTTCATAGGATCTTGAATCTTATATATTCTAGGCATCTTAGGATTACCAATTGTGTAGGCATTAAGCTATTTCTTCTTGCTATTAACCTGGATGTTGTGTCATCCTCCAATATTTTTAACACTTTGGTTTATGTGTTTAGATATAATGTATTGCTGTTCTGAATCAATGAAAATTTTCTTTTCAAAAAAAGTTGTATAACATATAAATAAGAGATCATTTAAAAGAAAATGATAGAAATATATAAATGTGGAGTTGAAAGTGCAAATACGGTTTCATTTATATATATATATATATATATATATATATATATATATATATATATATATATATATATATATATATATATATATATATATATATTTAGAAAGCTAGTTTAAAAATGAAAAGTTACTTGCAAAACTAATGTCTTGCAAAACTAACCTTGAAAATATCCCATTTTGGACAAAATGTCCCTAAAAGTGTAAAGATAAATGCCTCACATGATAACTAAACCCCTAGAGTCATTTTGTCCCATGCCCCATTTTAACTAAATGTCCAAGGGTATTTTTGTCCAAAAGTGTATCTTTTTGTATTTGTATTTGGATTTCAATGAAAGATGTTAGTTTTACAATTTTTGTTGTCATTTGTCCCTTTTAAACGGTTATCCCTATATTTTTTTCATTTTTAATTTAATAATTTTGAACTTCTTATACTCTTTATTTCAAACTTTTGCATGTTTTTGTAAATTTTTTTATCTTACTTATTTACATAATTTATTATTTTAAGATTATCAATATATTGATTAATTGAATATTAATATATTTGTATTTTTATAAATCTATCTTCATTGTAATTACCTTATCAAATTGTAAGAGTTTATAATTCCTTAGAAAATTGCATGATGGATACATTTTTTTTTTCCACGAAGTGATTTGTATTAATCACAAATTTTCCTTTCGTGGAGTTTTTCATCATCCATATAGTTCCCCTTTTTAAAAAACACAAAAATCATTTGCTAGTGATAGCCGCCCTAAAACGATTATTTATTAGTTACTTGTACGGCAGTCTACTCATAAATCAATGATTTATGCAAGTGACAACTACATGTCACGAGCTCATTCTCTAGGCCCCACCATCATAGGGGAATGATTCCTCCATGGGTATAAGCGAGACCCTCAAAGCCATATATAAGAGGAGGGAATGCTCTAGAGACTTGTAGAAACTTCTTTGACTAGAAGTGTGTGGAAGGTGCAGAAGTCAACATAGGTGCATGTAGAAGATGTTGAAAATGTCCACACAAATGTGGAAGAATGTGGAAGGGTGTGGAAGGATGTGAAAGGATATGGAAGGATGTGGAAGACTATTGAATGTGGAAGAGTGATCTAGAGTGTTCCATAGTAGTCTTATATATACCTGTACATAGTCGTATTCTAGAACTCTCATGATTTGTAAGAAATCAATCAAGGTTCTTGAGAATTCCTAAGGTGCCTATAAATAGAGGAGGCCCTCATTTGGCCAAGACACCACCCAACCCATGTTGACTAATTTTTGTATAGACCAAATTTTACCAAGTAATTAGCACTGTTGCCAAAGACTAACTAAAGTCCTCGGCAAAGGCGCCAAAAAAACTTGTTTACTAATTGATTTTGATTAAAATATGTGTTTGTCCTTTTTGTAAAATGGATTCATTAAAAATTGAGTTTGGTTTAAATGTAACGCCACAAAAATACCCTATAATTTTTATAATAATTTTATTATATATTCAGACACAAGAACTGGGTTTTTCGAGAAAATTGATAAATTGATAAATTGTGAAATGTGAAATGAATACTTGAGCATATGGGATTGAACAAAGAGTATGCTAAAATGAGAAATTGATTGAACCCGAAAATAAACCCAAGTGAAAAAGGGCAAATTTGGAATTTTGTAAAATGAGGACCTAAGGGTCATTTGAGAAAATGTTTATGTGTTTAAAAGCAAATAGAGAAAATTATGGGCAAGATAGCATTTAGGAGAACTTAAGTCCAAAAATGGATTTTGTGGGCCAAACAAAGTCTTATGAGAGTTAATGACTTTAGACTACATTTGGTCTTAGAACATTTCATTTGAGCAAAAACACATTTGGGGATTTTGAGAGAGAAAGAGGCTAGGGTTTGCAAGAAGAAGTGATTGTGGTGTGATTTCTTCCCATTCCTTTCTTCTAAGTGATCAAGCATCTTGGGTGAAGAAGATTCAAAGTGATTTAAGGTAAGAACCAAACCCTAGATTTCTTTAAATGATGTTTGGGTTAGAAAAACCCCAATCCATCCACGTTTTGCTACGATTGGTTTGGGGATGACTTTAGAATGTTATTGGGAGTGATTCCCATGATTTGTTTTGAGATTTTGAGTGATTTTTGGAAGAAATCGCAAAAAGGAGCAAACTAGAAAATCTGGGCATCAGGCTCCTATGCCACAACGTGGGATGCCCTCGCCGCAACGCGGATGCCCCTCACATGGGCCATGATGCCCGCGGCGCAGGCCTTTCGCACCCTGCACGCTAATGCACAGCATTGCTACGCAATGGAGTGCTACGCTGGGCGTAGACACCGCTCACAAAGGAACATATTTCTCGAATTTTGCTCAACACCCGTGATTCGCATAAATGATGGTCATACGACCTTAATAAATTATTAATGGGGGTTCAAATAAGGATAAAACTAAATGAAACGAACGACCGCCGCCTCAAGTAGTTTAGTTCATATTTAAAGTGCATTTAGTGTCTTAACCTAAGACCGTTAATGAAAATTAATCGTCATTCACTAAAAATGTATAATAATTGTTTATCCACTAAGAGTGGCATAATTGTTATTGACTAGGGACGGGTGAGGATCACCTAACCTAGGATCAAGATCGAAGGGAAGGAAACGAGTCGATAGCCTCTGGTTTGTTCACACTTATCCTTATTTCACGTGGTTTTGGTAGTTTACCAAATAAATCAAATGATTATATGGAATAAGTATATCTTTGAAATGATATTAATAAAGTGCATATGGATTTAAAATGTGATAATTGAAATGTTTGACGACACTGTATGTGAGTGATTAATCTAATTGTAAACGAATTGGTCAATTTCGAGACCGAATTGAATCGATATATCGAACGACCAATACGGCGGATTCACCAACCGAATCCGCTACGTAAGGCAACCCGAAATTGTCCAATGTCCTACTTGGCGGGATGCACTAATCGGCATCCGTCATGATGGTGTATGACATTGAAGAAATGTCCCACTTTGCGGAATGCACCAATCGGCATCCGTCTTGATGGCTTATGGAATTTATAAGTGACCACATGGTGAGGTGCACTAATCGGCATCCATCATGATGGGAGACCGAAATTGTTAAATGTGTAAGCACATTACGGAATGATAAAAAGGACGGGATTTACTGAACGGAATCCGTCATGAATGTGAATTGTATAGACAAAGTGAAATAAAAAACTTTGTTCAGTAAAAATGAGATTTTTAAACTAAATACGTCCTTAAAAGTACATGTTTGAATCTCATGATTTGAGTTAAATGATTTGTTGCATGTGGAAATGCATATTTTGGAGCAAGGATCAATTATTTGTAAAGTGAAAGTATGTGAAAAATGAATAAGATGAGTATAGTTTGATATAAAAGGTATGGTTTTATGATAAAATGCATGTCGTGTTAAACTTAATATTGAATAGAATCAGATAGAACCACTAAGCATGAAAGTGCTGAAGGTAGAAGTTTTATTTATGCGCAGTTTCAGTAAATGTGAAAGAAGACAAGATCAAGAAGCGCAGAGTCATAGAGAAGTTGTAGTGTATAAGTATATACCTCGTCATATGCATATCATATCTTTTGAACATGTGATATTTTGTGAACAAACTCTAAACCATTGTTTTGTATATCATTTTCAGAAAGGCTTGATAATGGCCATTTCAGACGACCATATAAGAGTAAATAAGCTACGGGCTTACCATTTGAAAATGCTTCCGAATTAAAACCCTAAATGAAATGACATAAATTAAATGTTCTGATAAGATAAATGAAAACGATCGGAGTAAACCGGCTCCGGTCGATCCCACTTCGCCTGCCTGCCGGGATTCGGCCACGGCGCTTGAAAAAGAAAATTTAATAAAACAGTAAATAACAAGAATTAAACGAGCATCCCGGGAACCGCCCTGATCCGCTAATCAATGGATCGGAAAAGGGTGTTACACTAAATCACTGCAAGTGCACAGGTCATACAAGTAATAAAAGTGGATTTTAAATGCATACAAGATCCTTACTATTTGAACTCCAATGTTAAAATGATGAGAGAACTAATAAAGTAATACTAAAATAGTTTCACTAGTATACATAAAAAATTTAATAAAAGTGGATTTGAGAGTTCACTAAGTGATACAGCACTGGGAAATAGACCAATGAATAATTGTCAATTTCTGCATCATTTTGAGTCATAGCTAAGTCATTAGTTGGAAAGCTAAATTTGTCAAATATGCACTGTAGTATAGTTTGGATTTCTCCTTTAACCATACATTTCAATAAATTAGAGATTCTATATTCTCACCATGGGTCTAATCGCCATTTGTAAGATATTATAATCCTCTTTCTAAGATCTGGATATTTTTCCTTTTCAATACTTTACACCCAAATCTTAAGATTGAAGAATTCTTGCCCCATAAACAGGATATTGCAAGCCTTCTCCAATTTAATTGGCACCTCATCCTTCAATGCGGATGAAATTCTCCATCCCCTTGATTAGATCTATGCTAACACAGGATCAGAATCATTTCATCAGAAATAGGAGAAACCTCTAAGCAATTAAACTGATACTTCAGCCAACTATCCTCACACAATGAGTAAGTTAGTGATCTATCTAAGTAATCTTTCAGAGTTCATTAGTTCCAAAGTATTAGTCTACCATACCCACAAGGAATGGCTCCGTACCCTCAGGATTCTCCATCTCTATGTCTTGCAAAGGGCCTCTTAGAAATCATAGCAAGATACAGTCCTTTGTTTTTGGGCACACGAGTACTTGGAACAATTAAGTTCAAAAATAATACCAATTAAATAAATTCAAGATTTCTAACTATGACGTTCTTCCACTTTGTGCAGAAAAATAACAATCACCGTCAACCCATTCTCAAAGGGAGCTCAATCTTTCAAAACTGGTTCACACATATTAGTGACTAACTGATCAGGAAAATTCACCAAAATTGTAAACGAACTGAAATAAATGAACTCCATAAATTTTCCAAAATCCATTTAAAGTAGAACAGTAATGAGAGAAAAAATTTTACAATAGATTCCAAATAAGCCGTACATCGCTCATTACTCAACCTTAAAATAAACATAAAAACCAACTAAAAACTACGCTAAAAAAACAAAAATCTAAAAATAAAAGAAAAATAATATACAAAGAGTCTCCAGCCATCTAAGTCCCTGGATTCATGAAGCCGCGACAATGCCCTAGGGATATGCCTATTTATAGGCTTTCCAATGATGGGCCTCACTTCAAAACTGCTTTATGGATCCCCAAAAATTTTGGCCCAAATTGGTCGCTTTGTCACGACATAGAAAATTATGTTGCGACTGAGTTTTAGTCTTTGTCCCTTAGCTTTTGTCGTAGCATGTAGTTTCTGTCGCAACAGGTTTTCTAAGCTTTTTCTTGGATTCTGTCGCGACAAACTTTGATAATGTCGCGACATAGTTTTGATGCAGTAGTCTTGTTCTTGTCGCGACAAGAGTGTCTTGTGTCGTGACATAAAATTTATTGCAACCAGCTTCTCATACTTTTCTACTTTTGAAAACTGTCGTGACATACTTTTCTTTGTCACGGCCAATCATTTGTTCTCTCCTCTTCGTCATTTGTTACGACATAATTTTCTTCTATTGCGACACAATCTGGTTAGCTTGCACTACTGAGATTGAATTCTATGTCACGATGAACTCTGAAGATGTCGCGACATACATTTTTACCTTATGCTTTTCTACTTTATTGGGACAGAGTTTTCTATGTCGCGACATTCTTTCTTTGGTTACTCAACAACTTTTTCATAACAGAGTTTCCTTTGTCGTGATGGTAATCTCCTTCTCTAACTTTGTTGTTATCGAATCGCTTTGTTGCAACATAGAAATCTTTGTCAGCGATAAACTCGTCTCGCTTATCTCACTCCCTCTTCATTTTCCGTCGTTAATGCACTTTACTACTCAGAAGTTTTTACTGCTATGACAAAAACTTCGTCAGTGAACAGAGATTCGCTTTCTTTCATTATGTCGCAACATAAAACTTTTGTCACGCATATTTTTTATATCGCTTTCAACTTCTTGTCTCACAGATTTCTTTGTCTCGGCTGTAGCTCACTCAACTCATGTTTTGTTTGTCGTGATGTAAAACTTTCACGCTATAAAGTCTGTTGGCTCCTTTATCATGGAACTCGAACTTTATGTCGCAGCTGCATTTTTCTTTGTCACAACAGAAATCCTTCCTTGAGCTAGTCCTTTGTTGAAAACTTTGTCGCAACATAAAAACACTTGTTGTAACTGACTTGTGTTATAACCTTACCATACTCTATTGCGACAGGGTCGTCTTTTGTCACGACAGAGTTCATATGATATCTTCGTTCTTTTATGTTGCAACAGAGTAAAGATTGTCGTGACAAAGTTCCACTACCATTTGCTTTGATCAATGTCACGACAGAGTCAAGAGTGTCGCGACAGTCTTCTTCACACATTTCTTCAGCAGTGTCGCGACAGAAAAATTCTTTGTCGCGATAAAGTTCTATTTCTTCCTTGAATTCAGCCTGGACTTTGTTGCGACATAAAGCTACTAGTTGTGACATAGCCTCCACCGGTTCCTCAGGATTCTATCGACATTCGAAACTATGTCACGATGTAGAGTTTTGCCTTGGCCATTTTTCTTCTTTCTTCATTGATTTATCTCTTTTCAATAAAACCTACAAAACACAAAGTTGGTGAATATTCCATAATTTAGCATTAAAATATATCTTAATTGCTAAAAATATGCCAGAAAAATGGATTAAAAATATATGAGTTTAGGACTCATCAAATTCCTCTAAAGTTAAAGTTTTGCTTGTTCTCAAGCAAAGAAAATAAAATTTTGTTTGTCCTCAAACAATTTAGTTTTTATTTTTAAGGAAATTTTCTATTGAATCCACAATTGGGCAGGAAACATAATTCAATTGTAAAATTATTTCTAAACATGTTTCCAATCTATAATCAGGTAGATTTTCAATTGAGTTCACTAAACAGCCAAATAATTCATATAGTGTAAACAATTCAATCATTCAACCCTGATTTGTGAGTCCTTGACAGATTAGTTAATCTTCTGGGATATTACTCGGATAGCATGCTTCTCCTTTATTCTTTAAAGTCTCATATGCTTGTTTGTCATATTAATCTCCACTAATGTAAGCATATACCTCCTTCAAAATCAATTAGTTCTTTTAGGCTTATCATGTGAGGCTGGGATAATTAGGTAGATAATAAGACAATCTAGGCTCAATTTCACCTAGATTTCAATTACACTTTGACATACTTGCCTTCATATGCGTTCTTGACTTTTTCCATTCATGTCAACTCTTTAACTTCCCCATTTGTTTTGGTGCATCTTTCTGCATACTCTCTCTTGTTATATCTTTCTTGACCACATTCACACTATAAACTCTCTTCCTTATCTTAGAAGCTTTTTACTTTTCATCTTTTATTAAGGTTTGTGGAATAGTGCAATGTTTTGCCTTTTTAAGCTTTCTACCACCCTTAACGAACTTTGGGTCGGTAACTCCCATACCAGTTGGCATTAGGGTACTAGGTGTTGAACACCCCTAAGAACTTAATTGTTCCAAGGAGGAAGGCTACAAGACCAAACTTATTCCACCTTGACACTTTTCTTTTCACAGCTCCTTTTCCTCATTCTTTTCATCTTTCCTCATCTCAGTTGAATTTTTTGTCTCAACCCTTCTTATCCTTCCTTGTACTTTTAAAATAATATTCCCCCAAACTTGTCATCTACCATCATTGATGTATTTGTCATGTAATCTGGGAAAATAAGGGTTCTTTGCTATAGGATGATGTCTAAGGAAGAAGAGTTTAGGATTTTCATTTGCTAGTTTGATGATGAAATTGACTTTTGGTCAAATAAGGAACTAGTATGTATGCTTATGCATATTATAAGGGTAGGCTTTGAAAGGCTCAATCTTCCAAGAATGGCCTATATCATTTCCTATTAGTGGTATTGCTTAGGATTTCACCTTAACTAATAATCTAACAAGTTCTAGGACATTTAGAGATTTAACTGTGATAGATCCTAGAAGTTGTCCCTAATCTTAAGCACTATTTGATTCAGAGATACTTTTGACCAAGTGCAGTGTCTATCAGGATTCATAATAACTAAATTGTTTACAAAAACATAATTACAAGTCTTATTTTTTCCATCAATTTTTTACAATCTTCCTTATTCTTGAAGTTCAACATATTCATCAATATCTTCACAAGTCTCTTCTATAGTTCATTTCTTCCTACCCCAATTCATCTATTCAAGCCTTGTTTGGTCCCTAGATAATTTTTCCATGCTATTTGACCAATTAAAAGTTCATTTAAATCAATCATTCAATGCAAAGATGTTTAACACAGCAACTAATCAATTCCATCAATATTTCAATTTCACCAAACAATTCACATCTTATTCAGCAATTCAAACTAGGAAATCTGGTTTCTCCATTATTCAACAAAACTATTCACTGAGAGTCATCAAATTTCAATTATTTAAAGTAAAAGAAAGAAAATAAAAATATAACACACAAGAAATGTAAAATAAGAGTGAACACCAATTTCTGCAAAGGGATTTTTTTTTTTTCTAATTAAAATTTTCAAGTATGAGAGATTAGGTACAAAGAGGGAAAATGGGAAGGAAGAGTAGTGTGAGCTATTTTCTTCTTCTTTCATGCCCCATAGAGGAAATGCGCATTCAATCAAGTTCAAACTTCAGAACTACCGTATAAGGGAAGGTGTGAGAACTCATGAATCTAGACTTTGCGGGTCGCCGACTCACCGCCTCTTCACTGCTGGAATGCAGACCACTCCATGGATAGGGCCATTTGCTTGATAAGATCATTTTGTCTCTACCTAATAGAGTTCAGGGTTCCCTCAAACTCACCCTAAGCAGAGTACATTTTTATCAGGTTTTTGTTGATCATATCTAAGCTTTCAGTCCAACACTTTTCCCTATGGTTTAGGGTGCCCTCCATGTCCTTATCCCTTTTCTCTATCAAAAGTCTTATTTCTTTCTAATGTTCCTGTATGTATACCCAAAGGCATCCGCGTAACATGCTCTTTCTTCCCATAGCATCCTCTCTCTTTCATGATCTCAAAACTCACTTTCTTCCTGAAATGCCTCCTCAAAGGAAAGCATCTTCTCTTGCCCTGAGCTCTTCACTCAGTTCTCTTTCTCTTATTTCCCATCTACTCTTCCATTCTTCATATCTCAGCCTGAGGGCTTCCTCCAAATTCTGATCCCTTCTTTTTAGCTGGTTGTCCCTCTCCTGAATCTTTTGTCTCATAGCCCTTAACATTTCCATCAATTCAATGTTGTTACCTTGAGGCTATGAGCTTCCAGCTTGCTCCTGATGGGCTTGTATCACATTTAGGGAGATTGTCAAAATTGGGCTTGCACTCTTCCGCCCCTGTTCTTGCTCTTGGGCTGCAGTATCAATTTGTATCTAATTGATTTCTATATTCTCCTCTTCTTCTCCTGCAGCTTTAGTTTCTCTTTCTCTACCTCTATTTTTAGGCCCCTTTGTGATTCCTGTCAGTGTCAAGGGTGAGGTCTTAGGGCAGTTTTCTTCTTCTTCCCAGTCTCCTTCTACACCACCCAAGATACAGAGCCTAGTGATCGCATCGGGTGGAATCAACCCTTGTACTTCTCTCGTAATAATCCGTAATCGAGTTTTCTATAATTTTTCCAACACTGAACTTGTAGCCCTTCAAGATGGCATACAACAACACTCATTCCTTCTCCCTGACTGTACACAAGTGCTTAGAAGGTAAAATGACTGAACAGAGGAAATAAAACCATCAGTCAGCAAGTCTACAATCTTCTGGAAGTCAGGTTCCTTCACCAGTTTCTTGAACTTCAACCCATTCTTCCTCTCATGAAGATTATAAGTTTGGTCTATCTGCTCTCTGTTGAAGGAAATCCATTTGTCCCTTACATACATTGCATTATTCTTCATTCCAACCATGTTTGCATAAAATTCTTTCACCACATCCACGAATCCTAGAGCCTTGTCTAGCAGAACAGGTGCCATCCTCTATTCTCGATGGATTCTTGGAAGGGAAAAATTAATTTGCTGAACCCTTATTCGCCTTTAAAGTCCCTATGCTACAGCTTATCCCTCCAGGTGACATAAGCCTGCTCTAAAACCCAGTCACTTGCTTTTTCTCCATTGCTTTATGCTCCAGCTTCTTTAGCTCATCTTTTCCTCTTTCTAGTTTCTTCAACTGGTTGTTCCACCTTTGCCCTAGATTCAACTCTTTCCTTCCCCCGCCTGCTTTCGCTCTTTAGTCAAGCTTAATCGTCTTCCTCCTATTCAAAGATACCTCCTCCATACTCGCTCGTGTTAGGAACAAGGTTTGACTCGCCGCATTGTCAAAAGGGTTTCAAAGGAAGTGAGAGATTTAAAGGAGGAAATCTGAGTGGGTTAAAGGTTTATAATACAGATGGCCTTTCAGTTTTCAAAATTTTTTCTTTATATAGGCCATATGTTTGTTGTGCCTTCATTAATTGTCGTGACAAAAAAATTGACTTAGGGTTTGTTCCATTTTTAATACTATGTCGCAACATAAATTTGCAATTACTTGTAAGCTAAGGCAATTCTTTGTCGCGGCAAAGTTTTCTTGTAAAATCAAAGTTTAGACCCAACCTTGTCACAACAGAAGAAAAGTATGTCGTGACAGACTTTCCTGCGACTTAGATGAAGTTTGTTCACTCCTTGTCACAACAAAGAGAACCAATGTCGTGACAAGTTTAAATAGTGTCACGACATAAATTTGTCTGTCGCGACAAAGTTCTATCCTACCTCAAAATTTGCACATTTAACATATTTTCAACCATTCAACACAAATGACATTATGCGATATATTCCTTCCACTCAATTCATACTTGTGAAAACACATATAACATCAAACAACCTTAATTCAAGTATGACAACAAATCTCATTCTTCACTCAATATGATTAATCATGATTATTAACAATGCATCCAAGCAATGAGCACAATAAAGTTGTTTACAATTTTCTACTCTAAAAAAAAAATTTCACATTCCCTCAAACTTCAACTATGCATTATCATTAAAGAACAAGTTAGGGAAAAAAAAAAAATCTCCCCCTTGTAGCACTTTCTGCCTAAATAGTTTGAGAATGAATGATTCCATATAATAACCACCTCTTGTACAACTTCATTATCCTGAAAATTTAACAAAATCCTAAAATAAAACATCAAACAAAAATTAAAACTAAAATTCTAAAAAACAAGAACAAAGTAGATGAAAATTAAAATTTAATAAAGCCCCAAGTGCTCGCCTTCGCTTTAATGTCTTGGCTAGACATTTGTCGCAGAATGTCTCCAAATATTAACAAAATTTCTCTCTTCTTCAAAATATGGATCTAAACTTCATTCATGCTTCCTCCAAGATAATGTTTCAGTCTCTAACCATTCACTTTAAATTCACTTCCAGAACTCGCCTCGCGTTACCGCCCAAAGGGTGTACTTGTTATTATCAGGTAAGGACCACTTCATCTTGACTTCGCTTCCTAGAAATAGCCTCGAGCCCCTGAGTCGTATAAGATGACTTGTTCTCCCGCTTTAATTCTTCTCCTCGTGACCTTCGATCATGCCACTTTGTCTTATCTTTTGTAGATTTTGGCATTATCATGTTTACTTTTCAACTCTTCTAGTTCATTCATTGAGTAATCTCTTTCTTTTAACAAATCTTTGAAAGTCAAAATTTAGTTTCGATGGCCCATATAGCTTTGTATTCCAGCCTAAAGTGGAGATGACAAGGTTTTCCAAATACAATTCTGTATGGGGACGTTCCAATGGAAGTTTTGTAAGCAGTTCTATAAGCCCACAGTGCATCATCTAGCTTTATAGACCAGTCTTTTCTGCTTGTATTCACTATTTTCTCCAGAATTTTCTTTATCTCCCTATTGGAAATTTCAACTTGCCTATTTGACTGAGGGTGATAAGTCAATCCCATCATATGTTTGATTCCATATCTACTCATGAGTTTTGCAAAAAATTTATTTGCAAAATGGCTTCCATCAGTCACTAATGAGAGATTGTTCTAGGTGCTCCAAATCGCCCAAAATATTTCTCGTATAAATCTAACCACTCAGGTTGGCATCATATCCAGACAAGCTATCATTTCCACTCTATTTGATACATAATCCACAGCTAGGAGAATGTATAGATTTCCAAATGATGATGGAAAAGGCCCCATGAAGTTTATCCCCCATACATAAAAAATCTGCACCACCAGGATTCCTTGCAAGGGCATTTCATTTCTTCTACTTATATTGTCTATTCTCTGACAATTATCATAAAGTTTTACCCATTCAAAACAGTCTTTGAATAGAGTAGGCCAATAAAAACCTTATTGAAGAATTTTCTAGGATGTTCTGTCTCGTGCAAAGTGTCCTCCATATGGTGATGCATGACATTTCTCCATAATACCACCTTGTTCTATTTTTGGAACACATCTACTATGATCATATCTACTCCTCTTCTAAAAAGTAGAGGGTCATCCCAAATATAAAATCTGCTATCCGCTCTCACTCTTCTTCCCGCTTAGTGGCACAACCCGTGGTACAACTCCACAAGCTAAGTAATTCACAATATCATCATACCAGGGTATTTGGACTGATAACAAAAACAACTGCTCATCAGGAAAATTTTCTGCTATTTCAGTTTCTTTTTCTTTTTCAACAATAATTTCCAATCTAGACAAGTGATCAGCTATCACGCTGTCACTACTCCTTCTCGCCTCACCCAAATCAAACTTGCGCACACTACCCATCCTGATCACCTTGGCTTAACATCTTTCTTGCCATCGATATCTAATTACAAAGATGATCATGTGTATTATAAACATGGGACCCTAATATGTAAGGTCTGAATTTTTCACAAGAAAAACACCATTGTCACATCTCCTTTCTATGGTGTAGTATTTCTCAGGCCTCATCAAGGCCTTTGTCGGGCACAAGATATAGCCTTGAATATCTTTTAAGTTCTTTGTCCCAATACACCTACCATTGCAAAATCACTGGCATCACACATAATTTCGAAATCATTATTCTAATCATGTATCACCATGTTGGGAGTCATTACTCGTTTCGACAATTTCTGGCCAATGATCCATGATTTGTCAAAATCAAAATTTGCATCTTTTTCTAACAGCCAACATAATGGTCTAGAGATTTTTGAGAAGTCCTTTATGAATCTTCTGTAAAAACCAACATGTCATAGGAAACTTCTTATCCCCTTGACTATTATAGGTGGCAAGAGAGTTTTTATGATAGAAACTTTTGCTTAGTCTACTTCCAATCCAGCTGCAAAAATCTTTTGTCCCAAGACAATACCCTATGTTATCATGAAATGACATTTTTCCTAATTTAAAGCTAAATTCTTGTCTTAACACCTCTGAAGTATTGTTTCCAAATTTTAAAAAACAATTCTCAAAACTGGATCCATATACTGAAAAGTCATCCATAAAGATTTCCATAGCCTCCTCCACCAAATCAGAAAACATAGACATCATACACCTTTGAAAGGTGGCAGGAGCATTGCATAATCCGAAAGGCATCCTTCTAAAAGCAAAGGTGCCATAAGGACATGTAAATGTAGTTTTATCTCGATCCTCTGTATATATAGCAACTGCTATAACTGCACATCTCTAAGAAAACAAGAATGGGAGTGCCCCGCTAACCCGTTCAAAGATTCGTCAATGGTAAAGGATAATGGTCCTTTCACAGCGCGTTTATTTTCTCGTAGTCTATACACACTCTCCATCCTATCGGCCAGCTCTTGTAGGAATCAATCTATCTTCTCATTTCGATCACAATGAATCCACCCTTCGGGAACCATGAACCGAAACTCACCCAAGGACTGTCTAAGATTGTATATATGAAGCCTCGCATTCAAATTACCAATACTTCTTTTTTACTACTTCTTTCATCGGATTCAAATTCTCTTGATGTTCTATAGAGGTTTTAGTATTCTTACTAAAAGGATCTTGTGCATACAGATTGAAGGACTGATTCCTTTAGGATCATCTATAAAACCAAGCTTACGCTTCTCGGTATTTTCTAAGAATCTCAAACAATTTGTTCTTCAAGCTTAGTCAATCCAACTGAAATGATGACTGGCTTTGCTTTTTCTGGTTGCAAAAAGGCATACTTCAAATGTTCAGGCAATTCTTTTAGAATCAAACCCCACCTTGTGTTACTTCACAGTTCATAACTAATGATTTTTCTGTACTCATTTTCTTCAACAACATTGAGTATTGCCTCTTTGACTTAAAATTGGAGTTCGTAAATTCAATTTCAAGATGCTCAAGATACTGAAATTCATTTATCTCATTCTATTGAACTCAAAATTATAATCATTATCATTTAGGAATCGATGGGAATTTTTTCTTAACAATCTCTACACCGCATTAATAAGTTTTGGTTGTTTTAAACTATGATTGAGATTGAAGTGCACTGCCTCATCTCCAACCCCGAGAATCGCCTCCTTTCTTCACATCGATCAAAGCCGTCCCGCTGCTAAGAAAGGCCTTCCTAATAGCAAAGGACTCGCTTGTCTTCTTCTATATCAATAACTAAAAAGTCCATCAGAAAATGAACTTTCCACCTTGATCAAAGACATCTTCAAGAATGCCCTCAAAGTTAGGTCAACAGGGCCTGGCTCGTCTATCATCCAGGGTCATGTATTATGGGAGTAAGCTCCCCAAACTGAGTCTTTTAACCACAGATAAAGGCATCAAGTTTATGCTAGCTTCAAAATCGCATAGTGCTTTTCCCATATCAGATTTCCCAATTTTGCAAGGTATAGTGAAGTTGCCTGGATCCTACATTTTCTCTAGTAAAGACTCTAGATAACTGCACTACAGGTTGTTGTCAAGCTCACTACCCCTTATTTAGCAATTTTTCTCTTTCTCGCACAAAGGATATCCTCTTCATGAATTTTGGTATGCTGGAGAGGCATTCGAAATCGCCTCAGTAAAGGATGATCTCTATCTTCTCGAACATGTTCAAGAAGTTAGATAAATCGCTTCTTCCAATCTTTTGGTTTCTACAAATTCTCTCCGAGAGAATGGAACTTGAGGATTGTACACTTTAACCTCTTCCTTCTTCCTTAGATTTCCCTTTTCAACTTGCTGCTCTTGCTACATTTTTGTTATTCTATCTTTTTCAGCAACTTCTGAACTGTGCTACTTCAATTCTTCTCCAATTTCTCGTATGTTTCTTCCCGCCTTCCTTCTTCTCATTTCTTCTTCCAGCCTTCACTTTGTAGAGTTACCACCATGCAATCCTTCGGATTCTTCCTTATGTTACTTGGGAATGCATCCTTAGGATCGATTCTTCACGGCAGGCACCGCCCCACCCCAGTCTCCGGGATTCTTCAAAGAGGCATCGTATTAAATTAAAACATATTGTGTTTGCTTGAAATGTCGGTATCAAACTCGCTTCATGTATGTTTCCATACTTTATTTTCCTCATGAAAGCAAGCATTTGGTCTCAATGAATTAGGATCTCCTTTGCCCCTAATTTTCAAGGCTTTCGTCCACTCGTCTCGTTGTTGTTAGAACCCGTGAGGCACATGATATTGCCGCAAATCTCTATCTAGGTCTTTTGAACTTGTTGTGCTCCTCCTCCATATGAGAAATTCTCATGGTTCCCGAGTGCTTCTGGTATGAGCGAAAGGTGCAAGTCGAGGCCTAAAAGTGTAGCTCCTATTGGCATCGAGGTATCAGGCTCTCAACTTGGTAGGAACCCTCATGGTTGGTCCTCTTCATCTACTTCTTTCCCTACTCAAGTGTCGGTGCATTCTTCTCTCATTGTTTCCAAGATCGGTTTTCATACACATCCAACTTCTTGCTTCTATGGTACCATCCGATGTTTCCACTACAGCCCACTCCCCTTCAAAAGAGAGGCATCGTCCTCAAGATCGGGATGGCAGCTTTGTAATTAGACATTTGGCAAGGTCTTCAATCACCGCGGCCTCAACACTTTTCTTTGAAGGCCCCACAAAGAGGCCGCATCAATTATACCCCTACCACAATCACTGCAGAATTAGAGAAACACCACTGAGTGGGCCAATATATCCACATAGGGCATCCGTCTCTTATATCTCTCAGAGACTTCATCCTCCCCGTCAGACTATGATTTCTCCTTCCTTTCAAGTCAGGTTGGGGCGGAAAATATGCCTAAGAGAAATTTCCACTAACTCTTCCTGACCTGTCACCATCCAACAGTAAAGGACTCAACCAAGTTGGCCGCATTACTCTCCAGCAGCAGAGTTAAAATGATCACTGTCTCACCATTCACTGACCGTGTTAGCCATTCTCATAAATCTTCCCATGTTCATCAAATCTCACCGGGATGCCCAACAACTGATGTCATGGTACCCACTGCAAGGACCAAAGCCCGCCAGTTCAAAATTGTCAGGCTTTACGGCAGGTCGTTCCACACAGTGAATTCATCTCATTAACATGCTCAAAAGTCCTCCATCGTCATTTGCCTGAGGTCTATTTGTTTACTTCTTCTAGAATATGTCAGACATTTCTTTGATTTTCCATATTCATTTATCTCAAAGACTTCTGTAACTTCCTTTAGATTCCTCAAGAGCTAATCAGATCCAAAGGCAGCAGATCTGGGCTTCCCTGGGGCTTTCTGCAATGAAATCTCCCCAACAAAACATACTAAGATCAAACAACTCTATAAAACAGCTTATATCCATTTAAGCTCATAAAATATTTTCAGGTTAATCGCCTACTACTATTAAAAACTATTTGATTTATTTTAAAATTTATATAAAATAAAGAAAAACGTCCAAATTAGTAATTCTCTCTTTAATTTAATATTGACTTTAAATTCATCAATCAATCCTACAACGACGCCAAAAACTTGTTGAATAATTTTGCTAGACCAAATCTTACCAAGTAATTAGCACTACCGCCAAAGACTAACTAAATTCCCTAAGGCAAAAACTCAAGGACTGATTGATTTTGATTGTACATGTGTTTGTCCTTTTGTAAATGATTCATTAAAACTTGAGCTCGTCTAAATCACTGCATGCAGTCATACAAGTAATAAAAGTGATTTTTAAGTCTCGTATATCGCTCCCACGAACAATTAATGATAAATCAAAAGATTAACTACCCTAACTACTCAAGATTCTACTATTCGAACTCAAATGTTAAAATGATGAGAGAACTAATAAAAATAATACAAAATAATTCACTAGTATACATAAAATTTAATAAAGTGGATTTGAGAATTCCTTTGAGTGATATTCTTGGAAATAAACAATGAATAATTGTCAATTTACGCATCATTTTAAAGTCATAGCTAAAATCATTGATTTGGAAAGCTAAATTTATCAAATATGCATTTATAGTATAGTTAGATTTCCCTTTAACCATACATTTCACTAATTAGAGATTCATGTTCTTTTAGGACTTATGGAAGTCTGTCAGTTACTTGTAAGATATAAATCTTGCTTACAAGATCTGGTATTTTCAGCACTGATATATTTTGAATGTAGGACTGCTGGGGTCTTGCCCATAGACGGGATATTGCAAGCCTTCTTAGTTCTTGGCACCTCATCCTTGATCATGGTAAAATTCTCCATCACCTCATGTGATTAGATCTATGCTAACACGAGATCAAAATCATTTCATCAGAAATAGGAGAAACCTCGATGATTCTTGTGCTTCATCGACTATCCTCCACAATGAGTAAGTTAGTGATCTATTTGGATAATCTTTCAGAGTTCATTAGTTCCAAGTATTCAATCTACCATACCCCTAAAGGCGACTCCATACCCTCAGAGATTCTCATCTACCATTATGCATCTGAGGGCCTCTGAAATCGAGCAAGATAAAGTCCTTTGTTTTTGGGTACACGGTACTAGTACTTGGAACAGTTAAGTTCAAAAATAGTACCAATCAAATAAATTCAAGATTTCTAACTATAGTGTTCTTCCACTTTGTGCAGAAAAATAACAATCACTATCGACCCACTCCCAGAAAGCTCAATCTTCAAAAACTAGTTCACGTATCAGGTAACTAAGCTGATCAGGAGAAAATTCACTTAAATTGTAAGCAGTTAAATAAACTGAACTCTAGAAATTTTCAAAATCCATTTAATGCGAAACAGTAATGAGACAGAAAAAGTTTTACAATGGAATTCCGACTCAAAGTTGCACATCGATTCATTTACTCAACCCGGAAAATAATAGAAAACTAACTAAAAACTACGCTAAAACAAAATCTAAAAAAATAAAATAAAAATAATATACAAAGAGTCTTCAGTTATCCAGAAGTCCTGGACTTGCGAAAGCTACGCACAATGCCCTAGATGTGTATATTTATAGGCTTTCCAATGATGGTATACTTCAAAGCCCCTTTTTACAGGATCCCAATAAGACCAAGTAATGCTCTACAAATCTATGACACTACTACCAAAAGGACTATTACTAGTCTGACAGCCTTGGCTTATTGAGACCCTTTTTCATATGTATGAAAAAGATGGAATTGTTCTTTGTTTTTTTAAAATGACTCATTTAAACTTTGTGTGTGTGGTCTCGATCAATACAAGTGCACAAGTCGTACAAGTAATAAAAGTGGATATTTAAAGTCAGATTTATCATTCCGAAAAGATGATAAATCAAAGACCTTTTGATGCGAAGATCATTACTATTTGAACTCACTGATATGATGATAAGAGGATTTAAAATGTGATCATGAGGCCAAGAATCTTAAATGTATACTAAAGTAAAGTTTAATAAAGTTGGGGTTGATTCAGGGTGTGAGGCATACTTGGACATGGATCAAATAATAATCCAATTTTGCATCATTTGAAAGACCAATAACCATCAATTGGAAAGCCAGTTTGTCAAGATCTGAGTAGTATAGTTTAGTTCTCCTCACCATACTTACTCTTATCAAGGTTCATATTCATTTCTAAAGACATGATTATAATCAATTACTTGTAATATAACAACCTTCTTTCTAAGAATTAGTATTTTCATTTTGGTCTTCATTACTCGAATCTTAGGATTCAAGAATTCTTGCCCCATGAACAAAATCTTTTAAGCCTTCTCCAATTTGATTGACACCTCATCCTACACTTAGAAGTAAATTTCCATCTCCTTGATTAGATCTTTGTTAACACGGGATCGAATCGATTCGTTAGAAATAGGAGACCTGGTGATTAAATGAATACTTCATTCAACCATCCTCTAATTATAAGTAAGTTTGGTGATCTGTCACAGTAATCCTTCAAAGTTCATTAGTTCCATAGTATTGAGTCTACCCTTACCCACAATAAAATGCACTCCTACACTCTGGGTTCTCGCATCTACTGCATGTCACTCGGAGGCCTCTTAAAATCAGTGAATCTGATACCTTGCATTTAGTACACGATATAAATGCAAAACGAAGTAAGTTTATAAACAAAACCAATCAAAATAAATTCAAAATTCTAATTTAAGTTTTCTTCCTCCTTATGCATCAAAATGACTATCATCATTGACCCATTTCCAATAGGCTCAACTTTAAAACGTATTTTACTCTTATTAGTGACTAATGATCAAGAAAATTCTTTGAAATCATACAGTAAATAAATGAACTCCGAAACTCCGATCCATTTAAATCAAACAGTAAATGAAAAGAATAATTTATAAAGAAATACGACTCGAAACTACACTTTAGTACAATACAGTCAGAAAATTAAGGAAAACTAACAAAATGGCTTATCACTAAACTAAATCTACTAAAATAAAAATAAAAAAGAAAAAAATAAAATGTACAAAGTCTTCCAACCTACCCAGAAATCTAAGTTGTCAAAAATTTGCGAACATTGCCTAAAGCGTGCATTTATAGGCTTTCGATATTGGAAACCTCCTTCATTAATTGCGTTGTGGATTCCCATAATTCTAGCCCAAATTAGTCTCTTTGTCGCGACATAAAAAGGTCTGTCACGACAAAGCTTTCAATCTTTGTCGCTACCTCTGTCGTAGCTATACTTGTATTACAACCAGCGACTGTTCTCTGGGTTTTGCTCTTAGATTGTGTCGTAGCATACTTTGTCAATCCGCGACATTATTTGTACTTAGCAGTCTTGTTCTTGTTGTGACAGGAATGCCTTGTGTCACAACACAAACCTGTTTGCCTGACTATCATGTCAGCATTACTGTTGGAGTTTATCGACAAACAATTGCTTTAGCCTAGCAACTGCGCCATGACGGAGATTTCTTTAAGTCCTTATGATTTTTACATGCAACAGAAACTCTTTGATGCGACAGGACTTTTTTCTCTGGTTCTTATCCCCCTTGTTTGAGTTGTTTGTTGGCATTGCAGATTATATCTTAAGCATAATTGCCTTAGCCATTCTCAAGTCTTCTTAATTTATGTCACGACCTACCTTCTGTAACATTCGAGAATTTTATCATTCATAGCTTTTATCCGACGCAAAACTTCTTTGTGCGACCGCGGGTTTGCCTTGACTCTTGATTATGTAACAGAATTTCTTTGTCGTCATTCTTCTTATGTTGCTCTTCGCATCTTGTAAACGAAATTCACCCTCCTTCATGTTTTGTTTATTAAGTGATAAAATAATCTTTATCGCGTGGTGTGTTAACTCTTGGTTGTAAAATTAATTTGTATATTTACGACATGATTTTCTTTATTGCGACAACGATTCTTCCTTAGTTGGCATTCTTGAGCTTGTCATAACATAAAAACACTTGTCTCGATTGACTTATATTTGTAATCTAAGTAATTTCTATAGTGTGAAATTATCTTTTTTATCCTGCCAGGAGTTCATCTGTTAGCCTTGACTTTTCATGTTGCGACATAAATTATATTATGCGAAAGCAGCTTCTTTTGCTCTCTGTTTTAATCTTTGTCGATAGAGTAAAGTTATCAGCATGAAATTCTCCTTCAACCATTGAGTTAATAAGGCGTTGTTGCAACATTTAATTGTTAGGCTGAGCATATCTCCTTTAGCTTAGCGTTGCATGCGACATATAAAAATGGTATTGTAACTGCGGTTGTTGCTTTCACCTTTTGCTTCTTTTATACTTGTTTCTCTCTTTTTCCAATTAACTCCTGCAAACAAAAAGTTGGCGATATTTCCATAATTGGGCATACAAATAGATCTAAAATTGTCGTAACTTTGGAAAATGGATTAAAATGATAGTTAAACTCATCGTCATGCATTATGACCTAAATTGGTGCTTTCTGTCACAACATAGAAAATTATGTCACAATGGGTTTTAGTCGCTGTCATAGCTTTTGTGGCCTTTGTAGTTCCTATAACACTTAGTTTTGAGCTTTTCTTGGATTTCATCGCGACAGACTTTGATAATGTCGCGACATAGTTTTGATACGTGATCTTGTTCTTATGGCAAGTGTCTTGTGTCGCGACATAAAATTTGTGCAACCAGCTTCTCAAACTTTTACTTTTAGCTATCATTAACGCCACTTTCTTTATCACGACAATCTTCGTCTCTCTCTTACGTGCTAACCGCGACATAATTTTCTTAGCCATGACCTGACTCGTTAGCTTGCACTCACGGTAGATTACGTATTAGCCGCGGCGGACACAAGATGTCGCGGTAACCATTTACCTTCATCTTCACCATTGTCAGCCAGGAGTTTTTGTATCCACGACATTCTTTTTCTTTGTTTACTCAACAACTTTGTATGATAGTGTTTCTTTGTCATTGACACAATTTCTTCTCGATCCTTATCGCTATAAGCTGATTTGTTGCAACATAGAATTATTTGTTCTGGCAAACATCTTAACATCTCGATTCTCTTACATTTTGCAGCCGGCATAATTTTTGTCACAACAAATTCTGCCCTATACAACTCATTGTCTGACATAAAACTTCTTTGTCATAATGATTCTGCCTTGGGACATTAATTAGGATTTGCAATATTATCGAAACTTCTTTTAACTCGCGACATTCCTCCTTATCTTCTTTTCAACTTCTTGTGCGCGATAGAGGATTTCTTTGTCGCGACAAAGTTCTATCAGCCTCATATTTTGTTTATGTGACAAACTGCTGTTGTGACAAAGTCTTATTGCCCTTTATTGTGAACTTCGAATTTTATGTCGCAACAAAAATCCTTCCTTGAGTTGGTCTTATGCACAGAAATTTTGTCACAGCATAACATATCATGGTGACATGTTATAACCTTGTCATACTCTGTGATGAGTGGTCTTTGTCGGGATAAGTTCATCACATTATCTTTAATTCTTTTATGTTGCGGCCAGTATTAGGATTATCACGAAAAAGTTCCATTGCAATTTGGCACGATCAATCTCGCGTAGTCGAGTGTTGCTGGCGATCTTCTTCACACTTCTTCGGTAATGTCGCGTGAGAAAAATTCTTTATTGCGACGAGGATTCTATTTCTTCGCCAGAGTTGACTTGAACTTTGTTACGCGACATCAGCTCTTTGGTTGTGACCTTAGCTTTGCTGGTTCGCCCAAGATTCTATCGCGACGTTCGAAACCATGCCATGATAGAGTTCTGCCTCCCAGCCACTTTTTTTTCTTCTTTTCTGCTGGATTCTCTCTTTTTCATTAAAAGCTTTCTGAAATACAAAGTTGTTGAATATTCCATAATTTAAATTAAAATATCTTAGCACTTTAAAAATATGCCAAAATGGATTAAAAATAGATAGGTTCATATGACTCATCTAACCCAATAACAAAGAGTTGAGACCTTCTCAAGCATTGTAAAGAGTTCTTCCATCGATAGAGTGTCTGTCTTCCAAGTGTTCTCTTGTTAGTTCTCATAGCATCAGAAGTCATTAGGTAGAAATGAGCATAGCAAGCAAGGTAAGTGGGAGCTAATTTAAAACTGTCAAGTGAGTTATCTAAGTGCCATACGAGGGCTTATTGTGGGAAGACTAAGAGTCGGTGGCAGTTAGTATCGAGGCTTTGATTTGAGGTGCCATCTCAAGGGAGAAGTTGGTATCAGAGCTTGGTTGAGACGTGTGGGTGTGCTTGGAGGAAGCAATGGTGGGCTCTCATATGGAGGATGATACTAAGCAAGACCGAGAGTGGGACCACAACCTCACGAGTAGGAAGGATAGAATCTATTGATGTCATTTCCCAACTCGGGAGATGGATTATGAGCTAGAGTTAGGTGTGGAGAGCCTTTATAAGGCCCGATTTTTCGACATGGCTTTCAAGAGACCTAAATAAAATCTCTGACAGCAGTGCAAAAACTTGTGGGACCAAAATATATATTATATGAAAATATGACCGGCGTGCTCAAAAGTGAAATAGAAAATGTGCAGCGCATCATCCCCTTTTACTTAGGTGCAGGTCAGCACAAGTAAGTGGACTCCGAGGATGGGATATCGTACTCCACGAGGATTGGAGTTCTCACTGATTGGAATTTAGGCATACGAGTACAAGGGGTTCTTCGCTCAAGTCATTGATGTGATAAATCAGTTGCTAAATAAAGAAACTGAATTAAAACTAATCAACTAATTCTAAAATCTATCAAGCGAACAACTACTAAAGTCTAAAATGTGAAGAGAGGCACTGGGATGTTGTTAATCATTTAAAAATCAATTTTCATTTCCTTGAGCGCAGCATTTGTAGGAGTTAAATGTTGGATTTGTCCAAGAGCAATGTAGTATAGCTTGGATTTCTCCATACACCATACATTTCACTAATTAGATAATCACGTTTCTTCCGAATACATGAGTCTAATCAGTTACTCGTATAATATAATCATCTTTCTAAGATGCAGGTATTTTCCTTTTAATTACTTACCCCGAATCTTGGGGCCCGAAAAATCTGCCCACCATGAATGGATTGTAAAAGCCTACTCAATCTGAGTGGTATCTCGTCCTTCAAATCTAATAAATTTTTTATCTCCTTGATTTAGATCTTTGCTAACAGGATCAGATCCTTTCATCGAGACTAAGGAGAAACCTGCAATCAATTAAATTGATACATCATCGATTAATCCTCACACAATGAGTAAATTAGTGATCTATCAAAGTAATTTTTTAGAGTTCATTAGTTCCATTATATTAGTATAACATACCCCCAAGTTACTACACTTTACTCTCAGGAATCTCCATCTCTATGTCACTTAGAGGGCCTCCTGGAAATCAGTGCAAAGATACATGGAACAATACTGATTATATAAATTCGATGTCGAACCAAATAATTGAGATTACTTAAATCCGAATGTTCAACAATTAATCCCCACCCACAAAGAGGTGTTTAATGTTCCATTCTTGGATTCCAGTCATCACTTGATCGAGCAAAAGTAGAAAATGAAGAAAGAAATCAAAGACAGGAGTAGAGAAAATCCAGTTTTTAGTTTCAATCTTTGTCTAAGCGATAATAAATGAATCTCAATTATCTGACCTTAAGAATCTCTTAATACAAATAAAATTTGTTCTAAAACTTCTCTAAGACCTACTAAATCAAAATCTCTGATGAAAACTAAGAAAATGGGCAATTTAGAAAGAGAAACCCCATGAGAGAGTGTTCTCCGCTCCGTTGCCCTAAAATCCTCAAAAGCAGTATTTGTAGTCCTAGGGTGAAATGGGCTTGAAAATAGTCCAGCTTCGGCCAATTTTCAGGCTTTACGGTCGGCACAGTCGATATCATATTCTTGAAGATTTATTCACGACCATAATTATCTTTGTCAGCGACATAGTAGACTTTGTCAAATGAAAAGTTTGCATAGTTATGTCGCGACATAACAAAAACTATATCCGACAAAGGATTTGCCTTGTGACTTTGTTGATTCAGAATGAACTCTATCGCGAACCATAATAAAACTTTATCGTGATAAGTCTATTTTTGTATTTTTGCTAAGTCGAGACATACTGAACTTTGTTGCTACAAAATTTTCTTCTGCCTTTGTTACAACATAATAAAACTTTGTCGCGACAAAGTTTCTAGCTTTCTTTTGGCTCTGTTGCAGCATGATGCGATATCGCGACATAGTTTTGCTCTGTATTTTCTTCTCGACTTGTTGGGGCCATAACTTCTTCATTTTAACGCGAATTTGGGAGTGTGAGGTGTCGTTGGAAATATCTTTGAATGTAGAATGCAACAATGATGCTCTGGATTTCATCCATTTGATGCTCTAGATGATATAGAAAAATTCATCTTCTAAATGATGCGTTGTGAGACACTCGGTTGACTCTTCTTTTAGAAATATATTGCATTTTTTCTGACTAAATCACTTGTTTTCCATCAAAATTCCTGCAAAACCAAGTTTAGAAGAAATGTTAAGAGTTTTACATGAATATGGATATAAAATACTCAAAATAGCATGTGAAATGAACTCAAAACATAGATGAGTTTTACACTCATCAAACACCCCCAAACTTAAAGTTTTGTTTGTCCTCAAGAAAAGAAAAGAAAGAAGTTGCTTGTCCCCAAGAAATGGAAGATAAAAGTTCATTTCACCGTTTTATTTAACCAAAAACTAAGTAATCAAGTTTGCCAAGGGGTATGTGACATGTGTCTCAAGAATTACCCTTACCAAGAATATGGAAGGCGCAGTCAAGATGTTTATTTATTTTAATAGTGAATTAATCTCATAATAGACAAATTTAGATCATGGTTCTCACTAGTGTGTGTGTGTGGCCTTGGTTTCCCTATCCAAACAATTTGCAAGTATGAATTGAGTTTAGCAAAGGGGTGAGATAAATCTGCGGATCTCCTAAGATAAATTTATTTTAGGTTCCATAGGCTTGTTGTTCTTATCACTCTCCACTAATGTAGGCACACACAACTCTCAAGATCAAGTAGGTCTTTATAAACGCCAATATAAGGCTTAGGTAGGGGTAGTTAAGTAGTCATTTTAGAGGCTAAAACTTACCCAAACATACATATTTTCTGCATTGGCCGGCTCCTACTCCACGTGCGATTCTTCATAGTGTGTGTTAGCGCTCTCAAGCACTGAAAATCTATTTAGGTGCATCATTCCATCTCCTCCCATATCTTGCCTTTATGCACAAATTCTACATTCTTTAATAAACACCAAGAAGCCTTTTTCTTTTTAAGACAAGGTTATTAGAGTGGTACAATTTAAAACTTATAGACTTTCTACTACCAACCCTTACCAAGCTTTAAATCAGTAGCTCCTAGACCAATTGGCCTTAGGGTACCAAGTGTTGAGACACCCCTTAGGATTTACTTACTCTAGGGAAGGAAGGCTACGAAGCTAGACTCACTCCTCCTTGACTTTTTATTGTATTTTTGCTTCTTTTACACTTGATATTTTGTTTTTCTTTTTATTTTTTTACCTTCCTTTTTACCAACCTCTTTTGATTTTCAACTTAACTCATTCAACCAATTTGAGTTATTTTCCTATGTAAAATAAATCCCCAAACTCCTCCTCGCCATTTTCTAATTATGTTCAAATTCTCATGTATAGGTGAGTTTGGTTTTTCCTGAGGAGTAGTGTAAGAGTTATTAACTAAAATTTGTTCTTATAAATAGAATTTGGCTCTTTAAAAGTGCCGACATTTTGATGCTAGAGGAATATGCATATGCATATAAATAGGAGTTAACCAAAGGCTCAATCTTTTCAAGGATGGCCTATATCATTTCTCAATTGTTGTGTTGCCTAGGATTTTGCCTCAAGCGATAATAGAACAAGTTCTAGAACCTATGGAGATCAAAGATAGATGGATTCTCATAAACCTTTTCTAACCCCAACAAAAACTACTTTTCAAGGGTACTTAGTGACCAAGTGTAGTTTTGAGAAACCAATGACTAAATAGCTTATTAGAATAACTCATGTATTAATTCCTATTATCTTGATTACTGTATCCATATCTCAAGGGTTCAATTATGATCTTCATTGACATCACAACTTCTCGAAGCAAAAAACTCAATTAACTTTCGAAAGCTCTAACTAACAAAATAAACAAAAACTAAGATGTAAGTTGGATAACATCAAACAAATTCATTATCCATAAAACCACCAGAAAATTTCATCCTCAAAGTTATCATGTGCAACATGTGGGGTGTCATATGATAAAACAACCAAAATAAACACCCCCAAACTTTGAGATAAACATTATCATAATTGTCTAGCAATGAACAAAAGGGAGCAATAATGTAAAAGAGTAATAGAGAGAGTTGGGAAAACTGAACTCCCATTTCTAGTCTCAGCCACTTTACTGAATAGAAAGAGCTCAGATTTTAGACCTTGACATTTGGTATACTACGCCAATATAGTCTTTTTGCTCCTGCCGACTAGTCATGACAACATGTTGAGCTTCAAACCTACTTTATTCTAAAAACGCACAACAAACAAGTTAAAACCTTATTTGGAATTTTTCATCATAGCGATGCAACAATAAATAAAATAACTAAAAAGAAAAAAGAAAAGAGTGGATAGAATCGGTATTACTTAGCTTGGTTGCCTCATTTGCTCCATTTTAGAGTCGATAGACTCATTGGAAAAGTACTAGTGCTTCCATTTTGACCAATCATCCATCTTGGACAACACTTTCTTTTCATAACATTCAGCTCGAGATGATTTCTTCCAGTTTTGAAGGGAAAGAGCTCATAATCTCCTTTCATTATGGATGGTGCTAGTTCGACCACAATTTCGCTTTAAAGCAGTCCCATGTGGGCCCTGAAGTGGTTGCAATATCTTGCTAGACCTAAAAATCCTCTTAATTGTTTCAAATTTTTTGGTTGTGGCTAGTTGACTGTCACTTCCACCTTAGATGGGTTGTCTTGAAGACCCTTCCCATGATGAAATATAGTAGAATTGATCATGATGTGTGGAAGCAGTTTGCCTCCCTTGGCATAGAATCCATTTTCCGATTAGACAGCATAACCCCACTTCCCATAGATGTTTTCATCCTTTCTCTAAGCTCCTGCTATACATTAATATGTCATCAAAGTAATTCTGAATTAGCAAGATGAGCAAAATCTTATTCATGGCTACCTCTTTCTTTTTCTGACAAACAAGAGGGAAGAGTGAGAAATTTTGGTACTATGACATATGAATCCACACTCCAACATTTCTTGGACAAGCCTCTCCATCACATCCTTTTGAAAATAAGGGTACCTATAAGGCTTCCATTCAAGGTGAGGATTTGAGAACATAAGTGAATTCAATGATCAACATTTACGAATGAGAGGGTGATGAGTTATCTATATTTTAAGTTCATTTCACATGCTATTTTGGCATTTTATATCCCATATTCATATAAAAACTCATAAAATTTCTCTAAACTTGGTTTTAAGTTTTTTATGGAAATGCAGTAATTTAGTAAGAAAAGATGCAAAATATTTCTAAAAAGGGAGTTAGTTGGATGTCTCACAGCGCGTCATTGGGAAGATGAATTTTTTTGTATCCTTTGGAGTATCAAATGGTTTAACTCCACCCATGGTTGCATTCTTCATTCAAAGAGCTTTCCAGCGACACCTGCTGCACTCCGTCAAGTTAAAATTAAGTATGGCGCCGAAAAGTTGAAGAAAACAAGTTCTTTGAGCATAAAACTTTGTCACGACAAACCCAGATTATGTCACGACAAAGCCAGGGACAAACTTTGTCGCGACAAATCCAAAGACAAACTTTGTCGTGACAAAGGAACAAAATATTGGTAATTACGGATATATCGATACTTGGATTTTACGAATATATCGGAAATATCGGTAAATATCGATGGATATTTTGACAAAATATCGAGTAGCGAAAAATTAATAAATACTTTTGAAATTCATAAATAACATTTATGAACTATAAAAGACATAAATAAGAAAATATACACTTGTAGAAAGCAATGTGTTATAATTTATCGAGAAATTGCATTAGTAGTAATTTAAAACCAAAATGAAGGCCGTGTAAACTTCATTACATTTATTTGATGAAGGATCATCTTGATGAAGATAATATTAATAATAAGATCTTTAAAATATTGAGATAAATCACAAAAGAAAAAATAATTTGAGAGTTAAATGGAGCTTGGATGTGTGTATGGATGAGTTTGTAAAGGGTGCCATGATTTTATGGGTATTTATAGAATTTTTTGGAGTCAAAATAGTCATTACCGATATTTTATCGATATTTACCGATATTTTACTGACATTTTATCGATATTTACCCTTATTTTATCGATATATTTTCAAAAATTCCAGCACATGCGAACATGAGATAAAGGTGAGACGTTTTTTTCCGAAAAATCGGCTATTTTTTCATTTATAAAAT
Source organism: Tetrastigma voinierianum (assembly GCA_016808115.1). Lineage (NCBI taxonomy): Eukaryota > Viridiplantae > Streptophyta > Magnoliopsida > Vitales > Vitaceae > Tetrastigma > Tetrastigma voinierianum. Next base: position 480,714 of record JAEQBH010002522.1, read on the forward strand.
GATTTATCATGGAATTTTTATCAACGTGCTTGAGCGCGTGCTCATGATGTGAATTTTAATTGGAAAAATCGGTATTTAAATTTTATTGATTTTGACTTAGGTGTTTTTGCAAAATCTTTTTCATCTTGTCAGTAGGTTTTATTGTCTTCGGTAAGAAAATCCAATTTTGTCCTTGGTAAGTGACAAGCCAAACTTTGTAAGTAATGGCTTTGAACAAAGTATTTGGAGTTACTAGAATGTGATATATGACTCAAAAAAGTGTCTCGCGACTACGAATCGTGATGTCGCAACTCAAAAAAAATAATGTAGTGACTCAAAAAAAATAATGTCATGACATTGTGTTGGAAACACAAAATGCGATGCCATGACTAAAAAAAATGATATCGCGACTAAAAAAAAGAAATAATGTCGCGACATTGTGTTGGGCTTACTAGAATGTTGATGTCACGACTCTAGTGCTAAAAAAACCAAAAAGCCCAAAAAAATTGCTATTTTGGCTTGTTTTCAAGCCCATTTTCACCCGAGGACTATAAATACTCATTTTTAGATTTTTAGGGTAACAGTGGAGGTGAGAGAAAACCTCTCAATAAGGAATCTCTCTCTAAAATGTTCCCATTTTTCAGTTTAGCTTAGGATTTTGATATTTAGTAGATCTTATAGTAGTTTTAGAGCATATTTTTATTTGTATAGAAGAGATTTCGATGTTGTACTTAGAGATTTAGATTTCATTATTGTTGAGACAGAGATTGAAACTCAAATCACGATTTGTTCTATCACTCCTTATCTCTTGATTTCTTTCTTCATTTTTCTTACTTGTTGCTTGATTTGTGATTATTGAGATCTAGTAATTGAACATTAAACACCCTCTAGGGGTGGGGATTAATTGTTGAACATTCAGATTTGTAGATTTATAGTTTTTTTTGTGGGTTTGAAAACTGAATTTATACAATAAGTGTTATTTCTTATGAGTGTTAATTAGAATAAGCGAGTATTTTATACAGAAGAGTTGTATATGTCTTTGATTTCGAGATCCTAGGTGACATAGGATGGACTACTGGAGCAAAGGCAGTAACTTAGAGTATGTTAGGTTGATATTTTAGAATTAATGCATTCTGACATCACTTTGATAAATCCTTCGGATGTTCTAACCTCGGCTTCAAAGGTTCCCTTACGGTGGCGTTAGAAGTGTGATCCAGAGGCATGGGACCACCTATTGATTTATCGATTTAATGTTTAGAGTCTCATCTACTCAATTAAACGAATAATCTTGTAAGACAAGAGAAATTCCATTTTGAAAAAATGGCAAAGCGGTAATTTCAATCAAAGCGAAATTTTTCTAGATCTCGGATAGTGACGGACTGCCGTTGGAATCGTCTCATGAAAATCTAGTACCGCGTGGTCAGAGGCAGTTATGAGCTGCGTTTTTGAAGGCCTTGCAAGACAGTGCTGATAAAAGCGGAGTTTGAGAACATGTGATGTGACAAAGTCACCCACTACATGTACTCTTGCTGACGCATGTTACCAAGATTAAGAGATGAGTGAAATGGGCGGCTAGATTGTATCCAAATTAATAAAAAATCAAGAAAATTGACATGATAGGAATTATGGGAATTGTTAATGATAATAAGCGAAAGATGAGCAGTCATCATCTTCTTAGTTTGAACACAAATGGGCGATTGGGTGGAATGGTGTGTGCAGTAAGATTTGAGATGTTTAGCGAAGGCGCATCTCCTCTAGATTTCCTGCTGCCGATCGGACCGTCGGTTTCGTGAGCAAAATAAGGTACATTCTCTCTGGCTGCTGAGGCACATGCATGGACAGGTTGGTGGAGTTGACAACTCAGGTAGGGATCATACTTTCTACTTGTGTTTTTTGGCTAGTCATGTAAATGGTTAGGAATGTTAAAGGGCTTGTTTTGTAGTAAATTCGATCTCAGCTTTGGGTAGGTGGAAAATTCCTATTTGTGTGGGTAGTGAGACGGTGCCAATCAAGGGTTTCCTTTATTTCACATGAATAAAATGACGTGAATTTTTGGTGGTATGATGTTGGAGTGATTCAAAATGGTGCTTGTGTTTATCAATTAGCCCGTATGAGCTAATTTTTGGTGTTATTGGTTGTGAATTTGCATGCGTGAGTTTATGTGAATTAATTGTATTTAATATATATGCATGAATATATTAGCATGAGTTTGTTGGAATTGGCATCAGCCATTCCATATACCAGCACAGAACTAGAGATATTAGGAGTGAGTGCATGACATGAAATTGAAGAAAAGCGAAATGTTTGTAGAAGGAATTTGAGGAAGATTTTGAAATTGCATGGAGGTTGTCAGACGGAGTTAAATACCGGAGGCGGACTGCGATTGTTTTGGAGAATATCCAGTAGTTAAGCCTCGGAGGGTAGTCGATGTATTCCAGGAGGTCGGTAGTAGGTTCGAAGACAAAGCTTATGTTTGACTAGATATTTTTACTCGCGTTCGACGACATGTGAAGTCGGTGGGGACTCGGGTGGGGACTCGGGGACATGGGATTAGTCATGTAGACATTCGGTAGGTTCATGGAGGTGCTTGAATGCTGATTGTTTCACCATGCATGTGCACTTAGGTGGGAAGTAGCCATATAGGGAAATTATCACTGCAGGCTTTGCTCACCTGTGAGGAATCACTATTTCGGGTGCTGGGTATGACGATGACCAGCCGCCTCCCCTTTGAGGCCGTTTGGAAGAAAGCCAGGGTTGTGGCTTTGTTAGAGACTTTGTATAGCATGTATTAGAAACTCTAAATTTTAATATATGTTGAATTAAGGTGATTTATTAACTCTTGAACTATGAGTAATATAGTTGATGTATTTGCATGAGTGTTAATCACGGCGGTATTTGTTATTTTGCTCGCATATGGACCTGTGTGGTCATTGTTGGCTGTTGGGACCCGGGTTATATTTTGGGTAGGCCTAAAGTCTGAAGGAAATTTCTGGTTACTGAGTGGTGTCGGGTTACCCGACATCCACGAATATTCCGCGGGTTGACGGGTTATCAACGGATACCTCAGTTTTGGGGCGTCACAAATCTGGATCTCGTGTTAGCTCATATTCTAATCAAGGAGAGAGAGGATTCTAATGAATTGCATACTAAGGTACCAATTGTATATTGAGAGGTCTTGTGTTATCCTGTCTATGGGGGCAGGTAGTCTTCAGTTCTAAGATATGGTTATGAGTACTAGTTTAGGAAAAACAACCAAATCATAAAGATAATCAAATCTAAGAAGTAGCTTCTTTAGACAGATTATTTGATTTAGGAATATAATTGTTCTACATAGTAAAGAATGTAGTGGGGAGATATTCCAAGGCTTATAATGCCTTGCTCTTGAACAAATCCAGGATTCATCTCACAAATCTTTATCCGAGAAATGCTGATTTATAAATAATTATCATATTCCTAGTGCTTCTCCTTCATACATTTTAGATTTAGTAGTTGTTTGTTTAGTAGATTTTAGGATTAGTTTTAAAATCGGTTTTATTTCGGTTAAATTGATTTTAGTCGCATCATATTTGGTCACCTAAAAGTGAAAAGTATGTCGGGGTGCTCAAATTCCAATGAGAAGAACCTCCAATCCTCATGGTCTGATATCAGGACTTCTAGATTTATTACTTGTATGACCCATGCACTTACGAAAAGGGGTTGAGTGTTGATAATACTTTTCATTTAAGTTTTTTTGAGTATATTTACTTTTTAAAATCAGTTTTTTTTAGTATTTACTACATTCACTTCCTTTGGCCATATTTTTATATATACATCATTTGGTCTCCATAGAGATGAAATTAGTGACTCTCAAAACAACCCGATATCTTTGAATTATTCCTTTCCCCTCGATGACACATGTTGTAGCTTTTCTATCTAGATTTGTCCACACATGAGGCTCGACCCGTCGTCTTCGACAAATTCTTTGCTAGTGTAAACCCTCTCACCATGCCATCTTGAACCATTTGCATTCAATTGGCAGGGAAGGCAGCTTGAGTGATGTTGTGTGTATTTACCATTCAAGCTTGACACTTTAAAATCATTTGGAGATTCCATAGTCGAAACTTCTGTGATCATGCACACGGGCCCCGAGTCGTAACCAACTGCATTCCCAGAAGCCACATCAATCCCCTAATTGGTAGAACATATATAGATCATTGCGAAAGAGTTCCTTGAGACCAAACTCGACCTCATACATTTCTTATCCTGAGCTAAGTTGCCCATTTCCCATATAAACTTTGAACCTCTTGGCTTTTTCAGAAGACAATCCGAGTTTTTCTAGTAGTGCTTCTTGTATGAAGTTATCGTTGCTTCCCGTATCAATCAAGACTTCGAGATCCTCAGTTCCATGTTGCCATGTCTGAATATTCGAGGATTAGTTGAATTGGAGAAGGTATTAAGATTTACTTTCAAATCGTCATCTGCTAGTATATCCTTTTTTATTTCTTTACTCTGCCTCTATTTGTTCATCACCTCCCTTCCACCTAATCGAACATGGCTGATTTTACACTTATGATTGACATGGAATTTCTTGTCACAGCTAAAAAAAAATCCCCTTTCTCATTTTTCTTGTATCTCAGTTGAGGTTAATCGTTTGATAGGCAACTTGGTTTCCCCTCGTGATAGTACCCCTCGAGACATAGTTGTAGTGGTTGCACTGCCTTAAGTTCCCTACCAAGGAGTTGTAAGCAATCCTAGTTTCCCAACTCTATTTTGGCTCCTTCACGTGCCAGAGCCATCACGTCTATACCCCGATGACATCCCCATCCTTCCTCCCCTCGAAAGTTGGGCCTTGCCATTGCCCTACCAAAGTAAAAGGAAGCTTATGTATGAGGAATTTCTCTGCAATTTCAGATTTCAAACCCCATATAAAGAAATTAAGAAACATGGGTTTGGATACACTTGATATACGCATCATAAGGCCTTCGAATTCAGCTCGGAATTGGGAGGCCAGTTTGTTGCACCAGGTTTGGATATCCTTCGAGTGAATCATAAATGTGGAGGCCCCCAGAATCGCTTCGCGATTCATATGATGAATGCCTCCCAATTGGATAGAGCTTCGACCTTCTCCATCCATTGAAACCAAGTGGATGGTTCTCCGTCAAGATGGAAGGACACAACTGATATCCTCATCGTTGATTCCACCTTATGCAACACAAAAAACTTGTATATCCTATACAAGGACGGAGCCAGGATTTTTATTTATCCCGGGCTAAGCTATATTTAATAATACAAGCATTCATATGACTAACAAAATACAAATGTAAACTCATAAACATATATTTAATAATACAAATGTAAACTCATAAACACTTACTAATGGGGGTGGACTCTTGATCCTTCTAGAACAAAGAAATCATATTTGAATGCGTATCGATTCTTGGGTATTTCTCTTTTGATGTGAAAACTAATGAATCAGTCAAATACTCATCTTTCATCTTATTCTGAAGAGTACGCAGCGTATTCATGTTGAAAATGCTCTTTACGAGTTAGTAGAAATTTGGAAGTTAAAATAAGACAATCGACTATCGATCAAATTGTAGGACTGCATCTTTGTTTCTACTAAACCCGCGACATAATAATTACGAGGTGTAGACATACTTTTTGAAACCTCATGGCAAGCCACATCAAGTGATAATGATCTAGTTGACATTTCAAATAATGCATGTCTTGTCTATCAAAATCAGCCCATAAAACTTCTAAATGAAGTAAATAAATCTGATGAGTTGAAAGATTTAAAGTTGTCAGGGGATCTAAAAGCGTGACATAAGCAATTCCATTATCTCTTCATTGAGATCTACTATGTAACTCTTCTAGCTGATCAATCATTGGCATTAAATATGTCCATGTATTAGTGATGATCAATTTGTAATGTTATCATTATTTGACATGAGCGTCTTGCCTTATGCTAAGTGCTCATATCGTAATATATCGACATCAAATTTCTTCTGTTGATTTCACATAGTCGAGGATAATCAAAACCTTCTACTTGAGTTTGAAGCAGTTTTATCGATGAGACTAAATTCATTGCATTCAAAATATCTAATGATTTATGTTGCAGTACGAATAAAGCATATCGTAATCCCCCGTAATCTTGTGCATAGATGCAATATGAATGTAGAATCGAAGGACTTCATTGCCATTAAGAACCACCCGGCTTCGAATTGTGTTGAGAACCAGTTAACCATGCATTCAAACCTGCTAATGATAGCACCATACATATCTAATAATTGTACATGAATGGATTCAAAGTATGAGCTCCGAGTAGTACCAGCTCGATGCAAGTACCCATCGATTAAGCGCTCACAGGTGGGTGCGGCTGGTTATCCCGCGCCAATCTCAATGGCCAGGCGGTCGCAACTCTGTATGGCGCTTAGGAGAAGCCTTAATAAGATTGACAATGCATGTCGATTTGGAAAAGAATTGCCATATTGAAATCATCTTATTGATTTACAACTAATGCAAGTTATGACAGCCAAACAAACGTGAACATAGTATGCATACTAATTCGTTCTTGGAACAAAACTACAATCATTAAATGCACCACTTTGTGTTGCTAATACCATCATATCCACGACCTCGTAAATCTCAGATATTTCAAATTGTATGAGTAAGAACTTTTGATATTTTCTTAAGAGTTAAAGAAATTGGTATCTTTAACATGCACAATCTCGAAAAAATCTCTCCTGCAAAAATCCTAGAAATCAACAAATCATAAAAATTGCCATATTCTTTATTTGATCATCTTTATCTCGACCAAAATACAAACTTGGCATTTCCAACTTCTTCATATTTTTCTCTTACTTTAGTAGATAGAATATGCAAAATATCTTTGGATCATAGAGAGCGTATACTTTGCATTTCGGGCTTTCTCTAAAACGATATCCATTTATCAACATTTCCAGCTTTGCCATCAAACTAATCATCTCAATTAGATTCTGGTTCTTTGACATTCTGATTCATCCGACCTCTCAAAGGCACACCCCTGTAAAGTAAGTCATTGAACATTATCAATAAATTGCCTTAAGCACTTATTCGATTTTTCTTTATTTCTTACAGACTTTAGACATTCATAACTATCAATGTACCTTTGATATTCTTCAACCTCGGCATTTCTCACGATTATTGTGTGTGGAAACAGGACCTCCCATATGCATGACAAGAAGAAAACACAATTTGGCCCCATTATTCCTCTCTTCAACTACTAAAACCATGTAGTAAATGCGAGGATGTGAGGTTCATGACCTTGAAAAGCAAGCCACGAAAGCAAAATGCCGCATCTTTGAAATAAAATACTCTAGCCATCATTTTTTTCTAACTTTCTTGAAATCTTCGATTTTGAACTCGATTTAGTCCTCGGATACTTTCGACCAAGATAGGTTGATTTGGTCCCACTTTATATAAACACGTCTACTTCATCTTGATTATAATCGGGATGTTTCCATATCGAATCGCAATCGCGAAGTCTCGATCAAGTTCATTTTCTCATCAAAGGAATTCTTGACTTTTGTTTGAGGTTGAGACCTTGAGGTTCAAGCAACCCGCAGGGAATCATAGGAATATCAACACTTGTTGATGTTTATACTAAACTCAAGGTTTAAGACTAGAATTTGATGTTTCTTCTCACTCTTCTTTTTGAAGGAAACCCCAGAAAAAATTTGTTTTGCTCTTTTAGTTCTTGATATTCATCTAATAAAAGTAGAGATAGGGTTGAAAAGTAGAGAAACAAACTAGAGAAACAAATATCACCTAGGAATATATCATACCCAAATTGCACATTTATCAAACTAGAGATAGGGTTTAGGTATAAATATAATTGTGAAGCTTCAATTAAGCAGGCCCTTATCCCTTACCTAATAAAAATATAAATTATTACCAAATAAACTACTGGAAATGAAATAACGTAAACATCATCTCCATAGTTCTGATGCATTGTGCCCTCTTTACAATTTATAAAGATCATGAATGTTAAGAAATTTATAATATAATGTACACAAATTAGAATAAGTTGCATGAAGAAAAGAGGAAAAATGTAAGAGTTTTGGAGTTAATAAACAAACATCTCTCACTTGATTGGGCGTGAGAATATTTGCTTTTCCTGCTTTTCGATTTTCGATTTGTTTTGGTTATAATACAGATTTTGGGTTAGGTCTTTTGGGGTGGTCAAAGGGAGGATATTATGTAGGGTTTTTTTTTTTTTGTCTTGTGTGATAGGAAATATCGGAAAATGTACATGTTCGGCTCTTCTTATATTTCTTCATCTCGAGTTTCTGACAAACAAACTTGATTTTAAAAAACAAAGAAAAATTAATTCACGTGAAATGAGAATTCTATAATTTACTTAAAAGACCTAGGAAATACTTCTAATGCACTCATGTTACTTCATTATTTCAACTTTCTCAGAATCTGTGACGAGATAAACAAGGAAGCGTTCTCGATTACTTATTCAAAATTAGTTTTCACGAATCGACAAATAAATGAAAAGGTAATAGAAAAAAAAGCGAGCGAGGAAACAATCGTAATTACTGTCATGCATAGAAAAGAAAATAGCGGGTGAATAGGTGATGATAAACACGAAACACATTTTGATATAGAACAGAAAAGCGCAGAAAGCGATGCGAATAGATGGATATAGAGAGAGAAAGAGGGCACAGCGGTGCGAGTGTTAGATCTTGTTTGGGATCATTTAAAACAGTGCTCTATCGTTTTTTGGAAAAAAAAAGAATTGTTTAGGAACTTGAATATGGGTGTAAGCTTGTTCTTCATGAATCCTGCACGCAGCGAGTAGAACAAAAGAGGCGTGAATTAGGGTTCTCGTCTGAATCGGAAATTAAGAAGATGGAATGAGATTATTGGTAGAAAATTTTATCCACAATCGAAATCGTGAGAATAAGAAGAGGAAAGGGAAAGGAACAATAATAAGGGGGTGGACAATGGGCTGGTATAATGATAAATTATTTTTTTTTACCCTGGGCTTCAGCCCACCACAGCCCACTAATAATTCCGTCCTTGATCCTATAGATCCAATTTTCGACGTTGGGTCCATCAAAGCGTGGAGCGTCCACCCGAAGAGTTTTCAACAAGGATTTGAGGTCAGGTTGTGGTGTCACATAGAGGAACCTTCCGCCCCCAACCTAGCTACTCTCGGCCTCAACCCTTGGATGCTCCTCTACACACTCTGTCGGTGATTTGGGTTCGCGATTCTCCTTTGAAAGTTGGTTCAAGCAATGCTCTGTGCTAGCGATATGTTGCGCCAGTAGTGACGAAAATTTTGCTAATTGGTCAATGGCATGTTGCTTGAAACTCGTCTCCATTGCCTTCATAATTTCTACAATCTCATCGTTCCTCATTTTCAACTCTCAATGAAATGAAAGCACCAGTGATACAAAACAAAGAAAATAATGCACTCTTCGAGTTAGTACTAAACTCCTCAAAAGGAACTTCAATTTTCTGATTTAAAAAAACCCACATAAGGGTTTCCCTTAAATAAAACCCCCTAGCTCACAACGAGTAACACAACAAAAAAGAAAATGGCGGCCAAAATCCCATAACATAAACGATTCTAACCGCTTGGAGAAACTGCTTCATTCAGCGTTTTCCCTTCAGCTCAAACCCTTCAAGCCAGCCTGGAATCTTAACACACCACACCTTTCTTCTAGATCCTTCTTGCAACTTTCCCTTCCTATGTTGTTGCCCTTGTTACTAAAATGGCCTCCAGATCTGGTTCTTTTTTCCGGATGGCCCTCTTTATGGGTTTCATCACTGGCCCATTCCTTAAGCTGGTCTTGAATTATGATATCAAGCAGTCCAAGCCCAGCCCAACTATCATAGGGCTACACGGGGGGTAGTTTACCTTGGAAAAATCAAGGGAATCGATGTTTGGATCGAGGAGGCTTGATCGGGATTGCCAATCGAGATTGGCAAAAAGTTTTCAGGAGGGCTGAGGTATAGGTTCTGCAAAATTTCTTTGAATCCACCTCCCTTTATATCTTGGTCTGAAAAAGAGTCTTTGTTCTAAAAATACGTTGGTTCGGGTTTGAGAACCTATGGGCGAGGGGATCGAAATCTGTTTATAGTCGAAAAGTGTTGGGGGTTGGATCTTCCGTTGGGTATCGATGTAGCTGGTTCTGAAAAACGATAAAATTAAAGAAACGAAACAAAAATAAATAAAGCGAAGTGCTTGAGTTTTTCGATGTCCATATCAGTTTCTTCCGAAAAGCGATAACGTAAGGTCTTTATTTATAGGCATACGATAGAAAATCCCTATTAGCGTAAATCCAAAAATCTAAAATTAATCAAAAGTACTAATGGATAAATCGAAAATGCAAATTAAATAAATAATAATAGTAATAAAATTCATTAAAATTGAACGAGGAACCGCATCTTTGTTTAGGCTAGATATGAGTCTTAAATGTACGTCGTTACTTCGAATTGAAAGAACTGTTTCAGAAGAATGGAAGGAAGGTGGCAATCAACAGCGAAAAATCCAAATGACGAAGATCGTCCTCACAGATCCACATTAGCATCAAAGTCGGAACTGACGAAGTACCAGTTCAATGAGAAACAAATGAAACGCGTAAATTACAAACTCGTAAGTGAGGATAATATCCATAGTCACCTTGAATCTTTGTACTTGAAGGCATAGTTGGTGCGCTTTCTTGAAACAGCTACGGACACACTTGACTTTTTGTGATGTCCCTTTGAGGTTGTCTAACATCTATCTTGATCTACCCGATTACAGTAACCTAGGGTGGTATCGGTGGGCGACATTTTCTCTCACTTGATTTGGTGGGTAATTTGCCTCGGTGATTTGATGTCTAATGGGAGGATTGACATTAACCGGGTTCAAGCGATGGCACAAGTTGGTAAAGGTCTCCTGTTGAAGAACCTTTAGGACACCTACGATTCCTTAGCATGGTTGCAAGGGAATCAAAGATGCTTCTGCAGCCGCTAGAACTGACACAAAGAGAAGATTTTGATGTTCTGTGTCTTCAAGAGACCAAATTGTAGGAGAAGGATGTTAGAAGCAATCAAACAGTCTTATAGAGGACTATGAGAATAGTTTCTGGACATATAGTGTGTCCCGAGCTTGGATACGATCTTTGTGATTATTTCCGCGGATATTAGGTCGGATATGGTGACATATCCAGATCATGATAGTGAAGGATGACTCATGACAATAGAGTTTTAATATTTTTATTTGTGGATCTGGAAAGTGGAGGGCTTAGGATCGGTGATTGATCGTTGAATTTTGTGTTTTCTAGACATCGGGTGGGATGGGAACTTTGCAAAGACCTGTAATTTGTCCCACTATACGCGTAAAACAGGCAGGAGTTTACACTAATGATGGGGTATGGAGTAGGCCCATATCTAAGCCTAAACGAGATAGGAACTCCAAATCCAATGATGAATTTTATTACTATTAGTTATTTATTTAATTGTATTTTTTTATTTATCCGTTAGTACTTTTGGATTTATCTATTAGGATATTTGGAATTTATCCGTTAGGATTTTCTATTGGTGCCTATAAATAGCACCTTATGTTATTGTTTTTGGTAGACTTGATTAATATTGAAAACTTGATAATTTCGTTCCGTTTATTTTATTCACTTTCTTTTTTTAATTTTATTATTCTTCGTAGCCAAGCTACATCAATTTGGTATTAGAGTATAACTTCGATCCGAGATCAAGTTATTATTTTTTGTAGCCGATCTACATCAATTTGGTATCAAAGCATAACCGATGAGATGAGATTATTATTTTTATGCTTAGAGCTACATCGATTTGGTATCGGGCTTGTGCTTGTCCAGGATCAAGTTATTGTTCTTGATTACCGCTTCAATTTGGTATCGAGCCTAACCCGATCGAGATCGAGTTATTTACATTTGTTTAGTTCTTGATCCAAGATAAGAGCTTCTTGTTTGTTCGGTTTGGTACAGTTCTTTGTGTCACAAAATTCACTGACCCCACTACTTCGATCCCTTTCATTATTCTTCATGCCCCATCATTCCCTCCAGATTGAAATGAACTCGACTCCGAAGAGTGATCAAGAAAATTTCTAAATCCTGTTGGCTTTTGGTTTGGTACTATCATTCTTTTGCTTACTCTTGAATATCCCATATTTGATTTTCTTCCAAAGTCTTGGAATTTGTGGTTGAATGTTGAATGTTCTTTGACTAAGCCCGAGACCGCAGAGCAGTCGGTAGTAAATCATATATAGGGGATCTTGATGTAAGCTCTCTTCTTATGCCAAACTTGGTGTTTGGTTCGAATGATGCGATTCAATACGCTGGGAGAGTCCGAGACCACAGAAACGATAGCAGCGTGTCGTCGATGGATGTTGCGACGAAGTTTGGTAATTGGGGAAATCAAAAGGAGCAGCGGCTATCCCGAATTACGACGAAGTAATAGCCACAAAGATCAAAACTTGTTGTAGCAATTTTAGGAGCGGCGGTTTCAATCCTTGGAAGCGATTCGATCCTTAATGGAAGCTCTTGGCGTCGATGAAATGCGGTGTCTCCGAAGCGGAGGCGGTGACAAATCAGTCGAACGATAGTTCGAGGAGGGTCGTTGGGTAGAGAGAATAATGAAAGGTATTGAGGAATATTCAGTCAAATATGATTGGTGATTGATTGTTGTTGATTGTTAGTATTTAATGGTAGGTCGGTGAATATCTAACTGAATATTCAGGAGTACTAATCATCAAATACTAACGGATAAATCCAAAAATACAATTAAATAAATAACTAATAATAATAAAATCCATAATTGGATTTGGGCTTCCTATCTCGTTTAAGCCTAGATATGACCTACTCCATGCCCCATCACTATGTGTGCTGGAGCTTTCTAAATAGGATGGTATTGTACGACACTTGAACAAGGATCAAATTTCTAAATCAAAGATGAATCTATTTCAAATGAAGAGACGATTGGGGGTCTTAGGTTCGGGAATGCGGTAGGTGCGTACGTATTGCGGCAATAAGAGACCTATTGGTGTCAAAAGACGGCAGTTACGGATAGAGATGGTGATGGAAACCGCAATTTTTCCACTCATATGCTTAGACTAGAAAGAGTAGAATCAAATTCAAAGGCTAGGGACTGACGATACATGTACATGAATTCGATTACCACATTCATCAGTGTGATTGTGTGATTGATTATTTACCTCTAGGTTGTGTTGAAGGCCTAGTATTTACTTGTATCATGAGATATGTTACTACTGCTCAAAATGAGATCCTAATGACTGTTGGGTTGGGTTATTTCCTTCGTGTGGAGGAAAGCCCAGCCAAATTTCTGGAGTCTCTTAAGCCTTAGAGTATGAAGAGAAGAGGATTAGGTCTTCTTTATTCTCTTAGAGGATTTTTGCGACCCATTTATCAAGTAGTCTTCCTCTTCTTCTTGATCTTTGTTGTCTGTGAAAGGAAGAGAGAAGAGAGATCCATTTTTTGAAGTTAGAAAGAAAACAGTTTTTTCTTTTATCTTGTGCCTAGATTTGATCAAGCGGCCGGAATGCGGTTCATCGTGGTTCGATCGACCTGAAATCTGGAGGAGGGTTGGTGACTTGTTGATCTTCATTCTGAACTGTGGAGATCTGATTTGGGTTTGGAAGGTCATATTTTGCAATCCGAGATCAGTACCTTTGATAACCGTAAGGTTTTTCACCCGGACAGTTTTCATCATCAGTCTGATTGATTCATCCGTGGTCTGATCAGGCTGATTTTTTGTGAGCACGTTCTTAACTCATTGATCTTCATTTTGAACGGTGCAGATTGGAATTGGAGTTCTGAACAGTGGTGTTTATGTCCGAGAACAGTGACTATGTTTTGTGAGATTTCTCTATTGTTTTATGCAAGTTGATTTGCATTTGCCAAGATTAAAATTCTTGAGATATGATTGGTATATGCCTCTAGTTTTATCTAGAGAGAATTGTGTAACCCATTAATTATATTAGTGGAGGTGTTTAAGTGGCCTAAGGGTCCCGTGGTTTTTACTTCTCACATTTGGGAAGGTTTTCCACGCTAAAATTGTTGGTGTCCATATATTTGTTGCTTTGGGTGAATTGTTATTGCTCTATTAAATTGTTTCCTATTAGGTTCTCACAAGAGGGGATAAAATCTGGTTGTGCATTGTTTATGTTTATCCCATCAAAATGATATCAGAGCTGAGGTTCAAGATAAGTTGTGTCTTGTGTAGAACGATGGAAGCATCTAGTAGAATGATCACTTTGAATGGTTCCAATTATCATGTTTGGAAAGGAAAATGGAAGACTTATTGTATGTGAAGGATTATTAGAAATTTGCTGTGTTTGCTTACGAAAAGCCGGAAAAATAAAACCTGATGCGGGAATGGGTACTTCATCGACAGGTTTGTGGTTATATCAGACAATGGGTAGATGATAATGTTCTCAATCATGTTAGTGAAGAGAGAAACATCTGAAGTTTATGGAACAAGCTCGAACAATTATATGTATTTGAAATAATAAATTGTTTATGATTAAGAAGATGATGAGTTTGGTATCAAGATGGAACTCCTATGACGGATCACTTGAATACATTCCGAGTGTGTTAATCAATTGGTTGGAATGAACATCAGGATTTTGAGGAGAGGTGCGGGTTGTGGATTCTTGGTACATTCTGCCGGGACTCGTGGGAGGCGTTTCAGAACTTCTTTGTCTAACTTCGGCCCGAGATGGTACTATGAATATGGATTTGGTTAAGGTTGTGTTACGAATGAAGAAATGAAGAAAGTCACATGGTTCTTCTTCACAGTCAGATGTCCTAGTTATTGAGAAGAGGGGGAGGAGTAAGAGTAAGTCCCAAAAGCAGAGATAGAAGCCAAAAAGCAAAGAACTGCTCAAGTTTACCAATGTTGAGTGTCCTCTTGTCATTTGAAAGGGCATATAAAGAAGTATTCGCCAATTGAAGAGAGATATGAAACAAGAAAGTGAAGGGGAAAAGAGAAAGAATGACAATGGTGGTGAAGATGATCGAGTTGCCACTACCACTTCAGATTTCATATTGTTTATGATAGTGATGTTGTTAATTTTGCTTGCCAGGAAACCAGTTGGGTGATTGATAGTGGTGCCTCCATCCATGCTACACCTCGGAAGGATTTCTTTACATCCTGCATCGGTGACTTTGGAAGTGTTAGGATGGGTAATGATAGCTCAATAAAGCCATTGGTATGGGAGATGCGTTTGGAGACTAGTAATGGTACTATGTTGACTTTGAAGAGATATTAAATACATTCGGGATATTCGCATGAATTTAATCTCCACAGGAAAGCTTGATGATGAAGGGTTCTGCAACACCTTTTGTGATAGTCAGTGGAAGCTCACTAGAGGTTCTATGGTGATAGCAAAAGGAAAGAAGAGTTCCTCATTGTATTTGATGCAGGCAAGGGTAATTGATTCCAGTATCAATGCAGTGGATGATGATAGTACAGTTGAGCTTTGGCATAATAGGCTTGGTCACATAGTGAGAAGGGCTTGATGATTTTGGCTACAAGAGAATCTTCTTTCTGGTATGAAGAAAGGGATCTTTGAAGAAGTGTGCTCATTGCTTAGCGGGGCTTGAACCGAGTTACATTCAAAACACTTAGCCGCCACAAAGGAAAGCCGGGTATGCTTGATTTAGTGTGTTGATACGATGTGTGTGGTCCTATGAAAACAAAAACCTTGGTGGATCTCTATATTTTGTGACTTTTTATAGATGATCATTCAGAAAGATTTGGGTTTATACTTTGAAAACAAAAGACCAAGTGTTAGACGTGTTTAAGCAATTTCATGTTCTTGTTGAAAGACAATCTGGTGAAAAGTTGAAATGTATCCGGACTGATAATGGGGGTGAATATTCTGGTCCTTTTGATGAGTATTGTAGACAACATGGTATTCGACATCAAAAGACACCTCCTAAGACTCCTCAGTTGAATGGGTTGGCTGAGAGAATGAATAGGACACTAGTTGAAAGGGTAAGATGTTTACTTTCGCGATCCACAGTTGCGAATCTTTTTAGGGTGAGCTTTGAATCTTGTTGTACATGTTCTCAATCTTACACCATGTTCCTTTGGAATTTGATGTTCGGATAGAATTTGGTCAGATAATGAAATCTTATGATCACTTGCGTGTCTTTGGATTACAAGGCTTTTTGTGCATATTCCCAATTGAAGGTCCCAGCTTGATGCTAAGACAAGACCTTGTGTATTTATTGGCTATGGTCAGGATGAGCTTGGTTACAGGTTTTATGATCCGGTGCAGAAAAAACTTGTAAGAAGCCGAGATGTTGTGTTTATGGAAGATTATACTATACAGGATATTGAGAAGTTTGATGCAACAGAGTCTCAACATAGTGATGATTTGATTGACTTGGATCCACTCCCTTTGACAAATCTTCCTACACAGGTTGAAGATGAAGCACATGATGACCAACATGACATGGGATGTTGAAACTCCCACACAGGTTGAGGTGGATGATGATGTTCATGAGCAGTCACCAGCAGCTGAGGCTCCATCAGATATTCCACTTAGGAGGTCTACGAGAGAGATCGTATCCTTCTATGATGATACGGTGATGACTGTATTACTAAGCGGGAGGCACGAAAGTTATGGGAAACCATGAAAGATGAAAATAAGATGAAAGTGGGTTGATGCTATACGAAGATGAAATAAGTCACTGCATGAACCATTCTTTTGAGCTTGTCGAGAGTGCCAAAGGGAAAAGAGCTTTTTGAAAACGGGTGGGTTTTACGAGTGAAGCAAAGGAAGAACACTTCCTGACCTCGTTACAAAGCTAGACTGGTTGTCAAAGAGTTCAGTCAAAAGAAAGGTATTGATTTTGATGAGATCTTTTCTCTGTTAAGATGTCATCTATTCGTGTAGTTTTGGGCTTAGCAACTAGTCTTGATTTGGAGATTCAGCAGATGGATGTTAAGACTGCTTTTCTCCATGGTGATTTAAACAAAGAAATTTATATGGAACAACCAGAGGGTTTCGCAGTAAAAGGGAAAGAGGATTATGTGTGTAAACTGAAGAAAAGTCTTTATGGCTTGAAACTGAGCCGCAGCGATGGTATAAGATTTGGAGTCGGTTATGGGAGCAAGGCTACCGAAAAACTACTTCTGACCATTGTGTATTTGTGCAGAAATTCTCTGATGATGATTTTGTTATATTGTTGCTCTATGTTGATGATATCTTGATTGTTGGTAGAAATGTTTCAAGAATTAGTAAGCTTGAAGAAGCCGATTAAGCAAATTCTTTGCCATGAAGGATTTAGGGCTAGTAAAGAGAATTCTTGGCATTAGAGAATTGTGAGCGGGACCGACATCGAAGCTATATATGTCACAGGAGCAATATATTGAAAAGGTGCTTGCGAGGTTTAACATGAGCAAAGCTAAAGTGGTCAGTTCTCCTCTAGCTAGTCACTTTAAGCTAAGCAGCAGACATAGCCCTTCAACAGATAAGGAGAAGGAAGACATAGGAAAGAGTTAGGTATGCCTCGATGGTAGGAGTTTGATGTATGCCATGGTATGGCCTAGACCGGACATAGCTTATGCGGTTGGTGTTGTTAGCCGTTTTCTCCGAATCGGAAGGCGACATTGGGAAGCGGTCAGTGGATTATGAGATATTTGCGAGCACTTCCAAGTTGAAACTCACTTTGGAATTGGGAGGCTTGATTACTTATTAGTTACACTAATTGAGACATGGCGGGGATGTGGATAATGATCTACTTGGTATTTGATGACATTCTCGGAGGTGCTGTGTCTTGGCAATCAAGACTACAGAAATGTGTTGCACTCTACACAACGAGAGGCGAGTATATTGCGGCGGCAAAAGCATGTAGAGTTGTTGTGGATAGGCGTTTCATGCGGAGCTCGGGTTTAAGCAGCTGGCACTATAGTGAGGTATATTGTGATAACCAAAGTGCTATTCACCTCGATAAAATTACACCTTTCATCATAGTCAACACATTGATGTGAGGTATCATTGGATGAGAGATGCTTTCTCTCAATGACAACTTGTTGAGTGAGAAGATACATACCGATAATAACAATGGCTCGGATATGTTGACAAAGACTACCAAGGGAGAGCTTGGAGTTTATTGTTCCATTCTTTGGGATGGTGAGTCCCTCCACATAGTCGGAAAAGGGGAGATTTGTTGGGTTGGGTTATTTCGCCGTGGAGGGAAGCCGAGCCCATTCTAAGGCCTCTTAAGCCTTAGGTATGAAAGAGAAGGATTAGGTCTTCTTTATTCTCTTGAGATTTTTTGCAGCCACTATCAAAGTAGTCTTCCTCTTCTTCTTGATCTTTGTCTCCATAAGAGAAAAGGAAGAGAGAAGAGAGATCCATTTTGAAGTTAGAAGAAAAACACAATTTTTTTTTTTCTTTTTATCTTCACTGCTTGAATTTGATCAAGCGGCGATACCGGTTCATCTGTGGTTCGATCGACCGAAATCTGGAGGAAGGTTGGTGACTTGTTGATCTTCATTCTGAACTGTGGAGATCTGGTTGGAGTTCGGAAGGTCATATTTGCAGTCGAGATCAGTGCCTCTGTGCTGTGGGTTTCACGGACAGTTTTCATTATCAGTCTGATCCCGATTCATCGTGGTCTGATCGAGCTGATTTTGAGTGAGCACGTTCTTAACTCGGTGATCTTCATTTTGAACGGTGCAGATTGGAATTGGGTTACGAACAGTGGTGTTTATGTCGGGAACAGTGACTATGTTTTGTGAGATTTCTCTATTGTTTTATGCAAGTTGATTTGCATTTTGCCAAGATTAAAATTCTTGAGATATGATTGGTATATGCCTCTAGTTTTATCTAGAAGAATTGTAACCCATTAATTATATTAGTGGAGGTGTTTAAGTGGCCTAAGAGGTCCGTGGTTTTACTTCTCACATTTGGGAAGGTTTTCCACGCTAAAATTGTTGGTGTCCATATAGTTGTTGCTTTGGGTGAATTGTTATTGCTCTATTAAATTGTTTCCTATTAGGTTCTCACAAGAGAGGATAAAATCTGGTTGTGCATTGTTTATGTTTATCCCATCAATGACTCCAATTAATAATCAGAGGTGAAGAACTTTGATGGTATGAATTCGACCTTCTTCCAAAAAATCAATTGTGCTTGTCCCAAAGAAGACTCACCCCCTAAATCTATGACCGATTTAAGGCCAATTGCCCTTTGCAAGGTTTTCTGTCTACAAGGTGATAGTAATAGCATACCGACTAAAATCCATCATTTCTAAAAACCAGAGTGCATTTATACCTTGTAGGTTTATTACAACAATATTATGGTTGCTTTTGAATTGGCTCACTACCTAAAACAGACGAGAAGGAAAAAATGGAATAACAGGTTTGAAAATCGATATGATGAAAGCCTATGAAAAAATTGAATGGCCCTACTTAGAAGGCATCCTAACTTCTATGGGTTTTGACACCACATGTGGATTTCAGGAGTGACAACATGAGTATCTACAGTAAACTATTGGGTGTGCTATGTTGGAGATAAATATCAGAAAAATTCTTTAAAAAGACGAGAATAAAGGAGCTCAAACTCAACTTAAATTTCTATCCAAAAATAAATATTAATATGGAAAATAATAATTATAATAAATCAGTTAATAAAAAAGGATAAATAATTAATCAAAAAGGATAAGGATTAGAAGTAGCCTGATCGAGGCACGCGGTCAACACTCTCCTAAGAGAAAATACACCTTTTATCTACACAGAGTTGATCAGTGTTATTATAGATCTGACTATCATCAGAATTAAATTGTGTAAAAATTTAATTCACGAACCAAATCTCACTATTTTGCTCAAAAAATCAGTGTTCTTCTCCCAATATACAACTATCATCCAGAATTAAATTATTGTAAAAAATTTAATTCCACGAACCAAATCTCACTCTTTTGCTCAAAAAATCATAAGGCACGGATATTCACAATATAAATGAGAGACTTGTATTTATCAAACTCTCATAGTTATATTTATAATATAACTCTTTAGTTTATTTAACAATATAAAAATAAAGATAAAAATTAGGAGCATTGAGTGGTTTGTTATACCATAACTCTATATTCCCTAGAATAGCTCTCCACTCACAACGTTCAAAAAATAATAAATAATATTAATAATAACAATAAAGATCAATAAATTAATTAATTACAATATCATAAATATAATAATTAAAATTTAATTTAAATATAACATGCTACAGGGCAAGGAAGTTGGACTGATACAATGAGCCACCTTTTCTTCGTTGGTGATGCGTACCTCTTCTTTAGACGTTGATGGCTAAATGTGCAACAGTGAAAAGTGTTATAAATACCTATGAGGCCTCTTCTAGGCAAGGCAAACCATCAACTATAATAAGACCAACCTTATTTTCAACACCAATGTGAATGATCAGACTAAAGACGAGGTGAGCAAAGTCTTCTAAATCCAAGAAAATCATAATCAAATTAATTACCTGGGTCTGCCTACATTTTATTGGGAGAAGGAAGAGGGAAGTTTTCGATTTTGTGAAGGATAGAGTGTGGAAAAGATTGCATGGATGGGGAATATAAATTTATCCCGAGCCGGCAAAGAAATTCCACTGAAAACCGTGGCCCAAGCGATTCCAAACCATGTAATGAATCTGTTTCTTCTTCTCAAAGAATTGTGCACTCAGATTGAAAGAATGATGAACTCATTCTAGTAGGAAGTGTAGGGGTCGGAATTCCCCGTGAACATAGTGATAATGCGTACAAATTATACAAAAATAATCCGAATAAAGCAATGAGGATACAGTTTGAATCCATACATAGAGATTTGTCTGGATTGATCTCAATAAAAATTGATTCGCGATAGATTATCGACCCTCGAAGCGCTCCTAGTGACCCACGTCTGAGCATTGAAGAGGAGTAGCTCTCTACCGTACTCGCAGCAAATTACTAATAGTTTTATTTAATCGACGTCCCAATAATTACGAGACCTTAGCAAGCTTTGATATCGGATTAAAATCCACCTGCAGGGTTTGACATAACCAAAACTTATAAGTATCCTCAAGGGGTATCATCAATCCAATTAACAGGACATGGATTCCGTTAATAATTAATATTCACTATACAATTAATGCAGATATCCAACTCATTAAGATTATTGATTTATAAAGATCTCACTCTTTATGAATCAAAATAACCAACAATAAATGAACGTGTCTATTAATTATATTGAGATCAAGAGTAATAGTATTAATCATGACTTCTTGGGATAGACTTATGTGCACCAAACAAATTTGGGGGCTGGGATTTAAGAAGTTTCATGACTTCAATATTGCCATGCTAGGGAGACAAGCTTGGTGGCTGGTAGTGGATACATCTTCTCTGGTGAGCTGTATCTTCAAAGCACAGTACTACCTTTCAGCTTCCTTTTTGGAGGCGGGCTATGGCTTTAATCCATCATATGTATAGAGAAGTATTCTTGCTGCCAAACAGATAATCAGTGTTGGGTGTCATGTTTGTATTGGGGATGGAAAACCAACTGGTATTTGGGATAAAGCTTGGTTGCCAACTGAGGACAATGGGTATGTTGCTGGATGTTGGCGATGTTTAGAACATGCCTAGGTTTGTGGTCTCATGGTTGTTGATGATAGGTAGGGTTGGCAAAATTTGATACGACACGTAAACACGACACGAATCTAACACGGTTTATGAGGATTTAGGTTTAGTATAATCGTATTTTGGTCATATTCGGTGTTGGCCCGTCCTTAGCGATTTAATAAATAGGTCATATTAGTGGTGACCTACCTAATATGACCCGTTTAAATATTATATTAATTAATTAACCTATTTAATAAAGTTATTTGTGTTAAATATGGACTAATGAGTATAATTTCTATTAATTTAAATAATAAAATTAATAAACATGTTAAAGTTAATAGGTTTTTGTGTTAAACATGCATGGATACTTATTATAATTCTTATTATTTAAATAATCAAATTAAATAAAATTAAGTATTCGTGTTATTGTCTTACTTGCAAATAATAAATGGGTTAGGTTTGGGTTAACAAATGTTGAAGCGTTTATTATTCGTATCAGGTTTGGGTTGGCGAATATTTGACATAATCATTATATTGTGTAGTAGCGAATAATGGCGCATCAGTGTAGTGCCACCCCTAATGATAGGGGGGTGGGACATAAATATTATCTCGGATCTTTTCAATGTTGGTGACAGGGAACTCATGTTGTGAATTCTCCTATCAACCATCCCAATAAAGGATTCATGGTATTGGATCTATAATAAAAAGGGCAATTTTCCAGTTAAAAGCTGTTATAAAGCCTTGCAAGGAGAAATCTCTACACAGGCACCAAATGTATGGTGGAAAATTTGGAATTTGCAAGTACCACCCAAGGTGTGAAACTTCATGTGGAGAACCAAAGCATAAATGTCTCCCTATGGCTAGTCACAAAAAAGGTCTAGGCACAATCCCGTGGATGTAGGCAGTTACCTAACCACGTAAAAAGATTATGTGTGTTTGTGTCTTTTTGCATACATCTCATAATTGTCCTACACACACTCAATCCCACGGGGGAGTTCAATCAACCCGCACTAAAGTCCGAATGCCCACACAATCCCGCTACCATGAAATTGTATTTAGGAGACACACACACTTATTTTGTGTCAAATTAGATAAGAATTAAAATCTATAGATCAAAGACTTTCATATGAGTTATTAATAATAACTATGACAAATTAATTATTTTTACTAATAATGAAGGTTTATCTTCATGCATATAGAAGTCAATGAAAAAATAAAAATAATATAAAAAAATTAGAAAAATTTTGTACATATATTAGTATCTCCTTCTCAAAAAGGAAAGGGAAAATTAGTATTAAAATCCTGAAATTTTATGACTTTTGCATTTAAATCCTGAACAAAAAATTAGCTTTTAAAATATATCTACTTTCATGAATTTTGTTTTTATATCTCAAACTTTCATTTTAATTGTAGTTCTAGCATCAAAGCGATAATCGTTTAACCATGCCATGTTGGACAAGGTAGATGTTCGAATTATTGTTGAAATAAAAACAAAATTCATGAAAGTTGTTATATTTAAAAAACAGAATAGTTACGGGCTAATGTAAAGAATCATGAACTCAAAGATTTTAATACTAATTTTCCCAAAATAAGAAAATAATAAACAAAGTAATATAAGGGAGACATATCAAATAAGTTAAATTTCAAAAGAAAATTAAAGTAATAATAAAAATAATTTTTCTTACACATCAAAATTTTAAAAATAAAACTTTAATATGTTAATAAATAAAACTTTAAAATAAATAAAATAATAATAAAAATTTAAATGGGATGAAGAAGGGCTACATTGGCTTGTGAAATTCTGCCCATTAAAAAATGTCTAACCGGACTAAAAACACTTTTCGTGAGGTGTTTAATATGAGGTTTAATGGGTGTTTATCATTTTCTAATGACATGAGCATGGTTGAGCTAAAATTAAGCGTCATAGAATATCTTGAGATCAAAAAGTTTAAAGATAAAGTAGGACATACACACAAAATTGAGGGCATTTGTAGATAGGTATCCGTTTTATATTATATCATCATAACTTCACTTTTGCAATAAATTTGAAACCACGGGCTTGTGTCCTCTAAAGCTTGTATGGTCCTCATTGACCATTAGTCTGAATGAACGTTGTGCTCATCGTCAATTGTGTCCCCCATGGCTTTTGGAAACTCTTCCAAAAGTGTGTCGTAAAGCTGGGATCTCTATCCGATACGATATAGACTGGCACTCCATGTAGCCGGACAATCTTTCTAATATACAAGCTGGAAAATTCCTCGGTCTTAATGAAGGTCATCCGCTGCAGCCCAGAAAATGTGCCGACTTAGTGAGCGGAGTCCACTATCACCATGCGCATCATGCCTCAGCGATTGTCGAGTAGCAAGTGGAGTCCTGAAAGTCCATCAGGACGTGCTCCCACTTCCACTCAACTACCTCTAATGGCTGGAGTAGGCCTACTGGCTTCTGATGCTCAACCTTTACCAATTGACACGTGAGACACCGTCGAACAAAATCTCCAACGTGTTGCTTCATTTCGCTCTATGTGCAGTAGCGAAGATCACGGTACATCTTCGTGCCACTGGTGTACAGCAAAGCGAGGCGTTGGAACTCACGGGGATCTCCCTCTCTCGAATCGGTCGACTAGGAGACCTGACCTGAACCCTTATACAGAAATTTACCATCATGTGAATGGCCCGATAGCCGTCACCCGTGCGACTATGCAGGTCCACACGATGGACACTATCTCGACGTCCTGCTCCTAGGACTCAATCACTCTGCTCAATAGGGAAGGCATAGCCACTAGACTCCCCAACGTACCTTAAACACGATCAGCGTACTATGTCAGAGGCGCGTAGTGCCGAGCATTTGCCACTCGAGAAACTCTGTTGGCCGATTGCTCACAACCGACTTGGCCCGAGTGCATCAGCCACCACATGTGCCTTACCAGGATGGTAATGCAAAGTAAGTCATAGTCCTCTGGGAACTCCATCCATCTTTGTTGCCTCGTGATGCGAGGAGTCTGTACGTAAAGATATGTGTTTCCAGACTTTTTGGTCTAAAAACACCTTAAATTGCTCACCATACAAATAGTGGCGCCATATCTTTAAGGCAAAGACTACGGCTGCCAACTCCATGTCATGTGTAGGGTAATTCCGCTCATGATTCTTCAACTGTAGAGAACTATAAGCTACTACCCTCGGTGCATCAAAAGCGCATCTTGAGTTGTCTTCGGTATCATAATACACTTTGTGTACCTCATCCCTTTGGGACTATATAGAATAGAATTCGAAGTGGCCCTCCCTTTTTCAATTCCTAGAATGCCTTCTCACACAAATCATTCCACTCGAACTTAACCTCCTTCCAGGTCAACCTTGTCATAGGTGCTGCTAGTCGGGAGAAATCCTCGTAAGCCTCTGCGGCCCACCCGATCTCGAAACTGCGTATCTCGAGACTAACTAGGCCTCTCCCAGCTCATATGACATCAACCTTCTCATGGTCTACTGACACCTAAAGTAGAGCACTACATGCCCCAGAATCTCACCTCAATAAGCCCAAAGCTGCTTGAACTTGGCGATACAGCGGTGGTCTCTGAAATCTATAGAACGACCCTCAAATGATCCTCATGCTTCTCCTCAGACTGGGAGCATATCAAAATGTTGTCCTGAGCTACTGTGGCTTTGGTCCAAGTAAGGTTGGAAGACCCTAGCCATGAATCCGCATGATAATCGTAGGACCATTACGTCAAGGCGAATGGCATCCTTGTGAGCTCGAAATGCCGTACCAAGTCCTAACGTTGTCTCGGGGATATCGCCTCCCAACCTCGGTGATGATGGCTGAGTACGAAGGTCTATCTTAGAGAATACTCACGCCCCTCTCAGCTGATCAGATAAGTCCATGTCCCTCGGTAATGAATCCCAGATTCTTGATCTTAACCTTATTCAGCCCATTCGATAGTGATACACGATCGAAGGGTCTTGTCCTTCTTCTTTGCAAAGCGAGGCAGGAGCGTCAGTGAGTGCTCGGCTTTAATAAAACCCTAGTCTAACAATTCCTACAGTTGGACCTTGAGTTCATGCAACTCAACCTATGCCATCCTATGAGGAGTCATAGAAATAGGCGATGTACCAGGGTGTAACTCAATAACAAACATCCCTTTGAGGAGGTAATCCCGTTAGCTCATCCGAAAAGACATCCATTACTATGAACCACCGAGGTAGACCCAAATTCTGCCTTCCCTCATTCTTTAGGGTAAGGCTTGCTAGCCAACCTATCAACTGTGCAATCCACTTGGAGTCGTGCACAGTCTAGGTAAAGCATCATGCTTCTCCCCCTGAAAGGTCACACGAATACTGTCCCATGTGTGGCGATGAATCCTCCTCTTATCTGGTAATGGCGACAGGTGTCTTGTCGGTTAATCCGATACCAGAATGACATCAAAATATGATATGTCCATCACTCGAAGGTCCACTATGAGCAGAATCCCTAATATCTCTAACTAACAATCACAACATATCTGATCAATTCTCACCCTAGTCCCTAGGGAAGAACTCACATGTAATGGCTCTTCAGGTCTACCTAAGCTTCAAAAACATCCACACTAGATCGCGTGACAAAAGAATGTGATGCTAGAATCGTAATATCTTTGCCCATATGCGAGATAGCAAAAACATACCCTATATGACTGACTGATTCGTTGGCCAAGTCGGTGGTACGACTACTTAGATATGCCCTTGGGTCCCTAAATTCCTGGCTAATGAGCCCTGCCCTCGACCTCGACCCATACCACAGCCTCTCTAAATTGCATGTTTTAGCGAAGCACCTATGCGTATCATGGCCGTCTTTTGGTCCCTCTGGCCCACATTGGGGTGAGAAGGAACAAATTGCGTCCGTGCATGTCCCACTGATGACTGGGTCTACGATGTCCCAAAACCATGGGATCCTTGCCTTTGAGGACAATCTCGCCTCATATGTCCAGGTTGATGGTAGAAACAGCGTAATGGCTCCCTACCTTGGTGATTGGAAGTCCTAGTCTGGCCTTGGCCTTGATAGCCTCGGCCCCGTCCCTGAAATCCTCGTGAACTAGAAGCCTTACGCTTGTTCCCAAACCGAAGAGGCGGTCCTCATTCCTCTTGCCTTACTTTTGACATCTCGGTGCTCCATCGTAAATCTATCTCTCTTTTATGGCCTGACCATCCTGACCATAGAGTCCATGTCTTGTAAGAGGAATCCTACAATCTTGCCCCGGATGGATAACTTCAAGCCATCCTCAAATTTCCTCACCTTGGCCATATCGGTGGCCACATAGTCATCCCTGAAACGTGCCAACTCGGTGAACTTGGCTACGTATTCGAGCAAAGTCATGTTCTTGGCTTCAACTCAAGGAACTCCTGGGCCTTTGCATGCCTAGCAGATGCCGGGAAAAACTTATCCATGAAGAGCTCTCGAAACTCTCCCCATGTCGTTGTCTTAGGATCCCTCGAGACTCTAACTGATCCCACCATCTGGACTCACCCTCTGGCTTGAGTCTGGCTGGCGAATCTCGTAACATCAGAGGTAATCTCCATAGCCTCCAAAATCCTCTCTACCTGATGGAACCAATGATCAGCCACCACTAGATCCCCTCCCCCGATGAATGTCGGAGGATGGTGCGCCATAAACCGTTAGAGGTTATTTGGCCCTCCTTAACTCCAGCTGCACTAGCCTGTGCCATGGCAACAGCTGTAACACCTACGACTTCCACAAAGGCCTACTAGCGAAAAACAAGTGGTGTCTGGCTAGCACCTCGTGGACGACCTCTATGTCCCCGTCCTCGACTTGTCATCTACACATGTCAAATGGAAATTTAGATTATTTTTTTTTTCATTTCATCCAATTAGTAGTGCATATTCCACCACTAATACACTTTATCATGTTCAGTTTGGGTTTCTGAACCCCTAAGGTTATGTTTTCTAACCCTAGTGTTCCATATACAATCTATCATGTATATAATTCAAGCAATATGTAACACACCATGAAAATGTACAATGCATGCATGATCTAAACCCATGCCCAACAAGCCCTAGGTATACGTATACCTAAGCTCTGATACCAAGCTGTGACACCCCAATTCCCGAGGGTAATTTTTTTTTTTTTTTTTTTTTGGCTATTGGACAAGTCTGTTGCGATAGAGAAGTTTTTGTTGCAATAGAGTCCCTATTGCGCCTATCGTGCTTTATGTAGTCACCGCAGCGTGCGCGTGGTCATACTTCGCCCGTGTGTGCGGAGTCAGCGCGTTATGCGTCTTGTCGGCGTATTTGTCACGCCTAGGCATCATTTGCGGTAAGGCTTTTAAGTAAGTAACGGAAAAACTTCCACGCGAACTCTGTCACAACAGAAGAACCTCTGTTGCAACACAAGGAGACCATTGTCGCGACCCAAGCCTGGCCCAGCCCTAAACCACAATGCGACGCAATTCACAATCACGACAGGGCGAAAAATCTACGTACGATAGAGAAAGCCTGCAGCCATGACCAATCCGTAGCTTGCACGGCCGTCGACATGGATATCTGTCGTGACATAGGAGCTAGAGAAACCACAGCCGTCTTGCGCGTCTTCTGCAGGGTATGCACGCCATTAGCGTGCGCCTAGAGGCAGGTCGTGCGCTGGCCTAAAGATTACGTCACGACCACGGAGCCATGCCATGACACATGGCGGAAAAATCTGTCGCTGACAGAGGGCCCTTTGTCGCGACACGGTGTAAATCCTCTATCGTGACAAAGACCTGAAAATGGGCAGTAGCCAATTATGGTCTGTTACACCTCCAGTTTTCCCTCTTTTCCTTTTCTTTCCAAAACACCTTAAATTTGATATAAAATAGCCTTTTTATTACAAGGCAATATGAAACAAGGAAGACTTTCCAAAATGTGGTAATCATACAAGATGAGTTTAATTACAACTCTGTTCTTTCTACATAAACAAAACTGGGTTTTCTACCCATAATTTACAAAATACAAAACAAATCCAAATCTGGCCTTTTCTTCACCACTAAGGTCTTGGATGCATTCCGTCCCCCAGTGTACCTCTAGGGCCTGAAAATATTTTCCCATGACGGGGTGAGCAATGCCTAGTAGATGAATTCTCCTACAAGGGTTACTCCCCACCTAAATGCACATGTAATGGCACACACACATCATACTACATCCCATACAAAAATATGCAATCTTACATAGAATATATCATGTCATGCATGAGATGAGACTCCTCATGCCCATAACCTGAGCCCTGACCTACTACCTCACACCTGCTACACAGTGTGAAAACCAATCATTGGTGTTTCACTTGATGACTTAACCCGTTGGACAACCCTCCAATATTCATTCGATTTTACCAAATCCCATGTATTATTCATGGGCCACGTCTTTTTCAGGTTTTCACCGCAGGATCGTTGCGTGCCTTTCCAACATTTTATGTTAACTGTATGATGATCGTATGGCCTCTTTGCGTAATTTGGGTCTTTCACCTGGGGGGAGGGGATCTGCTTTATCTTGTACATGAGCACACGTGATTTATATTTATTATTGTTTTATAAGACCGTAAGTCTCGATTTTGGACGTTGTCCCATTTCCGAGCTCACCCCTCGTTTACCAAGAATGGTGAATAACAGTATCATGCACACACACCCTACTCGACGCAATGTGATCGTGCATATGAAATGCAATCATGTCAATTCATGTTATGTCATGCTACATGCACGATAAGAACCACACACAACATTTATAATTTCCGAATAATTATATTTCCTACATATAATTCTCATTCATCACAATTTCCATGTTAATACATCAAGCAAGTACATATTAACATGATTTTTACACACAACATGTCATTCCTTTTAGCAATAACACATAAACAGCACACATGAACCGATAATTGTAAAACCTGAGAAAAATTCGAACTACGAAAAATGAAATAAAACGGTAATTTCGGTTCAGCCGAAAAATTCTCTAGATCTCGGATGATGAAAAGGACTGCGCCGTTAAATTCATCTCGCGAAATCTAGTGACTAGAAAAGTTTCGTCGAATTACGAGATGTCGAAATATTTTCACGCGATTTTCTGGGTGATAAGTCGTCAATGACTTCAAGGACGAGATTTTTAAGAAAATCTCATAAGTCAGGAATGACTTGGGTTAAGTTCATTTAAAATAAGTGAACTGAAAAGAAATAAATTGTTTAGGTAAAAACGGACCGAATGAAAGTAATATAGACATGTATTCAAAATGATAATAATAATAATAATAATATATGTGTATAATTATAATAAAAATGAGAAAAAAATCAATCAGAAAGGGGAGAGGGCGTCGGAGGGAAGAGAATATATTTTTATTTTTTCTTCTGTTAAGCTTCTTTCTCGGATCTACAATCGAATTTGTGTAGGTTTCATCGGATTTGAAGGCAAAGTTGATCTACGTGGCGAGGCTACGCGTGGACACCAAAATCTTGGGTTTAGTCAAACTCCCACCTGGGTGAGAATTTTCCTACTTGTGTTATTTCCTAACCTAAAAGGCTATTTAATGGTTTGGAATTGGCTTAAAGGCCGTGAAAGACCGTAAATTTCAGTCCTCAAATTTTGGTAGTGTAGAATTTACCAGGAATTTTAAGTGACTAGTTTTTGGACAGTGGTGCTGAATTTCGGGCATTTTGGACAGTTCGAGTGAATTTGAGACTGTTTTAAACGATCCATGTGAGAATTTTCGGGACTATTTTCAGGCAGTCCCGAACTATGTTGAGGTTTGGTTTTGCTCCCGGGACTAATGTCTTCGGGTTTGTGGTGTGTTTTGGTATCCACTGATATTCGGTGATAGACCGTGAAGGGACGAAGGTGCCACATTTTATATGGGTCAATTTGGGCCATTTTGTGTGTTATTACTAGAAATGAATTGCTTTCGTGTTTGTTAATTAGCCCATGTGAGCTAATTTTGGTGTAATTGATTGTGAATTTGCATAACATGTTTTATGTGATTTAATTATATTAATATATATGCATGTGAATATATTAGCATGAATGTGTTGGAATTGGCATATCATTTCATATCTTATTTGGGAGTAACCTAAAAATTAGGTGTGAGTGCATAGTTGAGATCATTCTTTGTGTTAAGTGTTTGATGGTGTGTCGTGAGTACGAGTTGTGGATGACACCACGTAGGGTGTTGATTAGTGGAAAACTGACTAATAAGACAACGTCGAATGAGTCACACGGGTTAAGAAAATGGAAATGGCTCGTATGCATTTCATATGCCTTTAAGAGCGTATATATGATAGGAGTGAGTCGTAGAGGTGGTTTAACTTGAGAGAATTGTTCGGAGGGTTGACCAACAATATTATTTATCGGAGGGTTGTCCATATAATATCAATCGTTGGAGTCTGCCCAATTAATATACATCGGAGGGTTGTCCATATAATATCAATCGTCGGAGTCTGCCCAATTGATATACATCGAAGGGTTGTCCACAAAATAGATTATCGAAGTTTGTCCACTATTTATATCGGAGCGTTGTCTACGGTTAAAAACAAAGACCTTTTTTTGGAAATGGTTTTCATTCATGGCGGAATGCATGTTTGAGGGAGTCAGTGAGAACTTGAGGCGTATGGGTGTAAGAGACCTGCGATATCATAGTTCTGTATGGGTGTAAGAGACATGCGGTATCACCCGAAAAGTTATGTTGCCCAAAGAAGACACACGGTCATGTTTATCACATAGATTTCGGGTTGTGTGATAGGAGTCGGGATTGACTTGGGATTGGTTGCCCATTGACACTTGCATTGGGTAATGGAGCCGGTGAGGGCTCGATACTTGGGTCATTGGTAATACCAGTGACAGTTGTCACAATTGGTGTATGCATGTGAGACGAGTCAATGAGTGACTCGGGATATATTACTCAATGACATATTAAGTGATGGAGCCGGCGAGAGCTCGGTACATGGGGCATGGTGAGTCGAGTCTCATTCATGGCATGTGGACATTCAGGTAGACATGTGTATGTTGCACTTGGATGTGTGTTTGATTATGCGACCATTGCATGTGCACTTAGGTGGGGAGTAGCCCTTGTAGGAGATTATCTCTACTGGGCTTTGCTCACCCCGTCGTGGGACCCCCCTTTCAGGTACAGGTCAGGTGCAGACGGCTGACCCGCATTCGGGACCGCACATATGAAGAAAGCCGACTTGTGGCTTTGATTTTGTATAACATGTATTAGAATGTGGTAATTTTAATATATGTTTGTATAAAGAGTAATTTATTAACTCTTGAACTATTGTAGATAGTTGATGTATTTGGGATATATTTTGTGAGTATTGATGCAGGGGCCCAAGTGGCCATTATATTACTCGCATGTAGACCCTGTGTGGTCATTGTGAATTGTTTGGGACAGGTTTTGTATTTGGGTAGAGCTCCCCGTACAAAGGAGACTGCATGTTTTAAATGAGAATGTCGGGGTGGGTTGCAGGCATCGCGCGAAAGTGTCCGAGGTTGACCAGGTTGTCAACGGACACCTCGGTTTTGGGGCGTCACAATAATAGTTCGAAAATCAGTCCCGAGACTACCCAAAACAGTCCCGTAATTTTAGCTCTACAGGCGATCAGCTTGATCCCAAATTCAGTCTCAGGCGTAAAAATAGTCAGAAAGCTTCGATTCGGTGTTCGAAAACAACCCCGAGAAACCCGACCACAATTTGTTTGAAAGCAGTCCGAAAATCCATCGTCGATCCCGAGATCTTTGGGACTAAAATATATTGCTGTTCCGGCCCCAAAACACCTCAACCATTTGAATGGCTCTTAGACAAGAATTAAACCAAGTAGAAGAAAAACCCCTACCTCTCGGAGTTTGTCGAAAAACTTGAATTCTTGTCTCTATGCGAAGCTCTCGTTGCGTGGAAGAACTTCGCCTCTTACTCTGACGAACGCCAACGGTCTGATCGCTTTCAAATCTAGAGAAAATGTGGAGCTTCTCTCTCCTTTTCTTTTTCTCTTTTTCTCTCTCTTTCCTCTTCTCCACCGGAATTGGTCCAACAAGTCAAGTGGGAGACCTCATCTTGCCACTTGTCACTCTCTCATTGGCTCTCTTTGATTTCACCTTATCCCCTTATCCAAACCCTTTGGATTTCCATCCTCTTAAGTTATGACACATGTCCCACATGGGTCCCACTTAGACTTTTGTTTGACTTATCTCACCATTTGACGCATGGCTCGATGTGGTCGTCCGTAGTGTCATGTGTCTTGCTACACTTTCGGTCTCGAGAAAATGTGAAATTCCATTGTCTCGGAATTCAGCGAAGTCTACGGGTAGTTAGTTTCGTGAGATGATTCCAACGGTGAAGTCCGTTCATCATCCCGAAATCTAAAAAATTCCAAGTTTTGTCCAGGAAATTACTTGTTTTACCCTTCTTAAAAAATTGGATTTTAGGGTTTACATCATTATATTTATATGTTTAAATTTTAAAGAAATTTAAAACTTAAAAGCTTATCTCTAAGGGTTCCCTTAAAATCTTATGGCCATAAAAATATTTTAGGTAAATTTTATTATGTATTTAAGATAGTTTATACTTGCCATATTTCTTAGATCTAAAAAACACTCCTTAATTACATAATCATGGTTGCTCGTATCTTTGATATATTGCCAACCTTTCCTATAGTCTGAGTTATGACATTAAAGGAAACTTTTTTAGCATTAAGGGAATGCATGTTTATGTACGCATGTTTATGTACACAAGATGGTTAGTTAGATCTTTGATATATATATATATATATATATATATATATATATATATAAGGCCATAAGAAAGTAAGGAAAACCCTAAGTAAGACTATTTTACAACCAAACAACAAACCCTTAGACATTCTTTTGCCATACTATCCATAATAGATAAATTTGTAATAAAAAAAATATATAGGTGAAATAGAAAACAACTTAGATCAGCTAAGACTAACAAATTCAATATATCCAATAGGTAAGATTAAAAATTAATATTTAATAATTTTAGAATAGA
The DNA here is from genome assembly GCA_016808115.1 of Tetrastigma voinierianum. Taxonomy (NCBI): domain Eukaryota; kingdom Viridiplantae; phylum Streptophyta; class Magnoliopsida; order Vitales; family Vitaceae; genus Tetrastigma; species Tetrastigma voinierianum. Next base: position 514,304 of record JAEQBH010002522.1, read on the forward strand.
AATTATAAACATAGTTACTAAGTATATGAAAATAAATTTAGGAATACTTCAAATATTCACTATCTCTCATAATTTAGAAAAATAAAGATTAGTTTTTGATATTATCAGAAATAATTTAAATAATAAGCATTTAAATTTAAAAAATATAGACATACATAATATATACCATACATTCCTATTTAAGACTTTTTAACTAAGATTTTTTAACCCGTTTTAAATTTGTATAATACAAACCTTTGGCATGGTGCCTTGGAACTATTGGGAGGATCAGTCATATATATATATATATATATATATATATATATATATGTGTGTGTGGAGAGAAAAATGATTTCAATTCATTATATTTAATTACTTTTAACTGATTTCCTTTTATTTTCTATGGTGAAATCAAATATTGGAAAACCATTTTTCTTTAGCATTTTCCAAGAATTAAACATAATAGCTCTATAGTTATTCTTGGAGTCGATTTTTTTTAATTCTAAAGTTTCTATATTTATTTTTTATATTATGTAAAAGAAAAAGAATTACAAATGAGTTATAGATCATGTTCCCATTTTCTTTAACATTTGATAATTAATTCGACTTCAATCATATAGTTACCAAAATATTGTAACGATTAGCATTTTCTATAGTACAACATAATCTATAATTTATTTCATTTTTTTTTCAAAAATTAATGATACATATGGCATATGTTGTTCATACTATTAATTAAGTTATCAGTACGGCTAAGTAACATCCATGGTTAAATATTCTAAAAATTCATTTTTATACAAAGAATTGTAGCACATGGAGGTTTTCATCTCAATTCATCTGTTTCCATTTATAGTGTCGACAAAGGGAGATTTCCCATGAGAAAGAATATATGCTTCTCTTCAAGGTGGATATATATGTTTTTTTTTATCAAATCAATGACTTAGCCGCACATAAGGTGGGGCCTTCATTCCAATATTTATACAACTTGTGTTCTTAACTCTTCTTATTGTGTGGAATCCTGTTAGAGTGAAAATTTAATTATCATCTTATCTAGATGAAATTCGAACATTTGATATATTTGTTTAGTGTTAGGGGTAGAAATTTGAAAAAAAAAAAAAAAAGAACTTGCCTATATGTCACCTTTAAACTTTGAAAATGAATATTTTTTATTATACTTTGTTAAAAAGCAGAGGAAAAATATTTTCCAATTATTCTCATATATCTTTACACGGTAATACAGTGGTACATCAAATTAACTTAGCTATATAGATTCATTTTAGGCTATAGATTTTACATGCTAAAAATAAGAAGCTTTGCTTCCCATAATTCCTAAATTTGCCAACTCAAGCCAACATTCCCCCTCACGTTGGTGCATGTAGGTCTCTCATGCCTAACTTGTCAAGTGAGTTGTTGAGACAACACATACTTCTTTTGTAAGAATATCAGCAAGTTGGCCTTTAGACTTTACGAAGGGAAATCGAACTATCCTTGCATCAAGATTCTGCCTTACAAAATGTCTATCAACTTCAACATGTTTAGTTCGATCATGTTGGACAGGATTATGAGAAATGTCAATAATAGCCTTATTGTCATAGAATAAGTTCATCTCACATGTTGGAGCAAAGCCAGTTTCAGTCAACAAGTTTCTCAACCAAAGAAGCTAGCACAAGCCTTTTGTCATTCCTCTAAATTCTGCCTCGGCACTTAATAAGGCAACCACCTTTTGTTTCTTGCTCCTCCAAGTAACGAGGTTTCCACCAACAAATGTAAAGTACCCTGATGTGGATTTCCTATCAATAATATTTCCTACCCAATTTGCATCTGTATATCCCTCAATTTCAAATGATTATTCTTATCGAACATCAAACCTTTCCCGGGTGATGATTTCAAGTATCGAAGAATTCGAGTGACAACATTCATATGATCCTCGCTTGGGCAATGCATGAACTAGATTACCATGCTAACGGCATACGCGATATCAAGGCAAGTATGGGATAAGTAGATGAGTTTTCCAACCAATATTTGGTAACCGGGTTTGTAGGTACTTGATCTAGAGTGGTTCCAAGCACAATGATTTTTGAACAATTGGTGTTTCTATTGGTTTGCAATCTAGAAGTCCCACATCAGATAGTAGATCAATAACATATTTCTGTTGAGATATGAAAATTCCATGATATGATCTTACACCTTCGATTCCTAAGAAATATTTTAGTCCTCCTAGACTTTTCATTTCAAATTCAATGACTAACTTCCTCTGTAGTCTTGATATCTCATCTATATCATTCCCTGTAATGATCATGTCACCCATATAGATTAGTAGTATTGTTACCTTTCCATATGATGTTTCAAGAAGGTATGGTCTGAATTGCTTTGCAAAAATCCATACTTCTTCATTGCCAGACTAAATCGCCCAAACCATGCTCAAGGATACTGTTTTAATTCATACAAAGCTCGTTGTAGCTTACATACCACCTTCATTCTGGGGATACAAAATATCTTTGAGGAATATCCAAATATACTTCTTCTTCAAGATCTCTTGTTAGGGACTTTAAATATTATGTTACTACTCTTCGGTAGTGTTTGTTGACGTTGGATGAATAGTACCATATAAATGAATAGTACACGTATACATGAATAGTGCCTATACAAGAAAATAAATTCAGAAATGAAAAACACCAGTATTTATGTGGAAAACCCTTCTAGGTGAAGGGAAAAACCACGGGACAAACTCCGAACAATTATTCACTATCAGAAAGTGGTATACAATACAACTCCTCCCAATAATATACTAATCTTGGGGTATACTTTAGAAATTAGAGATAACCTCATACTCACCCGATGTGGAAATTCCTCAATTGAGAGCAACCTTCTCAATTGAGTCTCTCTCTATTTTTCTCTCCTCACTCTCTCCCTCACCTCTCTGCTTCTTGCTTATTCTTATTGGATGAGAGATATAAATCTCCTTCTTTTGCCTTCAATTTATAGGCAAGTGAAGGAAAAATCATGTCGTGATTTATGGCAAGTGGAGAGAAGAAAACAAAACAAAAAGAAGAAAAAAAAAGGTTAGTTATGGGAGACACCATCCTGGGTGTAGACCCCATCAAATCCCCCCCTCTAGACCTATGCATGTGACTAAATGTAGAAGTCACCTTGAATCCTTAGTGGGATTCCATGTCAGCGAGTTCGGAACAGAACTCCAACTTCTGCCTTGGAACAACGTTTGTCATCATGTCAGTTGCATTCTTACCTATGTGGATCTTCTTCAATTGGAATCTTTTCAGTTTTGTAGCATCACGGATCCAATGATATCTAACTTGATATAACATCACGGGTGATGATTGGCATTCGCCACTGTTTGCTGACTATCACAATATACCACATGCTCATCTTATTTCAAACCAAGCTCCTTGAAAAAAGTCTTCATCCACAATATCTCTTTTCCAATTTCGGTAGCAACTATACACTCAGCCTCCGTTGTGGATAAAGCCACACACTTTTGCAACTTGGATTGCCATGATATGACTCCCCTTACAAAAGCAAACAAATAACCAAATGTAGATTTTCTACCATCAAGGTCACCATCCATATCTGCATCAATGTAGCCTTTAAGAACTAGTTTTCCTTTTCCAAGACTTAAACAAAGTTTGGAAGTTCCCCTTAGATATTTGAAGATCCACTTTACTCCTTCCCAATGCTCTTTGCCAAGATTTGCCAGAAATTTTCTCAATACCTCTACTGCATAAGCAATGTTTGGCCTTGTACATACCATAGCATACAGACTTCCTACAGTTGACGAATATGGAATAGCAACCATTTTCTTGTTTTCTTTTTCTGTTGAAGGGCATGACCTCTTGCCAAGTTTGAAATGACCACCAAGTGGTGTGTGAACTGCTTTAGCCTCTTTCATGTTGAATCTTTCAAGAATTCATTCAACATATATTTCTTGTGACATCCACAATCTTCTATTTTTCCTGTCACGATTGATCTCCACCCCCAAGATTTTCTTGGATGGGCCAAGATCCTTCAAATCAAAGGACTCAGCCAACTCTTCCTTCAATTTGCTGATTTGAGCTCTGTCTTGGCCAACCATTAGCATATCATCTACGTATAATAGAACGATAATAAACTTCTCACCAGGAAATCATTTGAAGTAGACACAGTAGTTTGCTGCAGTTCTTTAGTACCCATGGCCCACCATGAATGAGTCGAATTTCTTTTACCATTGTCGTGGAGCCTACTTTAACCCATACATACTTTTCTTTAATTTGCATACTAGGTCTTCTTTCTCTTTGACTTCAAAGCCTTCTAGCTGTTGCATGTAGATTTCTTCTTCCAAATCACCATAGACTTTCGACTTCTATGGGACCACAAACATCAGAATATACAAGTTCTAGTATTTCTGACTTCTTGGTAGATTTGCTACTAAATGAAACTCTATGTTGCTTTTCAAGTAAACAATAATCACAAGGATTAAGGAGTGTACCTTTGGCAAAAGGGAATGGATTTCTTCTTTGCCAAAATTTGTAGCCAATTCTCACTCATGTGGCCAAGTCTCCTATGCCATAAACTTGATGAGGAATATGTTGCTACATTCAACCAATTTTTACATATCTTCCCAAGGGTCTTGTACAACGTACAACAAACTTCTTTTCTTGCAACAACCATCGTTCCTTTGGTGAGTTTCCATCTACTGTTGCCGAAATAATTATGGAAGCCTTCTTTATTTAAGGCGATTCCAGACATCAAGTTGAGGCGTAAATCTAGAACATGCTTCACTTCTCTCAGCATCAACTAGTAACCTACGTTGGTCTGTATGCAAATATCTCCAATTCCCACAATATTGGAACTAGCGGTGTTTCCCATCTTTACACACCCAACGTTCAAAAACTTGATAGGCCGTATGCGTGATGTGTAAAAACTAGATGTAGCGCCTATGTGCGCAAGTGCACGCGTCGTATCAAGTAGTAGTAGTGTACCTGTGACACCCCTTCTCCGATATGACCCGATTGGCAAGTCCGAACCAGATCCGGGATGCTCACTATTAACGTTTATTTACTATAATTTATACACTTTAAGCTCATGCATATAATGTTAAACATTTTACTTGTATTATATTCTGTAGTAGCAGATTACAAAAAACATATACAAGTTCCATATATGGAAATGTTCGAAAACATTTACGTGTTCTAAAAACAAAAAAGACATATACATTATACCAAAAATCTTCTAGTGGACCCCTATTAATGTGTTGACCTTGGCTACTGATGTGGATCGTCTTGCCCTCCCAGTTTCTCTTTTGTACTGCTTGGATAAACATTTCGTCTTGAAAACATAGCTTAGTAGGAATTAACACATATGGACGACCTCTAACAAGGGGTCATCCCACTTTAAACACATTCATATCTTTATGACACATATAACATGTACATATATTTATCCATTTCTCATGTCTACTTTCTTTTTCCATATCATGTTTATTTTCTTATCATATTTCATATACTTTTCATGTCCTCTTATACTGTATTTCTTGTTCTTGTAACGGTATACTATCATCGCATAGCAGTGCTATGCTTCTCATATCATATCATATACTTTATACATTTCCTTTACATATACTTTTCATTTTCTTTTTATGTTGTACTGCAAAATCTGTAGAAGCGGATACGGGAAATAATTGTATGTGCAGAAGGTCTTATCCTTTATCTGAGACAATGATCTCTATATGACAACGGGCCGTACATACGAGAAGATATCACCATTGTACAAGACAGTGACCTATGCTTGTATTATGTGATCCAAACGGGATCTATGTCATCGACCCAAACGGGGCCTCGATATCTGTATCCGTATGCTGCAGCAACTGTATCTTCCCTATAGGCATGCCTATCTATCCATCTACCCGGTCATAAGCAGGCAATCGGTTTCATTATGTTTTCTTTCATGTATTATAAAATGATATCCCATATACATGAATACCTATTGATATCATGTATACATATGAGATATATTCGTTAGCAAATAGCATCTCTCTTAGAAACATTTTACTATACTTTTTCATATAACCAAATTATACATATCTTCTCTTTAGTTTTCATATATTAAACTTATACATATACTTGTACAGTATGACACCTATGTATTCTCACATCATTCATGTATTCTTGTTCCTCTATGAATCTACTTTAGTTAGAAATTGGAATTATTCCAATTGAATCATCGAGCTTCAGTTATGGCATTTTCTTGCCAAACTAGTCGGTTTGCCCACATATTACACTAGGGACGATCCCGAAATACTCATTTTCAACGGTCTTAACTTCATACATGACTTCGGTTCTTTGTATTGCTCATTTGAAGCTAAGGTGCTAAGGGTTCTTCTCCAAATGAAATCACCCAAATCGAAGACACGAAACTCCAGGATATGTCTGACAACCGGGACTGCTGTGTTCAAATAGAATATGAATTGGCTTGAACATAGCCCTCTTTGAGTGACTTTACACGGGCTAATGGGGTCGGAAATTTGAAGATACCACCTATTTCAAAGAGATTTGTTCTCCTTGAAGTCTATTGTCTTAAAGCAACGAATCGCTCAATTCGGGATAAGAAATGACCACGTTATGGCCAAAACACTAGCAGCTGGTCCAAAATAGAATTTATTGGAGTGCGGTACCAACTTTTGATCTGGGGTACCAATCGACGAACACATGTGGTACCGATGCCACCTTGTTTGAATGCGGTACCAAACCTCGAAAATGCCGAAATGGTGGTTTTCTTGTTTTTCCATATCTTCCACCACAAACCAACTAAATACTCGATACACACATCAAAACCACTTTCCCATATTAAATGCTTGTAGCATACATTACACTCTAGTCATCTTTCAATACTTGTCTGCCAAAAACCTAAGGGGTTTTCTCAATCCCTAATTCCTCAAAACCCCAGGTGGTAACACCTAGCTTGACAAATCTAGGGTTAGAATATTTCTCATAAACCCTATAACATGTTCAAAGCTTCAAATCCAAGTATCCATATCATTCCATACATATCTTTTATCATTTAATTTTTTTTACCTAACCCAACTCTCATCAAATCTAGGGTTAGGAGAGAAATTCCTAACAAAACCCTAGAAATATCAAATTCCAAACAAGAAATCCTTACATCCAAGGTAGTTCCATGCAACCCAAAACATGTATCCATAAAAAAAAAATTATAATTCCATACAAATTCCATACTAATGATTCCATACCTTTGAATCTTCCTTGAACTCCTCTTCTCCTTCTCTTCTCTTCTTGTTCTTCTCCTTCTCCTCTTTTCTTTGCTCCAAAACGTGAAGCCCTAAAGTTGGGAGACCAAAAATGAGATATTTTTTTGGTCTCACCTTCCTTTTATATTAAAATTTTCCTTTATTTACTCATTGGTCCCTCATCTTCATTTCATTTGTACTTCAACTTATTCATATTCTCACTTTGGCCTATGAACTTGTTAAATTATGACCCTTGGGTCCTTAAGTGGTAAATGACCAATTTACCCTTGTCTTTTAATATAAATTAGACTTTGTATTTATTTTTTTAGCATTATTTTATTCGAAAAATATACATTTACTTTTATTATAAACATGTTCTAAAGCGTCGAGGGTATATTTTGGAGTGTTACCGGTACCTGAAATGCAGATATCGATCCACGGGGAGAAGTGCGTTGACTATTGAAATTGGCCTTATAATATTATCTGGGCGAAACTCTGAATGGCTATCTAACTAATGTATGAGATTAAAATGAAAACTAAGTTAACTTGGGGAATTACTCTGCTATGGAGACTAGGGATTTGTCTCCCCTATACTTTGATGGATTATTACCTATAGAGGTACTATTCAGTCCTATTAATGACCGCGGTGATGGGGTGATCGTGCCTACGAGATACCCTCTCAGTGTATCCACTTTACCTCGCCAGTGGGATTTGGTGCATCTACCTTGGAACCTGATACTCGAAGCGGCAAATGTTCAGGCCACTGATCGCCACACTCCAAAATCGGGATATCTCTGTTACCAATTTAACCGAGGGTCGCTTTATTTGGCATAGCATGGTATGACGCAGTAGTATCAACCACCCATTTAATCATCTGGTCACTAACATGTAGGTGTTCTTCAATGACAACTACAACATCTTCATCACTGCATGTGATGGGAGCAATGGTGTTCTTGTTCTCTTCCTTCTTCTGGTTTCCTTGATTTTGTTCACGCTTCCATACTCGACAATTTTTCTTCACGTGGCCTTGTTTGCCGTAGTGATAACAAGCGTACTCTTTGCCTCTCAATTTCAACCTTCCTCTGGATCTGTCATTTTGAGGTCTTGACATTCTGCCTTTGCTTCTACCTTTGTTTTTACGTAACTTGATACTTATATGACTCATTGCTGGCAACTTTGCTTATCTTATTATAGGACAACAAGGATCCTGACACCTACTCAAATTTCAAAGTGTCATTTCCATATAACAGGGTAGTCATCAGATTTTCATATGAAGAAGGTAGAGATGCCAATAATAGTATAGACTTATCTTCGTCATGAAAAGTTACTTGAAACTGTAACAATTAAGAGATAAGGCCATTGAACTTACTCAAATATTTAGCCTTTTTATGTCTGTATTTTTAAATCGCGTAAATGTACAACTCCTTCTTTAAATATAACTTGTTTGATAAGTTCTTTGCCATGTACAATTCCTCTAATCTCTTCGGATCTTTTATGGTTGTACTGTCTTCCACGTTGGCGTTGTTGTGCCGTCTGAAAGGTTAAGTCGTATTGCACTGGTGGTTGTCTCGTCCATTCCTTCCCATTTGGCTTCTTTCATGGTTTCGGGCATCTTGGACCTGCAAGATAACACCTTGTGGACCTTCTACTGGATAAGCAAGTCTTTCATCTATCTCTGCCAGAAGGTAAAGTTGTTGTTGCTTGAGAACTTCTCAATCTCGTACTTTGCACCTGTCATCTTTATTTCAACTTCAACTATGAGCTATCTGAAGCTGATAGTAATCTCAAAGATCTTTTCTGATGTGGAAGATTAATCCTTGGCGCAACCACAGAGCATACTAAGACTAAGAGAACTAGTAATCTCAAAAAATATTTTATGATGAAGAAGGTCGGTCAATAGCCACAACCACAGAGCATACCAAGACTTAGAGAACCTGGCTCTGATACCACTTGTTGGAGACACAGAGATGATTAGCTTCATTAGCCCGACACTACTCTCTGATAGTGTTTGTTGACGTTGGATGAATAGTACCATATATTTGAATTGTACACGTATATATGAATAGTACTCGTATATGTGAATAGGTGCACATAACATGAATAATTATGCATTTTCCTGTAATGATAGTAATCATATCGTGAATTGTACCTATATTGAAAATAAATACATGATGAAGAACATAATATTTATGTGGAAAACCTTTTAGGTGAAGGAAACCAAAGGACAAACTCCGAACAATTCTGCACTACCACAAAGTGGTATACAATATAACTTTTCCCAAGAATATACTAATCTTGGGGTATACTCAAGAAATTAGAGATAACCACCTCACACTCCCTCAGTATGCAAATTCCTCAATTGAGAGCAACCTTCTCAATTGAGTCTCTCTCTATTTTTCTCTCCTCGCTCTCTTCCTCAACTCTCAGCTTCTTGCTTCTTCTTGTTGGATGAGAGATATAAATCTCCTTCTCTTGCCTTCAATTTATAGGCAAGAAGTAGAGGAAAATGTAATGAATTTATGGCAAGTGGAGAGAGAAAACAAAACAAAAAGAAGAAAAAAAAAGGTTGGTTGTGGGAGACACCATCATGGGTGTGGACCCCATCATCTCCATGGAGGAACCCATTTTTCCCATGATGTAAGTGCCAGTTAAGGTTTGCTGCCAGAGATAACAATACTTGAACTGCATTCAATTTTGCCATTGGAGAGAAAGTTTCTTGGTAATCTATGTCGTATGTATGTGTGTATCCTTTTTCCACCAAGCTTGCCTTATACCTTTCAATTGCCCCATCAACTTTGTGTTTTGATGAAAAAGCCCATTTATATCCCATACATTTTTTTCCTTCAAGCAATGGTGAGAGTCCATGTGTTTTTTCAGCAACATTCGTCTCTTCTTGTATAGCTTGGTTCCACTTGGGATCGGTTAAAGCTTCATGTATATCATGTGGCATACGTTGTGAAGACAGTTTGGTCAAATGTCTTGAAGAAGGGTTGAAAAGTTCTTTGTTGATACATAGTTGGCAATAGGCTACCTTGATCTTTGCTCCTCAAAGTCTGGGGAATATCAATTAGGGGGTCTTCCACGATTGTGCTTGAGAGGTAAAGTATAACCAAATTATCCAAAATAGTATGTGTGATGGGAGAGCTTACCTCAAGGATATTCTCAAGAGATGGGTATCTTGGTGTTATGACATGTGGCTCATATTGAGAGCAAAAGATGACAAGTGTCGGAGCGCAAAGCGTAGGGACTAAGAAAATAAAAAATATGTTTAAACTTAATAAATTAATGTTATATAAGGAATAAAAAATTTTAAAATATTTAAATTTCGAGAAATTTTGGTTGATTTGATTTTTCTTGTATATTTTTATGGTAAAATAAAACAGAAAAAATTATTTTTTAGCATTTTTTTCTTTAGTATTTTGGTTCAAACGAGGAGCCTTAAAGAAAAATATATTAAGTGGTAAAAACAAAAATTTATTCTTATCTCACAAAAATGACAAATGCAATTAGCTTTGGATTTGAAAATTACACAAGCTTTGGAGTTGTGAGGACTTTAATATGAATGTAGTTGTTAAGAAAAGTAAAGAATTCCTAACTTATAAGACAATGAATGGGGGGCCCTTCATTCATTATTTTTACATAGAAAAAGGTCCCTCTCTAGTCTCTCTCTGTGATCACCCCCGCTTTTCCTTCTCTCTTTTGCTTTTCACCGATCTTCTTAACTTTCTTCTTCCTCTTCCATTTTCCCAATGGCTTCTTCTTCCACCCATGAACGGAAGTATGATGTCTTCCTTAGTTTGGAGCGGGCCTCAGTGGAACTGTGATCATCTTTACGCCGCCGTCAAAGGGAATCGAGCACTTTCATGGACTGACCAGCTTAGGAGAGGAGAACAAATATCGACACTGTCCTTACATGATCGAAAATTCCCGAATTTAAAGTCATCGTTTTCTCAGAGAACTAATGCCTCTTCGAGGTTGGTGTCTTGATGAGCTAGCAAAAATTCTTGGTACGCGTTAATGTTTGGGACGTGTAGCCCACCAGTTTCTATAAGGTCTAGATCCCTCTCATGTCAAAAGACAAGAAGGGTGTTATGGAGCTTGTTGCAAAGCATGAAAAAGTGCAGGAGAACATGGAGAAATTGCTCAAGTGGAAGCGGCTTTGCAGGAAGTAGCACAATTTACGGATGGGACTCAGTGATAAAAGTGATCTTTCTGACTACCATCTGTTTCTTTCTTTTTTCTCTCTGAAGCTGAGTTCCATTTTCCCCTTGATTTATAAAATTAAGTAAAATTTGGTACCTTGCCATTTGGTCTTTGATCTCACTAGTTTTGTTCAGGGGAAATATGAGGGAAAATGTAAGGCCAAGAAAATAAGAGAGAAAAAGTAAAATGTAGTTAAATCCATATATTATTTCTATTGCTACTTCAAATCTATTTTATTTAATTTAACTCAAATAATTTAATAATATCGACATTTCTACATAATTTTATTTTCTTTTTGTTATTTTTCATCAAACAACCAAAAGACTTAAAGCATTTTTTTTTCCTTAATATTTTCCATGAATCAAACTTCAGGCCCCTTCTTTGGGTTATATTCAGTGTCCATTTTATTTTCAATTATGAGATCAATCGATCACTCTTTATATTTGATATATTTTTCTCTATCCCTTTATGGATTTCACCTCTCAAAATGAATTTGGCAGGCATGAAGCAAAACTTATTGAGGAAATTGTTGGGATATTTGTAATAAGTTGGATCACACATCCTCAATTTACACAAATGGCCTAGTTGGGATGGAGTCCCGCGTTAAGAAAATTGATGACTTATTATGTATTGGATCTCCTGATGTTCGGATGGTAGGACTTTGGGGCATGGCTGGCATAGGTAAGACTACCATTGCTAAAGCTATTTATGAGCGAATATATGCTCTATTGGAAGGTTCTTGCTTTCTTTCAAATGTTAGAGAAGAGTCACACAAAGTTGGTTTTTCTCATTTACAAATAGAACTTCTTTCACAAATTTTTAAGGAAGGGAATCCACAAAAATTTAGTCGAATCAATTTTGTAAGGATAGACTCCTGATAAGAAGGTCCTTATCATTCTTGTGATGTAGATCAACAGAGCAATTGGAGGTTTTAGTAAGGGAATCGTAACTGGTTTTTGGTCGAAATTGAATTATCATAACAACTAGAGACCGACATTTGCTAACTTATCCAGAAGTGAATGGAACATACGAAGCTACAGAATTAGAAAACGATGAAGCTCTTGAGTTATTTTGTCGACATGCTTTTAGACATAAGGATGTTTCAGAAGATTTTAGGCGGATATGTGGCCATGCACTAGATTATACTAGAGGTCTTCCGTTGGCCCTTAAAGTCTTGGGCTCTTCTCTATATACAAAAAGCAAATGTGAATGGGAGAATGAGTTGGAAAAACTCAAACAATTCCCCAACCAAAAAGTTCAAAATGTGCTCAAAACGAGTTTGGAAGGGTTAGATAAGAATGACTTGGGTATATTTCTTGATGTTGCATTCTTCTATAAAGGTCATAGTAAAGATTTTGTTAGAGAAATACTAGAGAGTTGTGGTTTCTTCTTTAGCATTGGGATAAGAAATCTTGTAGATAAATCACTCATCACTATTTCGGAGAATAAGTTGTGGATGCATGATTTGTTACAAGAAACGGGTTGGGAAATTGTCAAGCAAGAATCTACGATTGCCCAGCGAGCAACGGCTGAGGTTAACGGAGTTCATGAAGACATCAATGGAGTATTACTAACAACAACTAAGGTAAGACCCGAATTCATCGACTTTCTTTTTCATGTGTAAAGTTGTAGAGGAAGAACATATATTGTGAAATTTGCTTTTCCATCTCCTTCAGAAGTACTCATAGTTTTGTATAATTTCACTTAACATTACAAATGTTTGCCATAGATGTGTTTCTTTTGTTAGAACTTCATTGTTGTAATAACACTCACATAAGGGAAAAATAAATTAAAAAGAAAATGAAAAGAAAAGAAAAAGAAGTAATTAGAATTGCGATATATAGTCTAGATTTTCTTCTCTCTTTTTTCTCTATTTTATTATTTCAATTTTTCTATTTTACCTTCTAGCTCATGCTGCTCTTGGTTCATGTCAGGGTGCGAGCTTGATGAAGGTATATTCTTGGTCGATTGCATCAAGAGCTAAACTTCAGTGTTGAAGCCTTTGCAAAGATGAAGAGATTAAGATTGCTCATATTCTGTAATGTGCAAATAGATGGAATCTTGGAATATTTGTCAGAGAAAGAGTTGATGGCCTGTGCTCATAATTCTTGGGAAATGAGGAACTATTATTGGAAGAGATATAATTTGTACACTCGGTATAAATTACATCTATATGGAGATTTCAAATTTCTATCCAATGAGCTAAGATCTCTCTATTGGCATGGATACCCTTCGAACTCCCTACCATCCAATTTTCATCAGAGAAACTTGTTGAGTTAAACATGTGCTTTAGTCGGCTTAAACAACTCTGGGAAGGAAACAAGGTATCAATATAATTTATTTGCAATTTTTTTTAACAGATGGTTATAATGTTCATCAAAGTGCATTTGATCAGTTTTGATACCTCTCTTTTACAGGCATTTGAGAAATTGAAATTTATGAAACTTAGCCACTCCCAACATCTAACCAAAACTCCAGACTTCTCTAGAGCCCCAAACCTTGAGAGACTAATTCTTGAAGGTTGTACAAGTTTGGTGGAGGCTCACCCATCCATTGGATTTCTAAAGCTTATTTTCTTGAATTTAGATGGCTGCAAAAACCTCGAAGTTTCTGAAGCATCATGTATGGAGTCCGCTTCAAATTCTTACCTTTTAATTTGCTTAAATTGAATAAATTTCCAGAGGTGCAAGGGAATATGGAACATCTACCTGAGCTTTCTTTAGAAGGGACTGTAATAAAAGGATTGCCATCTTCTATTGAGAATCTCACTGGACTTACTTTACTAAATTTGAAAGATTGCAGCATACAGATATTACCCGGCATTTTAAGTTGAAGTCGCCAGAAAACTCTCTCATACTTTCAAACTGTTCAAGACTAAAGAAGCTTCCAAAGATCCAAGAAAACAATGTGAGTTTGATGGAGCTTTTTCTAGACGGGAGTGTTGTACCAGAACTGCCTTTCTCAATTGGACATCTAAATGGGCTTGTTTCCTTGAATCTGACAAATTGTAAAAAACTAGCAAGTCTTCCACAAAGCATCTGTGAACTTACATCTCTTCAAATTCTTGATCTATGTGGTTGCTCAGAACTGAAGGAATTGCTAGATGAGTTGGGGAGCCTACGATGTTTAGTAGAGCTCAAGGCTGACGGCAGTGGTATACAAGAGGTACCACCTTTTATTAATCTTTTGACAAACCTTTAGTATTATCATTTGCGGGATGCGAGGGCGAAATCTAAGCAACGAGAATGCAGGTTTTATCTTTGTGCTCATCACCCGACAATACCATTGTGCCTTCTTTTAGGTTTAAACTCCTTAACGAGAGTTAAACTTGAGTGTTGCGACCTATTGGAAGGAGTATCACCCATTGATCTCACCTATCTTCATTGGTAGAGTTAAATGGCGAAGCAGTTTCATCCACGGTTTCCTGCGGCTTTAGTGGACTTTCTCGAAAAAGGCTCATACTTGGCGTTTGCGTAGTCTGCTGATCATTGCGGAGCTTCGAGTATTCAATGTTTAATGGCAATGATTGCACATCCCGCAGGAAACCTTTTCGTGTTCACTGCGGCGCATAGCAACAAAGGGTTTGGAGTTTCAACCCCGAATTTTCTAATTGCCACGAGACTATACGAAAATGGCGGTATTGACGGTGTGAAACATATCTGAGGAATTGACTTCTCGCATCACGACCAGAATTTCATTTTTCAGATTATACGGTCTCTCTAGCTCCCTGCTCTCTGCATGTGTTTTTGTGCAAAAAATTAATAATCCTAAACTGAGTATTATATCCTGACATGCAAAAAATGTTTTCATGATACAGGGGTATGTTCCGGGTTGGTGGGAAAATAGTTATGATCTTTGTTGCTCACGGAAGTAGAATTAGAGATGGTTCGTGGATCGAGCATGGGGTGTTCCGATGAAATGAGGCTGCCTTCACATTGGTTGAATACAAAGTTGTTGGGAATGGCTGTTTGTGCTGTTGTGGGCGTCAAGGGTGTCATTCACCTCTCCGTATGCCCTTACATCTACTTTAATTTTGATGATGATTTGGGATTTGTTTTATGTGGCTAGCTTCTTTGGGTGTTATTAAATCGACCACATGGTTTTGAATTATCGATCCCTTGCTTTCGACTACTCGTCCCGACCGTGGTGGGTTCGATAGGCGGCGGGACCATGGTGGTTTCATTTAAAAATTCGGTAAGCGGGGAGGGAGAGTTAGAGGTAACAAGGTGTGGGGTTCGTTTGGTATACAAGGGAGAGGAGACATATACCTATTGCACCTTTCCTCATGGTGCCATTCTCCCGGAAAGGTACGGAAGAAGGAGATGAATCAGATTCGGGAACAATAGGAAATGCTTGTGACTTTCTTCCCTCTCCAATCCCGGATTCGATTGGGTGCAGTGGTCTTTATTTTTTGACTTAATGCGAGTTAAATAGTTTTCGTAGTCTTTGTTTGTTTTTTTTTAATTTTCACAACTTATTACTGAAAATTTTTAAAAAATTCTAAATAGAAAAAGTAAAAATATTTGACTTTTTTACATTAAGAAAAATGTCATTTTCATAAAAGAAGGGCTAGCAATACAGCTACTTAGAGATGATACTTGAGAAGAAGGTTTAGGGCGGGAGGTCCCATCAGGCTCGGCTCATTTATTTTTCAAAATTCTCAAACTTTGTCTCATTTAAAAAATTAAATGGGACGGGGCGGAGATGAAAAAATTCTCAAACCCGTCCTGTTTACATTTTATTTTGTTTTTATTTTTTAATTTTAAATTTTTTTTTATATTTGTTTTTGTTATTTTTATTATATTAAAATTAATATTTTTCATAAAAATAAAAATATTATAATTTTATAAATTATTTATTAAAAAACATTATAATAATTATTATTATTTATATTAAAGTATAAAAAAATAAAATAATAAAAAATTATTTTTAAAATATAATTGGGACGGGGTTTATTATTATTATTTTGGATAATGGTTCGTATTATTGCTTCATTTAAGTCCGTTTATGCCTAAACGATTTATTTAACCCGACACAGCTATTTTAAATAGACTTAGCTGAGTCATTTCTTGAGCATAAATTTTAAGTAAAGAACTCTCGTCACTCAGAGTCGGTATGATTTATCGCTAGAAAATCGGAAAAATTTCTTTGTGTCACCGAGGAATTAATAGCGAAACTTTTCTAGATCCTGGTACAGATTTCGCGAGGAGCAATTTATGACCTTGTCCAGTTTAGGTCGTCGAATCTGAGAAGGGATTTTAAAACCGCGACTCTTATGGCAATTTATTTATTTTTATTAACATTTTACCATTTTAGAAAATTTCTAATTTTCCGGGTTTCTGAGGAAGTAGCAATACGGGCAGTTTCGGTTTAGAAAATAAAGCTGAAGCACTTGTTAAAGCTTCGATTATAATTAAATCAAGCTCATCGTTAAAAATGGGTTGAGGAGAAGGCACTCAAAATATGCGTCACGTGTAAGTGCTACTTCCGGCTGCTGATATTAAAAAGCAAGGAACAGCAATACTTAATGCTATTAAGTACTATTTAGTATTAAGATAAAAAAAAGTTCTATTCAGTATTAAGTAAAAAAAACAAATGTCACCTCAAATTCAGCTAGATGAACTGAATTAATACTTGGGCAAACTTCTTCCCCCTCTAACCTTCTTACAAACTTCTTCATGCTGCTGAAGCACATCTGCGGTTTCCGGTAGCAACAAGAATGCTAGACATTTCCCCCTAATCCAAATTCAGTTTTTCCACTGTCAGAATCAGATTCTCTGCTAATGCTCAGATCCAAACCAACTTCTCGTTTAGATTACTTTAGGAATCAGTCAACCGAAATATTTTAGTAGGTAAAAGAAGCAATGCTTTTTTTTTTTTCTTTTTAAGTTTAATCATTTCATTTCGATTGACCAAAACATGTATTCATTTTCTCAGATTAGAATGTAGAGTTTGGAGGTGGTTCTGGTTGAAAAGATCTGGAGGGAGCTCTATCCTATATCCTACATCCTACTTCCTCATTTGAGGTAGGTAACCACTCCCTTTATTAAAAAGAATAATATATATATATATATATAATAATATCTCTGAGTCTCTTACTATAGATATAGATGATAATGTAAATTAAAAATTACATTGATACAATAGTGATCACAGAATGGTATGAATTTTTATTTTTTATTTATTTTTATTTTAACCGTAGTTGTCTTGGCACACGCCCGGCTAATCCGAGGGATTCGAAGTTGTAGTTGGGTAAATCACTCCCGATGACACTTGGGGCCCACAAATTGGTGATCGAGACCAAAACCAAGGCCGGACAAACTAATTTACCCCTTAGGGTTCACATAATGCTATGATTATGATAAACATTTTGTTTAAAAATGTCAAATATTTCTATCAATAGAGTTTATACTTCTCTTGCATGGGAGTGGCAAATCCCTTAAACCTACGCATCCCATTAGGCAGGGATCACAATTTCCACCTCAGTCTTGCTATCTGATGAGGTTCCTTTCTTCTATCACATGTTTAGGCATCACGTAAATAAGTTGGGTTTTGAAAGCCTAGAGCCCAACTGGTCTTCAAGCTAGGCTCAAACTATTGTTCATAGCCCAAATCCAAATCTAAAAGCCTTAGGATCGGTTTGGAACCCAGAAAGTACTAGAGAAAGAAAATAGTAATGAAAATAAAAAGGAAAAGTGAAAGGGAAGAAAATTTAGAGGAAAATAAAAAAAAAGTTTTAAACTCAATAAATTAATTTTATATGTTTATTCAAACTCGTTTTATTTGTTTTCTGTATTGCTCTCTTAGTAAGAGATTTAAAAATATGTAAAATTTTTATTTTCTTTTATATATATTTCCATGGAAATCAAATAAGAGAAATGATTTTCCACTTAATATTTTTTCTTTCCCTATGCTTTTCGAGTTTTCAAGTTTCTAAAGTCTAAGGGGTATTTGGTTTTTATTTAATGTTGAATATAAAATTTTATTTAATTTGAATGCTTATTAAGACTTAATAATATTAACTATGAAGTTGCTTGTTTTTAATATTGTATTTCTATTAAGTATCAAGTTGTTTGTTTTTTATATGCTTAAAATTAACATCTTAATTATATCAAGAAAGCAATTTGTTTAATTTTATTCTTATGATAAAATGAAAAATATTTATACAATATATGTATAACATCTT
The DNA here is from genome assembly GCA_016808115.1 of Tetrastigma voinierianum. Taxonomy (NCBI): domain Eukaryota; kingdom Viridiplantae; phylum Streptophyta; class Magnoliopsida; order Vitales; family Vitaceae; genus Tetrastigma; species Tetrastigma voinierianum. Next base: position 532,912 of record JAEQBH010002522.1, read on the forward strand.
AACATATTAATAAAAAATATAAAATATAAAATATAAAATTATTTATGATAAAAATTATATTATTTATTAATAATTATTATATTTATCTATTTATATAATTAAAATATAATATATAATCCATTCGTCACTGTCCTCTTTATTTACTTATTTTTTTGATATATAAGGATCAGAATAGTTTTAATTAATATGATTAGGATTAAAATGTATGTGGTTAATCACCTTCAACTTGCTGGATTATCCTACCATGGGACAGACATAATAAGAATAACAATAGTGCCAACATAGTTTGGTTATTAATTAGTCAACAATAATAATCTTAACAATAATGTTTAGTTGAAATCAATAAGGAGAATTATGTAAACTTGTACTATTTTCAACGGAACTGAGCTATAGAACTCAAAGATACCTATTTCTTGAAAAATGCACTTTTTGGGACAAAAATAACCATTTCATGTCCGGTCAAATAATGTCCCTTAGAGTTTTCCAAAAATACCCTTCTTATTCCAGCCATCAGTTTTCTTTTCTTTTTTTTTTTTCTCAAAAATCATCCTCTAATTTTCACTTCCCAACCAAATTAAATTAATTGTTTTATTAATATTGATTCAATTCTGATATTTTTAAATTTTATTTTAATTAATTTATAAATTAATTTCTTCATTTTCAATAATTTTGAAATTTGAATTAATTAAAAAAATTTATATTTTAAAATTCATTTATTAGTTACTTTTATTTATTTATTAAATTAAAAAACTTTGTTTTCGATGTTAGATTTTTGCGCAATTAATATAAGAAACATTATTGAGAATGTATTTATATATATTAAAAGTTAATTTATTTAAATTAATTAATTACAAAAAATAAAAATCTAATAAAAACATAAATTTTTATTTAATAAATAAAATAAAAACAACGAATAAATGAATTCTCAATAATAATTTTAAATTAATATATTTTAGCTTAGTGAAAAATGAAAAATATTTTATAAAATTAATTAAAATAATATTTGCAAAAATATCATAATTTAATCAATAATAATAAAAATTTTAATTTACGTTGGTTGGAATGTGAAATTTAGATGACAATTTCTGGAAAGAAAAAAAAAAGAATTATGTATATATGTGATGACTTTACCAAATTACTTGAACCATGCAATAGAATAGTAAACCCTTGATTAAGACATAAATGTCCCTCATGTATTGAGCTTTATGGAGTGTATTGGATTAGGAATTTTAATAACTTTTATGGAATTACAAAGTTGATTACAATTTTTAAAGACTTTATAAAAATCATGATATATTAACTTTTTTAAAATCAACTTTTAAAGACTTTATAAAAATCATGATATATTAACATTTTAAGATTTTAAAAGTGCATAAAGTCGAGATGTATTGATTCTGACTTTTATGAAGCTACCACATTAATGTCTGGATATTGAAAAAGTCATTGACTTTTATTAACATTAGACTTTTAATTACTTTTAATAATTTTTCTAGTAGAAGTATAAATATTCGCCCTTCAATATTCTCCTACATTTTCCCAAAAGATTTGAAATAACATTTTGATCGAGTGAAGCAAATCATGTTTTTTAGAGGCAATAGTTTAACTTTATACCTATTGGTCTTGTAGTTTTTTTAATAGGAGATACTTTAGAGGTAAGATTGAAATTTTGATTATTATGATTTTTTTTAAAAAAAATTATGATTTTTAAATCATATATTTGGATTGTAGTTATTGGAATAAAATATGATTTTTTTTATTCGAATTGTTAGTTTTCTATTGTTCTTAAAATCACTTGTAAGTGCAGTTTAAGTTTCCTTTTTTCTTTTTTTTTTCTTTTTTTTTTGGTAAGAAATGAATAATGGAAAAGAAATCATGATTTACTTTAACTATTTTTAAAAATTGCTGTTTAACATTAATAGTGTAAAACAGATAAAATTAATTTTAGAAAAGGTTAAAATAGTAATTTCGGTCAAAATCAGGAACTTTTCCTAGATCTCGGATGATGAAACGAGGGCTGCAGTTGGAATGGTCTCCTTGAAATCCCCAGCTACCACGTCGAATTTCGTCGAGATTAGGGAGCCGGTCGATTTCGGCGTTTTGAGGCGATGGAGTAGTGGGACCCGAGCACGGCGCATTGTGAGAGGAGTAGGCAAGGCGTACGTGTCGGCGTGACGGTCAGTGATGAGGAACGAGTGTGGTAGTGGGTGACATATGGTGCGTGTCATTAGAAGGGAATACATATTATATGGAATAGGGGATAAGGAAATCCAGGAGCCACTTAGAAATTGGACACGTGGCGTAAGATGTGAGAAGTCTAGCACATCTGTCTTACGATCAGATGGGTTGGGAGAGGGGAGAAGAGAGGAAGAAGGAAGCGTGAGGAGGGTTTTAGAAGAGGTGTACACTTGTGGCACTACAGATTTTTCGACGATCGGTCAGGCAGACCTTTCAGGCGGGACGAAGCAAGGATTGGTCTACGTTCCGAGGCTCTGGCGCAATTACCGAGTTTTGTGAGGTTTTAACTACTCAGGAGGTAGAGGTTTTATACTTGTTTTAATCTTTGGTTAAAGGCCATTTTAATGGATGGAGATTTGTTAAGGCAGCGGATGACGTGTTTTTGGAGATTCAAAGATTTGGGCCAAGTGAGAGAAATCCCTAGAGTGGTTTTAACGTTGGTCGTGAATTTGTTTGTGTGCTGTGCGATGTAATGTTGTTCCATGAGTGAATAACATGTTGATTGTGATTATGGCAAGGGGCATAATTGGATTGTCGGTTTATTTATTGGCACATATGAGCTAATTTTTGTGTTATTGCTATGAATGAATAACATGTGTAGTTTTGTTAATATGCGCATATTTTATTATATTGGCAACGTAGTTATGTTTGGAATGTGAATTGAATGTTTTGGTGTGTCTTCACGTGAAAGGCAGCTTGGGTGGGGAAGTAACCTTGGGTAGGAAAAGGGAATTCCTCTTGGGCATTGTTACCCTAATAGAGAGAATAAAAAAAATTTTCAGTGCGAGAAGGTGCACACAGGGATGGGACCCAGGTGAGGCCGTAGAGCGAAGGAAATGACGCGACGCATTAAAGTATTTGTAAGTGCGGAAAGACAACCAGTTTTTGTGTAGGTGTAAATTAAATGCAATTGTAAACAAACTCCATTTTTTGTATAAGATATACATTTTGTGTTGTATAGACGATGAGTGGGCCCTATGGGGCCGTTTTACACATGTATAGGTTTCATGATATGAGACTCACAGGTTTTCCGCGGATTGACGGTGGTCAACGGGACCCCCGGGTTTGGGGCGTCACAAATAGAGAATTCCAAAAAGTCAAAAATTTTAAATTTGTGAATCATCTTAGATCAAATCTACAAAAAATAAAATAAAAGAATCAATATAAGAATTTATTGATTAAGAAATTTATATGTGACCTACAAAATAAATTTTCAATAATCTAGAATATTATGATTCCCAAAATCTAAAAATGTTTGAACATAAAGCATATCCATATGAACTAGAAGAGCATTCCAAAATATATGTGATTTATACAGTATTAACATTACATTTTTAGCTTTGTGTCCTTTACTCATACAAAAAGAGTTCATAAGTAATATATTCGTAGAAATAGTTAAGTCACCGTAAGACATTTTATACAAAAATAAACATAATAGACATTTGCAACGAACTTTGCTGACTACCATGCTGAATTATTGAATTTATTAATTTTTGTAAGAAATGTGTATGATTTTCCATAGCTGCTGAATTATTGAATTTATTAATTTTTGTAAGAAATGTGTATGATGACTTTCCATAGCAGTGAATCAACCTTTTATAGAAGATACTATTCATGTCTTCTTGAAATATGAAAGTGCCTAAATTAGATAAAAACATTATTTTTCCCTTTTTTTTTTGTTAAAACCAAGGCATTGTACCTGTTTTTTTAATTTGATAAAGTCAATGACATGACAAATCAATCAATTTTTCAGCAATGTCGAACAAAGTCAAAGTAGCTTGGTTGAATTGCCATAATTTGTAGTAAGCATTATATTTGCTATTTAAGATTAATAAAGGAGCTTGAAGCTAATAAATATCATTACCAAAATACATTAATCGGCAGATATTAAATAATATTATCTCAGGCAATAATTTGTGGTAGAGATGTAACATTTTGTACATCCTGCTTCTTCATTCTTTACCAACACTTTCTTATTACATTTTCTACAAGCATTGTACCAAGGTTCATCCATATTATGAATATGAACTATTGTGGCTCCAAAAGTATATATGCATTTTCTACACATATACATACACAACATCAATACTAATTTGACAATTGTAATGAGCGAAACATAGGTATAACATTTTTGTAATATCACAAACCTGAAATTTAGATAATGGTCGGTTCATCAAATCAGTAAGTATTGTTTGTTCTGAGCCAATAAATTTTGATGAATTGAAAGAACTTGATGAACTGGAAGCACCTAGAACACTTACACTTGAAGTAGGTATTAACCTAAGAAATCAATTGATTGCGCTATTAATTTCAGTACTTATCAAGAAAGAAAATGAAATAGTAATTTTTTGAAGCATATCATTCTTTGTATTTTTTTAGCTTCTTTAAGATTTGGGTTGATGTCGACGTGGTGATTGAGAGTGCAAAAAGACACAAATTCTCTAATTATTAGCAATTAAATGTTTGAATAGTTGAAATAGATAACAAAGTATTTTTTTTTAAATGAATAATAAATGATTTGTAATATGTACCTGCATATGTTGTGAGTTTTGCTTTTAATAAAGCAATGACATGTTTAGAAAGGAGTTGTTATTCCAACAATTGTCCTTCATTTTTTGCAAGGTCTCCCCATAGTGTCGGTATAATTAATTGTATCATGACTGTAGACAAAATGAGTAAAAAGAAAAAATTATTATATTATAATATTATAATAACTAAAATAAATTATTTTTATAGAAGAAAAATTATTTTCAAATAGATAAGATGAATATCATGAGTTCATGAGTACAACATTACGTCGATAGATATCACCAAGAGCTCCAATTTTCTTTATCAAAACAAGAGTTCAACTTTCACAATGGCTATTATATCTATAAAAGGGTCATGTATAATAATTTAAAATTTGTTAATATCTCAAAATGTATTCATTGTTATTGTTGTTGTTGTTAGTGTTATTACAACAACTACAACTACAAAACACACTTACCAATTAGATTATTAGCCTCTAAATGATGCTAAAGGTCCTTAAGGTCGATGAAATTATATAGACCATATGATACATCAATATCATTTGGAGCCTCCTCGACTCGACTATGAACAGATAACATTAACTCAAGGGAGTCCTGTACATTTAAAAAATTGTTGTTCACTTGCTTCCTTCCAATCCATTCGATATGAAATATGTTTTTCCTTTAATAAAATCATTCTGGAACATATCAACCACATCATTGAATAAAACAATTTGTAGATGTGTTTCCTATAAGAGGATAAAGAGATATTTTTGACACAATTTAAATATTGTAAAAAGTGAATGAAAAATAAATATTCAAAAAGTCACATTAGATTAAATATAGGGGGAAGCACAATTATAAGTAAATTTCATCAAACCTTATCATCCATTATAATTATCTTCCAAATTTTCCCAAAACCATTTGAATTTTTATAATGCTTGACTGATCCTCGACGAAGCACAAGAACTTTTATAATCCAATTCCTATAAAAAGGCTTAAGTAAGCTAAGAGGAATAAAGCATCGAGTATCCATATTTGTGTTAGACATGACTCCAGCATAAAAAGATAAAATAAAATTTTAATTTGAGCAAAAGTAGAAACTATGGAACAAATACACTTTTAAAGAATTTTAAAAGTAATAAAAAACACATTTTGATATCTTTTTATACACTATTTCAAATAAAATATCTTTTTATACACCTGAAATCACGATTAGATAAATTTTAATACAAATAGTTTTTTTGAAACTATGTTCAAATTACAATTTACAAACTTAACTTTTTTTTTTAAAGAACAAACTTAACTTTCTTAATCCAAAATAGAATTAATAAGTTTTAAAATTAATTTGAAAATAGTCTATTAATATAATTTATTTTTATTTATTAAATATTAAGTAATTATTAAGTTAGAGATTAAGGTTAACAATTTCATTTAAATTTAATCAATTTTTTTGACAAAAAATTGGATAAATAATGTTTGATTTGAATTTAATCAAACTAGATAAATGTAAATTGGATAAAATGCAACGATTTTACTAACCTTAAAACTAAACATATATTTATATTTGTTAAAAATTGGCATATACAAAAATAATCTGTAAATAAAAACCTTCCATTATATTATAAATTAATAATTTTTTACTCATTATCACATAGTTTTAATCTAAAAAATATATATATTTTTAAAATAGATATTTGATAAAATTCAAAAAGTTATTTCATTTAGATTTAAAATAATTATCATTAATTAGGATTTCATGTTCAAATAATAGTTAAATTTTTTAATCCAAAATAGAATTAATGAGTTTTATAATTATTTTGATAATATGATCTAATTGTTATAATATAATTTATTTTATTTATTAAATATTGAGTAATTATATAGGATAGAGAATAAAAGTTTTATAAAATTGGTTTGATTTAAATTTATCAATTAAGAAACTAGATAAGTGAAAATTGGATCCTGATTTTTTCAAATCTTCGAACTCAACATACTTTTATACTTATCAAAATAAGATTTCTCTATTTGACTACATCCTTTCTCTCCTCTATAATACAAAAAAAAAAAAAAAAACCCTGAAAAATATCTTATAGATTAAGAATTTTTTTGACTTATTATCACATAATTTTAATGTAAATTTTTTTTTGAAATAATGTAAAAATATTTAAAAAAAAAAGATATTTGATAAAATTCAAAAATTTAGATATAACAATTTAAAAATCACTCATAATATTTTTATAAAATTCTTTAAAATAAAAAATAAATACTTAAAAATAATTTTACTAGGAAAACCTAACTTATTTCGTTCTTTCTTTTATCTTTGCTAGAAATGAGAGACGGTTTTTTTTTTTGTCGTTACAGTTTGAAATCATCCCTCTTGTTAGTGCTGCTCAAATGAGTTTTCCCTTAGTAAAATGGTATTTTGCGGAAATCTTTAATTTTATTTGATTTCACGGCGCTATTTTCTTATTTTTTGCTGTCGACTTATTGCGATGTGTGTTTGTTCGGTTTTTGTGTGGACGATTTAGACGACATCACTGTTTAGATCAGACAGTGAAGTCACATCAATTTCATGTTCGTTGGTATACTTCATCAGATTTGGAATCTTAAGTATTATAGACATATTATGATTATATCTTGTATATGCTTTGAGCTTTTTATTTTTGTTATTAACTTAGATGTTGTGTCATCCTCTAATGTTTTTAGCAGTTTGATTTATATATTCAAATGTAAAGGTATTACCGTTATGAATCAATGAAATTTCACTTTCCATTATTAAAATTTTTTTTTTTACTAAAAATAGTTCAACTTAAATACTTTGATCGTTCAAATTTGAAATAATTACTATTAATTTTTAAACTCATTAATTCTTGGATTAAGAAATTTAACTTTGTAATTTTAACATAAATTTTAAATCTAAATAAATCAAACTATAAGTCAAACTATTTTTAGTAAAATTATTTTAAGGATTTATTTATTTTTAAATATTTCCATAAATTTTTAAAAAAATTATAAGTGATTTTTTTAATTATTATAAATAAAAATGTTGAATATGATCAAATCTCTATTTAAAAAAAATTTTCAAATTAAAATTAACGTGATAATGAAAAAAAATCTTAATTCAAAATATATTTGAGGGTTTTTTTTTTTATTTACAAATTATTTTATATGAGAGTTTCTCTTGAAAATATTATAATTCCAAAATTTTCTATTAAATCAAAATGACTAAAGTGCCTTATAAACGTTAAAATAAATATTATTTTTTACTTTATCAAGTGACTGCATAAATCTAATGTAACGAATTAATTTTATTTTTCATTAGCATTTAAGAACAACACACATAAAAGATTTTTAAAAAAGACTTATATTTTATGTTTTCAATAGTATAGGGTTTCATTTTAATATTTTAAAGTATTAAGAGGTTGAAAATACATTGTAATTATAAAAATTAAGTTCATAACATGAAAAATGCAATATAATTGGGAACCGTAGGTGAACGGGTAAGAGAAACAGGGTCATGCCCGACCCGATGCACAATCTAGAAGTGACCGTTAGGAAAGTTGGCTCCTCTTCTTTTCGATTCCAGGGCCTTCTCCTCAACCCATCATTCATTGCCTCATCCCGCTCTCTCTCTCTCTCTCTCTAGTCTCTGCTTCCCCTCCCATTCCCACCGCCTAAAATTACAGAACTACCACTGCCTCACCCTTCCATGGCCACTATGTCTCCTCTCCAGTTCCGAAACTGGCCCTCCCCTCCTCCGCCCAAACTCCATCGCCGTCACCAACTCCATGGACACTCTCTCTCTCTGCGCTCCAAGTCCCGCCTCTTCTGCTCCATTTCTTGGAAGCTTAGGGTTTTCAACTCCATTTATTGCCTTTGCAAGTCCAATTCTGATGTTCAAAGCGTTTCGGATCAGGCTGAGGTCGAACGGCCTCCCTTCGATATCAATCTCGCCGTCGTCCTGGCCGGTTTCGCCTTCGAAGCCTATTCCAGCCCACCTGTAAGAGGCCCCTTTGTTGGTTAAGCAGGAGAAAAATATAAGTGAAAAGTTAAGCCAATTATTTTTTCCTCCAATTTTTCTTTTGCTTTCCTCCCATTTTTTTCTATTGATCAAACAGGATGCAGCGCCCTGTTTGGTTGGTGAGAAAATGGACGAAAAGAAAAGAACGTAAAATCCGCGCCTTTTTTATTTACTTGTTATCTTGGTTCCTGGAAACGGAAGAGCTCTTAATGATTAATTGACTGGATTTGGAGGTTTCTTTTGTTAATTCTCTTTATAGTGAAATGTTTATTGTTAATGTATTTTCCTTCCCAATCACGAGGAGCGGTCAATTTTCCTGTTTTGAATTAATTCCGATTCTTGTTGTTTTGATCTGTATTGACTTTGCTTCGGTTAGGAAAATGTTGGTAGGCGTGAGGTGGATGCAGCTGATTGTAAGACGGTGTTTCTTTCAGAGTATGCCATCTACTTTTTAGCATTGGCACTCAGTAATTTTGTTGTATATGCGTGCGCATGAATTCAAGTGTTGTTCTTTTCTCAACCAAATAGAATTACTTATTTTTAAGGTTTTAAATCATGTTGTAGTTTGATCATACTTCATCAAATCTATAAAGCACTGGTTTTTTTAATAAGCAAGAATGTATTTAGAAAGAGATGCCAAAAAAAGGCGCCTCAAAGTATACATGAGTGTACAAAGGGACTATAAAGCAGTCGTTAATGGAGTCTGAAGTTATAGAAAATTTTTTAATTTGCTTGTGTGCCCCACGGCCAAAAGGTCATGTCTGTTGGTGGTTATCTCTCATTTCCTTGACCCATTACTAACTCCCTCGGCTCAACAAAGTCTTAGGTGGGGTTTGTTTTTAAACCCAATGTTGAAATATATAGCTTTTTAGAGGCTTTAATGTTGATTAGTCTTGTGCGCATTAAGTATTAAGTTATTTGTTTTTTTTAACATTTGGTAGTGTCTGTGAAGTAAGTATAGGGATATTGATGGGCGACTTATTTCGGGTTTCGCCACTCTTCGTCACTAATGGGATGATTTGGTTTAGCGTAATCGGTTTTGACGGGTTTAGGTTTATTTTCTGAGCAGGCGGGTTGGTGTACATTCTACATGCTCATGAGGCAGTTATGTTTCAAAATATATTTACCCCATTATTTTTATTTTATGCTTTAATAGCAAATAATAATAATAATAGTTGAGAATGTTTTTAATAAATAATTTAGCAAAATTCATAATATTTTATTATTTTTTTATGAAATATATTAATTTTAATATAATAATAATAAAAAAACAAGCAATCGAATATGAGCAGGGACGAGTTTGGGAATTTGTCCACGTCCTTGTCAACCTATCTGATACATCTCATTTAATTTTCTAAATGGAGACGAGTTTGAAGAGGTGGTACAAAATAAACGGTCGGGGTTGCGATGGGGCCACGAGTCAGACCCTGTTGCCATCCACAGTAATGAGTGTTGCTAGTACTCATGCTTGTTAGAGCGATGGTGGGTTTTTAACTGTTTTTAATTGGAAGATGACTTTTTTTGAATAGAAAAAGCCAAAATATTTTAGCGTTTATCTGGAATTTTTTTTAAATTTCAACAATAAGACGTGAAAAATTTAAAAAGCGGCTGGCGAATCTTTGAAAGCTAATTTAGCTTTTCGGCCCAATCAAAAAAACAAACGACCCCACTGATCGTAGGTTGGAGTGGTACGTATTGCTTAGTCTCATTCAGCTCTATCTTGATTCTCCACTAAATCATTTTTCAACAATGTATGTACATACTTCTTCAAATCATGGTGAATTTAAATTTGAGTAAAATCCTTCTTTTGAACTTGTCCATGCATTGAATTTTGACTTGATCTGACCACCTTAGAAGGTTTCCCTTTGTCTCATTCTCATGTTCACCACCTGCATTCTTTTCTTATTCTAATTTTCTTTTAATAATGCTCATCCATCCTAACATCTTTCCTTTCACGATGCTCCCTGTTGTAACTGTCTCTTATTGCTCAACAAGTCAACAGTGTGTAGCATAAATTGAGTTGTTCTTTGTATGTAAGATTTTCCATTTTTGATTTTTATTGTGGCTTAGGTAATTGATGTTGTTTACCAACATTTAACCCTAATGCATGGCTTTTTTTTTTTTTTTTCAAGGATAAATTATGATCTAGGAAGCTCTTTGAAGTTATCTTGTGCCCCTCAGGGTGCTATTTTCATGCCTGTTTTTAATATAAATACTCTTCTTTGCATTTCTGGAAAAAAAAGGAAGCCCTTTGCATATCTACACTTTTTGGTAGACCTCTTGCCCCCTTGGAACTTGCTGGTGCTAGTTTCAAGATACCTTTGTAAATTTGAAAAGTTAGGCAGACAACATAGCAAGTAGTTTTCACCTTCTTCTTTGGACTTTATAAATTTAATTTTTGATGGATGTTCTTAGTAACCCAAGAAAACTTCAAATTGAAAGATTGTTTCAAGATCATTGAGGTATAGTGCTTGTTGTGAGAAGAACAAAAGAAAGAAGGGAAGAATGTCAACCATTTTCTATTCAATACCCATCAACAAAGTCTAATCTAAAAGTGATAAAGAAAAGATAGAAGGAAGCCCTAAAAACAAAAAGAGTAACCTAAAGACCATTCTACCCTTAAATAATAATATAACAAGTTAAACCGCCCTCCTTTTTATTTAATATCCCCTTAAACTCATGATGTGACTGCTAAAAGCATTGAGAGTTTACTTGGTAGAAAATGGCGAAAACATAATACGACTTGGTAAAGAAATGCTAACTTCTAGCGAAGAAGAAACAAAGGCAAAGTAATTAAAATTTGCCATTCTTGAGATGTTGACATGTAAGGTGACAATCACTCTCAATATGATTGGTTTGTTCATGAAAAATTGAGTTGTGAGCAATTTGAATAGCACTCTTGTTGTCACAATACATAAGAGTGGGATGAGAAAGAAATACTCCCTTATCTACAAGTAACCAACGTAACCAAACAATCTCTTTGGTAATAGAAGCCATATCACAATACTCCGCTTCAGTTGAAGATAGACAAACAATAGATTGTTTCTTACTCTTCTAAGAAATAAGAGAATCACCCAAAAAGATGCAAAAACCAGTAATAGACTTGTGATTAGTGGGGTCATTGCCATAATCAACATTAGAGTATGCATACAACTCCAAAGTAGAGGTGAATGAAAGTAGAAGACTTTGAAAGGTTGTACCTTAGAGAATCTTACAAAATATGAAGAATAGGCACTTGATAGAAATTTGTAGTATTAGGAGAAGCGTGAGCTAACTAACCAACATGAACAGCGTGCTTGATATTAGGACGCGTAATAGTAAGATATACCAAGCTCTCAACAATAGTATAGTATAATGTAGGATTTGACAAAGCTACACCATAAGAAGAAGATTATTTTGCATTAACCTCAATGGGAGTATCAATAGTCTTATTATTAGTAAGTCTAGCCAGCTCAAGAATATCTTCAACATATTTTGAATGAGAAAGAAGGTAGCCTCTTGGTGAATAGGCTACTTCAAAAATGAAGAAATATTGTAGAGGGCTCAAATCCTTCATTTCAATTTGTTAAGCTAACTTTGCCTTCAAAATTGAAATACCATCAACATCATCACCGGTAATAATCATGTCGTTAACATATAAAGAAAGAATGATACGACATGCATCAATACTCTTAACTAAGAGAACAAAATCATAACTACTGGCAACAAATCCAGGAGAGGAGATCACAATAATTAATTTTTCAAACCAAGCACGAGGTGCTTGTTTGAGACCATATAATGCCTTATTGTGCTTGCAGATATGCCTAAAATCATGAGAAACACCAAGAGGGGGCTCTATATACATTTTTTCTTGAAGATCCCCATTTAAGAAGACATTTTTAACATTGTTATAGTATTGTAGAATTAGAAACTAGTTGGAAAAAGGAAACATGTATTCACGTAGAGTTAGGAAACTTCATATTCTTTCTTATTTGATTTAGGGATTGTCTTGTATATAAATAGGTTATTTGTGATAAATGAAACACATAATTTTTCTTTTAATTATCTATGATTACATGGTATCAGAGCCTAGGGCTTAATTTGTTTAGAAAAAGGCAATTTTTTTTGGAAAAATCTTGAGAAGAATGCATCCTTTGTTGGTATAAACTATGAGCTTTTCAGGCGACTCAAATCAGTTAGTGAGCCACCTACTCGGATCGTGAGTCACACGATCCTACTATCCGTCGAGAGGGCGGATCTCTAGCAACATATTACAGCGAAGTTTGCCCGCGTGCGGCTTCTGCGTATCGTTGTCTTTGTTCCTGGCGAGGGCCGCGTGAGGTACTTTCGGCGATGCCCTCACTCCTCCGGCGTGCAGACTCACCAGATGGTCTCCCAGGCGCATTTTGCCTCCCTTAGCCACGATGCCTCGATAATGTTTTCAAAGGATTTTGTGTCCAACAACCATGTTTTTCTAGGGTTCTTCCTATTTTCCTTGATTTCTTCAAGATTCAGTCACATTAAGAGGTGATTTGTGGTTTTTGGGACCAAAATACATTCAGGTGTGGTGTTTTTCATGGAAAGGTGGTCATTTTTCTTGCAAGATCATAATTTTTTGGTATTTTTAGGAGTTTTCAAAGGCTTGTTTGAGTTAGATATGCTTCTATGACTAACAAGAAAAACCCTCAGGAGGAGTTTTGTGCATTATTTCATTAATCCAGGACATGGAAGCTAGAATTGTAGGAAGTTGCAGAATAAAAATCAAAGATTTTAGTCTGTTCATTATTAGAAATCACTTAAAGTCTGCATCTACTTCTATCGCTACACTCATCGAGTTAGGTAAAATCAACACGTTTTATTTTATCTTCCTTCATATGGGTTATTGACTCTTAATGCAGAGCCACACTGATAGGTAATTCGGTTATTTGCTCGTTTGATCCCACCACTTCTACCTCCCCAATGTTGCCCTTGCGGATGGAGTGACATCTTGTGTCCTTGGAGTCGGGGGTGATTCATCGAAACTCCTCTACAATCACTTTGACCACATTTATGGGTTCTTCTGGTCACCCAATTTAATTTTTTGTGAGTGGCTTCGCTCGTCTGTTTCTAATTACGATATATCGTGCTTTATAATTATTGTTTGATTAAGGATCTTTCAACGAAGCAGATTATTGATTGAGGACGCGTGTTTGTAGGTCTCTACATCCTTGAAACAGAGGTGCCAAAGTCTGTTGCTTGTTTTGGAGTTGTTACCCCATTCGAATTACATTGTCGCCTGAGTCATCCTTCTCTCTCTTTGATGAAGAAGCTATATCCTCAGTTTTCTAGTCTATTCACATTGAACTATGAGTCGTGTCAATATGCTAAGCTTCATCATGTGCATTTGAGTCCTAGACTCCAATAAAAAAAGCGAAACTTAAAGCCTACGTTTGAGTTAGTTCATTAGATGTTTGGGGTCCTTGTCAGTTAATAATACTCAGGTTTTAAGTATTTTATTACTTTTGTTGACGATGATCACTTGACTTTATCTAATGAAAAGTCGTTTTGAGTTTTTTTTTTATTTTTTTTATTTTAGTGTCTTTTGTGCTGAAATTCAAACTCAATTTCACGTCTTTGTTCAAACATCGAGGAGTGATAATGCCAAGGAATATTTGTCGGAACCTTTTCAATCCTTCATGTTACAATATGAGATTCTCCATGAGACCTCTCGTGTACACCCTTTTAGAATGGGGTAGCTAAGAGAAATAATAGACATCTTCTTGAGACTGCCTAGGCTCTTTTGTTCCAAATGCATGTTCCCAAACACTTTTGGGCCGATGCAGTCTCTACAACCTATTTCTTGATTAATAGGATGCCATCATCAATTCTAAATTGGGCTACTCTTTACCACCATTTGTTTCCAAATAATCCATCGTTCCCTATTGATCCCAAGGTATTTGGATGCACATACTTTGTTCGAGATGCCCGTCCTGAAGTCTCTAAACTTAATCCGAAATCCTTAAAGTATATCTTTGTGGGATATTCTCGTGTTCAGAAATGGTATAAATGTTATTGTCCCACTCTTTGACGTTACTTTGTATCTACTGATGTTGCATTCTTTGAGACTACCTTGTTTTCCCTGTCGTCTACTGTTATTAGTCAGGGGGAGGATGATGATTTATTGGTCTATACGGTTTCCTTACCAGTCCCTACTTCAGCTCCTACTCTTATCTTCACTACTCTAGCTCCCGTTCCTTTTAAACCTCCCATCACCTAGGTATACACTCGGCGCAAAAACCCTTATGTCTCAAGTCCAACACCAGCTGCTTCGTCATCAGTTTTAGTCCAGGATGATGATCTTTTGATTGCTCTCCAACAAGGTAAATGTTAGTGTGCTTACCTAATATCTTCGTTTGTTTCCTATAACCATTTTTTGTCTTCCTTTTGTTCCTTCATTGCATCCATGGATTCTATCTCTCTTCTTAACGCTGTCCGTGAGGCTTTATCTCACCCTGGTTGGTGTATGAAATGCAGGCTTTAGATGATATTAATTAGAGTGGGATTTGGTGCCTTTACCTCTTGGAAGAAATTTATTGGTTGTCGTTGGGTGTTTGCGATGAGGATTTAATCTAATGGGTATGTTGCTAGATTGAAGACCCTTCTTGTTCTTCAGGGGTTATCTTGGGAAACATAAGAGTTCATTGTTTTGATACATTTTCTCCTGAAGCAAAGCTACGATATGTCCATTTGTTTATCTCCCTTACTGCTTCTTATGATTGGGACTTGCATCAGCTTGATATCAGGAATGCCTTTCTACATGGAGATCTTTAGGAAGAAGTTTACATGGAGCAATCTCTAGAGTTTTTTGCTCAGGGGGAGATAGGAAAGGTATGTTGTCTTTGGAAATCTCTGTATGGTTTAAAATAGAGTTCTCATGCTTGGTATGACAAATTCAGTCAGGCAGTTGAGGCATTTGGCATCTGGTAGTTTGATCCTCGAGCCTATAAAAATTCTTGTGCTTGGTATGGCAAAATTCATTCGGGCGGTTGAGGCGTTGGCATGCAAAGAGTAGGATTTGACCACTCTCTGTTTTTAATAAAAATTCTAGTTAATTGTTATTCTACTAGTAGTGTATGTGGATGATATTGTCGTCATTAGGAATATTTCCCAATATATTATCTCTTAAATCATTTCTTCATAGTTAGTTTCACACAAAGGATTTAAGAATGTTGAAGTATTTCTTGGGTGTTGAAGTTGTGAGAAGTAAGTAGGGAATTCTGTTATCTCAATGAAAATATGTATTTGATATGTTATCTGAGATAAGGAAATTGGGCACCAAACCTTGTAGTACCTCTAAGAATATCCTATGATTTATTCCCTGCCTTTCTTGTACAATATATGTCCTTCCTTTTTGTACTTGATTTGTTTCCTTTTTTTCTGTCTTCCTGATGTATATAAGTAGGTAGGACTTGTACTGTTTAATTCATCCAATCAATAAGAAAAGCAACATTTTCTTATAATTCTTCACATGGTATCAGAGTCATGGAAGCCTCAGTTCCAAATCTGGCAACCCATCTAGGGGTCGTATTGCACTCCGGTCACCCCACCTTCATCTCTGGAATCCTCCGTCGTCATCAGATCACCTTGATTGTCGGAAAAAATTTTGATAACTTTTAGAAGCGACATTGTTTCCGTGGCAGCCAGCTGGAATCACCTTGGTCGCGTCTAGGAGGAAAATGCGGCGTAGTGCTTGCGTGCCCACACGCGTGTCCGCGGCAGCCACCATGCACTGGTGCGTGGGTGGCGCTTGACCAAACTCCGGCCACCTTCCTCCACCTTGTCGTCCCGTCTGACAGTCCCTCAACAATCCTCGACCCCTTGGTTTCTCATTTGAGGCTGCGGTGGGGTTTCCCTCTTTTCTCTCACGTCGGGCTATGAAACCCTAGATTTTTGTGATTGTGACTCACCTACGGTGACTATTCTCTGTTATCCAGGAGCCTCGGCCTGCATCCCTGACTTCTCTCACCTTCGTAGTTGCATTTTTTTTGCCTTGGTACTTGGTCTCCTTGCTGATTTTGTCGATTTTTGCCACTATGGCCGACAAAGCTCCGAGCTTTGCTTCGTTTTTGTTTGGAACTCCCATGATAATGGTCAATCGACTCAAGGGAAGTGATAACTACCAGTCTTGGGCCAATTTTGTTACATTATGAATTAGTGGAAATGGTGTTGAAGACCATGTAGCCTAGTCTTTTGAACTGTCTCCACCTCCAACTAAGGATCAACCTCCGCCTCCATCTCAGGGAGTGACTCTTACGCTTGGTGAATATGAGGAGTTTCTGACTCATGCGCCAAATTTGCCTCCATTGTATTTTGGGCCAAATTAATCTTATACGCCTATCTTGCACACTTTCTTGGTCCATGGATTCTCGATTCGGGTCACTTCGATCATATGCGAGTAATAAGGATTTATTCTCTTCCTTACTATCACTTCACCCTTACATGATTGCTGGCGACGGAACCATGGCCAAAGGGTGGAATACGCTATCTTCTCCCATCTTTACTTCTTATACGTTCTCATCACGGTTCTTTATTTAATCTTATCTCTATTAGTAAATTAATCCATGACCTTAATTGTTCAATTACCTTTTCCATTCTTTTGTCACCTTGTAGGACTAAAGGACGATTGGCATAGGATATGAGTTTCAAGGCCTTTATCATCTCAGTTCGACCCCATCTTCCATCGTCTGCACTTCAATGGATGAACCTCTTTTTGTCCATTGTCGTTTCGGTCATCCGAACATTTCCAAACTTCGGAAGATGGTTTTTCTCGTCTCCAGCTTATCTTCACTAGAGTGTGAGTTGTGTCATCTTGGGAAACATACTCGTGTTTGTTGTAAAACCCAGAGTCCGGACGAGTCTCGCGCAGGCTCATCACACTAATGTTTGAGGTGCATTACAGGCTATCTACTTTAGGTTTCTGGTATTTTATTACATTTATTGATGATTTTTCTTGTTGTACTTGACTATTTTTAATGAAGAGTCGAACTAAGTTATTTTCAATATTCCAAAAATTCTTTGTTGAGATTCGCAATCAATTTCATACTTCTATTCGCATCTTACATAGTGATAATGCCTTGGAATACCTCTGCATGCACCTGCGCCTTTTATCTTCCCAGCTAGGATTCTTTATCCAGTTTTCTTGTGCTTGTTCCTGACAAAATGGGGTGGGTGGCCCGCGAGAATCGTCACTTAGTTGAGACAGCTCACACTCTTCTCCTCCACCATACAATTCCTCAACGTTTTTAGGAGATGCTATCTTAACCGCCTGTTATTTGATCAATCGCATGCCCTCTTCTGTACTGGGTGATCAAGTTTCTCATTCTCTTATGTTTCCTAATCAACCCCTTTTTTGTCTTCCTTCGTGTGTTTTCGGATGCACTTGTTTTGTCCACATTCTCATAGGCCAAGATAAACTTTCTGCTAAGGCCGTGAAGTGCATCTTCCTTGGTTATTCCCGCCTTCAACACGATTACCGTTGGTACTCTCTCGATACACATCGATACTTTGTTTCCGCTGATGTTACATTTTTTAAACATTCTTCTATCTTCTCTACCCCACCGCCTTCCAGTCTTGAGGTCTTATCTCTACCTCTCATCTTTCCCATTCTGGTCTTATCATCCAGGAGTCTAGCTTACACCTTGGCCCAGTCGGTGTCACCCAGGCCTGCGAACTCGATGACTCATCACTGCCTTAGCGCCTCCTCATGTGTAGGTCTTGCATTATCTCCTCTTGTCAGCCCAGTTCGTTTGGAAAGGTACTCGTTCTCTCATGATCCCATCTTATTTATACTTTCCTGTCTTATCATCGTTTATCTTCACCATATTCTGCTTTTATTTCCACCTTGTCTTATGTTTATCTTCCTAACATTGTACATGAGGACCTCTCTCATTCGGGCTGGAAACAGGCAATGGTTGAAGAAATATTTTGCTTTGCGTCCTGCGGCACATGGGACTGGTTCGTTTCTGTTAGCAAGTCCCCACATTGGTTGGATTGGGTTTCTTATTAAGATTGGTTCGGATGGCCGGGTGGATTGTCTTAAGGCTTGTTTGGTTGCCAAATACTCAGATATTTGGCTCCGATTACTATGGAACTTCTCCCTCTCCCTTGTTTCCAAGCTGACTTCCGTTTGTCTTCTCTTATCTATGGCTGCTATGAGCTCTTGGCCCCTGTATTAGTTGGACATCAAGAGTGCGTTTCTCCATGGCGACCTTGTTGAAGAGGTATATATGGAGCAACCACCTGGATTTGTTGCTCAGGAGGAGTTTGGTTTGGTATGTAGGCTACGTAGTTCCTTATATGGCCCTCGCGGTCCCCTCGGGCTGGTTTAGCCCTCTTTAGATTACGTAGTGCGGGAGTTCGGGTATGACTCGGAGTACATCATACCACTTTGTCTTCTATTATCATACATCATCAAGACAGTGCATCTATTTGGACGATATTGTTATAATAGGCAGTGATCAGGATGGTATTCGGAAACTTAAACAACATCTCTTCAGCTACTTTTAGACAAAAGACTTGGGGAAATTCAAGTCTCTTTCATGGGGTTGAGATCACATTCAGATCTATTAAGGTGTAGGTATGCCGGAGAATCATCTATTTGGATCATGTGGAAATTGGTATGCTAAGGTATAACGATACTCTGTATGGGATCAGATCGTGAGCTTGCACGGATAGAGCCTCTACAAGATCTAGAAATCTCGACGACTAGTGGGGCTAAACTACTATATATCGCCCACGACCGGACATTTTCCTATTTCATTAGTGTAGTTAGTTAGTTCTTTGATCACCATGTGATAGCCCATTTGGGATCTTTGTGATCCCGGTATCCTCGGATTATATCAAAGGAACATTTGGGCTAGGGTGTTATATGAAAACAAAGGTCACACTCAGATTATTAGATATTGTGATGCAGTTGAAGGACTTGCACGAGCCGGATGCTCCATGAGATATTTGTGTATTTAATTGAGACAGCAATATCATGAAAAGTGAGAAATAGAATGTAATTAGCTGGGTCACAGTGTTCGAAGTTAATTATCGAGCTATGACTTTGGCAATTTGTGAACTTATATGGCTCAAACAACTTTTTTAGGAGTTAAGATTTAGGAAGGATGGCCAAATGACACTTGTGTGATAACCCAGCGACAGCCTTCTGCATTCTTCGTGTCTTTCGTAGGAGGGTAAACACATTGAAGTGGGCCCGTCATTTCGTGAAGATTACCTCGGGATGCATGACTCTTATTTTACCGTCGACTCAGTGACAACTAGTAGACCGGTTCATAAGTCTTTCGAGGTCAGTTTAGTTCATTTGTAACAAGCTTGGTGCATATAACCTATATGCTCCAGTTTGAGTGGGGAGTGTTGAGAATCATAGGATATTCTTAAAATATCCTCTGATTTATTCCTTGCCTTTGTTGTACAAAATTTGTCCTTTTTTTTGCTTGATTTGTTTTCTTTTTTTCTGTCATCCTAATGTATCTATAGGTAGGACCTGTACTGTTTAATTCTTCCAATCAATAAGAAATCATCATTTTCTTATATTTCTTCATAGCTCTTCAATGTCTGACTCACACTATAGGAATGAGAATTGTTGAAGATCCTAGGAATCTGGTAGGCGGTTAGAGGGAAGTGAATTATCTTCCAGTTACTCGCCTAGATATTGCTTATTCAGTAAATGTTTTGAGTCAGTATATGTCATCTTCCACAATTAGTCATAGGATAGCTGTAGAGCATATCCTATACTATTTTAAAGAAGCTCTTGGGCTAGTGAAATGTTTACTATAAGAATAGGCATACCACTGAGTGGTGCTTTTACGATGCAGTTAATTTAGGATCCCCAAAGGAAGATAGGAGATCTACCTCAGGATATTGTGTCTTTTGGAGGAAATCTGATCTCATGGAAGAGTAAGAAGCAAAGTGTTGTCGCGCGATCTAGTGTAGAGTTAGAGTATAGAGCTATGACACAATCTGTATGCGAGATCATGTAGATACGTTAGTTATTGATGGAAGTCGACATTGAAACTTCAGTACCAATGAAGCTTTGATGTGATAACCAAGTTGCCATGTATATAACATCTAACCCGGTATTTCATGAACGGACCAAACATATTAAGATAGATTGTCATTTTTGTTAGATATTGTACAGTCTTTTCCTTTTATTTTCTTATTGTATTGTGGGACCCATGAGTGTGTATATATATAAGTCTAATATGTAATGAAGTAGTAAGCTTTTCTGTGAATATAATAAAAATTAGGGATTCTCCATTTTCTCTTCTCACATGGTATCAGAGCCAGGTTGGAAAACCTAATTTACTTTTTCGGTGATCGTGTGTCATTCCGGTCACTTTATCTCCTTTCGGAACCCTCCGCCGTCGGATCTACTCGCCGCCGCCGCCGGTGACTTTTCCGGCCAGCTCTTCTCTGGCTGGAAACCTCAGATTCCGAGGCGCATAAGGCCAATCTACACGTCGAAGGAAACCCCGCAGTAAAATAGCTCCCCACGTGCCACCACGCGCCGCTCTTATCTGTGACTTGTCGACCTGCATAGGCGATGTGTGCGCGTCTTTCGCTTTCGGTGGCAGACTTTATATCTAAGTTCGTCCGACCCTTTGTCTTAACCTCCATCCCTCCCGTATGATCTACCTTGAGCCCTCCTTATCCACCTTTTTGCCCATTTTAGCTCCCGAACTCTGTCAGTCACTCTTATCCACGGTTTGGGTCACTTTTCTTCATCTCCAGTTCTACAACCGTGATTTCAAGTTCCACAGCCGTGATTTGCCCTCCTATTAGGGCTCTCTTCATCCAAACGTGATTCAATCTCCAAATAAGTGGATATGGCAACTAAAAATCCTATTTTTACATTTGTTATCTCACGGATCTCTACTTATCACATCGGAAAAATTGATTGGTAGTAGAAATTATCTACCTTAATTCGGCTGCAGCAGAACTTTAGTTCATGGGACGAGTTATGAGGATCATCTTATTACTGCCGGAGGATGCATATCTAATGCGCGACAAGGTGCAATGGAAGAAAATAGATGCAAACTAGCAGCGTATTATGGCAGTCGGTTGATCCAAAAATTTTGCTTCATCTTCAGGCTTACAAAACATGTTCTAAGTTTTGGAATCAGGCAAAAGTTCTATACACGAATGATATCTAACGCCTTTATAAGGTGGGCAATAGGACATGGATTTATCTAATTATATTGGCTAGATTGTCTCTCTTAAGGAGGAGTTCTTGACACTGATGCCTCTTACTAGTGATGTTGGGGCTCAACAAACGCAGATTGACAAGTTCTTTATGGTCCTTACTCTTATTGGCCTCCGTCCGGATCTTGAGACCATTCGTGATCAAATTCTTGGCAGTCCATCAGTCCTATCCTTGGATGATGTGTTTGCTTGCCTCCTCCATTTAGACTTTGCCATCTGATAGCACTTCAGATTCTTACGCCAGTGGATTTCTCGAAACTAACGCCCGGGTGCCAGTGGTGACCCGAAGTAGAGGACAAATCCTCGCGCACCCTAATATGATAAGCTTAGCCACACTTGTGATGGGTGTCGATTGCATGGGCGGCCTCCCATGATGCCAGTGGCTCAGTCTTTTGATTATGATTCTCAACCGCCACTGAACTCAGGCTCCTCCGCGTCTCGGGGTATTCCCCCGTTGACGATGGAGTATGATGACTATCTTGCTATAGCGGCCCGAGTCGACAACATTTGCATCTGATGCTTAGACCCCGGTAATGCCTCTGCACGCCTCATATATCTTCTCTTGGACCTGGATTCTAGACTTTGGTGCTTCGATCCACATATACGGTTATAAAGATCTTCTCTTCTCTTCTTTACTACCCCTACTTTACCTCTGATTACATAGCTAATGGTTCTTAAGCGTGGCTAAAAGGTGGTTTAGCACATCCTTTCTTCTACTCTCATACATCCTTTATACTCCTGAGTGTCCCTTTAATCTTATTTCCATCAACAAAATCACTCGTACTCTTAACTGCTCCATTATTTTTTGATAAATTTGTGACCTTGCAGGACCGGAGTACGGGGAAGACGATTGGCATCGGACGTGAGTCTCAAGGCCTCTATCACCTCACCTCGAAATCATCTCCCTACGATTTGCGTTTCCAGTGTTTCTCTCCTCATCCCTTGATCGTGCGAAACACCTAGTCTTTCTAAGTTTGAAGATGGTACTTGTTTTCCACTTTGCCGTCCTTGCGTGTGAGTCTATCGGCTTGAGAAACATTTTCGTGTCGTTCCATAGCGTTTGAATGGCCAGACATAATCTATTTTGAACTTGTCCTAGCGATGTTTGGGGCCCTTGTCGGACTGCGTCTACTTTAGGATTTTAGTATTTTGTCACTTTCATTGATGACTATTCTCTATATACTTGGTTATTTTTAATGAAAAATCGAGCTGAGTTATATTCTATTTTCCAGAAATTTTATGCTGAAATTCTAACCCAGTTCAATATTTCTATTCGTGTGTTACATAGTGACAATGCCAGGGAATATTTTTCTGCACCCTTTATTTCATTTGTGTCCTAACATGGGATCCTTCATCAATCTTCTTGTGCTCATACTCCTCAACAAAATGGGGTAGTTGAACGTAAGAATCGTCATCTTATTGAGACAACTCTTACTCTCTTCCTCCATTTTCATGTTCCTTTTCGTTTTTGGGGGGACGTTGTTCTTACAGCTTGTTATTTGATTAATCGTATGCCCTCATCTGTGTTACATGATCAGATTCCTCATTCACTTCTTTTCCCTGACCAACCACTTTATTTCCTTGTCGCTTGTCTTCTTTGGTTGTACTTGCTTTGTTCATATTCTCTCACTCTGGGAGCCAAAGACGAGCTTTGTAACCATGAAATGCATCTTCTTAGATTTACTCCGACTTGAAGGGTTATCGTTATTATTCCCCCCTTAGACTCATCGATCTCTCTCTGGCGATGTCACATTCCTTGAGGACTCACCCATGCTTCTCCTCTTTTCGAGTCTCTTCACATTCTTTGAAGTCTTTACCTTCCTATCATCTCTCCTTTATATTTAATGATGTACCTTCGACCAACGGGTTTATCATCTTGCCACCATTAAATTGTTCCTCTTTCCCCCTTACTTCTTTGGGCCTGTGACTTACTTCCTATCTCTTCAGCTTCTTCTACCCCGGCTCTGCCTCTTGCTGATAACTTACCCATTGCTCTTCGAAAAGGTAATTGATCTACTAGTAATCCTCATCTTATTTACAATTTTTTGAGTTACCATCGATTATCTTGGCTTACTACTTTCTTGCATTTGTTTTTATGTTATATCCTGTTTCTCTTCCTAGAACACGATGAGGCTCTCCCCATTTAGGTAACCTTGACGATGAAAAAGTAGATGAAATAGACTGCTACACTTCCCGACTACGCGCTTAGGATCTTGTTGTTTTGCCATTTGGTAGGATTTCCAGGTTGGTTGTCGTTGAGTTTACGTAGTTAAGGTTGGTCACGATGGTCGAGGTTGATCGCATAGGGCGCAGTTTGCTAAAGGATATACTTAGGTTTATGGTTCGATTAGCGGTGACACATTCTCCTGGTTGCGAAATTGCTTACGTACATCTGCTCAGTTAGGTAGCATGTGATAGCAGTGATGACTTTGTCAGTTGGATATTAAAATGCCTTCTTAAATAGTGATCTTCTTAGGAAGTTTATATGGAGCGACCACTGGTTTTGTTGGCAAAGGGGGTTGGTTTAGTGTGTGAGATTCGCCATTCTCCTGTGAAGCGACAATCTCTCAAACATAGTTTAGCCGTTTTAATTCCATTGTTTAAGAATTTGGCATGCTTCGCAGTACAAAAGACCATTCAGTTTTCTATCATCATAACTCTTCGGGGTAGTGTATTTATCTGGTTGTTTATGTGGACGACATCTTCATTACGACGTCAGGATGGTAATCAAGCAACATCTTTTACGCCTTTCAAACTAAGACTTGGGAAACTCAGTACTTTGTAGAATTGAGATAGCTCGATCCAGATGCCGGGTGTAGTCCTGCTCCCCCGATGGAAGTATGCTTCGGACATCTTGGAAGAAACCGGTATGTTAGGCGTAAACCGGTCGGCACTCCCATGGATCCTAATGTCGAGCTTGTACCCGGGATAGGAAGTCTTTAGGAGATCTAGGAGATATTGGCCGGCTTTCATTAGTGCGTGAACTACCTCGCCCATTACTCGACGGACATTTCACTTTCTTGTAAGTGTTGTTGTCGATTCCTCACAGTCACCATGTGATAGCCATTGAGATGTTGTAATTCGCATTCTTCGATATATCAAAAGTACACCGGGCGAGGTGTGTTTAATGCGAATAGAGTCATCACCATGTTATTGGTTACATAGTTGATTGGGCTAGCTCTTTTTCTGGTGACATTCCACTTGAGTACTATGTTTTCATTGGTGGTAGCTTCAATATCGCGGAAGAGTAAACTTGGCGTGGTAGCGGATCGCGTTTGTGGCCAGAATATCGGGGACTATGACCTTGGCAACATGTGAACTCATATGGTGAGACACCTTCTCACAGGAGTTGATTTGGAAATGATGACGGATGGGCTAAATATGATAAGCAGAAGTAACACAAGTAATTCGCATTATCAGGTCTTGTGAAAGGACAGGCCATTGAAGTTAGTGACCACTTCATTAGAGAAGATCATTAGGATGTATGATTACTAGTTTGTCAATTCGAATGATCGACGTGGGCAATCTTTACTAAATCTCTCAGAGGTCTTAGAATTAAATACATTTGTAACAAGCTTGGTGCATATGACATATATGCTCCAGCTTGAGGGGGAGTGTTAGATATTGTACATTCTTTTCCTTTTATTTTCTTACTGTATTGTGAGACCCATGAGTGTGTATATATATAAGTCCAATATGTAATGTAGTAGTAAGCTTTTCTCCCTTTTCTCTCTTCACAATTTTATTCATGAGAAGATTCAGTTGGGGTTGATTTCTATAGAATATGCATAGACTGGAGAACGATTAAGAGATATCTTCACAAAACCTTTGAGTGGGGATTGAGTTAGTTGTCTTTGTAACAAGTTGGACATGATCAATATCTATGCTCCAACTTGAGGGGGAGTGTTATAGTATTGTAGAATTAGAAACTAGTTGGAAAAAGGAAACATATATTCATGTAGAGTTAGGAAACTTCATATTCTTTCCTATTTGATTTAAGGATTGTCTTGTATATAAATAGGTTATTTGTGATCAATGAAACACATGATTTTTCCTTTAATTATCTCTGATTGCAAATGTCAAGTTGAAAGATACAGCATTGTCAAACTGAAGCTACTGCAATAAGAGTACGAACAGTGGTCATTTTTGCAGCAGGAGCGAAAGTCTCCTCATGATCCATACAGTACTATTGTGAATACCCTTTTTCAATCAACATAGCTTTGAATCACTCAATAGATCCATAAGAATTAGTCTTGATCTTATACAGCTAGTGACAACCAACAACACTCTTACTAGAAGGTAGAGGACCAAAATCCCAAGTATCTGTCTAATGAAAAGCAGAAAGTTCCTCATCCATAGCTTGCTGCCAACGTGAATAAAAAATTTCCTCTTTATAGGAAGAAGACTCAGAGAAACAATGAATATAAACTAGAAAGAAAGTAAAAGATGAAGAATAACAAGAATAAACAAAATTTGGCAACTTTGTGGACTTACGAACGCGTGTGGATTGATGTAGAGGTGAATCTACAATCTCATACGGAGCTTGAGGGACCATAGGAGAAGAGGGAGCTTCAAGTGTCGTAGAGAGTAAAGTGTCTGTACCTGCAGAACTACTACTACAAACACGTCGTGTGTAATGTAAAGCAAATGGAGGAAGACATGAGAAGGAGAATCTAAAGTAATAGGAACTAAGATGACAAGCTATTAGGATTTTCAGAGAAAGGATCAATATGAATAAGATCGGATCTAGTCAAGTCATGTGTAGCAGATGGAATATAAAAGAAAGGTATATGTTCAAGAAAAACAACATGACGAAACATAGAGTTTGTGAGTAGTGCTGAATCAAAACACCAATACCTCTTTTGATCTTCACCGTAACCAAGAAAGACACATATAGTATATTGGGAGGACAACTTGCTTACATGATGACGAAGAATGAAACAAGTACAACCAAAAACTCTAAAGAAGGAATAATTTGGGCCATGATAGGTATAATCAAAGTTACAATGCCTAAAACATTTGGTAACAGTGATGAGTTTACAAAACCCACAAGACTTTATATCTTAAGAATTCGAGCGATGTTTCATCCATCACAGCCTTAAGCGAGCATCCTGAAACATACTATCAAGGACCCTCCCTTTGTAGGGCAGGAGAAGGCCCCCCCATACATCCCGATGGAAAGAATAGCAAAATAATTCGATTAAAGGTAAAATTTGAAAATTTTGCCCGATTGACGATTTGCTAGGGTAATAGTAGAAGTAGAAGGGTGCGACTAAAACGTAGTATATAAACTGGAATTACTTGTCATGTGGTGGGAGGCTCTAGAGTCAATGACTCATTTGGAAGAGGAGGATATAAGACATGTGGAGGGTTTACCTGATTCAGCAAGTGCAATGATGGGAGTAAACAAGCAGACTCGATCTTGGGAAAACTTAGCGCCTCATATGCTGGTACGCGATTGTCGTGTGATGAGGATGGAGGAGGTAGCGTGTGGCGAAACAGTTCCCCACATGTTGGTGCGTGAGTTTTAGTGTTGGAGAGAAGAGTGGTGCATGGGAGCACGTGCTAAGTTGGTTCCCAAAAGGTTTCTATTGATGGATAGAACAATCTCTGACGCCTTGGGTGGTGTGGTCGCCGTTCGGAATAGGTCTTGCTGGAAATAGTTATCGACGATGGGAAAATTTGACGATGACGAGAGGCTTCGATGATGACAACTTCTTCCGAAGAATTTCGTGGTGAGATTAACATGATTGAAGTAGAACACGATCACCTAATGGGTGGCCGAAATTAATTACACGGCTAAACCCTGTCAATTGGATTGGATACCTCTCATTGTGACAGTTCCTCTCATTATATAGAAGGTGATAGAGTATAACAAGGCTGAATTCCAGCAATTACAATAATTAAGTCTAGCTAAATAAGGAAGCTACTACACATAAGATATATACAACTACTCTAGATAAATAAGGAAGCTATAATACAACTGCTACAACATAGCTATACTATTTATTACAATATATACATAGCTAGAATACAAGAATCATGCACCAATTTCTGGCTTGATATATATGCAGCACATATTTAACTGACATCCCCCCTTAAATCGATTCTGGTTGATCAAGAAGCATCAATTTGCCTATAAGGAACTGATGATGTTGTTATGTCATGGCTTTTGTAAACACATCAACTATCTGGAGGGTGGTAGAAATATAGGGAAGAGAAATAATATGAGAGTCCAAGGCTTCTTGAATAGAATGATTGTCCACCTCAATATGCTTTGTGCGCTCATGATAAACAGGAGTAGCAGCAATCTGAATAGCACTAGTGTTGTTAGCATAGAGAGGAGTAGGATCAAGCTGAGAAAAACAAAGCTCAGATAGAATTCCACGAAGCTAGACAATCTTAGAACATGCAGCAGACATTGCATGGTATTTAGATTCCGTAGAAGATTTAGAGACTCTAGCCTGCTTTAGGAAATCAAAGAATCACCAAGAAACATGCACCAACTTTGGGAGCAGGCGAGTCGAGTATCAAGACATCGCGATCATCATCAACGTAAGCGACGAAGAAGGGGATAACCCGGTTAGGAAGAATAATCCACGGCTAGGTGTCCCACAAAGATACTTAATAATACGACGAACAACAACTAAGTGAAGATGACGGGGAGTGTGCATAAATCGACTAACCTGCTGAACTGCAAAGGGTGAGTAATAGTCAAATAGTTCAAACTGCCCACCAACTGTCGAAGGACTGTAGGATCGGGAATCAGATCACCCTCCTCACTTCGATACTTCGTGTTTACTTTCAATGGAGTATCCGAAGAAGAAGTATCCTAAAGACCAGCCAAAGTAATCAAATCCTGTGTGTGTACTTGTATTTGATTTAAAAATACGATAGAATCGGTATGAACTTCAACCCCGAAATAAGTAAGAGGACCAAGATCCTTCATGTGAAAGGAAGCTTGAAGATGTTGCTGCAAACAAGTAATCAATGTAGAATCTATCCCAGTAATGACAATATCATCGACATAAACTAGGAGAATAACAATACCAGTAGCTGTTTTGCAGAGAAACAAAGATGAGTCATATTGGCTCTGCTTAAAAGAAAAGTGAAGTAGGGTTGATCGAAATTTATCAAACCATGCCCGAGGAGCTTGTTTCAACTCATATAGAGATCGTTTCAGCTTACATACATCCGAAGAGGAGGTGGATGACAGCCAGGTGGGAGAATCATGTAAATATCTTCTTTGAGATCATCATGAAGAAATGCATTTTTGACATCTATATGATGAAGTGGCCAACCCTGTGAAGCCGCAATAAAAATAACCATTTGCACTGTAGTCATTTTGGCGACCGAAGAAAAAGTCTCCTCATAGTCGACCCCATCCTCTTGTTTGTTACCAAGGACAACCAATAGTGCCTTATAGCGATCGAGAGTACCATCAGAACGAAGCTTAATTGAATAAATCCATTTACAACTGATGGCTTTAACATTAGGAGGGCATCGAACAACATCCCATGTATGATTTGTCCCCAAGAGCTTGAAGTTCTTCAGTCATCGCTGCACGCCAACAACCATGTTTAATAGTCTTTGAATGACATTTAGGTATGGGAATAGAGGTCAAAGTAGTATGAAGAGATGTATGTGAAAAACCATATCGATAAGGACGATGACGGACTCTGGAAGAGCGTCGAAGAATGGTGTTGGAAGTCGAATTGATCATGGAATGATCAATTGGAACAAGCTCAGATGATGGGTCTTGCTCAGGAAGTGGCAAAGTTGGACGTCGTCGTTCATACACAATCCCTGGTTTAAATCTTTCAGGAGTAGAATTTAACTCATCAAAATTAGGAAGAACATGTATCTCTGGCAAAGACGCAACATGAGTAGATAAGAATGATTGATTTTCAAAGAAAACAACATGACATGAAATACAAAATTGGTTAGAGCATGGATTGTAACAAACATAACCCTTGTGCGAAATGCTATATCCCATAAATGCACATTTAACAGATTGAGCAGAAAGTTTATGTTGTTCATGGGATGGAAAATGGACAAAACAAACACAACCAAAAGTATGCATTTCAAGGTAGTTGGGATGATGATGATAAAGACGATAATAAGGAGATGCAAAGTCCAAGACATGGGAAGGCAATCGATTAATTAAATAGACTACCATGCTTAGGGCTTCAACCCCGAAAATATTAGATGGAGACGAGAAGATTTCAAGCGATAAAGTTCTAACAACATCTAGCAATTGGCGATTCTTACGTTTTGCAACACCATTTTGCTGAGGAGTATAAGGATAAGAGATTTGAGAAATAATTCCCTTGTTTTGAAGAAAATCATGAAATTCGTGAGACATATATTCACCACCCGAATCAGATCTTAGCACTTTGATTCTTGAAGAAAATTAAGTCTCAACATAGGCGAAAATTTTTTGAAAGACAGAAAATACCTCATATTTAGAACAAAGAAAATAAATCCAGGTATATTTGTTGTAATCGTCAATGAATGTCACAAAGTATTTATATTTGGCATGAGATATAACGGGAGTAATGCCCCACACATCACTATGGATCAAATCAAAACAACTTTCTGCACAACTACCGTGAGAAGGAAAAGAAAGAGACTTACTCTTACCTAGTTTGCAAGTTGAACAATCAACAGAAAGATGAGAGGAAAATTGATCTTTATTACCCAAGAAACCTGAGTTGACTAAATGAGATAAAACAACAGAGTTAGGATGACCTAAACGTTTATGCCATACTTCACTTTGTTTGTTTACAATAGTGCAAGCCAAAACAACAAAATTAGAAATGGAAAGAGTGGCGGGGAGAGCAATCGTCCCTTCAGCTTTAGGCCCACTTGAGTATTTTCGACACATGATCTACGCACAATACAACCATCACGATAAAATCGAGCATCATAGTTATTATCAGCTAATTGTCCTATTGAAATGAGACTAGTAGAAAGCTCAGGAGATGCAAAGACATTTTAACAGAAGAATTGATGTACACAATAGCATGAATAGGTAACCGAGTACCATTAGCAATCTGAATATTAGTTGCGCCATGATGTGTACGAACATTACTAAGAGTGTCGGAGGAGCTAGTCATATGGTTAGATGCCGAATCAACAGAAGCGAAATGAAGATGGTAAATCACCCTTACCTTGAAGCCTTAAAGAGTGAAAATCTTTGAAATAATCATCACAGCTGAACAATTTAGGGAGTAAGTGCTGATTTAATCACTTGACTCTACGGGATGACAATAGCCTAATGACCAACAACGACTTGGTTAACATTAGCTTAGCGATTACGAGAGACAGTAAAATGGGTCTTTGACGATAATGTGCGGGCTTCTTGCAATAGTTGCAAGATTTCTTTGCACAATTTGCAGTAATATGTCCATATTCCTTACAGGAATAGCATTGAACTGGTTGCATATTTATGACCTTACTTTGCAGCAATATGTCCATATGTCGATTGCGCATCTAAAGTAGTAGAACACGATTCATCGGATTGGGCCAGATTGCCTCAAATTACGGGCGTGGTTTCATGAAAATTGATCTCTCTTGCTTTGTTCATGAACCTCTTGGACAACAAAAAGAGATTCAGTTGGTACATTTGCATAAACTAATGTCAACGAATTCAGTCCATAGGCTCTGAAATCCAGAGAAATAATCTTGAATGGAGAGATTGCCTTGAGAGTAATTAGTGATATCATACTCTAATTGAAAACGTCTGGTTGTATTGTCTTGATTATAGACCTTTAAATACTCCCACATATCTTTAGTTGTCTTGTATAGCCTCAAATTGAAAACAATCAGCTGGTCAACAGATGTTAAAATCCATGTCATGTCTTTAGCATCTTTGACTTGCCATTGAGCCAGTTTATTAGGCTTAGTAGGGGCTGGATTGCTACCATCGATGTGGCCCCGTAGTTCTTTTCCCATGACAAACATACAAAATTGAAATTCCCAAGTGGAATAATTTTTACACAACAAACACACACGAAAACATCAAACGTTCTTTAGTTGACATAATGCGCGTAATGACGAAAACCGGAAATATAACCCCGCTGCAAATGCAACCACAAAAAACGGTAACCCCAGAGTTCCAAAAGGCGAAATAAAAGATTTCAACGAATATAACGGGAACAAAAAAAAAAAAAAAAAAAAACACTCTAAACTGTCAGGCTCGATACCATGTCAATTGGATTGAATACCTCTCATTGTGAGAGTTCCTCTCATTATATAGAAGGTGATAGAGTATAACAAGGTTGAATTCTAGCAATTACAACAATCTAGCTAAATAGGGAAGCTATAGCACAAATGATATATACAACTACTCTAGCTAAATAAGGAAGCTATAATACAGCTGCTACAACACAACTGTACTATTAATTACAATATATACATAGCTAGAATACAAGAATCATGCACCAATTTCTGGCTTGATATATATATGGCAGCACATATCTAACTGACAAACCCTAACCCTAATTACCATGTAATTAGAGACTAATAGAGAAAAAACTCATTGATTTTCATTTATCATAAGTCTACACATATATATACAAAAGTATCCTTGATCTAATAGGAAAGAACATGAATATTCCTAACTAGTTTTCAACTCTATCTATTTACATATGCATCATTATAACAATGGGGAACAAGGGTATCTCACCGGGATGAGCCATTTTGATTCCTAGGAAATATTGCAATCTACTTGGTGCTTCTAGCTATGCATTATCAAAAAGCCTAACAAAAGTTATCATCCACATGCACTAATAATGTTAGCATCCACATGCACATGCACTAACAAAGTTGTTGCTCCCCCTCCCTTGAAAGTTGAATTTTTTATGTACAAAATGTGATCACCTTAACTTTGTTTCTATTTCGTTGCTAACATAACTTTAGAAAATCTCTCAAATCATGCTGTTTTACATAAGGCTTTATTGAATTTGCAAACCTTAGTTCTACAAGACTTTTGCCAAAATTTGGAGGAATTTCCATATGAATCTCTTCCTCTGAGCCCCTTGTAAAAATACATTTTTAACATCAAATTTATATAAGCTTCAACCAAAGTTAGCTGCCAACGAATATATGATTATCACACCATTCATGTTAGCTATAGGAGCAAAGGTTTTTTCCTAATCAACCCCATTGGACATTTCATTTGACATTCTAATTTGATTTTATATGTGCAGGTCTTTTGTACGTGAGATATATGATGGGCAGTTGGTGATAAAGTTGAAAAATGGTCTAGATTTTCCTGCTATGGATCCATGGGTTGGTTGTCATTTTTACCACTTTCCAAATCAAGGATGTGTTTTATTTGTTGAACTAGTTTTTTTTTGTTTTTGCTTTTATCACCTGCTCCAAATTGAATCATAGAGCTGCCCTTTTTCTTGAGTTTAATGTTTAGTGTGCTGATAGTGAATGCCAACTGTTTTTTATTTCAGTCTCTACTATTGCAACTTGTTTCAACTTTTTAAATGCTTTCAGGGAACAAGTGATCCATATGTGGTCATACAATTGGATGGGCAGGTTTTAAAGAGCAATGTCAAATGGGGGTAAGTAACTAGCATTCTCTAATTCTCCTTGAGAATAGTAAATTCATGCTGACAATTAGAAGAAAATAGTAGGTTATTACTTCTTAAGAGAAAAAACTTCTCTATATTTCTCATTGAATGAAATCGGAAAAAATATAGAAATAAACAGGGTGAGATCAAAATCTTATCTCCCATAGAAAATAGGGGCTGAGAAACAAACAAATCCTACCTATCATATTTGAATAATGAGTTTGAATTTTAAATAAAAACCGTGATCTAACAACCTAACCACTTCCTAAACGTTTCAGCATAGGTCTCCATTGAGGAAGACATTTTTAACATCTACCCATGGGGTCAATCTAAGTTGGCAATAATTGATTCTAGCACTTGTACTATGTTCAAGCTGCAATTGGTGCAAAAGTCTTGGACTAATCAATGCCATATGTTTGGGTGATGCTTCTTACCAGTTTGTACCTCTCTATTGAACCATCTAAATTATATTTCACTATGAACACCCATTTACAGCCAATAGTTCGTCTTTTCTTTTGGTGGACTCACCATTTTCCAACTTCATTTATTCCTAAGAACCCTCATCTCCTCAAAAATAGCTTCCTTCCATTCAGGAACATTTAAAGCATTCTGCATGTACTTAGGAATCTCTACACTAGAGAGTTGTGAGATGAAAATAAGAAAAGATGGGGATAGATTTTTGTAACACACAAAATGGAACATTGCCTCTTTAGTGCAAGAGCTGGATCCTTTTCACCTACCAGTAGGAAGATTAAGATTATCAAGTGGCTCAAGATATGAAGGATTCAACTCAGGTGGAGTTCTACCTGACATGTTGGTTGGATTCAGATCTGATCCCAGGTCAGAGTCATGGTACTGTTGCAGAGTTCTATTCTTTGTTATAGCATGTAAATACTTTACTTGTAGGTTTTGAAACTTATTAGGCTGGGTAGACTAGCTTTCCTACCGTATATACTCATACTCTTGTCTACATACATACATACATTGAATCAATGAAATTTACAAGGGAACTTATTCACAAATTCTTCCCATCATCTAGCTTTCTACATGGTATCAAAGCTTAGGGCTCAGATTTGAGTCAAAATAGGGAAGATTTTCAAGAAAAATTTGGATTGCACAGTTGGGGCTATGGGGATGATTTTTTAAACACAATTTCGAGGAAGCGTGGGGTGACACCGCCCACCTAGGAAGGAGCGCCAACCCCTAATCAGCACCTCCACCAAGTTCGGTGGTCGAAGGAGTTGTGTGTGAGTCACATGCGTCAGTATTGTGTTTCTGCCATGTTTTACACGTGTCGCACGCATAGTTGTGAAAGGCGCTCCTAAAACCCAGGCACCACTACTCTATTGAGCGGTGCGTAGCCTCGGGGGCGCGGCTGTCTGAGGCTGACAATAGGTATGTGGCTCTCCCGCGCCTCTAATTCTCCTTCATCTACTTCTCTTTTTTCCTTTTTTTTTGGTGCCATCAGAGATGGCAGCATCGATGGAGACTCGTTGCAATAGTGTTGGCATTGGGGGAGAGGGAGCATAGGGATGATGGAGAGACCTTGACCCAAAACAACATCGTTTAAGGATGGGTCTTTTGTTTTTCAAAAAACTGACACCCCCGAAATGACGTCTTTTTTGGGGGACTTTTGATTTAAAAAAAAAGACAACTGCCATGGCTTGTGCTTTTTGGAGCTCTAGGTAACAAAATAGACCCATTTTGGTGTGCAGACCTATTCCTTCTATAAAACCTCCTCTCTCTCTCGATTTCACCTCAAAAATCCTTCAAACTCAAACCCTAAGAAGCCCCAAATAGCACTTGAAGAGGAGAGAAGAAGACTAAGGGAAAGATTTTTTTTTTCCTTCATTTCCCTTTTTTTTTTAAGTGTTATGAAAAATTAGAAAAAAATCTGAAAAAATTATAAAAAAGCCCGCTTAAAAATAGTGAGATCTATAATTTTTATTTATATTTGGTAAGGTGCGACTTAGCTAAAAAAGCCTGCACTTGCGCGTGGGATGCGCATGAGGGCAGGTGGCATCTTGGATCAACTTATGGCCACCACTGGATGCATCTTGACCTCAGGAGTTCATTCATGTGGTTTGTGATGCCAAACTCTAACTGGTTTTGGTGTTTTGTGTGAAAAAGGGTGTGGGATCTAGGTTTTCTCCAGGAACTTTTGGTTTTTGAATTCTTGATTTTTTCTTTGGGCCTAATCTTCGTACTTTGGCTTCTTAATGAGTGGTACGACTGATAAAAATCCAATGGTGGTGTTAGAAGTGGTTTCGTTGATGTCCAAAATCATAGATCACAAGCTTAATGGTTTCAATTGTTTGGAGTAGAGTAAGACAATTCGTCTCTACCTAAGGAACATAGACATGGATAATCATCTCATTGAGGACCCTTCGATTGATGATTCAAAGCAACAATGGATGTGGGAGGATGTTCGTCTTTTCTTGCAAATTCGCAATTCTATTGACAATGAGGTAATTGGTTTAATTAATTACTGTGAATTTTTCAAGGAACTAATGGATTATTTGGACTTTCTTTATTTTGGGAAGGGGAATATTTCTTGTATATTTGATGTCTACAAAACCTTTTATCGATCAGAGAAACAAAACTGGTCTCTCGCAACATATTTTATGGACTTAAAAAAAGACATGAGAAATTTAACATGTTGCTACTCTTATAACCAGTTTGCTCTTATAACCATTTGTCTTCCCATTCCTATTCTTTTGTTGCGTCCTTGGACTCTATTTTTTTACCTAACAATTTTTATGAAGCTGCTACTCTTATAACCAGTTTACTCTTATAACCAGTTTGCTCTTATAACCATTTGTCTTCCCATTCCTATTCTTTTGTTGCGTCCTTGGACTCTATTTTTTTACCTAACAATTTTTATGAAGCCTTATCCCACCCTGGTTGGCATAGTGCTATGATAGAGGAGATGGTTGCTTTGAATGACAATGGTACTTGGGACTTGGTACAATTACCTGCTGGGAAGAGAGCCATTGGATGTCATTGGGTTTTTGCAGTTAAGTCTAATCTTGATGGATTCGATTCAACGATTGAAAGCCGCGACTTGTGGCAGCTAAGGGTGCGCTCGGACCTATAGCGTGGACTATTCGACTTTGCCTTCGTTGTTGCTAAGATGTCATATGTTCGGCTTTTTATTTCCTTGGCTGCCACTTATAATTGAGATCTCCACCAACTTGATATTAAAAATGTCTTTCTTCATGACGACCTTTAGGAGGTGTACATGGAGCAAACCTCCAAGTTTGTTGCTTAGGTGGAGATATAGGGAAGGTTTGTTGTCTTTGGAAGTCTCTATATGGTTTGAAATAGAGTCCCCCCGTACGTGGTTTGGTAAATTCAGCCAAGCAGTTGAGAAATTTGGCATGCAAAAGAGTAAAGCTGACCACTCCGTCTTCTTCAGGAACTCTAGTTCAGGTATTATTCTGTTGGTAGTGTATGTGGATGATATTGTTGTCACTGAGAGTGACTCTAAAGGTATCTCATCTTTTAAGTCCATTCTTCATAACCAATTATATACAAATCACTTAGGGATGCTAAGATATTTCTTGGGCATTGAAGTTATGCAGAGCAAATATGGAATCTTCTTATCTTAAAGGAAATATGTGCTTGAACTATTGTCTGAAATTGGAAAGTTGGGGGTAAAATCATGTAGTTCACTTATGGCTCAAGGTGTACACCTTACTAGAGAAGGCGAAACATTTGAGGATCTTGAGAGATATAGAAGACTAGTTGGGAAGCTGAATTACCTTATAGTAACTCGTCTTGATAATGACCACTCAGTTAGTGTTGTAAGTCAGTACATGTCCGCTCCAACAGTCGACCATTGGATAATTGTAGAACAGATTTTATGTTATTTTAAAGGAGCACTGGGACGAGGTATTTTATATAGTAATCATGGGCATAAACAGAATTGAGTGTTTCACAGATGCTGATTGGGTAGGGTTAAAGGAATATAGGAGACCGCTTTAGGTTACTGTGTCTTTGTTGGTGGAAACCTAGTATCATGGAAAAGTAAAAAGCAAGGAGTTGTTTCTTGTTTGAGTGCAAAGTCTAAATATAAAGCAATGACACAGTTTGTGTGTGAGATCATGTGGCTTCATCAACTCTTGATGGAAGTTGACATTGAGACACCTGTCCCAGTAAAACTCTGGTGCGACAACTAGACTGCCCTTTATATTGGTTTTCATCCTGTATTCCATGAACAAACTAAGCATATTGAGATAGATTGTCATTTCGTTTGTGAGAAAATACAACCCGACTTGATTTATACAAGATATGTGAAGACCGGAGAATAATTGGGTGATATCTTCACAAAGGCCCTAAGTGGGGATCGGGTTAATTACCTATGTAACTAGTTGGGCATGATTAATATCTATGCTCCAACTTGAAGGGGAGTGTTATAGCATATATCAACTTTACATGTAGATTGTAACTAGTTAGGAAACAATTCTTATAGAGTTGTAACAAATTAGGAAGGTTAGATGGCTTACCTATTGTACAGCCTAACCCTTTTTTATATATACATGTGATGGATCAATGAGAAATCACAAGGAATTTTTCCTCCAATTCTTACTTCTTGTTTTCTACAAAGTCCCTGTAAGAGACCGATCTTGTTTCTCAGCGCGATAAAAGGCTATACATGCATCAAATATGCGAGAAATATTCCCTTTTCTAGAATACACATATTCCAAATATTCTATTAGCTCTTTAACAAACTCATAGTGGTTAATAAGGGTGAGTATTTTACCGTCAATGAAATTATGAATTTGTAGGAAGAGACATGCATCATCCTCCAATCATTATTCTTTTGAATCATTAGTAGGAGGGTTCTTATTAAGATGATTGGTCATACGAATACTCCTCAAGTAGAGCCAGATTGTTTTACTCCAATCCGAGTAATTAGGACCAGTCAGTTTGTCCTTCGTGATTTTAGACATCAGTCAGGACCGCCACGAAGCGCGAAATAGGTTTTCTTATCTTGAACTACTCATTATGGTCGAGACAAGAAATCGGCGTCAAAGGAGGACACCTTGAAGCAGGAATTAATAAAATCACGAAAAACCACAAATCCTGTAATAAACAATCTCATAAATCCTTAAAATAGTTGGAGTATGGCAACACAAACCACCTCAATAGGTTGTTCGGAGGGAGACACACCCTGTCGTGGCTACGGAGGAGTTAGGTGAAAGGTGTCATGTGCCCAGTTTGCTTGCGCCCGATTACTGTGGAACAGGCGAGGAAGATAAGAGTGGCGTGTGTAGCTCATGCGCTAGGTTTTTGGCCACCGTACTTGGTGGCGAGGCTCGTCTACAGCTGACGCTCCTCCTTGTGCTGTCGGTGAGGTCCCATGTGCCCTTGAGATGCATGTTTAAAAAAACAAACCCCTTGCTTGCTTAACTACACACCTTTGCCTATTGAAATTGGAATTTCTCCAAAAAATTTCTCAATCCTGAGCTTTAGGCTCTGACACCATGGAGAAAACAAGAAGGAAGAATTGGAGGAAAAATTCCTTATGATTTCTCATTGATCCATCACGTGTATATATACAAAAGGGTTAGGTTGTACAATAGGTAAGGGAATCTAACCTTCCTAATTTGTTATAACTCTATAAAACAAGTTTCGTAACTAGTTACAATCTATATGTAAAGTTGATATATGCTATAACAGGTCTCACAACATATTTTATGGACTTAAAAAAGACATGAGGAATTTAACATGTTGCTACTCTTTAGTCTAGATGTGAAAGTTTAGTAGACTCAATGGGAACAAATAGCGGTAATGAGCTTCCTAGTCGACCTTCCTTCTAAATATGATACAACTAAGTCTCAAATTCTATTAAGTAATGAGATATCTTCTCTGCAAGATACCTTTTGCAGGATGCTTCGCACAAAAAATTCCCCACCTGCGCATCCACCTGCTCTGTTAAACAACCTTGTCAGTCGGAATAATAACGATTCAGGAAAGAAACAGTACATAAATAGCAGTTCAGGAGGTAAGACTAGAGGACCGAGTTCAAGAGGAGTTATGTTATTACTATTGTAAGCCTGGACAAGTGATATGAAACTGTAAAAAGTTGCATAATCAGAATCAAAAAGTTTAGTCTGCTCATATTTCATCCATTAATGAGACATTAGACCAATCCATTATAGTCTCAATAGATGAATTTGCTAAGTTCCAACTATATCAGGAATCACTGAAGTTTCTACTCTGATTACTGCTATTGCCGAGCCAGGTAAACTGAATACATGCTTTGTCTCTTCATCCTCCAAATGGGTCATTGATTATAGAGCCACATATCGCATAATAAGTAATTCTAAACCTATTCCCTACTTTTTAGCCACACTCGTCAACTGCCATTGTTACTTTGGTACTTGTAGAAAATCAATCAATCCTTGTGTAATAACTCCTAGAGCAGTCCCATAAGTTTGGAATGCCGATGCTTTCATGTAGTTATTTGTGTAGGTAAAGTCTTCCAATCCCTCTCAACCTTCGAAATAGGAAACTCTCCAGCTGTTAGCTATCATTTTAGTTGGAAACATAACTCCCAACCATTACTAACCTCACATGTACCCTAAGAGAAGTGTAAGAGGGCTCCTTGCCTTTGATCAATTCCCTTAGTTTGAGACTCATTCCTATGGTCTGGCATTTGTTCTGGTAAGTAGAGAGCGGGGAGAGTGACAAGAGACCTCACACTATTGTTCTTGTTATTCTTATTCTGATAGATTGTTCATACAACCTATTCTTTGTGTCGATTCTTGTTATTGCTTGCTTGCTAGCAGGCTTGCGTACCAAACCAGATGACTTAGGATTAGGATTTCTATTCCTTTGTTTGTTCTTGTTCGATACAACCTATTCTTACTTGTAAAAAATGACTCACAGACTTGTAGCTCA
Organism: Tetrastigma voinierianum; assembly: GCA_016808115.1. Lineage (NCBI taxonomy): Eukaryota > Viridiplantae > Streptophyta > Magnoliopsida > Vitales > Vitaceae > Tetrastigma > Tetrastigma voinierianum. Next base: position 573,399 of record JAEQBH010002522.1, read on the forward strand.
TGACTCTCTCATTATATTATGCACTTCACTCACTGGTTCCTGTTACTAGTCTTAGTCTTGTGTTCTTAGGTCATACACAAATTTTCTCAATCCATCTATTCCTTTGTCATGTTGTTTTGAGTTTAACACATTTCTCCTTTAATTTGATTTTTGTGAGTAAATTGACTTGAGCACTTAATTGTTGTGTCTCATTCTTTATGATTATTGTCTCTTTCAGGATCTTATGACTAAGCAAATTATTAGTAGAGGATGTGAGTTTGGGGTCTCTACATTCTTGATTATGGACTATTGAGTTATGTCGCTTGTTCTAGAGTTACCACATACATTGAGACCTTTATTCTTGGTTGGGCCTTTCTTTTTTTTTTTTGTCAGGGCACTCTCTTTCATGTTGAAGAAACGTGTCTATTGAGTTTTCAAGTTTGATTTGTTAGTTGTATGGGAGTCTTGTCACTTTTCATAGATAAAAGCAACGGTACACAAAAATTGCCGCATTATCGAGGAGTATATAGTCGACCCAAAAGTGGGGAACAAAAAAACCTCACCAATCCTCAGCTTAAGGCCAACCATTCCAAAAAGGCTATGAGTGAAGAAATTTCTTCACCTAAATACAATTTATTCCAACTCTATAAATTATGCATAAAAGAGAGCTTCAAACTCTATACAACTAAATACTCCTCCTTGAAAGCTATTCGATTCCTCTCCTTCCATATTGTCCAAAAAATGTTGATGGGAATTGACCTCCGGATTTTTCTTCTTTTCTTTCCCCAAAAGAACCCCTCCAACTGGAAACTACCTCCTTAACCGTGCTGGGGAAGACCCACAAAGATAGTTCACTAGAGCAAAGATGACTTCCCGCAAAGAGCTGGCCATAAGGCAATGCCACAAAATATGATGAACTATCTCTTCCATTGAACCACAAAGATAGCACCTATTAGGAAGGCTATTCTTTACCTTTTTGTAATTTGTCCAGTGCTAACCTATTGGGGCCCTTCTTCCCTTACATAATTTGTCTAGTCTGGGGGACCTTCCTCTAAAGCCTTACCAAGCAAGGAAGCGACGTTGGTGGAGATGAGAAATCAAATACTCTTGTCAGGAAAGAGTAGGGTTGTCCTCGAGACAAAAAACTATAATCTCCACAGATGAGAATCACCTCCCCTCCCCCTTCGAGATGTCAGGCTTAGTGCGACCCTCACTCCTTGAAGAGTTACCAGCCAGTTGCAACGAATTAGGCTCCCGATCATTGAAAGCTCTTAGAAATTAAACTGAAACTATTGCCAATAGATTGGTCCTACACCTTCGCAATTGTTTCATGCATAGTTGTTAAACAAATCAAAGATTGGTCGAGAATGAAATGTTTGATTAGTGGATCGAGAATCGAATTGAATCGAATATTAGATTCGTTTATTTTATAATATTAAAATATATGTAATTTTATGTAATTCCTAATTTATAAGCTATTTAAATATTTGTTTAAATGATAAACTTATAATATTTTAAAATAAACCATATACCAAGTTACTGTAGGTCTAAAAAGAAGTTAAAAGATATCCAAATACTAGTCTAGTATGGTTGAATATACTAATGCTAACAGAATCATTTCATATAATAATTAACTACTAATAAAATTAAACTAAGCCATCATCGAGTTCAAGGTTGTCATCATCATCATTCTCTTCTTTCTCCAACCATAGCCAAGTCCTCTTGTTGTCCTTCTTCTTCACAATAAATTTACGAACTATTCTCCTTTTGGTTTCTTCTCCTATATTGCAAGGTTGGGTTGTTCTTTCACGTTAATCAGATGTTCCTCTAGGTTGGCTAAGTTTTTAAATTACACCATTATTTTATTTTGGTGATTTTAATTTCTTGGTACATGTTGAGAATCGGTATTAGTGATTCATGTAGAATCCCGATTCAGTCGATGATTGTGTGTCTTGTTGAGGCATATTTCGGTTATCTTTAAAAAATTGGATCGTTCACCTACGAATCATAGATAATTTGTGGATCAATCGTGAATAAATCTGATTTTGATACTTGATGGTTTTCTATGTTTGTTAATTGCTACTTCAAAGAGAGTTGTGAAAGATAGGCTAAGGGTGCTAGAGCCACACCACAGATCTAACCAGAATATGACTCTAGCACCATTACCAATCTTGTATTTCCAATTACTGCAATCCTATTTGATTCCTGCAAAATGTCCTTCCATAAACCCCCACCCCAAAGGATCCACGAACATCCTTAGATCTCCAACCAAAGTCCTCCCCATATTTTGAGCAAATCAAAATTTTCCATATATTGCCCACTGCAGAAGCAGGCCATATCAAATCCATTTTACTTCAGGGCTTTACGTTTGAAAGAAAAAGACTACTCAACCTAAACCTCCATGCTCTTTTTCTAGGCACACTTTATCCCACTTGACCACCTTGCCAAAGGAAATCTCTTTGCACCTTTTTCCAACCTTTTAGACACTACTATTAGCATTATAAACCAAGACATTTGGTATAAAGGCAAACTGGCTAAGGTGCTCCATAGTTATCAAAGGTGCGCCTTAGGCGTGCTTAAAGCCCAGGTGCCACTAGTGGCAGCAGCACCTCGAGCATTCTTCTTCTTCTTCTTAAAAATGCTTATTGGCGTCGTTTTGAGTTGTACATTGAGTTTTGTTAAACGACCAACTCTCCTAAAAGTGACCAACTATCTTAAAAGCTCAAGTTTATAAGATTTGGATTTAATATGAATATTATGCCTTTAACACCTTCTTCTTCTTCTTCTTCTTTTAACTTATCCAAAATGGCTTTGTTTTGAGTTGTACATTGAGTTTTGTTAAACAATCAACTCTCCTAAAAGCTCAAGCTTGTATGATTTAGATTTAATATAAATATCATGCCTTTAACACCTTCTTTTTCTTCTTCTTCTCTTCTTATTTTAACTTATCCAAAACAACGTCGTTTCGAGTTGTACATTGAGTTTTATTAAACGACTAACTCTCTTAAAAGTTCAAGCTTGTAGGATTTAGATCTTCTTCTTCTTCTTCTTCAACGTCGTGTTGAGTTGTACATTGAGTTTTGTTAAACGACCAACTCTCCTAAAAGCTCAAGCTTGTAGGATTTGGATTTTCTTCTTCTTCTAACTTATCCAAAATGACATCATTTTGAGTTGTACATTGAGTTTTGTTAAACGACCATATCTTCTTCTTCTTCTTTTTTGATCGGTAAAATGTAATATTGATAAAAAAAGAGCAAAGAAACTCCCAAAGAGTACATTAGAGTCTCTGAGAACCCAGACCACTCTAACTCACCTATATATAATACATAAAAATCACAAGAATCGAGTGTTATCGACACTATACAAGTTTGCCATGACCCTGAAAGTACATAAAATGCTTTCATTATGAAACGGAGGGGCTCGTCCTCAGCATCATATTCTTTCTCCCTTGTATAGTCAAAGAATAAACAAAGAGAGCTGTCATCTAGATTCTCACCCGTTTTACTTGGCATTAGCTTTGCCAAGCAAGGAGGGTTTAGTGATTTGTTCGAGAAGACTGGAGTCAGGCGACAATGGCTAGAAAAACATCCACAACATCTTAGCTCTTGGGCAATGGATAAGCAAATGGTCTAGTGATTCCTCTTCCTCTTCACAGAGAAAATACCTATTTGCAAGAGTTACCCCTCTTCGCTTAAGTTGATCTAAAGTGACACACCGTATCCTAGGACCTTCCCAAGTAAAAACCTATCTTAGGGGAACAATGATTCAGATGGGCAGAGAAGGAAAGCAATGGGAGACAAAGCCTAATAGTTATATCTTCTTCTTTTGCTTCTTCTTTTAACTTATCCAAAACGACATCGCTTTGAGTTGTACATTGAGTTTTGTTTAAACAACCAACTCTCCTAAAAGCTTAAGCTTGTAGGATTTGGATTTAATATGCCCTTAACACCCTCCCTCACATGCAACCTCATACTCGCATGTGGAGAGTTAAACAAACCAAATAGAGTCCTCCTTATTCTTTAACTTATCCAAAACGTCGTCATTTTGAGTTGTACATTGAGTTTTGTTAAACGACTAATTCTCCTAAAATTTCAAGCTTGTAGGGTTTGAATTTAATATGACTTCACAGTTCTGAAGACATCTTCGAGTTATTGTCCTTGGTTGTCGTCTTGGTAGTTTTGACCATAGTATTTTTCTTCAACTACACTGTCTGCTCTGATACCAAGGTTTTAGCAGTAGGAAGAAAAATTCAAATCATTGTTGTGTTATGTTATTGAATTGGGTTGCTATCCAATTTATAGACTTAGGAATTATCTGAATCCTTTATTTTAGGAGAACAAAAACAACCTAAAAAGCTAGGAGACCTAAAAGTTAGGAGATCAATGTAAACTGTCTCTAACTACTCAAATGATAAAAACAGTTCAAATTAACTCAAGTACCCAAAGCTGTTTGGATAGTTTGAATTTATTTCAAATTTCATTAACTGATTACAGTTATCTAAAAGAGCCTTCAACAATTATTGGTGAGGAATTAAGTAAAGAGGCAGACTAGTTTTCTTAATGGTGCTTTTGTACTTAGAGTGATGAAATAAGTGGGAGAGTAGGGGGAATATATGTTATTTTCTCTATTTACCATCTTTTTTTTTTTTTTTTTTCTCATTGTGGAAACCCTAGATCAAATTTACTCTTTTGATATATCATTTAGAGGAAGATCTCATGCAATGTTATTTTTCGAGTGACCTTGTAATGATGATGAATTTCTTAGAAAGAGCAATTGGATTGGTTGTAATTAGATAAGGATTAGTAGGTAGAATCAAATTAAGATTAGTAGTTGGAATCAAATTAGGATTAGAGTAGTTGGAATAGAATTAGGATCTGTCATGTAATAGGTTATTAGAATTTTAGTGCATTTTAGATTTCTTAGAGAAGCATATAAATAAGGCTCATTGATGTAAAAAAAAAAAATGAAAATTGATTGGGTAATGATATTTTGTTTTCTTTACCATTACTACAATCCTCAATGGTGAGATGAGACTCAATTGAGTTTCTTCTAAGTGAGATTTTTATAAAGCCTTAATAAGATTCTAAGGTTTCTATCCTTTTTCTTCATATCTAATTTTTTAGATTTTGTTATTTTTTTTCTCTACCATAAACTTCATGCCTTGTTCCTTTCCTTAAGCTGGCTAAACCATAAAACCTTAGCACACCTACTTTTTAAGTGGAGGCAAACATCCTAGGATTCTCCTAGATCACATTGTCCTCCTCTAGTTAAGAACTTTGATGTTTACATACTTGCTATTTCTTTATGTTGCTTGCATAACGGGACTTCCTTGTTTGAGTTGTACTGGGTATACTAACAAATGTTGCAAAAATTGACTTTGTGAAATTGAAAAGTTGTTACAAATTGTCAAATAAAATAACTAAGCTACAAATCCATTTTGCCCATAAGATAAGTCCATAAAGGAGTTTCAGATGAAAATAATTTTTTTGAAAAAAAAAAGAGATTAAATTAGTTTGAAAACCAAACTAATTGCTAAAATAGTGTGTAATGTCGTTGTCCATTACAGCGGCAATTGAAAAAATAAAGAAGTTGGAGTCAAGCCCTTGTCATGGACAACGACAGATGGAAGCTGTCAAATGCATTGTCCATGACAGCGTGATAGACTTAAATATTCTATTCAAGCTGCTAAAAGCGTTATGGACCGCGACGCTGACAATTATGAGATTCTAGTTCTTGTTGTCCGCTATGGCGGCGGCATTCTGTATTCTTTTATAACATTTTTGGTTTCAAACTAATTTAATAAATTTTTTGTCTTAAAATTATTTTAAATACGAAACTCTCCATAAAGATCAAGATTTTAATTTGAAGTTGCTTTTATGGAATTTTATGACATTGTGGATTACAAATGCCAAATAAGTTTCCTCTATCAGCATGAAGGATATGGCATCCTCTGGATTCAGTTAATAGTTTTAGTGGAAAAATGATATGAACCACATGATATTATGTTAGGCCCCTAATCCGTTTTCCTTATGCAAGGCGTAAAAATTGTAAAGCTCCAAAGAACAGCGTGGAGAGCACTTAAGGGAATATTTTACATTAGAAGCGTGTCTTTAAATGGGACTATTAAGTATGGTAGTAGGGGAAAGTTTTTAGAGTTTGTTTTACGGAGAGTTATGGGGTCTCTCGAATTGCCCTCCCTTACTGTCCTTCTTCCAACTATCTAATAATATTCTGTTTCAGTCCTTCTTTTTCTTGCATTGAACCTTATCATCTGGTATCAAAGCACTCAATTTTTTGGGCAATGGCAACAAAAAAGATGGAAGGAAAATTAGAGGCTATAGAGAACAATGGACAGTTCATGGAAATATCATCAGTCAAAAATTGTGAAGATTTGATTTTAAGTAAGTAGATTCAATGTTAGAGAAACTATCATTGTTGGAAAGGATGGAAAAGGTGTTGCATGTATGGGAGAACTTAGAAAAGGGATCATCATTTGAGGGGAAGAAACATAAGGGCCCAAATTCTAAAGACCCAATTTAAACTCTGCCTTTGCTCTCTCTTGGGGCTCCTGAGGGTGAATCTATTCATGAAGAGTGAGAGGAGGACCCATGCGGGAAAGAAGCCCTATACCTGCAAAGGAGGAGGCGAGTATATGATATAGGAACTAAATTAGAAGGGAGTAAGTGAGGCACTTACGACTTAAGGATGCCCATGTTGAAGGTTTGGAACACCGGAGGTGGATCTTCCACGTAGAGCGATTTTTTACGGCTAATGTCGTTGTTACATTTTGGAGACAATGCTTGGCTACAATTAGTCTTGACGGTGAGGCACTATCTTGGTTCCAATGGGAAGATGGTCATCACATGATTCTTAATTGGGGAGAGTTTAGGGCTCGTCTCCTCAATTGCTTCCGCCTCTCACAAGAACGAACCCTATGCGAGCAATTTTTCTCACTCCGATAAGATGGATCTATTCGCGATTACTTATGAGCCTTTGAGCTTCTGGCCTCGACACTAGATGACGTACCAGAACATGTACAGGAGAGTACCTTTTTATCAACGACCTCAAACTAGAGATCCGGGTCGAGGTACGAATGCTTAAGCCATAGGGGTTGCATGAGATGATGAAGTTTGCACAGAGGGTGGAAGAACAAAGCACCCTGTGGTCGGGCAGTGGGAGATGTTTGGTGGCTGGGCCCTGAGTTCCCTGCCCGACCCAATTTTCCTCATGAGGTTGCATGGTCTGGTTGCCTTAGGACCCTTCAGCCCGGCCCACCCATTCAAAACAAACTCTCTTATGTAGGTGGTAAGTGCCGAAATGACCTAGCTCCTAACATTAAACGGACCAGAAACCTTCAATCCCTAACCTAATTCCAATTTTCCTCCATCGATTTCACCTTTAATATAGAGCGGCTCAGCACAGAGACTCTCGATGCTGGTGCAAGCGAAGATTGAGAAAGGCCATTGTTTCAGGTGTGACATAAAATTTTCACTAGGACACTAATGCCAAAACAAGAAGTTGAAAGTGTTATTTGGCTCAGATGAGATCGGATGAGGAAGCATGAAAATTCAAGTTCGACCAGACAACTGGGGGCGAATCGAAGAAGACCGTGAGCTATCTATAAATTCTATGAGCAGGGTTATCAATACAGAAACTACTTAAATCAAAGGAAAAATTGCTCTGCGAGGTAATCACCATGATGATTACTAGAGGCCTGATTTCATTTAAACAAAAATTGGTTTAGAAATTGAAACGCCATTAGAAGCCCTATGATGGGTTATGGGGTGTTGATGGGCATAGGCCGAGCGGTGAAAGGAGAGGGCATATGCCGCAAAGTTCAACTTACTCTCCAAAATATTGAAATAGTGGAAGATTTTTTACCTCTTGAGTTTGGGAAGTGTTGATGTCATTTGGGGATATGATGGTTTGATCTTTTAGGCGAGTTACAAGTACAATTGGAAGACATTTGTGGGGACGTTTCAAGTAGACGGAGTTTTAGTTATTCTACAAGGCGACCACACTCTTACCACTTCTCTTGTCTCGCTAAAGGCTATGTGGAAGGCGTTACGAGAGAGTGGAGAGGGTGTCTTGATAGAATCGATCAATATAAGGATTGTTGAACAACTATTTCGAATTCGGCGTTTCGCCCTATCTGAGAAGATTTTGGATCAGTTCTAAATAAACTGTTTCCAACTCACTGCGGGTTTGCCTCTTCGTCGCTTGTGATATATTTATCACCCTCTGACCAGCGCCTCCCAATTAATGTGGGCCTTATTGATACCTGTAGTTTCAGAAGGTCGAAATTCAGCATCTGGTGAAAGAAATGTTGATTGCAGGGATTATACAACCAAGTACTAGCCCCTTTTCGAGCCTTATTCTTGTTATTCGGAAGAAGGATGGTGGTTGGCGTTTCTGTGTCGACTATCGCATACTCAATAAGGCCCTTTATTGCCCAGATAAGTCCCTATTTCCCTGATTGATGAATTCTTTGGACGGGTACATGGAACCACATCTACCTCCCAGCTTGACCTACGCTCAGGCTATCACCAGATCAGTGTGGAGCGAGATGACATTCCTAAGACAGCATTCCAAACACATGAAGGCCATTACGAGTTTTTGGTTATGCCTTTTAGCCTCACAAATGCTCTAGCTACCTTTAAATCCCTCATGAATGAGGTTTTCAAGGAATGTCTACGAAAATTCATCTTGGTTTTTTTTTTTTTTTTAATGATATCCTGGTATACAGTCGCACTCCTAAGGAACACTAGCTCCACCTCTATCACGTGCTGAATATTTTGGAGACTCAACAACTCGTGGCTAATGCCAAAAAATGCAAATTCGGTCAATCCAGTGTAGAATATTAGGGTTATATCATCTCCAACAAAGGTTTGGTTGCAGACAAAACGAAAATTGAGGTGATGTTAAACTGGCCTCTTCTTTGTTCATTAAAAGAACTCCTTGGGTTTTTAGGATTAATTGGTTACTATCGTTGTTTTGTAGCCCAATATGGCAGCTTAGCTTGACCATTGACTGAATTAGTCAAGAACGACAATTTTGAATGGGGACAGGCAGTTGATGCCACATTCCAGGCTCTCAAGACTGCAGTGTCCAGTGTCCTTATTCTGGCTCTTCCAAATTTCTCTAAACCATTTGTGGTGGAAACAGCTGCTTCTAGAGTTGGGATCGGTGCAGTTTTACTGTAAGATTATCGACCACTTGCTTTTTTCAATCAGGCCTTACCCCAACTGCTCGGTTGATGTCAGTTTATGAATGCAAACTAATGGCCGTAGTATGAGCAATCCAAAAATGGAGACATTACCTTATAGGACGCAAATTTATCGTTCGTACTTACCAATGCAGCCTGAAATTTCTCTTGCTTCGAAGAGAGGTTAGCATTGAACACCAAAAAATGGCTATACAAATTATTGGGCTATGATTTCAACATTGAATACAAGCTTGGGTTATTCCAATCGGGTGGTGGATGACTTATTGCACATTCCAGCTCAATCTACCCTGCTTTCCCTCTCAGTTCCACATGTGCTACAGCTAGAGGAGTTAGATAAGGAGGTAATTATTGATCCTGTCCTTTCCTAGATTCGTGATGCCTTGATCCATGGCTTACCGGAAAAACCAGGATATTCTCTTATTCAAGGCAAATTATACTACAGAAACAAATTGGTAGTTCCAGCCTCATCCTTCTAATATTACATGAGTGTCATGATAGTCCTATAGGCAGACATTCGGGTTTCCTAAAAATTCTCAAACGAATTTCAGCTTCTTTATATTGGTTGGGCATGAAACAAGATATTCAGTCCTATGTTGTTGCATGTATAGTTTGCTAACTGAATAAATATTCCACTCTATCTCCAAACAGACTCCTTCAACCATTGCCAATTCTGAACCAAATTTAGGAGGACCTTTCCATGGATTTTATTGAAGGTTTACGAGAGTCGGAAAGTTGGGATTCGATATTGATTATTGTAGATCGTTTGAGCAAATATGCTCATTTTATTGGGCTCAAGAACCCCTTCTCCGCAGCCACAGTAGCTGCAGTTTTTGCTCATGAAATAGTTCGCCTCCATGGTATTCCTCGCTCCATTGTATCTGATTGTGGCAAAATATTTCTTCGTAAATTTTGGGGTGAACTTTTTCGGTTGCAAGGAACAATTCTTCATTTTAGTACAGCGTACCACCCTCAATCAGATGGGCAAATAGAGGTCCTCAACAGATGCTTGGAAACCTACCTACGCTGTTTGCAAATCACAAACCCAAGTAGTGGTGTCTCTATCTACGAATACCGGTATAACACCTCTTTTCACACAACAGCCCACACTACTCCTTTTCGTGTAGTCTATGGTCGTGATCCCTCACCACTTTTTTCCTATGAGGGATGGGTTCATCATTTTTTTGCGAGGTGGATCAGCAACTGTTAGACAGAGATACTGTCTTGTTAGAACTGTGCCAACAACTTCATAAGGCTCAACAACGCATGAAGGCTCCATTTGATAAAAAAACGCCAAGATGTTTCATTTGAGGTAGACAACCTAGTCCTCTTCAAACTACGACCCTACCGCCAGAAATCCTTGGCTCGTCTAGTAAATAAAAAACTGTCCCCCCGTTTTTACGGGCCCTTCAAGATCCTCGCCAAGGTAGGCATAGTTGCTTATTGTTTACACCTTCATGCAAATGCCACAATACACAATGTTTCATATCTCCCAACTTAAGAGGGCAGTGGGCGTGTTTCCCTCACTTCCACCCTTACCTTCTCACTTAAATGATGACTTGGGAATGCTGGTTGAACCAGCAGAAGTTCTGGACAATCGCCACAGCACAGGGCCCTCTTCCCCTGATATTGAGGTCCTCATCAAATGGAAAGAACTGCTTGAGTATGAAGCTTCGTGGGAACCTTTTTCTATGATTCAAGAACAGTTTCTAGATTTTCACCTTGAGGACTAGGTGACTCTCCAGCCCCGGGGTAATGTTAGGCCCCCAATCTGTTTTACTTATACAAGGCGTAAAAATTGTAAAGCTCCAAAATTTTCTGTTAGGCGGTGTCTTTAAATGGGTTGTGCGTGGTGTGAATAGGGGGAAGAGTTTATGGGGTTGTTTTCTGTAGGAGAGTTGTGGGGCCTCTCGAATCGCCCTCCCTTACTGTCATTCTTCCAGCTATCTAATAATATTTTGTTTCAATCCTTCTTTTTCTTGCTTTGAACCTTATCATATTATCACAAAATTGTTTGATGGAAAATGCATAGATGCTTACTTTAGATCATCTTATGTTTTAATGAAATTTAAGCTGAAATGTTTGAATGGGCAATATATTGATGCAGGACAAAAGAGCCAACCTGGAATGAGGAGTTCTCTTTAAATATTAAGCTACCCCCAGCCAAGAACCTTCAGGTTAATATTCATTCTCTTGGAAAATTTCTAATTTATCTTTTCATGTTGGATGCTGTGATCTCCTCCTAGATTAGTTGTTGCTTATCTCTTTGATGACATAAATGAAATAGGGATAAAAAAGGTGATAAACATATGAAGAAGGCTCCCTTACAAAAAGCCTCTTATAAATAAAATGTCATTGAAGCCATTAAGTACTGGATAGAAATATACGTTATTATAGAATGTAAATATATACTTTACTTACAGGTTGTGAAACTATTAAGAATGTTAGGTAGCGTTTGTTTTTATAATGTAATAGAACTTTATTAGTTGAATGTTGAATAGGATTTAATAGTATTAAGTATGAAGTTATTTGTTTTTTAATAAACTGTTTCTATTAAGTATTAGGTTGTTTTGTTTTTACTATGCTTAAATTAACATTTTAATTATATGTCAGCCAATTTTTTATCTTTTATTCTTCTTATGATAAAATGAAAAATATTTATATAAAATATGTATATCTTAACATATTAATAAAAAAAATGATAAAGTTATTAGGATAAATAATTTATTATTATCATTGTTAAAAAAAGTTATTATCATATTTATCTATTTTATATAAATAAAATAGAATATATAAAAATAATGATTAAAAAAATAGATTGATGACAATTAGATTGTTCTTTTTTTTTTGATCGATAACAATTAGATTGTTCTTTTAAAATACCTTGATTCTTTTGCAAAATATTGTAATGGATTTTAAATTACTAGTTAACTATTGGGAAAGTTTTGGAAAATATTTTGGAAGATTTTAAAAATATATGGCTTTCTATTGAAAGAAAATTTTAAAAGTTATAAATAAGTGTGCAAAATAAACAAAGCAGCCAAATTCTAAATACAAATGCTTTGATAAGCCAAAAAAACAAAACGCCCATAGATGACCTTCCAATTGTATTAATCTAGCTCTTGTACATGATTTGATGAATGGAAATACACAAGGAATTCATTCCTCCAATTCTTCCCTTCTTTCTTTCTTTCTACATGGTATCAAAGCGTATTGCTCGGATTGGGAAGAATTTCAAGTAGCTTTCAAGCTGTTTTTCGGAGTGCACAAGATGCTGTGAGGAGTGTTCTTTTGAAACACTAATTTAGAGGGAGCGTGGAGCCACACTGCCGGCACAGGGAGGAGCTTTGGCCACTGAAGAGCCTCGCCACCAAGTCCGGTGGTTGAAAACCTAGCTCGTGAGCCACACACATTGATCTATTGATTTTGCCTTGTTGCCACCGCGTGTGTGCATGGGCGCCTGCAGTAGAGCCTCTAACCAACTTCAACAAACACACTTGAAGTGCGTCCCGAGTGTTGTGGTTTGCGATGCCATTCTCCAACTATTTTGGGGGGTTTTTGAAGATTTTTGTTGTGGGATCTAGGGTTTTTCAGGCAATTTTTGGGTTCTTGATTTCTGGAGGTACTTTGTCTCTGATTTCTTTCCTTGGCTTCCTAATATGATATGATTCAAAGATAAGCTTTGTTGTATGAAGTGGTCGATAATGTCAAAATCACGGAGGACAATTGATTGGTCCTAATTATTGGATTAGATGCTTGATTGGATCTACTTAAGGAACATACATATGGCTAGTCATCCCACTAAGGATCCTCCAACTGAGGATTCGTAAGAGCAGTGGGTGGAGGAGGATACCCGTATTTTCCTACAAATTCGTAATTCCATCAACAATAAGGTACTTGGTTTCATTAATCATTGTGAATTTGTTAAAGAGTTAATGGATTATTTGGAGTTTGTGTTTTTTGGAAAGAGGAATATATCTCCTATATTTAATGTGTGTAAAGTCTTTTATCGATCAGAGAAACAAGATTGGTCTCTCACAGAAATTTTATGGAATGAAAGAACTAATATGAGGACATGCCTATGTTGCCCGCTAGTCAGTGTCAGTTAAACAGCTGTTGAGCGGATGATAGTGATGGGATTTACAACCACCATTCACGAATACCATGAAGTTTTGTGAGATTGATGCTGAAATTTTCCATTAATCAGTAAGATCAATACAACCTAAAATTTAACTTCTACTAAGGAGAATACAAAAGAGAGTAGAAAATATTCTCCTGACTTTCTTAAACAAAATTGCCACCTAGAATATTCCTAAAATAAATAAAGACTAAATATTAACTGTTAAAATATTTTAGGTATATTTACCTAATTTGACTAGCCAAATTTGAGGGAATTATTTTGGTTGATTAGACAAATTTTAGGGAGTGATTTGTGGTGATAAGTTTGAATTCTATTATTTCCTCTATTGTGTTTTTGATTCACATTTGTTAGTTTATTTAACTATCATTGCAACTTGTAAATCTATATATTATACCCTAATAATTTTACAAATCATTACCACGATAGAATTATTCTTCTTTACTTTTGTATTATAGTTGTGCTTTTGTAATTATCGAGCAACGGTTTTTCACGAGAGCTTTTGTCAGCCTTCATTGTGGGAACCTTCTTGTAGTAGCCTTTTAGGAATTTCTATCATTATCATTGCTCTTAGCCTTCATTTCTAGAGGAATTTTTTGTGCTGCTTATAGTGTTGTTTGCACATGACCTTTTTAGTCATTCTTTATAGGCTTTGTGTATTGAAAAATCATTATATGATAGTTTTTTTTTTTTTAAATAAAAAAAAAAACTCAATTGAATCTTAAGGTAATACAATTAGCTTCCTCCAGCGAATTAGACAATTTCATTCATAGTGTTCGGATCAAGCGTGATCAGACTATAATTATGTGAACACTATAAAGCGACCTTGTCACACCGCTAGATATTTCCTCATCAATGTCATTATGCCCTCTAGAGTCCTTGGTTTCTCACCCCAATCCATGTTCTCTCAAGTCTTTCTATATTATCTTGTTTTTGATATTCCTTGGGACTATGGTTTATGCCCTCCTTTGTCTAATGTTCATTCCCAAAACATAACTAAATTGGATCCTAGGGCATTGAAAACAATTTTTCTTGGTTATTCTCCAACTCAAAAAGGGTACAATTGCTATGATCCCCTCATAAGGAAAATGTATGTTAGCTATGATGTCTCCTTTTTTGAAAATTAGCCTTATTTCTCCAAAACTTCTATTAAGGGGAATCTCGTTTTCTGGAAATTGTTTCTAATTCTCTTCCACCTATAGAGTCCTCTCTAAATCCCAATCCAATGCCATTGGTTGATGTTGAACCGGAGAAGGAAAAAAACACAACAGTTCCTGAATTATGTGTTTACTCAATGAAACCTTACCATCAACCATGAATCTCTGAACAAGCTCAAGCTCTTACATTGCTCCCTAGTCTAGGCCAGGCCCTAAATCCAGCACCAAACCTGAACAACAGCATCAGGGATGTTAGAAGTGTGGGACAGATTTGAGCCTCAATCCAGCACCTAATCCAAACAGCCTTATGACTCTATATCCTTAGAAAATAATAGATGAAACAGGTTCAAGCCAGAATCAAGAAAATCCAAGAAGAGGTAGATCTACTAATAGCTCTCAAGAAAAGTCACTCATGCACATCATCGATTAAAGATATGTCATATAATGCTCTATCTCAGCAACCCTATACAACGTTCTTGTCCAATCATCCAATTTAATCTGCCATGGGTATTGAAGAATCTGCCTGTAATTTTTATAGATTGGAGAAGGCATGTTTGAAGAGATGAAGGCACTAAAGAAAAATGATGGAGACTTGCGTTTTCTCATTACCAAAAGGTGTTGCCTATGGGTTTGCAAACAATGGTTTTTAGGGTAGCGCCTTACAAATCAAGCCTGGGATATGGAAAGGTTCAAGGCTCGACTGGTTGCAAAAGGGTATATACAAACTTATGGAATTGACTATCTTGAGACTTTTGCACCAATGGCAAAAAAAAAAAAAATTGTAAGGGTACTCTTGTCTCTAGCTACTAGAAATGATTGGTCTCCCTACATCAAATAGACGTGAAGAATGCCTTTTTGAATGGAGAATTGAAAGAAGAAGTGTATATGCAACTACCACTTGGTTTTGAAGAGAATCTTGGCAAGGATAAAGTATGCAAACTATTGAAATCTCTTTATGGATTAAAGTAGTCTCCTCGTGCTTGGTTTGATATGTTCTCTAGAGCAATTCGAATGGTTGGTTACTCACAAGGGCAATGTGATCATACAATGTTCTATCGACATTTAAATGGAGGGGAGGTGATTATTTTTATAGTTTATGTGGATGACATAATCATCATTGGAAGTAATGAGGATGAGATTCAACGGTTGAAAGGAGTTTTATCAATCGAGTTTGAGGTTAAGCACCTTGGGAAGTTGAAATACTTCCTAGAGATAGGTGGCACAGTCTAAGGAAGGCATTGTTGTCTCACAGAGGAAATACACACTTTATCTTTTGAGTAAAGTTGGCATGCTTGGAAGTAAACCAACTAATGTCTTCGATAGACTTTAGTACAAGATTGTCACTTGAGCCTGAGGGAAGAAGGTGGACAGAAAGCGTTATCAGAAGCTAGTTGGGAAGCTGATCTATCTCACATACAAGGCTAGATATCTCATTTTCTGTTGGGGTAGTGAGCCAATTTATGCATGATCCTATGGAAGAGCACCTTGAAGCAGTTAATCAAAATTTGAGATATTTAAAGAAAAATCCAGGTCGTGGTCTTATGTTTAAGAAGGGAGGTGGAGATCTAACTATAGAAGCTTATACCAATGTTGATTGGGCTAGGTCAATTATTGATAGAAGGTCTATATCAAGGTGAGATTTTTATTTGTGGTGCAAACCTAGTCACTTGAAATCAAGAAGCAGTTAGTTGACACACAGAAGCGGTGTTGAAGAAGAAGAATACCTGGAAGGCAATTGTATAATGAGTTATTATGGCTAAAAGAGTTGCTAAGGGAGTTAAAAGTTACCTAAAGGTCCTATATGAAGTTGTATTTGTGATAACCATGACTATCAAACATTTTCTAACAATCTGAGTATGATTGAACTAAACATATTAAATTGATGTTGTTCGTGAATAGAAGGCTAGAAAATAGAATTTGTGTGTGCATGCCTTTTGTGCCATCTAAAGATCCAGTAGGCGGATATTTTCACTAAGGACTTGCCAAAGACAAATTTTGAATCTTTAGTACCATGTCTCATGATTGGGTTGTATGACATCCTCTGACATAATTTAGGGGAATGTTTAAATATTTTAGGTATAGTTACCTAATTTGACTAGTCAGATTTGAGGGAATTAATTTGGTTGATTCGGAAAATTTTAGGGAGTGGTTTGTGGTGATAAGTTTGAATTCTATTCTTTCCTCTATTGTGTTTTTAATTCTTGATTTGGTGATTTGTTTATGTTGAGAGAAAATGAATACATTAATTCTCATTAATTTATAAAAGAAGGAAACATACATATTTATACTCTAGTGTTAGGGAAAAAAAGGAAACAGAGTTAGAGTCTAATTAGGAACTAAGAGAAAGAATCTAAATGGATTAAGAGACTAAACACCTTGCCACTCAAACTAGAGCACATGTGGTAAAAAACAAGCATCTGGCATATATGCTTGTCACAAGACCTCTAAGAGACTATTGAAGATGTTACTAGTTGGTCATTAGAGTTGACAAAACCTAAGTCTTCATCCGATGCAATATCTTTTCTCTGATAAAGTGGCAATCCACTTACGATGTGTTTGGATTTATCTCATGGAAAGCTGGGTTAAATCAAATATGCATTTAGCGATTATCACATATAAACTTCATTTATTCATCCTTCCCAAATCTTGGCTCTCTTGGAGGAGATGCTTCAACCATATGAGTTCACATGTTGCTAGAGGTCATGGCTGGTATTTTCGGCCGACCTTTGGATCGGCTGCTACATCTTGTTTCTTACTCTTGACAGCCAAGTTTACCTCGATGAGCAGGCCGATGCCTAATGTAGAGCGTCTATACGTGGGTGAGCACGCCCGATCTGCGTCAGTACGTAGCCCGAATGACACAGGTGACCGCTTTGTTCTCTTCTGACCACCTCTTGACTTGGTGTTCCTTTGATATAACGGAGAATACGGACACCTACAACATCGTGGCTATCCACCAGGTGATTGTAGAAGCTGTGTGGCTAGCTAATCTGCGGGAAGCGAGATGTCAGTAGAAGTGATAGTTAGATGGATTCGGTTTACTTACAAGTCGCCGATGTCTCATGGATCTCGAATAAAGCTCCCCACACGACCTAGTTGAGTTTGACATTCGGATCCATAGCTTTGGTCTGATAACAGATCCCGACATACTGCGGTGTTGTCATTATATCCAGTATACTTCCTACGAGAAATAACCACTCCAGAATTAGACTGAGCTAGCTCAATGCTTAGAAAATAGCAGTTTCCCCAATCTTTTAATACAGAAAATATAATGGAAGGTGTTGTTTGAGTTCTAGTCTGTATCTGTTCGGCCCCTTTTTATAATGACAATGTCTCATCCACATAAACAATCAAGTAAATGTCCTAGTAAGATGAATGATAAAAAATGGAATGGTCTACCGCGCTTCGAATCATGCTAAACATGGCCTTTGACGGCTGCAATGTCGAAGGTAATCTGTCCCGAGAACTTCTCTAAACACATTAACCACTGCAATTCTAAATATATCTGAGAAAATTATAAACTTACAAAAATTTATATACATCAAGTAGTGGTGTTCATTCTGAGTCTCTGCATATATTCTAAGTCCAGAATTTACTTGCCTCTTACATTTCTGCTGTTTGCAAAATCTTGTTTCATTTAATCTAGGTCAAACTTTGCATGTGTAATTGGAATCCTCTGGTTGTGTTGGCCTTCTTTGTATCGGGAATATCACGGACGTCCTCTTTGGTACCTACATGGATAAATACCCGTGCTAAGCTTTATAAAACTAATTAGAATCCATAAATATGGACCCTTCCATAACGTTCGTCACAATGCTTCTAACATTTTATTCATATTACATATTACTTCATGTACAATTTATAATAATTTATATTTATTTCACTCCATCTTTATACTGCCTTTTATAAACATTTAATTTCATCTCATCTTGTAATGTGCTTGCATCTTTCCAAAGAAGTGAATCTGACCCTTTATATCTTTTAGAGTTTACACTATCAACATGCAGGCAGTGATCTCCTCTATCTTGTCTTTATATGGCCGAAACGAGGTTTATGGCAAACTAAGCGGGGCTAATTATATACGTATGTTCTTGACATTGCATCTCCCAATAAACATCTCACAATATTACATCCATCTACCCAGGGAACATAAGCACGTAATCGGGCTTATTAAGTTTTTATCCAGTTAGAGATATCGGACTAGTATATCTCGCCTTATGGATGAATGACATGTATTCATATGGGATGCCACGGACCTATTATTCCTTTTATACTTTACCAGATGGCTATCACATTTATCACGACTTGCACTCATATTCTTGGGTTCATTTACTTATCTTACATGGATCATATATCAAACATCTTATCTTTTGTTCATGTGATCGATTTCATATGAAACTATCATAATCATGTCAATATACACAATTCATATAATATAACCACTCTTATAATTTATATGCAATTTTTTGCCTGATTGCTTTATTCGAAATATTCTCATTCAATTATCTTCCACAAGATACACGAAAACCATATAGAGACATTAAGATGTTTTAAAGCAGTTCCTATAGCGAAGACATGAAAATCATCTCTCAAAAGGGGTCAAACTTAAGCTTATTTTCTAGGTCTGATGTGTGGCCTTGGCTTCGGCATAGGATGTCAAGTGAGGTCACTCTTTTTTTAAAACTTATAACCTTTACACTTGCATATTCATATAATATTATCAAACAATTAACTTGTATTACATTTTGCGGCGGATTCTACAAATATATACAAAGCACCAAATATGGAAAGTATTCCTTATTCTGATATTTACATTGGTTTACAAAATCTCATATAAAAATGAGCCTAAAGGTCTCGAGTGGGCTTCCCTATTGTTGTGTAGCCTTTGTGTTCTGATGTGGATTGTCTGTCATACGGTTTCTCTTGCATCTTTCTGGATTGAACGCCCGTGCTAAGCTTTTAAGCTTAGTGTGGAACAATACACATGAATGACCTCTGATGAGGTCATCACACTTCTATCTAGTGCATATAACACATACTCTCTCTTGTGCTCTGATTCTTATCATTTCATACCCGCCCTTATCATAACCAGGTTCCATTTCTTTATCATCTTCCATATACTTTTCATGTTATCATGTGCTTTACTTCTTGTGCTACATATCGCATATATCTTCTTGCTTGATTACTATGCTTCTCATAATCTCTTCATATATTCTCTATATTTCCTTTGCATATACACATCATTTCTTTTATGTTTCATGTCTACATATTCTTAGGAAGTGGATCACATGAGCAAGAGGGCTTTGAAGGTCATTATCATTTGTGTGAGACAATGTATACTATGCCCGACCAATAAATACCCGAAGGTATCATCATTGTATGAACCAGTGACCATCCATGAGTGCGGTAATGATACCCGAAGGTATCATCAACGTATGAGAGCAGTGACCATTCTGAGTGCCGATAATATAGGCTTAGAAGGTATCATCACTGTACAAAATAGTGACATTCTGTAAGGTCTTTTGGTAATATGAAACCCGAAGGTATCATCACTGTATAAAATAGTGACCATTCATGAGTGCCCGGTAATATGAAACCCGAAGGTATCATCACTGTATAAAATAGTGACCATTCATGAGTGCCCGGTAATATGAAACCCGAAGGTATCATCACTGTATAAAATAGTGACCATTCATGAGTGCCGGGATTTGTAGGTGACCTTCGGGGCCACGATCAAGCGGGATCTATGTCATCGACTTTGACGTGGCGGAATATACGGCGACTTTGATAGGCATGTCCATCTGTCCTCTCAGTTCTGCGGGCTGATCAAATGTGTATTTTAATTTAGTATCTCTCTAACATTAAAATAATTATTGTTATTCTATTAATCTGTATGTGATATATAAATATACAATCATTTGATAATAAACTTTGCATTTTAATATCTCATTTATATCGTAAATAAATGCCTTCACATGTATCTTCTGATTTATATGAATTCATAATAGGCATTTATAAAATGAATAACTATGGTTATATCTTTTTTCCACTGTTTTTATAGTGTTTTCTGGAACTAATATGAGTTCGATCTTATCATGCTATCTATTGATGAATTCTTGACTCAATGAGCTTTCATAGAGTCGAAAACACTTTCGAATCGGAGTTAGACGAAGAAGTTATGACGCTTCCGAAGTTGGAGGTCATGCGCGTCGATCTTGGTACGACCTGAAGCCCAGCGAGCTTCTGCTTTGACCTTGAGCTCGGTCTGACACCTTGGTCTGACATCCTAATATCTTCCTCATGCATAGCGGATAGTTTTTTGACTCAATGGGCTTTCCATGGGAGTCGAGAACACTCAAATCAGTTTAAGCGAAGAGACGACGCCAGTTTATGGAGGTGTCGTGATCAACTTTTGACGGTGACCATTGTTCCGGGCGACAAGCTGTTCCTGCTGTTAGCTGACCGCATACAGTGGGCGACGCTGTTGGCAGTATTGTTGAGCCTTTGTTGAGTCGCTGGTAGTGGTGACGACCCTTTGTTGGTGGGGCGACCTTCAGCGTGAACGATCTGCCCCGTGTTCTTGTTGGCGACCATTGTTGGTGGGCGACCAGCATTTTGACTACCACTTTCACGGGTTGACATTTAGGTATCAAGTTCATTGATGTGGCTACAATTTCCGCAGAAGGACTTACTTCTGAATTCCTGTATTCCTGACCCGAAGCCCCATTCTAAGATCCGAAGCTCTTTGCATATGGTCGACAATGAGGAATTTTCTGGGTTGACTTACAACTAGACCCGCTACCGAACACATATTTAAGACCTTAAAAGCTCTTCTTAACTTTCATTTTCTGAGAAATGAGTTTAGAATTCCCCGAACTGAGCCATACACACAAGATGGCGAGGTTTTAACCATGTATCTAAACTTTATAGTCCAAAACTAGACTTCCATACTCCCATAGTTTCCATACAACCCAAAACGTATCCATACACACCTAGTTTACATACACATATTCATGGTTCCATATTTTTCTATACCAAATCATAGTTCCATACCTGTGATCTTCTTCCTCTTCTTCCTTTCTTTTCTCTTTCTTCTCTTTTGTTCGTATTTGCTCTCCTTTTCTCCAAGACCAAAATAAGATATTTCTTTTGGTCTTATCCTTATTTGATCTTATCCCCTTTTTATTTCACTTTGGTCCTCCAACTCTTCTAATATTTACAAATCAATTTATAATATCTTTACAATAGCCTCTAATCTTCTTTATTATTTGTAATTTAACTTATGCACATTCCTACTTTTGTTTTTATCTTTATTTTATTCCGATTTATATATACCTTTACGTTTATTATACCCAAAACATTTTATAAAACTGTTAGGGTATAATTTGGGATGTTACACAATGAGTTCGACATCTCAACATGCTTCCTTCAAGTCCATTGTTCCTCTATAAATTTATTTTATTCATAAATTGGAATCACTCAATTTGAATCATCCCAACTCAAGTTATGGCATTTTAAAGCCAAAATGGTTTGTTTGCCCAGTTTATACTGGTAACTGATTGTGAGACCTGATTTCAGGGATTTTAACTTCATCATTTGACACTAGTTCCTTGTACTCAGTTGAAGCTACGGTACTAAGGGTTCTTTTCCAATTTGAATCATCCAATTCGGGGCACCGAAACTCAAATTATGTCCTAAACAACCGGGATTACTCTATTTTCAAAACAAAACCAAAAATTTCCTGCAAACAGAGCTCCACTTTGACGAATTTCTGGGTACAATGGGGTTCAAATTTGAAT
The DNA here is from genome assembly GCA_016808115.1 of Tetrastigma voinierianum. NCBI lineage: Eukaryota > Viridiplantae > Streptophyta > Magnoliopsida > Vitales > Vitaceae > Tetrastigma > Tetrastigma voinierianum. The sequence goes on from JAEQBH010002522.1 coordinate 595,695, forward strand.
GAACTTCTTCCAAGGAAATTGTTCTCCTAAAATTCTAGTTGACCCAGAAATTGGAATCATTCAATTTGGATTAGTGAAACTCAACTTATGACCTAAACACCAAAACTGTACCAAAACAGAGGATGACCTGGCAACTTACTCGTATTTTCACTTCAGTCTCAAAAACAAGGGACTTAGGGTTAGTTTTGCTTCTAGGTACCTTCTATACTTTTGTAGGTTTACCTCTTAGGGTTCTTTCCCAACTGGAATCACTTAATTTGGATGACTAATGACCAAGTTATGGCCAAAACAAAAACATGAGTTTTGGAAATTTTTTGATAGCATCTCCCCTAAACCCCAACATTTTCTTTATATAAAAATTCCTCAATTGAGGACCACAATCAATCAATTAAAGCCAAAGCACAGCAAAACAACTCCCTAATCCGACTTAAGCCAAACCAAAATCACTTTTATACAAAGTTAGGGTTTTCCTAACTTAAACATAAACAAAAAAGGAGTTTGGAGAATTTCCAAACATACTTAAACTTATACAAGTGTCCATACTTTCCATACAAGTGTTCTATACTTATAGTTTTCATAGATCAAAGGAGAGATTTCCATACTTCAAAAAATGCAGCATTTCCATACCTGATCTTCAAAGACCAACCAAACTTCTCCTTTCTTCACTTCTTCTCAACAAGGCTGCATCAAGAAATCGAGGAATAAACACTCGCTCTTCTTCTCCACACCAGAATGCTATAGCCCCAAAAACCCAAATGAGAAAAATATTTCATTCAAGAGACCAAATGTGGGCTTATCTTCTTTTCATGTATAAGACCTTGCTTGCTTTTCTCATTTTTTCGTTTAACTTTCCTCTGCATTTTAAATTCCTCCTCGCCATATTCTAATCAAGACAACAACTTATTACTATTTTTAATTAAACATATACTCTTCTTCATTTATGACCTTGGGTCCTTAATGTAATGATTTTACCTGCTTTACCCTTAACTTTTGAACACCTGCCATCATTTTTCTCACTTAGCATTTAAATTCCTGAAAATAAACATTTACTTTTATTATACCCTAAACATGTTATAAAACTACTAAGGTATAATTTAGGGTGTTACCAAACTCCTGAACCACTGAGCTAAACCGATTAAACCAAGCCTCAGAGACTGCTTCGCACCATATGGTGAACTGCCGCTAGCCAGATACCGTAAACTGTACCCCCGAGCAACAAATGTGACGCCCTAAAACCGGGTGTCCGTCACAACCCCGCCAACTCACGGAATACGCTAATGCTCTGCAACCCGACACCACACGACACCCAAGTAGTCTCCTCATAATATGAGCTCTACCCAAGACAACTCTGTACAATTACAGCGTTAAATACGGCCCAATATTATACAAACGACCACCAAACCATTACATACTCCAAAGAAAAATGACCATATAGGGCCCATTTATCCATACTCAAACATATAAGCACATGACTATAAAAGCATAGTTCATAAGAGTTTAAATTACATCACTCTTATACAAATAATACAACTCATATATATTTACAAAATATATATCAAAGCCACAATCCGGCTTTCTTCATATGTGCGGTCCGACCGGATCACCGCTCGCACCGACCAGACCGGTGCGGGGTCCCATGATCTGGCAGCAAAGCCCAACAGTGATAATCTCCCAAGGGCTACTCCCCACCTGGGCCATTACGCAATGGTCGATAATCAAATACACATCTCGCTGCAACATACACACAGTTCACCTAATGTCTACATGCCATGAATGAGACTCGACTCACCACGCCCCACGCATCGAGCTCGGGCCGACCCATCACTCAATATGCCATTGAGTAATATATCTCGAGTCACTCACCAACTCGCTCCGCCATGCATACGCCTAACTGTGACAACCTGCCACCGGTATTACTATTAATGACTCCAAGTATCGAGCCCTCACCGCCCATTACTCCAATGCAAGTGTCACTGGCAACAAATCCCAAGTCAATCTCGATTCTATCACACAACCCAAGTCTATGTGATAAACATGACCGCTGCGGTCTTCCTCAGCAACATAACTTTTCGGATGATACCGCAGGTCTCTTACACCCATACAAAACTATTATATCGCGGGTCTCTTACACCCATACACCTCGAGTTCTCACTGACTCCCTCAAACATACATTTTTCCATGAATGAAAACCATTTCCAAACAAAGGTATTTGTTTTTAACCGTGGACAACCCTCCGATATAATTGGGTGACGTATCGATAATCTATTTTGGCGGACAACCCTCCGATGTATATCAATTAGGCAGACTCCGACGATTGATATTATACGGACAACCCTCCGATGTATATCAATCGGGGCAGATCTGATAATCTATTTTATAGACAACCCTCCGATGTATATCAATTGGGCCATCTCTAACGATTGATATTATATGGACAACCCTCCGATGTTGTAGTGGACACATTCTCCGATAAATAATATTGTCGGGTCAACCCTCCGAACAATTCTTCAAGAAACCACCTCATGCACTCACTCCCATCGTCTGTGGTGCCCCAAAGCATATGAAATGCAATGAGTCATTTCCATTTTCAACCCGCGGCGACTCATTCGACGTTGTCTTATTAATTCAAGCCCACTAATCACCCTACGCAGTCGCTGATCCACAACCGCTTCACGACACACCATCAAACACCTAACACAAGTCGACCAACTATGCACTCACACCTAATTTCTAGGTTACCCCAGTGCATATGGAATGCATGATGCTAATTCCAACACATTCATGCTAATATATTCACACATGCATATATATTAACATAATTAAATCACATAAAACATGTTATACAAATTCACAATCAATTACATCAAAATTAGCTCATATGGGCTAATTAATAAACACGAGTAATTCATTTTGAATCACTCAACCATACACATTTTCACACAAAAAAATAATTTCGTGTCACTATTCATATTATATTCACTTTATTCATTTTCTAGTAATAACACACAAAATGGCCCAAATTTAATCTATATAAAATGTGGCACCTCTCTCGTCCTTTCACGGTTCATCACCGAATATTGTGATACCAAAACACACCACAAAACCCGAAGACATCAGTCCCGGGATCAAAACCAAACCTCAACACAGTCCAAGACTACCCGAAAATAGTCCCGAAAATTCTATCATGACTGTCCAAAAACAGTCTCGAAAATTCAGCCCAAACTGTTCGAAAACAGTCTCGAAATTCAGTCCTAACTGTCCAAAAATAGTCCCGAAAATTCTTAAAAATTCCTACACTCAGTCCAAAAATTTGAGGACTGAAATTTACTGTCTTTCACGGCCTCTAAGACAATTCCAAACCATTAAATAGCCTTTAGGCTAGAAATAACACAAGTAAGAAAATTCCCTACCTCCGTAGCCACGAAACTCCAAAGATTTCGGGGATTCACGCGCATCAACTTCGGGCCAAATTTCGACGAAACCTCGTGGCCCGATTTTCATAAATCCAGAAAGAAGCGAAGAGAGAAGAAAATAAAAAAATAAAAAATCTCTCTCCCACGCTCTTCTTAAAAATCTCTCTCCCGCGCTCTTCATTACTCAAAGGTAGTTTAACTTTTTGTTGACTTCTGCTTTTTATTTCGTATTATTATTATTTTCTTTTTCCTTTGCAAACTGTTTATTTCTTTGTAATATCAATCATATGACTAATTATGAGCCCACACGGTAAGTGCACCACACTTTGGCCATGTCACTCTCGGAGTGCCGTGGCGTAGACGCCCATACGTCTCGAAACGTGCAATTCGGAGCTATCTCGAGATTCAGCGAGTCGACAGTGATAGCTAGATTTAGTGGCTCGATTTCGCTGGTGAGATCGTTTGGGTCATCCGAGATCTAGAAAGATTGGTTTCTCGACCAAAATTCTCGTTTCTATTTTTCGGAAAAATTGAATTTTCGGGTTTACAACAAAACCAAGTCGTTGCTCCATATAAACCTAAATGCAATGAATCTATGTGAAGAAATCATTGCGATATCTGGCGAAGGGCCGTGAGCGCGCATCGCCATAGAAAGCCAACTGACAGAGGCAATCTTGTGCGCGGAAAAAAAAATGTCATAATGAGCCATATTTGCCGTCGTTCCTTTGTGACTAATAGATTCCTTAAACCCAGTCCGATCTTGTTATCAAATTCCCACTTTGCGTACTCAGCCCAGCCGACAACGGCGGGGCTGCAGGAGATGACGATAAGTTCCATAATCATTGGAGTAAGAGCATCAATTTCCTGTTGTTACTTTGTTTCGGCCCGAGATG